>CM022773.1:11269471-11989471 GCA_012411365.1 Ameiurus melas | reverse complement strand
CTATTACATACATGAGTAAGGACTGTAAACCACCATCAGATTAAAATATTATTCAAAATATAGCCTACCATATAAAAGTGCATTCTGTCTAACAGAAAATGTCACAATTTATATATAACAGCTGACATTTAACAATATCAGATAATCGAAGATGTTTAAAGTATTTTCTAATATTTTCTTTTTCCAGTTTTTGTCCCAGTCTCCCTGGTTCAAGGCTGGTTGTATAAATGTAAGCTGTCCATGAACCTACTCTGCATATCTTCAATGTCTTCAGTGGCTTCAATGGGCACACTGGGTATAGGCATATAAGGTGAGTATGAATTATTTTCATAGTGATATGCATAATCATTGTGCAGAGAGTCTCCGTAAGCACCAGCGGCTCCATGTAAGGGCTCACAGACATGAAGGAAGGGGCTGCCGGGCTGTGGGTGGTGGCATGGGATCCCATGGACAAGTAGACGCTCGGCTCCTGGGCTCGGGCTCGGGCTGGTGGATGGGCTATGAGGCATGAGGCAAGTCTGCTGACAGCTGTTCCTCCTGGTGGGCCGGTGCAGGTCCAGCTTTGCTATTAGGGGCTTACCGATGTCCACCATTTTGGTCCAATGTACCTGCTCATCTAGAGATGTAAATTCAGCCTGCAGACAGACAGTGAAGACTAGATTCTCCTGTGGGTTGGGGGAAAAATGGAAAATGCTTTTAGACAAGAGAAGTGACCCAGTCAGAGTAATTTATAAAGTGTGTCTAGCCAATTTGATGAGTAATGCATTCTTATTCAAAGACTAGTTTGTTATTTTCAAGTCCAATGATCCGTATGAGTCCTACCTTAAGCTTCTGTAGGGAACTGAGTCTGGTATAAAGGCAGTGCTGGGGAAGACTTTCTGAGAGCAGGTAGCTTCCTGTTTCCTCTGGGGTTTCCTTATTCATCATCTTAGGGTCAAGGTCCTACAGGAACAGATACAAATGCTTCACCGTTTTCTGTTGCCTAAACTTTCACTGATAAGCAAACTAAACACATGAAACAACTTTTCATTTCATATCTTTTGGATGGAATGTTCTGAGACATCATCCATATGCTCACTGAAAGGTTGATGAGGTGAGCCTGACATGAGGACATCTCCTCTGGCTTCTTTACAATGTTGGTGTAGATGACCAGCACATTGGAGAACTCGGCCGCAAAGCCCATCTTTAGCTGCACGCCACATTCAAAGTCCAGAGTCATGCTTTCTGGTAGCTCTGAAGTGCAATATACATTAAATAAACATAGAATTAACATTCTTCAGATATACATAATATTTTTTTCTGACAGAATTTCCACCATCATCTTAATAACACAGTAGCCGTCTCATGATTTCATGAGATTTTTTTTGGTCAATAATTTACCATGTGCTTTAGCCCAGAGGAGGCTGTGAGCTTGGACCAAGTCTGAACACTCTCCAGGTAGGATGGGGTCAGTCAGGGAGCGTCTTTCTGACAGGCTGCTGCGGATCTCAAGAGCCTGTTTCCCCTTAGTGGGATCGAATTGGCCCATGTCTACAACACAACGAAACAACACATTAAGAGTTACAACGGTGCTTTTGCCAGAATAACACCACTCTAAACCAAATTCTATTCTTATTAGACATTACCAAAATTACCAAGATGTTTTAGCATCAGTTAGTGATTTCTGTCAGTTTGTGTTTTTAATTTAAAAAGCATAAACCAGTCCTGCTTATCATGTAATCTTGCCATTACATGCTTTTGGATTGGTCAGAAGGGGCTAAGTTATAGGCGAATGCTCCACATAATCCATAGTGTTCACCCTATCCTCTGTAGATCACAAGTTCAAATCGTGATGATGTCACACCTACCCTTGGTCAGGAGCCCAAGAAAGCAAAACTAACCATGCTATCTCCTATCAATTACATCGACACTAGCCAATTATGAGCATCAGTAAGCTCACGATTTACAGAAGTGAAGGGATAGCGATTTCCTCTGAGTGTGCAGCAGTTCGAAAAGATGCAGTCAACTGGCTGCATGTGTTTTGGAGGAAGCATGTGATAGTTATCGCCCTCACTAGGATGTAGCATTTATGGAAGGAGCTTCCAGTGTCAGTGCTGAAACGGTGAGTAAGTTTTCCACCATGGACAATTCTTTAGGACAGAGGACTTTGTTTCATGTTGTCTTACTAACTTCAAGAGAGAGAGAAAAGAAAGTCTGATGAGGGAACAATTATTTATAGTTGCCATCTGTATGTGATAACTTGTCTCGTTGGGTGACAAACGTAAATATAAATGGTTAAAAAGTATGACATGTCATTCATTAATAAATTAACATGTTTAGTTGTTGGTAAACTGCTGTCTTCTAAGAGGAATAAAACATGCCAAGCTTTACACACTACCCGGATGCTGACTAGCACACACTGTCAAGCTTTTCATTTGGAACCGATGCATTATGTAAAAAGTAATGTTATTTACTCAGTGAAAATGTACAGTATATAGTAAGATCTCCACACCCTCTGCCACGCTGTCCAGGAGCACAGTGATTTTTTCATCTTCCAGGAGGCGCTCTTTTAGAAACTTGATGAAGACGCCATTGGTGAATCCGCTGGAGCTTAACTCAAAAGCTTCTGCATCTTGACAGCTTCAATGGTAAAATATTATGACAATTAGATTTTCTGGACCAAATTTTCTGCATTTAAGATCTAATCCTTCAAGGAAATGACAAAAAAATGGCTTGAAACCTGACACTTACGTAGCATAACCGAACACGATGTTGGCTGTGACCTTGAGCATAACATTTGGCATGTCCTTATCATGAACGTTTCTGAAAGGACATTTACAGCATTTATAGTATCGAAAGATGAAACTTTATGAGCAAATAGAGATGAAATATGTAATGAGCTATTAAATAATATGTTTATATTCACATATAAATACACATAAACACTGGATTGGTTGTAACCAATTATTTTACCATTATAGCTACACAATTCTACAAATTACAGCTTACCTTTTCCTGCACATATCAAGAAGGAAGACATTGAGGCCGGTCTCTTTTTCCTGCATCAGTTTCAGAATGCTTTGCACACACAAGCAGTTTGCTGATCGGTACGGGTTTGGGGCATCAACCGGCACCATGAAGCTATTTCCAAAGTTCTCATAACCATGTCCAGCATAGTACAACAAGCCTGTACAATGTAACATATTTTTAATCATTAGTTTACCTGAATAATGGAGAGCTGAGAAACCGTATCTTAGTTTAGTCCAAGACTCATTAGGCAATGCTTTCATAGGTTTTACAACTTTTGTATGAGACTGCAGTACCATAAACGCCTTTGTGTAGCAGGGAGAGAAACTCCTCTACAGCATTGCGCATCTCTGACTCAGTCAGGTCCAGCAGTGAGACCACTTTAAAGTTGAGCTGGCGAAGCAGGTTGGTGAGGTCGTACACATCCACCATGGGTGCCTTCAGCTGAGGGTGGTTCTGATAAGACATGTTCCCTATCAGCAAGGCCACTTTGTCTGTGGCTGTCATGAAAACAAAAGGTGTTCAAATTATGCAAAGAAGTACTTTGTGTAAGTGGCATCATTCAGTCCCTCCAGCATTTCGCAATTCTGCGACAATATTCTAAATAACTTGCAATTTCACCACGGATTTTCTGCAGATTTGGGCCAAGACGCATCATGTGACCACCACAACACGCATTCAGCCAAAGTTCTCTTTGATTCATGTGCAACTAAAAGGTGTCATTTACCAACAAACACCATGCAAAACAATTTCATGCAATTGCAATACGAGTAGTTTTCCACCAAAATTTTTTTTTTTAAAAGACGCAGTAAAATCAAGCTTTTTTGGCCGCACTCACACACAAAAAAAAAATTACGAAAAATCCTGTATAGACTGATTATTACAGGCTCCGTGACCAGCCTTATAACCCTTTTTATCTCACAATTTTTATTCATAAAAAAAATGCCATTCTTTCTAGTGATATTTGTGAAATGTCTAAGGAACAATTTTGTTTCTGTTATACCAGCTATAAACAGTCATCCCCTCAACAGCCTCGCTTTTTCTTTAGTTAACGAGATAATAGTTAAAGTTAGTAAGACACAAAAAACATGCATCACTAACACTGGAGACTCCTACCACAAATGTTACATAAATAGAATGCATCACTACAATATAACCAATAATATTTTGCTTAAACGACACTTTTTAATGCATCTATTATTGATTGATTATGTAGATTTTCTCGACCTAAGAATTTCACCATACACGTAGCTGTTACTACAGAAATGACAGCGTCCAATCAGAGTCAAGCATTCAACAGTGCTGTGGAATTAATAATATTTAATACCTGTCATCATTAATGGAATATCACTCCACTAAAAAAAACAATCTAGTTTATATTTTGCATATTTAAATCTCAGGAGGTTTACATACTGCTACATTAGAATGTGGACTGAATTTTTACGTTACCTACCATAAGGCTTCTCGAGACTGTTATCTGAAAATGAAACCCACAAAAATACAATTATGTGAGAAAAAAAAAATCACTAATCATGAGTGCAGGTTTTGATTAACCAGTCTATAACTGTAGAATTGAAAAACACTTACACTGTCCAATGGCTATGAAGTCATCTGTATAAAAAAATAAAAAAATAAATATTTGAAATATGATATCGATATGACTTGACATAAGGTGATTCTAATGAGAAAAGCAAAGCAGAAAAAGATGAACAACTAGCAGCCCATATCAGAACTGACATGCAAATCTGAATTCTTGTTTTATTAACTTGCTCATTTCATTAATTGAAGACCTTTCATTGCAAGAAAACAGGAAAGTCTGATCTACGCAAAAACGTCTAGATGAATGATAAACTCTTATCCTGTGTTTTCCTGCTTTCTTATCTCATTTTTGAGAAATAGATGTAAATAGTACACTCTTAGAAAAAAAAAATATTTTTAAGGGTTTCTGGGTAGCTAAGGATTCATCGCATTCTAAAGCGGTTCTACTTGGCACCCTCTCTGCTGGAGAAACACTTGGGTCTAGGGTTATTTCAGGGTCTCCACAGATGGACAAACCACAGAATGTTCAAAACATCTACAGTAGAGGTTGTTTTTTTTTTTTCTAAGAGTCACATTTGCATGCACTGAAAGTGTGAGTGAAATGAGAGATTCAAAGAATTCAAAGGTGAAAAAACCCCAAACATATTTCAGGTTTGGTACATGCAGACAAATGACTATCCCTCACCACCATATCCTGCTTTTTGAACAGAGGCTCAGCTCCATAGTGGGGTCTTTTATTGCTGCTACCACATCAGACCAGTCAGCAGAAAAATATGAGAAGAGTGTTAACAAGAGTATTGACAAAAAAGCATGGAAATAATGTTGCACCAAGTATGCGTTGATTAGAACTGGTTTCATAGGTGTCCTGATTCAGATTGGGTGAACGGAGTAAATGACCAAAATCCCCAGAGAGAGAGGAAGGAGGGACATTAGGTCTTACTTAATACCTTCAGAACATTCCGTTGCCCCTGAAAACTGGAAGGTTGTCCTCTGCCCTTTTACTAGAATAAGAGCAGTTACTTGAGCACTGAACTCTATAAGGTTGATGGTAGAGCTTATGATATAATAGCCCATGTTGGCTTTACTAATCACTTTAAATTACCTACGAGGATGTCTACTTCGTTACTCCAGGTCCGCTCGTTGTTGCAGGAGATTTCACAGCGATATCTTCCCTGGTGCTCCAACATCAAATATGGGATCTAATCCAACAAACAATAAAATAATTATTTTCCAGTCAATCAAAAGAAAAAAGTAACACTATTTATGCAATAATAATGCAATAACCTGCATTACACTGCATATAATATGTAACCCAGCAAATTTGCTTCACATTAGCTATTGAGCCACAAGTTTCCAGAGGAGCTGGACACAAACATATGTAAAGGAAGCCTATGTGTACAGTATGTGCATGCTCTTACACTTAGTTTCCTCTTGGTGGCATTCTTTAAAGGAGCCCCATTTCTGTACCACTGGTAGTGTGGCAGCGGCTTTCCCACAGCTCCGCATTCCAGATACAGAGCATCTCCCACTAGCAAAGACTGAGGCTTGGGCTGCAAAACCACTCTCAGCCTTCCCTCAGAAGGAATAGACATCAACCCTTAAAGGAAAAAAAAAAACCTCATAAATAATTATACAGACATCAAACTACCTCAAATTTCTTTCTTTTTTTTGGAGTGAGCTTACAATGTAAAATTTTTGGTTGTTGTAATTAGACTTTGAACATAGGCAACAACTTGTGAAATTCATTGGTGCCAAATTTGTGATAATTGGTGACAAATTTGGTGACAAATTTGACAATATCAATGTCTTCTCACTAAGAAATGAGATGTCAAATAAAATGTATACCCGCAGAACATTCTAATGGGAAATACTTGTGCATTAATGTCAGAATGTCAAAGTGTCAGAATAAGCAAAACCAAGGTTGCCATATATATGTGCACGGTGATGTTCTCAACACTGATCCAGGAGCTGAGAGCACAAACTAATATAGAGAATTTTATTTATTTATTTATTTTAATGTTAACGTGTGTACTATTTTACTGTACTGTTTAGTAGGTCAGTATACATTTTGGGACACTGCCTTTAAATTGCTAGCTGCCACTGAAAATGACTGACTTACAGAAGCTGTGAACACGTTGCATATTGGATCGAAAATGTACATTATAACCTGGAATAGTGCTTGTATGTGTGGCCTTTAGTATATATGTTTCATTGAGCTTAAGTATAGATCTGATATATTAAGGGTTCTTGAGCCAAAGAACACCCACTGAGCTGCCACCTATGCCTCCGAATGTTATCTGTAATGATCATTTTGTGTTACAGCACTGTCTACATATTCTCTGCAGACTATTACGCTAGCTAAAAGGGAATTCTTTATACTGTAGCAAATAACATTTCCTAACTGTGAAAAGCAATCAAGATGCTTACCATATGCTGGCATGACATCCAGCACATCCACCTGAACCCAGTGGCTAAATTCAAAGGAATCACCACAGTTTACCCTGCAGATATAGAAGCCAGCATCTCTCAGCTTGACAGGACTCAGTACAAGATCTGAAGAGGAACTATCAGGAACCTGAAGGAATTCAATAAAAATAAAAAAGCCAATACTGATTGAAAGCCATGATTGCAAATTTGTAAGTATGTTCGTGAAGGTAGCCAAATGATATAAAATGTTATGGTTCAGGAAAGGGGTGGGGTTAACAGTACAAAATCCAATAAAATTGCTCTCATTCACTACAACATCTATCAAAACTGTTACTTGTGACTCTTAACCATGCTAAAAGCTGTACTTGTGACTCTTATAATATCTTATTTTTCTTTGCTGTTGTATTACCCTCATCAAAGAATTCTGGCACTTTGATTTTGGTTTTTATCTCATACAATTTTATAAAGCCTTATGTGCATGCGCTATGGATATATGTGTATAAACATGTCATATCCTGCACTATGATATATGTCCAACTATGATATGTCTGGTATACTATGATATACTCGGGTATACAATGTACATATGGTGAAAAAAGTTTCTGAGTTTAGTTGTCATTCAACCCCACATATGTATTTTGATTAGTATAACACTCGCTAATACTTCCTCTAGTAATGTACCTCTTCTTTTGCCTTGAACCACTGGTACTGCACGGCGGAGCTCGAGATGGCTGCAGCATAACAGCTGAGGCGAACTCTGTGCCCAACTATCACAGCCACAGACTGAGGCTGGATGATGATTTGAATCCCTGTTGACAGCCATTCAAAATATTCATAAGCAAAATATAGAGCTCGCTTGTTTATCATGCGCAGGTCTGTGTTAGATCAATATAGAGCAGTGGTGTCAAACTCATTTTAGTTCAGGGGCCACATACAGCCTAATTAGATGTCAAGTGGGCCGGGCCAGTAAAATCATAGTATAATCACCTATAAATAACAAGAAGTCCATGTTTTTACCTTTGTTTTCATGCAAAGACATTTGTATTTAATGAAATATCCTTTTATAAAATATATCATGAACAACCTCAGATTTCTTAAGATAAACATGTGCAATTTGCTTCTGATTATCATTTACATATATGTGCAATACAACTGCTCACAGTGTTTGTACAAATGCAAAAAAAACTTCACAGGTATTTGTAACTGAAAAATATAGTATTTCACTTTAAAATGTATGGCATTGCATGAACAATAGGATTCCACCAAACAAACTCTTTTGTAGTGAAGCTGTTGACTAACATTAAATATATATATATATATATATATATATATATATATATATATATATATATATATATATATATATATATATATATATATATATATATATATATATATATATATATATATATATATATATATATAGCTAGTAATAAAAATAAGGTTAGATTTTACATTTAAATTAAATTAGGAAAATTAGATTTTCCTAATTTTAATATTTCTTTGTAAATGAGAATATATGTGCAAACTGCCATTTGTTATTCTAAGTCGTGTGGAAAAGAAAATGTATTAAATAAACTCTTATTTTTGTTATTCTCATCAGTTGGAAGTTACATGCAGCCTGAAGATCATTGAGATTGCTGAGGATGGTACCACTAAGCCAATAAGATGGCAATTCATATGAACAGTTATGCTAATTTATACTACAACTGCTATTAAAGCTTGAGCACTGCAATAACTACAAACAGTTTTGCACCTAAGTCTCCATCAGTGAACAGTTCAACAAAACAGACTTCATGTAAAAACTCGAATGGATTTTCCTGGTTACACAACTGCACTATTTGACAATGTATTATTAGTACATTTATAGACACAAATTATTTATAATTATACTATCTGCTGTCACACGATACTCGATTGGACTTAGATCTGGGGAATTTGGGGGCAAATCCAAACCATTCCTGAACAATTTTTGCAGTGTAGCAGGGCACATTATCCTGCTGAAAGAAGCCACTGCCACTTCGAGAACATAGTATTTTTGTAAAAAATATATTTTTACAAAATATGAAAAGATTAATCAATAAAGACAATTGTTTCACAGCTTTCTTTGCTCATATTTATCAAGAGTGCCAATATTAGTGGAGGCCACTATATGCTACCGAGTTATCTATTAGCCAAACAAACCAGAATTTCAAACTCAAAATATACCTGATTTCTCTGGAAACCATCCACCTCGCAAAAACAAACTGATCTAGGTAAAAGGTCAAATGATAACCCCTAAGTGTGAATGTACATGTGTATTTGTCTGTGTGTGTGTGTGTGTGTGTGTGTGTATGGTGCCCTGTGATGGGCTGGTGTCTCATCCAAGGTGTATTACCTCCCCACTCCCAGTGTGGATTGGCTCTGGAACACCCACAACTATGGACCAGGACATTGGATAAATGAATGAATAATGGAATAAATTAATGTACCTGATTTAAGACACTGAAGGGCTTCAGTGTGTCCCATCATTTTTAGAAACTCCACCAGGTCCCCCACTGTGCAGCCTCGGTCTCCCATGAGTCTCAGCAGACTACGGGATGGGCTTCCTTCCAACTCCAACACCTTCAGAGAGCACATCTCCATGTCCCCCACACTGAGAGAGAGAGAGAGAGAGAGAGAGAGAGAGAGAGAGAGAGAGAGAGAGAGAGAGAGAGAAGAGAGAGAGAAGAGAGAGACAGAAAAGTGAGACCAGAGTATGAGTGAGAGAGAAACAGAGAGTGAGTGAGAGAGAGAGTGAAAGAGAAAGAACACAGAGTGAGAGAACACAGAGTGTGAGAGGAGAGAGAACAGAGAGAGAGAGAGAGGGAGAGAGAGAGAGAGAGAACAGAGAGAGAGAGAGTGAGAGAGAGACAGAGAGAACACAGGAGTGTAAGAGAGAGGAGACAGAACAGAGAGTGAGTGAGAGAGAGAAAGAATACAGAGAGTGAAAGAACACAGAGAGAGTGTGAGAGAGAGAGAGAGATAAAGAGAGTGAGAGAGATATGGCTCCCTACAGAGCAGAGACTGTGCACACAGTGCAACAGCAACACCTGTGGTAGTGATAGAGGTGTGTACCTGTGGTAGTGATAGAGGTGTGTACCTGTGGTAGTGATAGAGGTGTGTACCTGTGGTAGTGATAAAGGTGTGTACCTGTGGTAGTGATAGAGGTGTGTACCTGTGGTAGTGATAGAGGTGTGTACCTGTGGTAGTGATAGAGGTGTGTACCTGTGGTAGTGATAGAGGTCTTTACCTGTGGTAGTTATAGAGGTGTGTACCTGTGATAGTGGTGGGTTTACCTGTGGTAGTGATAGAGGTTGTGCTGGTGGTAGGTAGTGTGTGTGTAGTGATAGGGTGTTTACCTGTGGTAGTGATAGAGGTGTGTACCTGTGGTAGTGATAGAGGTGTGTACCTGTGGTAGTGATAGAGGTGTGTACCTGTGGTAGTGATAGAGGTGTGTACCTGTGGTAGTGATAGAGGTGTGTACCTGTGGTAGTGATAGAGGTGTGTACCTGTGGTAGTGATAGAGGTCTTTACCTGTGGTAGTGATAGAGGTGTGTACCTGTGGTAGTGATAGAGGTGTGTACCTGTGGTAGTGATAGAGGTGTGTACCTGTGGTAGTGATAGAGGTCTTTACCTGTGGTAGTGATAGAGGTGTGTATCTGTGGTAGTGATAGAGGTGTGTACCTGTGGTAGTGATAGAGGTGTGTACCTGTGGTAGTGATAGAGGTCTGTACCTGTGGTAGTGATAGAGGTGTGTATCTGTGGTAGTGATAGAGGTGTGTACCTGTGGTAGCGATAGAGGTGTGTATCTGTGGTAGTGATAGAGGTGTGTACCTGTGGTAGTGATAGAGGTGTGTACCTGTGGTAGTGATAGAGGTGTGTATCTGTGGTAGTGATAGAGGTGTGTACCTGTGGTAGTGATAGAGGTGTGTACCTGTGGTAGTGATAGAGGTGTGTATCTGTGGTAGTGATAGAGGTGTGTACCTGTGGTAGTGATAGAGGTGTGTATGTGTTAGTGATAGAGGTGTGTATCTGTGGTAGTGATAGAGGTTATGTGTTAGTGATAGAGGTGTGTATTGTGGTGTGTATAGAGTTTCTGTGGTAGTGATAGAGGTGTGTACCTGTGGTAGTGATAGAGGTGTGTATCTGTGGTAGTGATAGAGGTGTGTACCTGTGGTAGTGATAGAGGTGTGTACCTGTGGTAGTGATAGAGGTGTGTACCTGTGGTAGTGATAGAGGTCTTTACCTTACTCTGAAGCGCCGGTCACTGTTCACAGTCTCGCCGAGTTTTCGCCATCCTTTGCTGTTTGCTTTATCAAGAGCCTCCCCGAGTCTTTTTAACACTGATTCTTTTAGAACATTTATATTCAGAGAACCGTCATAATAATCCTGGGACATGTTGATAAGTCGGTATAAGTTACGTGGGTACCAGCCGGGCCTGTACGATTAGAGAATCTGACTGAGGACGGAAGCGACTCGGTGTACTGTAGAGTTTAGCGTAACATGACGAAAAAAAGATGTCAAACAGATCTTAAACCCGAAAACCGAAAAGACAAGTCATTCGTCGCAGTACGAACGAGCTGGTTTTAAAGAGCACACGCATCCGAGATTAGTCAGAGAAGGTGGAAAACAAAAAGCCGAAACATGTGATACATCACCAGTGTACAGGTAAAACAGTGTTGCTGTTTCCTCGCACGGGTCGAGGTGGGGAAATCCACATAAGCCTCAGAACATGGCACAGTCCCAAATAACTCACTATTCGGCATAAGGATGCACTACATAGGCTGCAGGAACCATTACTCAATACCCTTCGTAGTGCACTTATACAGAAACTAAGCAGCGGTTTGTAACCGAGCCTCTGTGTGCGTGTTAAATTTCCACTTCCTCATCTTAGACTCTCTGACGAAGAGGCATTTCTACTCAAAACCCAGGATCTTTCAAACACTACATATAAAGGAACAAGAACTCTATTCATTTTTTTTATATTTAATATTTAACTCTATTCTTTTTTTTCTTTTTCTTTTTTTTCTCAAATGTTAATATTTTAATACATGTTTTAGGCAATATATAACAGTGAAATACTACTCTGCATCTCTCTCTCTCGCTCTCTCTCGCTCTCTCTCTCTCTCTCTCACACACACACACACACACATATACAATATGTGTGTGTGTGTGTGTGTGTGTGAGAGAGAGAGAGAGAGAGAGAGAAATGCAGAGTAGTATTTCACTGGGTTATATATTGCCTAAAACATCTATTAAAATATTAACATTTGAGGAAAAAAAGAAAAAAAGAAAAAGAATAGAGTTAAATATTAAATATATACTTCATAATCTATTTCTGATAATAACTTATTTCCCTCCTCAAGGTTGTGGGCGTGGTTAATTTGAATATTCATAGAATGAGTATCCCGTGAGACATAGATAAGAGTTTAAACTAACCTTAATACTGGATTAATAAAATATGTTAAGAAGGAAGTATAATGGAATAAATATATGTAAGAATAGGTACATTAATGTATGCATTATAGTACAGCTGTTACAAGGTGCATGACTGGTTACCAGCTTCCAAAACACAGTCAAACTGGTCAAACTGGTACGGTTGAGGAGCAAAATTTGACACACGCCTAAGCTTAGATTTCACAACTCTACACATTTCAAGTCACTATACATTTCTTTAGGCAAGTCAATTAGGGGATATAATTGTTCACATCCGAGGTCATTTGAAGCAATCAATTAGACAGATTTATTATAGATTTAATTCACTATATCAGAATTCTATATCACTATATCAGAATTCCTGTGGGTCAGAAGTTTACATACAACAGATTGACTGATTTTTTTAGAACATTGACAAGTTCATTAGGATTGCAATTCGGGCTGTAAAAGTGCCTTTTTGAGCTTGGAAAGCCTAAGCCAAAAATTTTGGACCTTCACAAGCCTGTTTCCTTTTTAGAAGCAATTCCCAACTAATGAAGGTACCACAAGCATCTCTATAAACAACTGTAAGCTTATTGAAAACACAGAGTCTTTTAGAGGTGGGTTCTCTGGTCAGAAGAAACAGAAATTTCAGAAAAATACAGTTTGCTCATAATAGTTATTGCTGTGTAATGAGGGAAAATAACGAGGCTTCATATTAAAGGCATCATGGTTGGGGGGGGGGGGGGGCACTTGCTGGAAAAGCCCTGACCTAAATTCCACAGGGAATTTGCGGACTGAACAGGAAAAGTATGTCCGAGCAAAAAGGTTCCCAAACCTGACTGAGTTACACTGGGTGTAAAAAAGCAATACTACCAAATAACAACAAATTTTATGTAAACATTTGACCCACTGTAATTCGGATAAAGTACATTAAATCTGAAATAAATCTGTCTTATAGCTATTATCTTAAAATGACCTCTTATGGATATAAAGTAGATATCCTAATTGACTTAACACAGTGAATGTATGGTAACATGGAATACGTGCAATTGTGAAAAATCGTGTTTGAATGCCATTAACCTGTATGTGTAGCTATGTAAACATTTCGCCTCAACAAACTTCCTAATTACTTGATTACACGGATCAATACATGTGTCCTAAATTAATATATGTATTAAAATACATATTAAAACATTATTTTATTACCATAAAATAATGGTAACATTTTGCATCAAGAGTAGCTAATTAATAGCTTGTTATCCTGTTATTTATCCACTGACTAATGAATAGCCTAAGTTAAGTTTTAGTTCCCAATAAATACGTCCTACTTAGAAGTTAATCACTACACTGTGAACTGGCATTTTAACCTATGCTTACTGAACAACTTATACTGCCCACTGATGAACTAGCTGACCTGCATGCTTGGCCATATACAGAAGTAACATGGCAATTTACTGGTATGTTTGCATTAATCCAGTTAATGAAGCAAAAGAAATGTTGTATTATACACCAACAAATTTCCTCCAGCTTTACAGCTTAATTAACAGGATTAATTGATATTAAAGATACTAGTAAATGTACACTACAGTGGTTTATTCGGGTAATGATTTACTGATTTACCAGGGTTCTCAAAAATATCTTATTTATTCCATGACAATGTGTTCTGTAGATATAAGATGGTTTGCTAAATGTGTGTTAAATGCAGCTGGATCGGACAGTAAAGGATTATTTCAGGACAGGGACTGTAGGTGTCGCTTTTCTCTCCTTGCTACTTTGTCCCCATTTCCTTCGTCAGGACTCCACAGGACCAGCTGGTTACTGTTTCCCTGATCGTCCACACACACCACCCACCCACCCACACACACACACACACACACACACACATACGGCAGTTCACTGGCTTTTTCAGAAACTACTGCTGGATACTGGGGGATTTTTGACATCTACACATAAGCACGGTAATCAAAAAACGTACACTGCATAATGTCACAGTTTTAATGTGCATTAAATTTAACAGTTTATTTTCAGTAAATTTATCAGTTTATTAAACTGTTTAAAAACTAAACAGTTTATTTTCCCTCCTCTAACCAGCTGTGGAGTGTGCTTTCATTCGCTTTTATGTATCATGCAAGTTGGAAATGAATGTAAAAAATATGATCTACATGTGTGTAAATGTATATAATGGTTTAGTTGTTTCCCATGTTTTACTAATACTTCTGGGATGTGGGCATTTGAAGTCTTTGGCTGTCTGTTTCATGCGTTTCTTGTGTTTGTATATTTGTTTTTGGTTTTGCTTGGTTTTCCGCACAACTTGCTATAATAATACTGCAAATACTAGTACTGTGCTTGGGGTCATAAATATATAAGTATTAATTATGTGATCCTTTCATTATGATAAATAATTGTGTGTGTAAGGAACAATGGAATTTTAACCAGGCAAAAGATATAATATAATTAAATATAATATAGTATAAGTGTCAGGCGCCCACATACTTTTGGTCATATAGTGTACCTAAATGCCTGTGAGTTAAAAATAAATAAATTCTATTGTTATTAGAATTTTCACTTGTAAAACACTTATGTGGCTTTTTTATTATTATTATTCCTATGATGGTTAGTCCAGTAGCAGAGGTCATAGGCTGTGCACTATAATCCTACTAGACTTACACTATGTACACTATTTAGGCTACTTGACCATCTACTACCTAGACATACTCTTTGAAGTATTTCAGTTCAGCCATTATTAAATATAATTTAGCTGTTCTCAAAATTTGTGCAGCCTAAATAATATATTTATATAAACAGCAAAATCAACATAATCATAATCCATATCATTCAACTAATCAAATATAGCTTCATTATTTAAATATTTACAATCATATTTTGCCACTTTAGCACTTTTATTCCTGAACATTCACTAAAACATTACACAATTTGTTAATATCATAATTGAAAATATTTAATTGACTGCCTTTCTTTTGGAGTTATTGAGAAAACCCATTCAGACTGAACAGTCAAATTGGCTAATATGAAACTTAATAGTAAACATAATTATTTTGCTGCTTTAAATATTTTAACCCTTGGTTATGGTTCACAGACCACTGAAGGTCCCTTAATCACACTTTGAGAACCTTGGACTTAAATGATTAATTAACATGTTAATTAACATGGTGAAATGTATTATTCTTACTCTTCTTCTTATTATTATTAATAAAATTAATTCAAACTAGCATGTTCTTGTGTCTCATCCTGGTATTAACAATAGAGTTTCTAGTGTGGAAACACACTACTCATACTAATAGCTTATTGCATAAATTAATTTGAGATGTAGCTTCCATCCATGGGGCTCTGTCCCAAACCAAAAACTACCAGACTAAATTGTAGATCATACTAGTGTTTTATTAATAGTTAGAATATATTATATAATAGTTTGACAGGCTGTTTAGTACATGGTTTTGCCAATGCCTATGGTGGCACACTGTTACAGCATATATTAGGTGCACGTCACAATATAAATATGTGCTTATACAATCATGCAATTGTTCAGTCCTGGTTCAGCCAGGCTACTTGTTAATGTTGCCCTTCTCTTCTGTATAAGCCAAAGAGCTCTAAATAATTAGTGCCAAGATGTGGTAAATAATTCATACCTTTTTAAAGATGAATGCTCACTCACACATTTGATTATTTGAGAAGTAACAGAAGACATGTGGGTTTGTGCATACGAAAGAGAGACAGGGTGACATAATTTTTGTTGTGTAAATGTTTAATTGACATCAGCTGTCTGTGCCATAAGCTGAAAACACTGGGTTTAAATGACAAATGTATACACCATGATGTCAATAATGGAAGAGGAGAAGAGAAATCCTTCTGCTTGTAGTCTATGGGAACTGCTCCATGGACCTGAACATACCATGTGATCAATTAGACTTTCCACTGTTTTACAACCCTGTGAACTGAAAGCTATTAGGATTAAATATTTCTTAGCAGAGAGTTAAATTTAATTTGTACTTTACTTCCTTTTGAGGATAAACAACTATTAATGACAATGGGTTCCATTTTTAGACTGCATAGGATTTGTTTTAACATTCCTTTGGCCATTAAGATTTTTTCCAGACAGAATTAGCTGAATAAGTTTACAAATATGCACTCACTGAGCATTCTCTTAGGAACACTTTACTAATACTGGGTAGGGCCTCCCTTTGCTCTAATAATAGCCTCTATTCTTCATGGCATGTATTCCACAAGATGTTGGAAACATTCCTTTGAGATTCTGGTCCATGTTAACATTATTGCATCACACATTTGCAGATTTTTCAGGTGTACTTTCATGCTGTGAATCTTATGTTCTACCACATCCCAAAGGTCTTCTACTGGATTCAGAGTCGGTGACTGGGAAGGCCACTGAAGAACATTGAATTCATTATAATGTTCATGAAACGAGTCTAAGAGGACCGTTGCTTGGTGACATGGTGCATTATCATGCTGGAAGTAGCCATAAGGAGATAGATAAATTGTGGCCATGATCAGCAACAATACTCAAATACACTGTGGCATTCAAGCAATGATTGACTGGTATTAATGGATCCAATGTGTTACTTAAACTGTATGCATTGCATGATCGGCTAATTCGATAATGAATAGGTGTACAATTGTTTCTAATAAAGTGTTCACTGAACGTAGATTTGCTGGCCATGGGTGATTAGCTGTTGTATAACATACACTGCTATGAAAAAGTATGTGTTCCCATCCTGATTGCTTCTGTTTTTGTGTATATCTCATATTAAACCGTTTTAGTTGTTCAAACAATATACAACATAAAACAAAGGCACAGTAAACACAATACAGTTTTTTTAATTTATTTATTGAAATAAAAAATAAAGATAATTGCTCCCTTAAACTTAAAATCTGGTTGTGCCACACCATTCATAGTTGGACTTATTTCTATTCTTTGGATCATAGTTTTGATCCAAATGAGTTTTTACTTATGGACCGAAGACTGGATATTCTCCTTTAGGATCTTCTGGTAGAGAGCAGAATTCATGTTTCCCTCAATTATCGAAAGTTACCCAGGCCCAAACATAGCAACACATCCCCACACCATCACACTTAAACCACCATGCTTGACCGTAGGTATGATGTTCTTTTTGTGGAATTCTGTTTTTTGTTTACGCCAGATGTAACAGGACCCCTGTCTTCCAAACAGTTCCACTCATCAATCCAAACAACATTCTCCCAAAAGGTTTGAGGATCATCAAGGTGTGTCTTTCACAAAATTCAGATGATTCACAAAATTAATGTTCTTCTGGGTTAGCAGTGGTTTTTGCTTCGCCATGGAGGCCATTTTTTCCCAGTGTCTTTCTTATACTGGAGTCATGAACAGTGACCTTTACTGATGCAAGAGAGACCTGTAGGTCCTTTGATGTTGTCCTTGGCTCTTATATGATTTCATGGATGTGTAATTGCTGTGCTCTTGGAGGAATTTTGGGTCAGCCACTTCTGGTAAGGTTCACTACTGTTCCAAATTTTTTTCCATTTGGAGATAATGGCTCTCATTGTGATTCTTTGGAGTCCCAGAACTTTTGAAATAGCTTTTTAACCTTTCCCAGACTGATGTATTTCATTAAACTTCTTCCTCATAATGTCTGGAATTTCTTTCAACTTTGGCATAGTGTGTTACTGGGTAAGACCTTTTAACCAACTTCATGCTGTAGAAAAAGTTCTATTTAAGCATTGATCCGATTGAACAGGGTTTGCAGTAATTGGGCCTGGTTGTATCTAGTCCAGCTGAACCCCATTATGAATGCGGTTTCAGAGATCTGGGGAATCAGTAACTACAGGGGCAAATACATTTGCACACAGACTCGGTTGGTATTGGATAATTTTTTTGCTTTAATAAATAACATTCAATCATTTACACACCTGTATTTTGTGTTTAATCAGGTTGCCTTTTTTATGTTGTATTTTGTTTGTAGATCTAAAATGATTTAATATGAGATATATACAAAAACAGAAGAAATAAATTAAAAAAAAAAAATTCAAATACTTTTTGACAGCACAGTATCTGAAAACCATTGCGGAAAAAACATTGTTTTCTAGGCCATCTTTCACAGGCCTGTAAGATTATTCTGTAATTTTTTTTTCCCATAAAGTAGGGTATACCTCTGGGCTTTCCATTCCTCCACTGCTTTTGCATATACAACAGGCTTGGGCATTTCCATGTGCCCATAAACAATAAACTCAACAATGTGTCTATTCTTGTTGTGAGATTAATTAGAAACAAGAGCACATTTTCATCCAAGCAAATGACTGTAGATTGACAGATTTACATATTTCTTTTTAAATACATAAATTATACATTCATGCAACTGACAGCATAACAATACATAAAATCATGCAGATATGGTTATAGCTATTGTTTTTTTGCACCCGTTCTGATGTTTGATGTGAACATTAACTGGAGCTCTTGATCTGTATCTGCATGATTTTATGCATTGTGCTGGTGCCACATGATTAGCTAATTAGATAATTACTTGAATGTGCAGGTGTACAGTTAGAGTAAAATCAATAATTAGTCTTAGCCTCTTTATTGCTTCTCTGACTAATCCTCTGTTTACCCAGTCACTGCTTTTGGTGAATGCTATGTTTTATGCATGTTCTTTTCCATTTTTTAATAATGGAGTTAAAAGTGTTATGCATTCAAAATTTGGGATATCTTTTTATAATCGAACCCTGAATGATTCTTTTCCCCCCTGACATTTTGATAGCTATTTTATGATCTTGTCTGTTTACGTATGTTCTGTAACAAACTCTATGATTGATGACATACAATCCCAATTAAGCCCATTTCAATTCCAGGTTGTAACACTACAAGGGGATCAATATTTATGCAAGGCACTGTACATGCATAATAAATGTCCATAATGCAACTTTGATCAAAATAGAGTTTTTATTGTGCAATAATAATGGAGTGCCAAAGATATACAGTAATAACTACTATCACTTACGGCTAATTATTATACAATATTTATATATTTGAAGGTTCTGCTCCAACATTTACAAAGCCAGCAAGCAGATTTCTTTATTGTTGTTGATGAAAATTGCCACCCCTGGCTTATCTCAAGATAAATTTCAGTGGTGTTTACACATGCTAAATGCTTGTTTTCCACTACTAGACTGATATTTGGTGTCAAAACAGTCCTGCTGAGCTGGTGATGTGCTCCATGTAGACACCTCCTCAACCCGGCGAGCGTCTGTGCCTCAGCTGGGCCTCAAGCAACATGCAGAGCGACGCTTCACTAGTCTTGGCTGCAGTGTTCATACTTTACTGGATTCCACCTTGTGTGTGTGAGTGATGGTTTTTAACCTGCAGCAAAGGAGGTTAAAATGCATAGATCAGATATGCAAGAATCGGCTTTCCAGATGACTTTATCTATTAATTTTTCTGGATTTGCAACGTGAACTGACACAACACACACTTAGAGACATTAGTTAAAGGTGTAAACAGTTTAGGGTTCCATTCAGCTTGTTGCCTGACAAACCTTCTATATATTTCTAATGGAAATGGAGTAAATTGGATCGGACGTGCGGTGCATAAACCATGCAGGACTGCTCACAGTACAGACAGGTATTATGGTGTCATTGGATTTTAAAAAGCAAATCAAAATCGATTGCCAGTTTTCTTGTCAGTGGTGGATGTTAAAGGCAAAGTCAAAGCATATGGCTTTCATTGTGGCTCAGCAACAATATGTGACGAAAACTGAGCAGTAACACATCATGGATTTGGACACAATATAATATAGAAAACTAAAATCTGTTGGCAAGTTGCCAACAGATGATCTATGATGTCCTTTAAAAACATTATACAGTATTAAGCTGAATAACAGTTTAGACAGACCATTTGTAACACATTTCAAAATAAATGCATCCATTAATGGTCCAATTTGCTACAATAATATACACAAGATATTTTTCCATACAAGGCATCATGATTTCAAGTGTGGAAACTACTTGAGTAATTGTATTTTGCTGCTGTACTTGTGTACTATTTAGAACAATTTGTTTCACTTTCAGAGTACCTGTTACATATCTCTCGTAACAAAACCTTTTTTTTTTTTTTAAGTAAGATGTTGACTTCTGCTGGAGTTACATATTTGTACACAATGGGTTGTGTCATATGTACCTCATGTAAAGAAAAGAAAAAAAAATTTTAATTTAAAATTTGGCTAGTTAATTAGCTAGTTAAATTAGCTAGCTAGTTATTTTTTTATTAGCTTGATAAATAAGATAACTGATTCAGTTTTGTAAATTAGCCTTTTAAATTAACTAGCTAGTTAAGTTCTATAAAGTTGTTTGTTAAGTTGCTAATTACAGGCATGTTAGTGACAAACCACTTTCTAGGTTTGTCTGAGTTAAATTAACTAGTGATGTGTTCTACTTAAACTTATTTAAATGGAGATTTAAACTTTTTGACTTTCACTCCAGTAGATTTCTGTGTCTACACTTCTACTTTTAATTTATGATTAAAAGTAGAAGTGAGATTATGAGTAAGATTTTGACACTGTACTTTTTCCACCCCTGGCTGATTGTAACTATACTGTATGGTGGGGCTAAACAGGTCACTCAGCACCAGGACGACCCAAACTTACAGGTTGTCGATCTCCTGATAAGGAGACCTTCAGCTGCTGGTGGGAGCCTGGGTCATCTGGTGGACTACCAACTACTCACCGTCTATTTTACAGAAAAGAGAGGTAAGAGGGTTACGTTTTAAATTTAACTCAGTCTGCAACTCCTTAATTATTTACTATTAGGGAGCAAATAATAAATGAATAATAAAATAATAAATTATTATTTAATTTTCCCACAATTCAGGTGGTCTTAACAATTTGCATAATGTCTATGGTCCCACTTTTCACCCCAAACATAAATAATGGTTGTTGATTTTGGTGGGCATTCCCGTATTTAATGTTTAAACATGGGTCGTGAATGTTTTTGCCTCTTACGGCAGTAAACCATGGCAGCCCTCAGGACATGTTTGAGAATAACATGCCCTCTGCCAGCATTGAAATCATATAACCTGTTTTAAATGTTGCATCTTGTCACCTGACATTTAAAATAAAATACTATTTACTCTCATTTGAATATTAATTTCTTTGTTTTTGCAGATCTGAAAAGGTCTTTGAATGTCCAGACTACCACAGTGCAGGGAACAACTCGTGCTTCTTTGACAAAGCCCACACATCCATATGGATCTTTTATAATATCACAGTCATGGCCTCTAACAGCTTTGGCAACACCTATTCTGAGCCAGTAGAAGTGGACGTCATGGATATCGGTCAGTTCATTTTGTCTGTGTGTGTGTATGTGTGTGTGTGTCAATGGGAATTCAAAACAGCACTCAAATCGGTTAATACTGTTAAAGTATTCATCATTTACATAATAAAGTGTGATGTATTAACCTCTCCAGGGCACTGCTTTTACGATTGCTAACAAAAGTCAGTTCGGTCAAGCTGGGCTTACCACAGAGGGGAAAAAAAATAAAAAATTTCAATTCGCTTTTGAGGCAATGTATGTAACAGAATACGAACAATAATTGTGCTTTTAAAAAGTTTAAAAACATCTCAATATGGCTAGTAAGACAGGGCTAGTAATTCTCTTTTGGTCAATGCAGGAGTAATAATACCTGACCCTTTTCTGAAATACTGTAATAATACATTGACTGCTTTGTATACAGGGCGCAATAACCACAGAAATCTGTGTACTGAGACTTTAGAAAGAGAATATAGTCTGATGTAATTAAGTGCATATAAAGTGGAATGTCATTGCGCATTTAAAGGAATGTATCTTGTTTCATCTCTCTTGGATAACCCACATTATATACATTATATACTATATACATGGCACTGTTGTATTCTCAATTCTGACTGGTCAGAAGGCGTTGATTAATTTTCTATAAATAAATTGTGGCCCAGATAGTATTTCAGGCTGTAAAGCAAATCACACGTATATTAATGCACTTCCAATTAAGCAATATCACATGAGCAAGAGTGAACATTAACACTTCATACAACAGTTCTTTAAACAATAAAATATTTTATAATAATGATTTGTTCCTTTACGTTAAGTGCCTCTGGTGCTTCCCTTCTTCCTTTCCATCTTCATCTGACAAGCTGTCATATTTTAAGTCAAAATGTATTGTCCTGTCCAGTGATGATGTCGGTAACTCTGCTGTAGTAATGCTCTCAAACTATCGCTAGAATTGGAATTTTAGTATTAAATGTAACTGTAAATGGAAAAAGTATGAAGTGTCTTTCTTTAATTAAAAAAAAGTTAGCATTGGTAAATTGTTATGGTATAAAGAAGAGTAATTATTTTACACTTACAGCATGTCCTGAAATGTTTTAGTGATGGTTCCGCCTTTTTCGAGTTCGAATCGAAACCAAGTCCAAAAGTGACAGAGTTGGACTCAAGTCCAGAAAGTAATTCAATTGAAAAAAGATTTTGAAATTGCATTTGAAATTGCAATTTAAACTCAACACTTAGCTGTTAAATGAATATTCATGTCATCAGCACCTCAATATTCATTTCACGTCATCATCACCTCAACTAGTTTCCTATCAAAAAGTGGTTTCAAAGAATAAAAAGGGGGGATATAGAGGTATACCTTTATATTACAAGTGCATACAAATGAACCTGTTTCATTATTATACGACATCATACTATATTGTGTCCTCCAGTCTGAGTTGACATTTCAATGATTTGATGCGTCTCACCCACAGTTATTAGACTGAGAGAGAGTACAGGCTTACATTTAGCAACAGGTCATAACATCAAGCTTCATTCTTTATTACTGCTTTTAATCTGTCTATGAATCACAAAAACTCATTTCTGAACACAGCTCTGTTCTTGTAACTTTTTTTCATGTTAATTCCTAAAATGAAAATAAAAATCCCTACCAGCAGGGTTTATGATATTTACTACATTAAGAAGAACATTTCACATTTTACATGAGATTCAAGACTGTAATCACCAAACGCTAATGTTTAGGGTTGGGCGATATGACTACAACCTTATTTCACCATAATGATACATTTTCTCAGTATCAGTATGTATTCAAGTAAGAAATACTATGGAAATTGAATAGAGCAATTAAATGTAATATAAGATAGACTTCACTGTATGACATAAATTTACTGAAGTTATTCAGTCACATGTTTGAGTGAATGATTTCCTCTTTGTTGTTTGATGAACATTAATGACACAGACAGCAGCAGGTTTATTAGACTGCTGTCACTTTAGGGCCTAATGTACAAATCCAATATACTGTACTGACACACCTCTGATTTTTCCCAGGTGTTTACATTCACTTAAGACATAACCGACTGTGTTTGCATAAATACTTGGACAGACCTGCATTTTGACAAGATGCGTGTGTATTTATTTGACCGTCCAAGAGTGATAAGCCGCTAAAGAGAACTCAATTTGGTGCACGCACGATGAGGTGGCTTGATGAGCCGACTGTTCAGGCAGGGAGACATTTATTCACTTCTTGTTATCTTAATTTTATGCTGTTATTTATTTTGTATCTTTCTTTACATGTTACACATGACGGGGACTTGACTGTACTCGGAAAAATTTCAGAGTCCAAAATGTCCAGTTCGAGTACAAATTTACCTGAGTCCAAGTTCGTTCATAATCAGACTCGAGTCCAGGTCCGGGGATTCGAGTACCCCAACTCTAAAAATAATTAACTTTGGCTTGGCAACATTAACTCCAGTTTGTGTTGGGTCACATCACACCACCCTGTCATTGATTATTTTCCTCAAACAACACGTCTGTAATATATAGCAGTATATATGTATAACTCATTATAGTACTGCAGTACATGTAATCTATTAGTGTGTGCCAAAAGTAGAGCCACAACTAAACATGAGTTGAAATAATTACAGTTAATTGAAACTGCTTAAATTCATCCTAGTCAGGCAATTTAAATTAACATTTTGTTATTGACCAAGTCGTTGGCTAGTTTAAAAAGGTTATAAGCCTTTTTAGGGTTTCTTCATTTATATGGTTGTTTTTCCATGCAGTCCAGCCTCACTCACCAGGAAACATGACTTTGACTCTAATGGAACCGAACGACAACCCATATTTTCTGGTGAAGTGGGAGGCCGCGCATGACATCGACACTCGTTCCGGCTGGGTTACTCTCAAATATGAAGTGCGTGTAAAACAGGAGTATGGGGGCCAACAGCAAGTCAGTGATTGGGAGGTATGTCCCAAATCGTGCTGTAATGACATTGCATCTACCTGTAGTTTAATCTAATTTCATTTTAATCACATTTAAATATTAACATTATTTGCAATTATGCTCAGTTAGTAAATCTTTTTGTCTATTGATCGATTCAACGGGATCATTCAGACCTCAATTTTTGTTTAATAGGTGTACAATGTTGGTAAGCAAAAGGAACTGAGCATCTTCAGTCCCAAACCTGGAGGAAATTATACTATCCAAGTGCGCTGTAGACTAGACCAAGGCCTGTGGAGTGAGTGGACCCCTCCTGTGTTCATCCAAATGCCAAACAGTAAGAGTTGAGCACAGTGTGACACACCAATTCTGTATTTCTTCATGCTGAGCTCTAACAGATATTCTATCTGACCCAAGAATAGTAAACAAATATATTTCACATCACAGCCCTGTGAAATGTTCCTTGCTTAGCATATTTGACACAACGCAAACCCATACTGAATACTGGTACTTTGACGTCAAACACGTTGATGTTGCAAGAAATGTCTCTTATTGGTAGTCTCATGCGTCTAATCTTGATTCCTACAGTTTGCTCAAATATTTGTAATTTGCATTTTCTTAATGAAATAAAACTGAATTCTTTTCACTTTTGTTTTGCAGACTTAGTAAAAGAGAAGCCAGTTTTGATCTTCATTATTATTAGCTCCTTAATTGTGTTGGTAATGGTTGGAATACTAACAGCCAAAAGAAAACAGTAAGCATTGCACAATTCTTTTTTTTTCAATTCTTCTTCCCTTCAAAACTCAATTCACAGTGTATATGGTTACAAGATTGATGTTGTTCTATGGATATGTATGCAAAAGATAAATTCTCTGTGCAACAGAATAACTAACTCCTAAGCCTATAGCGACAGCACATATACACATCTTGAATTAATTTGCAGTCATTTTGCCTTGTGATTCTTTACTATTACAGTCTCAGAATATTTTAATGTTTAAAGGAATAGGTCTGAATTTGTACTTAACTGAAGTTTAACCAATCAACCAAGCTATTATTTGAGGTCATACTGTTTTATAGTTTTGACCTTCAGGTGCAAGGTTGAGTTGCCAACAGTAATGAATGCTACGGAAAGCTCCTCAATTCACATGATCACTGTTTTTTTAATTTTTTTTATTTAAGTAATACAGCTTGAAAAACACAAATTCATTAGTATAGTTGGCAATTTCATAAAACATTATTTTATTCTGAACTGTATCCTCACATACTGTGCTTTCTGGCTGTAATACAAAACAACTAAAGCAAACAATGAACCCAAAAACTGTCTTGGTTGATCAAGCACACTTAGCTTGAAAAGGAAATAATGTAAATTTATGGTCAAAGCTTTCATTTAAGTTAATGTTTTGCTTTTTGTCTCCTCCAGTGTTAAGCATTTCTTACTTCCCCCTGTTCCAGGACCAAAGATCACAGGCTTTGATGGGCACGTTTTAAAGGTAGTACAGAATCTCCACAGCATACACTCAATGTCAGTGTAGCTTTATAAATATTTCTAGCTTTTATTCAGACTGATAAAACATCATATAACTATTTTTGTTCTGGTGTTAAAACTATTAAGACTGGTGAAAAAGCTAATAGTTTGATAATCTTACAGGCCAATTTCCTGATTTTTTTGGATACCAATACATTTGCTTACAAAATCACATTTTCACGGTGGCACTAAGTGACATGCACTGGCACACATGCATTAAATGATTTGACTAGTGAAAGATGTTTTTTTTTTAATGTCCCATTAAAACCTCCCATTCTCTTCGACTTTTGCTGGTATGTTTTTTGGTATTTTAAAACATAGCCTACCATGTTTTAAAAAGCTCAGGGACACGTCACAGCTGGAAGTAATGTTAATGTGGTTGTGCTGGTTGTAATAATCGGGCAAAATTTGGGTGAGCACAAGAAATTAAGCAAAGTTCAGGAAATGTAATAATAACATGGCACAATGGTGAGAATATTAATGAGGTAATGTAGTCGCAATCTGAATTTTTAAGCATGTAAAGCAGGCAAGCTTATTGTTCACTGCTGTGTATATAACTATATATACCTACAGTATAAACATACATATACAAAATTTGCTATTAAAGCAATTCTATTTTATTTTACTAGGCTTCACTGTCATACGTTTTTGCGAGAACAATACGATGATGTTTTGACAAACAAAAAATACTGAAATCGTATTGTCTGGACACTCATTTGGTATTAGCTCTAAGAACAGAAATATCAACAGAAGCAATATATTTTATTCATATCAGTGTTGAGAACTGTGTAATAACATCTAAGTATAGCACCCCCTCCTATCAATCCCATTTTACACTATGCCTGGGGTATAATGCTAATGATATAACTACTACAGTTCTATCACAATATGCCATCATATCGATATATTGTCATAGCTCTACTCTTAAATAAGTTCGTACCTCAATATATATTATGTGCTATCATTCACAGACAGTAAAACCAGAAGATATATTCAGTACCTGCAACTTCCAGAGCATCCTCCCAGCACCAGAGTGTCCTGATCAGGTGGAATATCTAATGGTGCTTGACAGTGAGGAAGACAGTGAGAATCCTGGAAGTAAAGCCTGTCAGGACAAGTCACAACAAGTGACAGACCAGAATACATCCGATCAGAAGACATGGAATAAGCTTAACATCACTGATCACAGTAATCATTGGAAATTACCAGCTCTTGCACACAACTGTCAAGATTCGGATCCTGAATCTACAGCTTTAAACACATCCCAACACTTAAATGTGCCTCAGCATAAACCTGACATTTACCAAAATGGCCCTTGTGTCATATCTCATAAACACATGGCAAGGAGCTCTCCGACCTTCTGTACATGCAATGTTGAGCAGAATGTTGAGCAGAAGGTTGAGCAGAATGTTGAGCAGAAAGCTGAGCAGAATGATGGAGTGATGGTGTATACTGAACAAAAGCAGAGAGCCGACTGTAAGCAGAAGCTCATGATAGAACAAGAAGAAGACTACAGTAAAGTCAGTGGGATTTACAGAGAAATTGTCCTTGTGATCCAAAAAGACAACAGCCCTGTTCAGAGACACAAAAAGACAAACAATGATGATGATCCACGCAAAAAAATCAAGAACAAAAACATTTCCTCAGCTAAAGACTCCACAGATACTCAGGAATACGTGGCTGCATTGTAGGATATGTTTTGAACTGGGAAATTTGAACTGAGATTTGGCCCATGATCAAAATTCAGACTTTTTTCTTGCTTATATCTCAGAAGTTCCAGCGGGTACATCTCTGTGAACGTTTCTGTGCATTGTTACTAGCAATACAAATTGTACTAATACCCGTACGTTGATCAGACCTGCCACAGATAAAGTTTGCTTTGTTAACAACAGACTTTGAATGAAAAAGACCAGCATGATATTTATGTACTCGACAGAGCGATTAATGCCTCAAATCTGATTGGTCAGAGGTTTTTCGAAAACAGCTATTCTGACAGTTCTGACCAGCTGTAATTCAAATCACAGGTTTATATTAATATGTTTGATGTGACGCATGATCTTTCTATAGTAACAGCGATTTCACACAAACACCACACAATCTCAGACTAATAAAAAATAAAAATAAAAACATGCTGCTATTTAGATAAATACCTCAAATAATGTTATATATCAAAGATAAAGATCTAGTTGTTGATACAAGGGAGAAGACGATTTTTTAAACATTTATCAGTCCCTCCACAATTTTATTTTTTTGCGCTTGAAGAAATGAACGCAAAATCAAGCAAACTACGCAGTGTTCGGATGAGCTTGTAATTTTTCGAAATTAACTAAGATTTTCACAGATTTGGGCCAAGACGTGTCATGTGACATCATCACAATGCACATTCAGCCAAAGAGTAGAACACGAGTACAGGTCTCATTTATCAACATACATCACTGTGAAGACCGTATAAAACAATTCACTGCGATTACAATTTCACCAGTCCGAGAAGGTTTCTGCAAAAAAGCACATAAAATGCCACCGGTTGCATCGCACATTTTGTAAAAAGCCGCAGCGAAATCAAGTGTTGTTGGCCGCAACAATCAAATTCTCCGAAGTCCTGTATGGACTGATTTATGGAAGGACTCTCCAGTGTCAGAGCTTTGTAACAGTGCACTTTCTGTTTTTTCAGTAACTTCAAAAGCAGAGTATTTTTTTTTGTCTTATTCACACCAAGAGAAAGAAAAAGCGAAGCTGGGGAGGGAATGACTATTTATAGATGCTGTTACATAAGCGATAACAGGAACTAAATTGTGAAGCAGACTTTCCACAACATTAAATGTAACTGTAACTGATAAAAAACAATAACTGATACAACATATGACATGTCATTGATTAAATAATAGAAAGAAAACATGTAAACATTGGGAAATTGCTGTGGTACTGTATAAGAGGAAAAACACTTCAAGAATACCCATTACTTAATTCGTGTATGAGTTGCTTTGTGAGTTTGCTCTCTTATTGCATCAAATACTTAATAATTTTGTTTCCTGTCTCTGGTAGCTTAACGCTTATCCACAGGGTGCCTTTAAGTGCAAATACATAATAAATCAATGAAAATGCACAGGCTTAAATTTTGTAGTATGGTCTTCACTACCATGAAAGAATGAAAGTTTTGCAGAGGAATGTGAGTACAACATTTTTTCCAGCCAATTAATTATTTCCATTCCGGCTAATACGATGTTACTGTATATTATATATATAACCAGTTTTAATAAGCAGCCACTCTGTTGTTCAGGTTTTGCTTGTTATACTGGAAAAGGTGCTAGAGGTTCATGTAAGGATAATATAGACTTCAATACTTTTTACAGTGTGGAAAGAACTTTGTTACAGCCAATAATAATAATGATTTTATAAACAATGACACCTATCTAGTGCATTTTTTTTTACTCAGAACAGCATGAATTCACCAGTGCAAGGATTCTACAAGGTGTTAGATGTGCATGTTTCTGAAACCTTGTGACATGTAGTGTTAACTTCTTTGGAATTGTCCATTTGAGTGTGGACTTGACGTGACTGTAGCTTGTTGCTGCCCGAATCAACGTTCGGACATGAAATGTGGTTATGATATTCTTCAGGAGCCAGGGAATGTGTGTGCCAGGGAAACATTGCCACACCATCACACCAGCGTGCACTTTTCTCAAACAGGCTCCATGGACTCTTACGCTCGGATGCGGGAAATAGGATCTCAGAATGAAGACTTTTCGAACTCTGTGTATTCAAGCTATAAAGGGAGAAAAAAACACTGATGCCTCCCAGTTGATCTTTTGTTAGCATCAAGCTAGCCAGCTGTGATGAGCGTTGTATAATTTCCTCCTCAAAACAGTAAACTGTGCAGTCAGCGTTTATAGAAATAACAAGTGTGTATGCCTATATGTTGATTGATCTAAAGTGAATACTTGTGTACATAGTATAACTCGTTGAAAGTAAAAGTTGTTACCTTGTTTACTGTTCATGCTGTAAACAGCAACATCAATTTGATGTCACTTGCTAAACTCGGATGTTGAGACCATCCGAGTTGAAGGAACGTTTCAACCTTCAGTCAAATGCAGCATTACTACTTACAATTACATTTATTCATTTAGCAGATGTTTTTATGCAAAGCGACTTACAAATGAGGAAATACAAGCAAAGCGATATATCAAGTGTAGAACAATACAAGTAGTGCTACTATACAAGATTTATAATTGAGTTCTAGAGAAACAAAGTGTGCAGAGAAGAGGTGTAACAGCCAGAGTAATTAAAAACATTTTTTAAATAATGTGGAGGTTGGCATCTCAGAGGTTATTTAAGTTCTCACGGAAGAGTTGGGTCTTTAGCAGTTTTTTGAAAGTAGTGACAGATTCTTGGTCCAGATTGAGGTTGGAAGTTCATTCCACCACTGAGGGAGGGTTAGTGTGAAGGTTCTGGAAAGGGACCTTGTGCCACATTGAGTATTCACTATTAAGTGTCAGTGGTTAACCGATCGTAGATTGCGTGAGGGAACATAAACTTCAAGGAGTGTTGAGGTAGGAGGGTGCTGTTCCAGACAAAGTCTTGTAGGTGAGCAACAAGGCCTTGAATGTGATGCGGGCGGCTACAGGAAGCCAGTGGAGGGAGATGAAGAGAGTTGCGACATGGGTTCTTTTGGGACGAGGCATGCTGCTGCATTCTAAATCATTTGAAGGGGTTTGATGGAGCTGACTCCAAGGCCCAAGAGTAGTGCTTTGCAGTAGTCCAGTTTTGATATGACAAGAGCCAGGACTGTAGCCTGACAGGAGGAGTGTAGCCTGATCGGTGAGATAGGGTCTGATTCTCTTGATGTTATACTACTTGCCACAAATTCTGATGTTTCATCATTATCGTGCAAAAAGAACCTGGGGCCATCCATCCAGACACCTCAGTGGTTCAGTTTTAATGCTCCTTTGCCTACTAGACACGTGCTTTCTTGTTTTTCACTGACATTAGCAACTGATATGCTTCAACTTCTGTAACCCATCTAAGACCATCTGGTTTATTCTTAGATGAGCTGAACTCACAGCATGGTTTGGACTGTTATAGAACGTTTATTGACCAGTGCCACCAGTTGATGATGCACAGAACACGGTGCAAAAGTGACCAGATGCTGTCCAGCAGACATATATTGTACCCTGGGATACACATATGGCTGACTTATACATTTGGAGAAGGAAAAGAGAGAAGAAGAAAAAACAACCCCCAGACTCATAAAAGATGAACAAGATTCCTACAATGACATTAATGTGCTTCAGGAGAAATAAAAAGCTGTTAAACTTGTTTTATCTAAATATTTTAATGGGAATTGAAAACAAGTTGCTCATCGGCTACATTAATTTAGAGGCAGTGATACTTCATTTAAACTTATAAGACAGGTTTTCATATGTTCTTGTGCAAATTTGTAAACATTTAAATCGACAAAAATATTCATGATCATGTGATCAGTGTTATCGTGTTTAATTAATTCACAAGCAGGGGTGTAACGATATGGTGCGTCGCATCAAATAATTCGATACAAGTTTCTCGAATCGAGACGTCTGTGTATTGAAAAATACATTCAAAATGCTGCATAATAAAAGTAGGCTATTTCTCCTAGAATAATGCTTACAGTATGTGGTGTAATAAACTTTTTTTTTACTTAAGCCCACACTCCCTCCTTTGGAAAAACTAGCTTCCGCTTTATCTAAAATCAATATTGTGCGTCTCCTAAGCAGACTATTTTTCACAAGCTAATACACTTAATTTCGTACTAGCATATGATATCAAGAAAAGCAGTAAAGGCTGTGAAAATTCCCCCCCAAGTCTTTTACAGGAGCACTTTGTCTTCCCTGGAAGTTACAACGCTGACAGACAGGGAGATATGGACTGTTAACACTACAAACACATTCACCATCATCCTTCTGTGTCGGTGTGGAGAATGCAGGATTCATAAACACGTCTAGTCTAGTGCTACAGGGAGCTACTTGCCTTTGACTGATAGCATAAGGAGTTAAAAAAGAGGAATGAAAATACAACAAGAATTTTAAAAATAAATAATAAATAAAAACCCAGTGCTTAAGTTCAGACACGCAAACTTGGGAGTCTTCCCAGCTTGGCCAGACAGCTAATGTTTAATTAGACACGTGTTTGTTTTGTTACATTCTAATTCACAGCTTTATTTAGTTTTATTACATGCTGCTGAGAATCTGCATGGATCCCACAACCACTGTCATTATTCACATAATGTTTCAAATAATGTTGAATGTTTGAATCAAATGGAAATCTAAGGCACATATTCACGCAAGGCTTACATTTGTTGTATTGATACATGTATCATAATGAGACACCACCGTATCGGGTTGTATCAAATTAGAATTTTGTGTATCGTTACACCCCCTTATTCACAAATCTTTATTCAATTAGTGAATGATCAACTTCCTCCAAGGTCATGCAGATGGTTGTCTGAATCTGCGCTGAGGGTCACTGAAGCGAACTGCTCCTCGAAAGGCAGGAATTGGTGGTTGTAGTCTTTCTCCAGCATTTTCTTCCAAACCTTAACTAAAACAATACACAAGGACATGAACTATAGGAAAAAATATATATATTTTTACAAATATTTGTAGAAAATACTCCTCAAGTACCCCTCACTACAGAAGCAAGTTCAGGGGGTGGAGTCAGACCTTATCCAGGTCGTCCAACCTGGGCAGAGTCGATCCAAAAGGCCAGGTGAGGAGACATCTCGGAGTGTTTCGGGCTGGATACGTGCGTTAGTTGTGTTGTTTGATGTTTGATGTATTTCATCGTTTCATATAGGTTATGGGTTAGGGTTAGAGGAGGAGTTGGAACAGGTCCAGCTCCAGCCCTTGGACTTTCTGCAGCAAGGACTATCTAATTTGACTAAATCTTACCGTATTCTGGTTCTTCTGCCTCCGTGTCTAATGGTGTCTCCATTAGCTGCTGTGTCTCATTCTCCTCTCCCGGCTCCTCCTGTAAACTCTCTTCAAGGTTGGAAACCATCATCTCATAGGCTTTCCTTGCCTGTGATGTGAGCTCAATCATTTTGTGGTAATGGTCCTGTGTGGGTGATGAGACAAATACTGTACAGTTTCCCAATACTTTTCCTGCTGGGACCCTAAAGTTGCATGTGTCCTGTTGTCCATTTTACTGTTCTCCCTGCCCTAATATTGATCGTTACTTGAGGAGCTGAGTCGAGTGTGTTAGAGAAGCATAAGAACACTGCAGGATGCACTATAGAAGTACTTGAGAAGTAAAATAGGGAAATGTGTATACATTAAATACAATGATGTATTACATTTCAGGCAACTGAGAGGAACAAGCATCATTACTTTAGCCAATTTAGAAACCCAGTTCAAATCAATGGGTAACCAATCTTATTCTGTCTAATGCAACATATGATCAGCTCAGAAATATTTACTATTTAAAATATTGTCAACAATTGTCTCATAATTTAATTTATAGACCACTTCAGTACTCAATTTTGTGAGACCATTTACATTACACTTCTCATAAACAGCAAGAGCAATTTTTTTCTAACTATGTACATTTTATAAAGATATAAATGGACAAGATTACAACAATACTCAGCTTATTACTTGCATGTCCTAAGGTTCGATTTAGCAATTGACCAGTACTTGTCTAAGCATTTCTACATACACACTCGCCATCCACTTATATAATATGTACGCCTGTATTAGAGTTATCTAATCAGCCAATCATGTGGCAGCAATATAATGCAAAAAATCATGCCGATACAGAGCAAAAGCTTCAGTTAACGTTCACATCAATCATAAGGATGGGAAAAAGTGTGATATCTGTGACTTTAACCGGGGCATGGTTGTTAGAACCAGAATGGCTGGTTTGAGTATTTCAGAAACTGATGATCTAGGATTTTCACATACAGCAGTCTATAGAACTTACACAGAAAGGTGAGAAAAACAAAAAACATCCCAAAAACAGCCTGTTTGCAGAGGGGGTGCATGCTTATACACCTTGCTGATGAGAGAGATCAGAGGAGAATGACCAGACTGATCTGAGCTGACAGCCAAGGCTATCAAGGGCACGGGCTCACCCAAACTGGACAGGTGAAGACTGGATTTTTTAATTTTTTTTATGTTCATCATCTGTCCAGTTTGGGTGAATCTGTGCTCATGATAGCCTCAGATTCTTGTTTTTGACTGACAGCCGTGGAACCAGAAGTGGTCTTCTGCTGTTACAGCACAGATACAGATGTTTACAGCACAGTTACAGATGTTTTGTGCATGTTGAGATGTTTTTCTGATCACTACGGTCATAAAGAGTGCTTATTTGAGTTACTATATCCTTTCCAGGTATCTCGAAAAAGTCTGGCCATTTTCATCTGACCTCTTTTAATCAACAGGCGTTTCTACCCACAGAACTGTCGTTCACTCAATGTTTTTTTATTTTTTGGCGTCATTCTGTTTTAAACTCTAGAGACTGTTGTTCTTAAAAATCCCAAGAGATCAGCACTTTCTGAAATATTCAAGCCAGCCCTTCTGGCACCAACAACCACACCACAATCCAAGTCACAGAATTAACTTTTTCCCCATTCTGATGTTTGATGTGAAAATGAACTGAAGCGCTTGACCTGCATCAGCATGACTGTATGCACTGTGCTGCTGCCACATGATTGGCTGATGGGATAACTGCATAAACAAGCAGGAGTTCCTAATAAAGTGTATATATAACGTGTGTAAATATTCCACGGATCAGTTAAATTTCACACTGCTGCAGAAAAATGTAGCACACTTATTAATATACTTACATTTCATCTAGACAGTGTTTTATTACAGAGGAGATTGGAAAGAGACTACTGTGGCTTCCTTTTGTGGAACTGTACTGAAATGGAAGCAGGAGATAAGCGCCCATACCTGTGCTCCATCGTAGTTGAAGATGCCCACCAGACTGACGGGAACAGCTTTGTTCACACAGCGACCCAAAGCCTTCCTTGACAAGGCAAAGACGAAAGGAACATCTTGGTCCAGACATGTATCAATGATTGTGTGTAGAGCTTCATCGAGACCACCTGGACGGAAATACACAGAACGTGAATGTCTTTAGAATCCATACACCTGGAAAACCGTTTACTTTGTTTATTTGTCTGGTTTATTTTTTCCACCAACAATCTGCGAGTTATTCTGAAATTTAGACTACTAGGAAAGAATCCATTTGTCAATTCTAATAAGCTCATGAACATAACATGATTCTGAGCAACAATACATCCATTATGTGATACCAGTTAAAGGATGCCCCCGACAACTACCATTATTAAGTGTGGATTCAGTATAGGGAAATCTGTCAAAATGTATTGTTGCTCTAATCTCACATGTACTACAGATGCAGCAGACAGAGAATATGTTGTAAAGGTATCTTAAGAGAAGTAACAGGTTCACAAACTGAACATCACGTTCTAATCTATACACACTCACACTAAACAGGTCTGTTTGTCCGAATACCTTTAGACTGTACACGTTCACAGTTGGGAGAGATGATGACACACTTGACTTTCCTGAGCTTTAGATGTTTCAGCACCTCCCTGAGACCCATGACCAGCCGCCTCTTCATCCTGGCCTTCATGGGATCTTTCTGGTAAAGCCGGTCCTGGAACCTGACCAGCTCCTTCAGCAGAATGGTCACACACTCGTCTACGTCCTTGCTTAGCATCTGGCTGCAGTAGCTGTCAAAGTCAAATAGATTTATTTTTTTTAATATCTGATTGAATATTTAGGTCAGATTGTCCTTTATGTAAGTACATAACCACCGTGTTTCATGCATTAACCTGACATTTGTGAAGAATTAAATTTTCAGCCCTTACTCTCTGAATTTCCTGCTATGGATTTTCGGACGACTGGGGTTGGAATTTGAATCCCAGTTTTTAGACGGGCGTTTTCTTCTTCGAGGTTCTTCGGGGCTTCAGGTGAACCTGTTCGATCAGCCTCCTCAGCACCACTCTGGTCACCTGACATCAAAATGAACCCATAGGTCATCAATGCTCTTACGCCTAATGATTCCTTTAAGACGAATAGCAATGGTTGAAATCTACATGAGGATCTGAAATAGACGCGCAGAACGGTATACGTATAGGATATAAAGACATGATTACTTGTTGGTTCAGGACAGTGCGGTGCTGAATTGCTCTCAGAGAGATTCTCACTGGCTTGTGGCTCTTGATTGGCTTCACTAGTCATTCGTGTCGGATCTTTTTCTTCTATTAAGCGGTTCTGTTTCCTTTCTTCTCTTTCCTTTAAAATGACCTGGGCGCAACAGCCAGTGCATGCGAATCAGGATTGTGTGGTACAGTATACGGAAGACCTTACATGTCCGTTAGACTGTTAAATATAAATAAATAAACAGCTAGAAATAACTTACTTTTTTAAGAGGTGTAGGCTTTTTAGCTTTAGGGACCTCTCGCTGTTTCCCCTTTTTCACTAGAGGGCAGGTGGAATCCAACGGGTTGTGTGCTATCCTCTCTTGCTGCCATGAATGCTTCTTTTGAGCTGTTGGGTCCTTGTGGACAACTGGTAGGGCTCCTCCCACTGAATTTAACACAGGGGCATTAGCAAACTTTAAGCATAACAATAAATTATTAAAGTTAATCAGTTATTAATTATGAATATCAATGATAAATTATTGAAAGAGTATTCCAAGAGTACTTATAATATACCTAAGAGCTATGGAAATTAATCTAGTACTTCAATTAAATTAACCGAACGGCCCTCCTCACCGAAATACCTGTAAGAGTTAGTGATTTAACATCTTGTCTGGACTTTTGAGACTGTTGTTTCTGCTCCAGAACTTTCAGCATGTCCCCTAGGTCAAGCTGAACAAGTGCCTTGCTCTTCTTTTGCCCTACTGGCTGGTGATGAGAAATATAACGTGACATGAATACAACACTTAACATAAATGCTCATTAGATTTAAGTTGACATTGTGTGTTAGCCTATTTGCTTTTGTGGTTTAGATTAAACCAATCAATTAAAGTGACTAATAACCAAAAGGAGTAGATAATAAGAAAAACTGCCAATGATGGGTTGCGATTTCTTCCACTGTAAGAAAATTTGAAAAAACAAAACAAAAACAACAACAATAAAATAAAATCACAGACCCCTCTTGAGAACTAGGGTTGTTAGATAAGTTGCAACGCATATAGCTTATCAAGTTAATCAGGAGACTGAATCAGTATATTTCTGCCAAACATATGGTCATTAATAAACCTCAACAAACAAACAGATTACTCTGAATTGCTGTATAGATCCTCTCTCTCTTTTTTCACCCTGGATATTTTTATATTAGCTTACTCTGTATTCGTTTGAGCGTCTCTGTATGTACTACTAAAGATTTCATCAACCCATTAGATTTAGTGTTATACAGTCAGGTTCGTAAGCATTTGGACAGTTACCCAATTTGTCTCGTATTCCCCCTGTATACCACCAAAATGAATTTGAAATGAAGCAATCAATATGTTACTGAAGTGTACACTTTCAGCTTTAATTCAAGGGGTTTAACAAAAATACTGAATTAACAGTTTAGTAATTACCGCCATTTTTGAGCCACAGGCTCAAAAGTAATTGAACACTTGACTGATAAGCTGTTTAATGTCCAGGTGTGGCCTGTTTCCTCATTATTTCCACTGAGAACACTCAAGAACAGAAAGGCCCAATTAGACTTTGCTAGAAAACATCTAAAACAGAACATGGACAGATGAAACCAGGATTGTACCAGAATGATGGGAACAGAAGACTACGGAGAAGGAAAGGAAAGGCTCATGACTCAAAACATGCCACATCATCTGTCAAACATGGTGGAGGAAGTGTTAATGCATGGGCATGTATGGCTGTCAATGGAACTGGATCACTGGTGTTTATTCATGATGTGACTGATTTTAGAATTAGCAGGATGAATTCTGAAGTGTATAGATATACACTTTCAGCTCAGATTGACCTAAATGGTTAATGTGATATTTTTGTTGAATGTTCCTTTTAAATCAACTGTGGTGGTGTATAGAGGAAAATTAACGAAAATTGTGCCACTCTCCTAATACTTATGGACCTGCCTACCTTGTTTGTTAGAAAATCTTCCCAAATATACTTTGTACAATTTACCAAGTAATCATAAATTCACATCTAACCTGCACTTTCTTTGAAACAGCAGACCCAGACTTTGCATCAACGGCTTTGCTTTTGTTTATATTCTCCGATTGCAGAACCGAGCCACCTTTCTCAGGTGTCCCAGTATTCTCCTGTGTAACAGAGACACAAAGTGAGGACCAAACAAAGCATCGTGTCAGTGTCTCCTTACTTTAAAGGCATTACCTGTATTCTGGGATTTGACGAATGTCTCGGTCCTTTGCTTGGATTAACAGAAGCAAAAGAGAGATCCGGAAACTCTTCTTCATCCTAAAGACAAAATTATAGTAGCAAAGTTTAAAGTTGAACTGGTGTCACTAACAAACACACACACACACAAAAAACCGTCAAGCATGAAATAACAAACATACATGCCTTTTTGTGACGTAAGGTTAAATGCATGAGATAATGATCTAATTACTCACCTCAAACTTTGGAGGCTCCTGCTGTATCACTACCATATTGTGTGTCTCCTGTTCTCCATTCTCACACACTGCTTTAGATTTCTTCCTTTTCTTCCTTTTCTTCTTCGCGGTTTGTTCACCTTCTCCCTGACACACATCGTCCTTGATAGAAAACGTCAAATCTAATGATTAATATGATCCTGTAATTATTAATCCATTTCCTGCAGTATCTACAATGGCAGTGTGCTGCAGCACCACTGGGACACACAAAGTGTTGATACCTGGGTAATCAACGGCTGCTTTTATGTTTTGTCATGGAGGTGAAATTTGAACAGGATGATCGGTATAAGTTGTTCTTATTTTGTCTTCTGGGAAACATGTAAATATCTTCTGAAGGGCGGTACTAAATGAAGAATATAAAAATAAACAAAATAAAAATCATTTGCACTGATCGCCCTGTTCAAAAGTTGTCTTCCTGAGTGTCAGTGCATGTTAGAAAGGGGTCAAATATGCAGAAGATGCTGGAAAAGTAAAGAATGTGCAGGACCTGGAGGATAGTTTAACTTCTCAGGAAAAACAAGAGACTCATGAACAACTCTCACAAAAAATAAACACAGTCGCTGATCATCCAGGTAACGACACACAGTATTAAGAATCAAGCGTATGTAAACTTTCGAACTGGCTCAGTTGTGTAAATTCAGTTAGTATTGTGTTTTGTGGTCTATATTGTACGTAAACATCTGTGAAATAGCTTATTCTGGGCAGTAATAAATAAATAAAAAACTAAATGCAGTTTTTATGAAACCTCTTTTTTTTTTTTTTTAATTAGTAACATTTTGCAGATTCTACAAGGTGCATGTAAACTTATGACCTTGAGTGTATGCAAACAGACAAAGTTCACAAAATACTGATGTTTTGAAATAGTAATCGTATTTAAAAATCGAATGCATTAATTACATTTATCTGTGTGGTTATTTTTTTATTTATTTTTATTTAATTTATTTTTTTTGGTTGATTCCCATGCTTTCTACATTTACTTGCGAATGTTTCATTTAACACTTTCCATCACCATACCTCTCATCAGTGAATGGAAGATTAAAGCGGGTCTATTTTCAGAATTCGCAAACAGACTAACGGGTAAAAGTGCGCGTTACCTGAGAGGATGCGTCTTGCGCGGCAGGACTCTTTTGCGTGACTTTAGGAGGCTGAGAGGCAATGCTGGCCCAGGAGGTTGCTGGTGATCCATAAGGGTTTGGTAACACAAGCTCAGTATCTGCACCTATATAAAATAACATGTTACACAACTACACACTTCAATATAAGCACCCCAATAAAGAGTGGTGTAAAAATGACAATCCGACCTGCTGTGGCAGTCGATTTCTGAGGAGTCGTTTCTGCTGAGGTGACGTGCTGTACTGGTTTCTGTTTTGGTCCTTTATTTCCTGATGTCTCCTAAAGAATATCAACACGAGATCAGATTTTACTCTGAGCTTTTCATTTAACCGTATAAGTACCAGGAACACGGTATGTCCGAGCGTTCCTGCGAATCTTTTTGGCCTGAAATTGCACCTTAACGGTGGCTGCTGGTGAATCATGAAGAGCTGACGATTTGTCGGAACCCCAGCACAGTCGAGATTCAGGGCTTGCGAGAGGCTTGAAGTCACTCAGCTCAGGAAAATCAGACAGTTTCACTTCAAACGTGCAACTTTTCACAACCTCTTGAGACGTGGGTCTCTCTTCGGATTTTAAAGCAGGTCTGGTACCTCTATAACCTTAAAAAAAAAGAAAGAAAAACAGAAAGGAGTGTGGGAGGGTCATTAAGTTTGTCTAGGACCTCATGTACTCCTGGGTGTCCTCCTTGAATACGTTACCTCCTCTGGTTGTGTCTGATGATCTTCCGTTTATTCTTCTTTTATTGTGCGGTTCAGATGGTTGTGTTGATCGCTGTGAGATTAAAACATTCAAACAAGAAATACCAAAGTGAAAGAAAAGCCGAACCATATCCTTTAAGGATTGTTGGTTGCATCACATTTTTGTTGTTGTTGAATAAACTGAAAACGTGCTATTGAGCACAATGACATTATTCTGAGCGGAGTACTATGTCACGCACAACATTTACAGCGACTGAAGAGGACCTACGGACCGAAACGCACCTTTCCAACGTGCTCTGATGTGGCTCCCTTTTGGGTAGGGACATCGTGGAGACTCCTGCTCCCTCCCGGATGCTGGAAGCTACTGGGAACGAGTCTCTTTGGTCCACTATAACCTCGACTGTCTGTTCTTCCCGGCTGCCGTCTTCTGTCAAACCAGTTTTCAGTAGACGACCAGCTCTGGCGCTCTCGTGATAAGGGTCTGGAACACAAACCGTCGGAAAAAAAAGTCATCTGAATGGTCGTTCGTGCCAGATAATAATAATAATAATAATAATAATAATAATAATAATAATATACTCAGGACAAAACACACCTTCTCAAGCTTTCCTGCAGTCTGATTGTTTGTGTTGGGTCGGTCATGGTCTTGAATGCTTCTGATCCACAGGTGTGATCAGGCTTGGGAAGAGAAGGTCAAAGGTTATCCTCTGAAATTACAAACAGACTGCACATGTTTGCTCGAGTGTCACAGGTTATTTATTGATTTTTCCTCCTATCCTTGTTCCCCACACTGAACACCATCTGAGTAACACAACACAAGTTCCCTGGCAAGACAGCCAGCTGGGGCACGTGACTATCTCTTATCTTTAATACATGTCAAATACTGAGCTAGACTTGCAGCTAAAACCTGCCTGTCTGTCTGTCTGTCTGTCTGAGAGACACAGACAGGGTAACCTGGTTAGCTAACACGCTGAACAAAATCATTTCATCTGAAGACTGCGCCATCTCTCAGTCTGCAGTTAGCGAGCTACAAACACAATGTCAGACTTACATTAGTCCTCTAACAGACTGGATTCTGACTTACACATCGGACCGCAGTGTATTAACCAGAAATATCCGGAAAGAGCACTTACAACTAGCTGTGTAGTCAGGTCAAACTTCAGCAGATAAATAACACCGCCATATGTCGGACCCGTATTTTGAAAAAGTACAAATACCGGAAGTGGCTAATGCTTAACTTTCACTCGCTCTACTGTGTACAATAAATCAACTCTCTCTCTCTCTCTCTCTCTCTCTCTCTCTCTCTCTCTCTCTCTCTTTATATATATATATATATATATATATATATATTTAAAAGGAATAAAATGGAATATGTTAATGATATAAATAATAATATATAGGCTCCATGTTGACTGAAAAGTAATGGGGGAAGAGACGAGGACTGTACAACGACTGTTTAAAATATCAAACAACTAATAAAATGTAATAATTCGCTTAAAATAGAGAGATCATACAATAAACAACAACAACAACAATAATAATAATAATCACAAATGTCAAGTTAAACCAGTTTTAATTCACAGTAAGTAAATGAAATAAAACGTTAGACAAAAGATGGAAATGAACTGAGAAGGAACATGAATGCACGGGGAACCTGGAGCCTATCCCAGGGAGCATGGGGCACGAGGCGAGGCACACCCTGGACACGGTGCCAGTCCATCACAGGACACAATCACATACACACTCACACACCACACACACAGGGCCACGGTGGGAATCGAACCCTCCACCCTGTGGGTGTGAGGCGAACGTGATAAACACCAAGCCGCCATGCACCCTACTCTAGAAACAACCAATGACTTTTTTTTAAATATTTAAATGAGGAAAAAAAAAAAAAAAACAAAAAAAAATAAAAAAAAAAAAAAAAAAAAAAAAGATAAAATAAAAAAATTTAAATAAAAAAAAAGGCCTTCTTTCCAAATAAAAAAAAAAAGAGTGTGGTTTTGTGTTTTATTTTATTTTTTTTTTAATTAATAAAAAAGAGAAATTTATAAATAATTTTTTTAATAAAAAAAAAAAAAGTAATAAAATATATTTTACTGAAGGAAAATGATGTTAAATGAATGTGAAGTAAACAGTAATGGCAGAAAGCCACTGGTAAAAAAATAAAATAATAATAATAATAATTTTTAGAAATATTTAGTGTGTTTTTAAAAAGTTATTTAATAGCCAAACAATTGCATTTTACATTTACCTGACACCTTTTCTCAATCACAACCAGTAACCCAAAGCCTTAACCACTTAATCCTTCACTACTGTTTTCCACCAAATATACAGTGAGCTTTTTTTTTTAATTTGAAACAAAATTTTGTGGATTATTGTGAAATTATTGTGAAGCTACAGAAATGTATGTAGGTGGTTTATTGTGACGCTCAGCATGAGATAGAAGAGGACTGGACGTGTTTTTATCCCAGAACATACTAAAAAAAAAGCTCAAATAGGTTCCAAATAAATTATATGTGACTCTATGGTCACAAAGTACCATGTTTACAAGCAAAAGGTGACTCAACAAAGTATGAGTTAAGGGATGTACACACTTGTATTTTTTTTCCTTTCCTCCTAAATCTTTCCTGTTGGTTTTTCACTTGAATTTTTTGGTGTGCCATATTATACACCATTAAAAGAGGAAAAAGATCTGATATGAGTTATCTTGCTTTGATATTTTGCATCACATTAACCTGCTATTTTTACAGGGGTGTGTAGACTACTTATGTCCACTGTATTTACTTTACTTACTTATTTACATACATATTTTACTTACTTTATTTATTTACCTATTTACTTTACTAAGTGACTTTACTTTCTCATTGTATTGTGTATTGTAATGTTTAAGTGCCACCGCTAGAGGGCGGTATCAGGTTCTGCGTCTCCCAGCTGCTTTTCTTCGTGATCTGTTTGATGGCGCACTGTGTGACGTTGCCAAGTCTTGAGAAAACAATAATAGGTGTCTGTGTTACAGCTTTAATGCGAGGTTTAGAATAAGAGAAATGCAGTACAGAGAGTCACGAGGTAAACGGAAGTGACGAACTGTAAGGTGGAAATCTTCATAAACTTTCTGATGTAGGAGAAATGCTTTCACACAGTGTGTTAATGTGTGATATCTGGCAACCACTGTTTCCCAGGTCATGTTAACCTCTGCCACGTTCTTCACATGTGGCTTTTTTTTTTTATTAGAAAAGGAACATTTTGGCTGATTGTTGAAGAATTGAACTGAATTATGAATGTGTGGACTCACATGGTGTTATGAAGCTGTATTTGTTAACAGTGTGACAGCTGGTGATGTAACTGAAGGTAATCTCCTGATCTTTGCTTTACATCAATGAGTAGACTGACGCTCTGGACCTGTGTGTCACACTTCATCAGCTTCCCCATGGCACTTATGAGGAGGATCATAACTCAGCTGGTCAGTCGAGTGCTTTTGGGCCCTTTAGGTACTTTACACTGTGAGAAGATGTCCAGTGAAACAACAGCCAGCACTTCCAGGAGGAAGAAACTGGTAGGTGTCTGTTTTCTACATTCCATCTATTCCCTGCTGAGAAAAATAGCAGAAACCCACATAGAATGGTTAGAATGGAAACTGTATTAGTTTTAATGGTTATAATGGGAATTGAATTGGTTTTAATGGTTACAATGGGAATTGTATTGGTTGTAATGGTTATAATGGGAATTTTATTGGTTGTAGTGGTTATAATGGGAATTGTATTGTTATAATGGGAATTTTATTGGTTGTAGTGGTTGTAATGGGGATTGTATTGCTTGTAATGGGGATTGTATTGGTTTTAATGGTATTAATGGGGATTGTATTGGTTTTAATGGGAATTGTATTGGTTTTAATGGGAATTGTATTGGTTTTTATTTTTATAATGGGAATTGTATTGGTTGTAATGGCTGTAATGGCAATTGTATTGGTTGTAATGCTTATAATGGGAATTGTATTGTTGTAATGGAAACTGTAATGGTCCTCGAGGGTCTCTACTGGTAATCTGTTGCCTTCTATTGGTGGCATGTTATGTCTAGTGGATACCAATAATGGTAATGGTTTTTAATGGTTAGCTGATGGATTGTAATGGTATTTGTAGTAGAATGTAGAATGTCTGTGATGTTTCTATTGTGTAGTGTGTGTGTGTGTGTGTGTTTAAATACCACAGCACTACTGAGTTGTAGAGGTGTGTTCGAGTTCACACTTCCATATGTTTCGAACAAAATTTGACTGAAGGAAAAGTATGACTGAACAGACTAAATAGTCCTAAATGATAAATATGATTAACGTTTGAAACACGACTCCAAACAGGTTCAACTTGGTTTTTAAACAAAATGTACTACAGGTTCGCCATATCTCTAAAATTAATTAATAAACATATTAATTCTCCAAAATGTTTGATATATTGAATAAATAAATTCTCGGACCTGAAGGTCAGTTGAAACATAATGAACTATGGCGGTGCATGACGCTCTGACAGTAGTATGGCTGTAACGTAAAGGATAAGTCTATATTCATTTGCCTGTTCTATTATGCTATTGTTTCTTTTGTAACAAATCATAGACAGGAACTCCTAATCTAAGACTAATAATAAACAGATTTACACACATGTTGTTTAACGAAGGAAGGTGTGTAATTACTGCTATAATGACGTGTTATGTTAGGAGATGCTTATGTAACGTTTAAGGAAAGGAATCTCCAGTGTCAGCACTTTGTAACAATCGGGAAGTTTTTACGATCACGGGATAGGAGTTTGTCATCCGGTTTCTCACTAACATGACAATCTTTTTTTTTCTTTTTCTTACAAACGTCAAGAGAGAGAGAAAGAGCGATTTAGTGAGGGGATTACTGTGTATAACTGCTATAGTATAAGTGATAACAGGAACTAACTACCGTAATTCTCGGACTATTGAGCGCACCTGAATATGAGCCCTACTCGCTAATTTTAAGAAGAAAAACTATTTTGTACATATATAGGCCGCACTTGTCTATAAGCCGCAGGTGTCCACGTTGTAACTGTCACGATTCGTGACGTAAATGAAGCAGGACAGATGCAGGTGCAGTTAGGATGAGAGCTTTTATTGAAACAGAGGAGAGCAGACTCAATAGAAACAAGAACCATGACCAACTCAATGAACTAAGCTAACAAAACCAACTAACCTAAACATTAACTATGACATGAAACAAAGACTCTATATCTATACTCTATAAACCACTTCTACATCTATATTCTAAACTAAGTCTATACAAGCTATACTATCCGCTACTAGGCTACAAGCTACTAGGCTATAAGCTACAGGCTAAGCTATAAGCTATGCTATAAGCTAACTAGCCTTGACATGAACTCAGACATGGCTAGGAAACATGAACAAGAACTAAGACACAAATGAACAAAGACTCAAACTATATTCGCTATCTAATTCTAACTCTATATCTAATTACCCGCGTTGTGTGTGTCATGGCTCCCGGTGTATATACACACCAGCCAAACCGCTAACAGCTGCGGGCAATACCAAAACACACGTGACTCGACAACACATGACGAGACGGGGCGGATACATACGTCACCAATCTGCATTTCTTTGGGTGTTTTCCCTGATGAGGGGGTGTGTATGAAGCGCAAAACGACTGATCTGAAGAATGTAGTGTGAGCTCGTTAGATTTAATTCGAACAGTTTCATTGGTCCACTGTGACCTGTTGGGTCATTTCATTTGTTTGATGTGACGAGGCTAAATGTTTTGGCGGCATGAAACTTGTTAGCCCGTAAAAATACATAAATTAGCCGCATCATTGTTAAAGCCGCAGTGTTCAAAGCGTGTGAAAAAAGGAGTGGCTTATAGTCCGGAAATTACGGTATAAACAGGTCAAAAATATGACAAATGAATCACTAGTAAGTTAAAAAGTTAGTTGTTGCCAAATTGTTTTGGTGTAAGAGGAAAAAACACTTTGAGTCAGGAAAATGACCTTAAAGTTGGTACCATCACGCCACCCTATCCATGATTGCTTTTCCTATAACAGAACGCACTGTCATGTTTTATTTCTTATTTAATCTATTCCTTCTTTTACTGAGACGGATGAACAATTCAGAGCTGAGTAAAGCTATCGTAGAGGACCTCACTGATCTGATCTGTGTATCTTATGTTTTCAGGTGGTAGGGCTCGGTAACCCCGGTATGACCGGCTCACGGCACAGCGTCGGCATGGCCGTGATCGCAGCACTGGCAGAGCGTCTGGGAGCATCTGATCAGTGGAAATCAGACAGACACCTGTCAGGAGAGGTTATTGTTTCAATTTATCAGGACACACAACTTGTGCTTCTCCGGCCAAAACTGCTCATGAATGTGAACGGCGTGAGTGTGGCGAAGGCAGGTGAGTGAGAGCTGTCTCATACATGAATTATTAAATAACATATTTAATATTCACAATTTAAATTAATGAGGGCATCACTGTATTGCAGAACGAATGTTTACATAGCACAGCCAAACATCTGTGCATTATCTCTTGATTGTTGTTTTTCAGCAAGCAAATTCTCTGTTCGACCCGAGCACATCGTCTTGGTACATGATGAACTTGACAAACCATTGGGGAAGCTTGCCATCAAACATGGAGGAAGTGCAAGGTCAGAAACACGGTTGTTTTAAATACATGGTGTCCCAGAAGTCTCCATACATGGGGGACTGTGTATACCAGCACCACGTCGGTCGCTCCTGCGTCAGCAGATGTTTGTGAACGTCAGCATCACTTCCGTTCGTTTTGAATTTGTTAATAAGTTTGGCAGCGGTGTCATGTGTGTGATGTGCTCGCCATGTTTCCTGTTAAAGTCCATCGCAACCTTGCGACAGCTTCCCGATCCAGCCATGAGAACGATTTCAATACGTTCTTTTTTTGTCAAAGGCGTGCTCAAAGGCTATCTGGAAAGAATAATAATATAAACCATGGATGTACATTTTTTCTAAAAATGTATGGAGACTTTTGGACACCCTGTACTTTACATAGAAGTAAACAAACACCTATTAATCTTGGGCCCTTAAACAAATCCGAGATTTAACAGGCATATGCCGGTATTATCACTGCTGATCATTCCAGATGAGTTAATGCGAATGGTACAAGAGCCTGAGAAGGCCATTAAAAGTTTTCTTTCAAGGAAAGTGCGTCTTTTGTGAGACAAATGTGTATCGTTTTCAGATCCAGACCCTTTCCAACCCTAGTTATTTTCATTAAAATGCACCCCAACACAGGTTTTTCTATTCATTTACAGATATGATTTAATATCATTTTCTAATTTTATACTATTTAAGATTAGTCTATTGTTTGTATAACCAAACATGCTAAAAATATAGGGTTTCAAAAAGAGTGTACATATGTATTACCAAAATACAGTATAGAAAAGATTTATAGTAATATACTGTACAACAGTTAACCTCATCATCCTACATGTACATGTCAAGCTACTTTCACACCTGCAGCGACAAAACGACTGGATTCCATTCATTTTCAATGAGCGCTGGCGAGGTGAGCGACAGCGAAAGCTCACGATTGGATGTGAGCGTGTCCAGCGACACACCAAAGTTGAGAAAAGTTTATCTAAATTTGGAGCGACTTAGCGCAGTGAAGACCAATGAAGACACGTGATCCGCCATGCTGCCTGTGAGTCCGAATTGTTTGTGTGAATTGGACGCAGTGCTTGCGCCGTCACTGCATATAGATGGCTGCCGTGGAAAAGAGCCAACACTGCTTCTCCTACATCTCGTAGGATATGATGCATATAAACCCTGGTGAATTTTATATACAAACGCTCTCCCTCCAGAATGTTTCATTTTAGCGGCAAGAAAACTGGTTTACTGTCAAAGTGGAATGCTAGTTCCACTGATTAAATGTTATTATGGCAACCAGTAGTAGGAGCATAGCTTGATACCATCACATCTGAACATAGCAATCCCAGCACTCACCACTAGATTGCGTCAAGACCCAAATAACCAGCTGTCACCATGGTTACCTGTTACATTCTCACCTGTTTGCAGTTTGCACTCATTATCCCAAGGCATCCCACTGTTAATCCTCTAATAGTTTCCATAGTGTGTCTCTCTCTCTCTCTCTCTCTCTCTCTCTCTCTCTCTCTCTCTCTCTCTTGAATTGCATTTTTGTGCCGTTAGTGCAGACCAATTCTTTTTAATGATCTGAGTTAGCCTTTAGGGTAGTACACTAAAATGATTAGAAATTTTTATTCATGGATTTAGTCATATTATTATTATTATTATCTTTTTTAAGTAACTTGTCTTTTTCAGCTACTAATCTTCAAAGTGTAAGATTTCCCAGCACACATACAGATAAATTCCTCGTTCATGAGAACATAACTTGTATTAGGTTTCTGATGATAATAATGGAGTTATTAAAAATAGATATGATTTCCCAGATTTTCTTGACATGTGCTTTTTACCATCACTAGCCTAATTTATGGACTCTTGCAGCATTAAAAAAAACCAGGAAAAACCCTAGATGAGAAAACAACGGACCCAACGAGAATCGTTGAGGAAATCGCTTTTTTCCTTTCATACATCAGATATGAAGCTTGCAGGACAAAGAAAGACCACATTCATTACATACATGCTTTAACATACGAGAGCATTGGGTGTGCGATGTGTTTGATTCATCTTTAGTAGATACTTTATTCTGGTCAGCATGTGGGAGTGGGGTTTTTAATTATTATTATTATTATTTTGTTTTATTATTAGTCCCATGCACACATTTAGTGTGTTAGCATTAAGCTATTGGTCTTTAATCATCCTAATGGTATCTGTGAGTCAGGTGCTGATTATACAATAAATATGATTGTATTTGCAGTCAGATTTGAGCTTCTCTTATTGTTTTATTGACAGGGGTCACAATGGTGTCCGGTCCTGTATCGACTGCCTTCATACTGATGTAAGTCTCAGATTTGGTTGACAACCAATATCAGAAGAAAAAAATGCCAAAGGTCACTCTGAAGTTTTCATACTGTGTTCTAACTTGTGCCAGGTTATGCCACGGCTACGAGTTGGTATCGGGCGACCCTCAGGAAACACAACAGTGGATAGACATGTTTTGGGGCGGTTTTCTAAGGAAGAACAGACCATTTTAAGCTCTGTAATGGAGCAAAGTGTGGAACTTTTATTGGCACAAATCACAGAGCAAAAAGTCAAAGTAACTCCAGCAGGGGGCAGGAGAGCAACACAGAAGAGGAAAGAGAGGACACCTTCCGCAGTGCAGGAACCTGAGGAAAAGCCACACAGAACTGACTTCAGCTGCCAATAAGCTAACGATTATAAACTCATGACTCTGCTGAATGCGGGTGTTTTGTATTGTAAAATTGAATAAATGACTATTCTGTTTTAAGTGGATATACAGCAGGGTGAAAAGTGTGTTTTGGGGGGTTGCTTTGAGTGTAATGAACACATACTTATAAATTCCCCATTCCTGAGAACAATATAACTTATTTTAGGGTACTGATTATAATAATGCAGCTATTAAAAATAGATATGATAGATATATATATATATATATATATATATATATATGTGTGTGTGTGTGTGTGTGTGTGTGTGTAGTGTGTAAGCCCCTCCCCCTTCCTCATTTCCTGTTCCTTTGCATGTTTGTCACACTTAAGTGTTTCGGAACATCAAACCAATTTAAACAATAGTCAAGGACAACACAAGTAAACACAAAATGCAATTTGTAAATGAAGGTGTTTATTATTAAAGGTGAAAAAAAATCCAAACCATCATGGCCCTGTGTGAAAAAGTGATTGCCCCCTAAACCTAATAACTGGTTGGGCCACCCTTAGCAGCAACAACTGCAACCAAGCGTTTGCGATAACGTGCTATGAGGCTTTTACAGCGTCCTGGAGGAATTTTGGCCCACTCATCTTTGCAGAATTGTCCTAATTCAGTTACATTAGAGGGTTCTCGAGCATGAATAGACTTTTTAAGGTCATACCATAACATCTCAATAGGATTCAGGTCAGGACTTTGGCTAGGCCACTCCAAAGTCTTCATTTTGTTTTTCTTCAGCCATTCGGTGGTGGACTTGCTGGTGTGTTTAGGATCATTGTCCTGCTGCAGAACCCAAGTTCGTTTCAGCTTGAGTACACGAACAGATGATCGGACATTCTCCTTCAGGATCTCTTGGTAGACAGCAGAATTCATAGTTCCTTTTATCATGGCAAGTCTTCCAGGTCCTGAAGCAGCAAAACAGCCCCAGACCATCACACTACCACCACCATATTTTACTGTTGGTATAATGTTCTTTTTATGAAATGCAGTGTTCCTTCTACGAGAGATATACTTGGACACACACCTTCCAAAGAGTTCCACTTTTGTCTCATCGGTCCACAGAATGTTGTCCCAAAAGTGTTGGGGATCATCAAGATGTGTTGTGGAGAAATTGAGACGAGCTTTGATGTTCTTTTTGCTCAGCAGTGGTTTTCTCCTTGGAACTCTGCCATGCAGGCCATTTTTGCCCAGTCTTTTCCTGATGGTGGAGGCATGAACGCTGACCTTAACTGAGGCAAGTGAGGCCTGCAGTTCTTTGGACGTTGTTGTGGGGTCTTTTGTGACCTCTTGGATGAGTCGTCGCTGTGCTCTTGGGGTAATTTTGGGCGGCCGGCCACTCCTGGGAAGGTTCACCACTGTTCCATGTCTTCGCCATTTGTGGATAATGGCTCTCACTGTGGTTCGCTGGATTCCCAAAGCTTTGGAAATGGCTTTATAACCCTTTCCAGACTGATAGATCTCAATTACTTTCTTTCTCAATTGTTCCTGAATTTCTTTGGGTCTCGGCATGATGTGTAGCTTTTAAGGATCTTCTGGTGGACCTTACTGTGTCAAGCAGCTCCTATTTAAGTGATGCCTTGATTGTGAACAGGTGTGGCAATAATCAGGCCTGGGTGTGGCTAGAGAAATTGAACTCAGGTGTGGACAACCACAGTTATAGTATGTTTTAACAAGGAGGGCAATCACTTTTTCACACAGGGCCATGATGGTTTGGATTTTTTTTCACCTTTAATAATAAACACCTTCATTTACAAATTGCATTTTGTGTTTACTTGTGTTGTCCTTGACTATTGTTTAAATTGGTTTGATGTTCCGAAACACTTAAGTGTGACAAACATGCAAAGGAACAGGAAATGAGGAAGGGGGCAAACACTTTTTCACACCACTGTATATGTAAAAATTTGTATTAGTTATACCAGGGGTGTCAAATTGGTTTTAGGCAACAGGACTCATTACATTCAGTCAGTACTCAGTCCAATGCCAAGTGAGCTGTACCAAAAAGTTTAGTAGACCAATAACTCAACTACTTAAATGTATTCATGTATTGGCTTTTAACCCTCAAATTAGACATGGTTTCAGTGCTGTTTATGTTGCTAGTGAAGAATTATATATCATTAGCACATCTTGTGAGTAGCCAAGTGTTTGGCCCTGATTTTATTTGTTTATATTTACCACAAGTGGAACAACAGAGACTAGCCCTTCTTTTCAATTCAATTGCTTTGGGTTTTTTCTTATTTTTTTATTTTTTATTTTTTATTTAGAAAATAGATTCTGTATACGATTTCAATAAAGCCTCTGCTGTATTTCAAGGTTTGTCCAGAGTGGTGTATTTTACAATGGCATTATTTATTTGGCAGTCACTTTATCCAAAGTGAATAACAAAATGAGACTGAATACAATTTGAGTGTAGAGCTGATAAAGGAATTGACAGCGAACCAACAGAGACAAGTGCTGCAAGACACCAGTTCTACCGTCTGAAACAAGTGAGGGATAGCTGTATGGGGTGGAATAGATACTATTGAGCTGTGAGGGATGGAATAAATACTAGTACTTATTACTCAGACTGACAAAGAAAGAATGATACAAACTTTTAAGAAGGTTCACTTGCATCAATAATATAGAAATAATATACTTAAGTGATCTTTACAGGTTCTATTTATGGTTAAGGAGTCTTGGTGTTGTAAATGGGGTTATCCTTGGGATCCTTTCTGATAGAGAAACACTCTGTAGGGTTCTACATACAGGCGATATGAAAGGTCTACACACCTCTTAAAGTGGAAGGTTGGATATTGGAAGTACCAGGAAACACTAAATACAATAATCAACAAGTGGAGAGAATACGGTATGACAGTACTAAGAACAGGACATCCCTCTAAAATTGATGAGAAGATCAGGAGAAAACTGTTCAGGGAGGCAGCCAAGAGGCCTACAGCATCATTAAAAGAATTGCTGCAATTTGTGGAAAGTACTGGTTGATCCCTACATGTGACAACAATTCTTCATATCTCTGGGCAGTGGGGTAGGGTAGCAAGACAGAAGCTTTTTATAACCAAAAAAATATCAATAAAAATAGATCCAATCTCCCAAAACCATGTGGGATAATGTTTTATGGTGTGATGAGACAAAAGTCTCATCAGTAAGTTTTGCACAAAAAATACAGCACATCCCAAAAGAACACCATCCCCATCGGGAAGCACGGTGGTGGCAGCATCATACTTTGGCACTGCTTTTCATCAGCTGGAACTGGGGCTTTAATCAGTGTGGTGGGAATAATGAATAGCTCCAAAAACTCTTAAGATGAAGAGGAATTTCAACTTTCAGCATGACAATGACCCAAACGCAAACCTCCAGATCAACAAAGGAATGGCTTCACCAAAACAAGTTCAAGGTTTTATAATGAGTCCAGCCAGAGTCCAGACCTAAATCCAATCAAAACTCTGTGGGGTGACCCGAAGAGGGCTGTGCACAGGAAATACCCGGCCAATTTGACAGAGTTAGAATGCTTTTGCAAATGACAAATGACAAATTATTGCTAAGTCGAGATGAGCTAAACTGACTGACTCTTACGCAAAAAGATTGAATGCTGTGATAAAATCTAAAAGTGCTTCAACTTGGTATTAGTTTATGGGGGTGCACACCTATACAACCAGGTTATTGTACCCCCCCCCCCCACAATTATTCTTATTATTTTTCATTTAAATTAATAGGTTAAAAATTCACAATAAAGGTAGATTTTTTTTATATGATTAATCTTGGTTTCATTTTTTTTACATAACAAAAACCTTCCATTTTAACAGGGGTGTGTAGACTTTTTTTATCCACTGCAGAACTTTCAATAGTTTCCCGAAAGGGGTAAGCAAAGAGTGTACCATGAGGTAGATAGGTCATTGATAGCCTTACTATTTAATGGCAGAAGAGTTGACACCTACTGTATATACAGTCAACACAGCAAAATCCCCAGTGTAGATTAACACCCAAATTTACACTTTACAGTGTTTATATAAGTCCATTGGACACAAATGAACACTCTTTGGGTTAATTCAACACTAGAGATTTTATTGTGAAGTGTGAAAGTTTGCATACCCTTATAGAGCAGTTTCCTAACCCTGGTCCTGGAGAACCCCTTGTCCTGCACATTTTACTGTTTTCCCTGCTCTAACACTCTCAGTTCAACTCAGGAAGGGCTGTGAATTAGCTGATTACTTGAGTCATTTGTATTATGAGTAGAGAAAACACTCAAATTTGCAGGTATATTCCGGGAACAGGGTGGGGAATCTGTGGGGAATTATTTTTTTCACAAAATGAAAAAAAAAGAGCAACAAAACATACATCTAGCATGTTGCAATTCACAAGTGCTTCTTTATTATTACAATTAACAAATAGTAGAAAAAAATGTGTTGATAAAAACACTACAGGGACAAATGTATGTGGACACCTGATGTGGATATCACACCCATATGTTGTTCTTCCCCAAACTGTTGCCACAAAGTTGGAAGCACACAACTATCTAGAATGTCTTTGTATGCTGTAGCATTACAATTTCCCTTCACTGGAACTAAGAGGCACAAACCTGTTTCAGCATAACAATGCAACACTGACTGCACCCCAGGCCTCCTCACCCGACATCAGTGCCTGACCTCACTAATGCACTTGTAGCTGAATGAACACAAACCCCACAGCCACGCTCCAATATCTATTGGAAAGCTGTCCCCAAAGAGTGGAGGATATTTTAACAGCAAAGGATCATTTGGTCATATTTGGTCATGTTGTTTAAATCATTTGTATGCCCACCCTTTGCCTTTATAACTGCGTCCAGCCCTTTTGTATCCTCCACTTCCTCATCTACTCAGCAAGATGATAGATGAAGAGATTGTTCATAATCTATTCACATGGTTGCACAATGTGACGACTTTGTTATTGGTACTGGGACAGTTAAATAAGCAAATGGCAGAATGCTCTACTAGTTCCGAAGTAAACCGCCCTGAGATATATATATATATATATATATATATATATATATATATATATATATATATATATATATATATATATATATATATATATATATATATATATATATATATATATATATATATATATATATATATTGCTGTCTTGTTGACACATAAACAATTATTATTATTATTATTTTAATTTTCAGTTTTTTTTTATTATATTGTAAAATGGAAGTACACATTCTTTTGTCTATTTAAAAACAACTTTTTAGTCGGTACATTACAAGTGTGTTTTGTTTCTGAGAGGATGTGCAGAACATGTATGAGTGTGTATGAGGGGACCAGTATCAGGAAATAACAGCAGGAAAAACATACTGTGCGTTAGGCCTGGATGGCCATGCAGAGAAAAGGTTTTATGGCTCATTTCTGTATTTATTATGGATTCACTATCATCTGCTAGCAGTAATTGGCAATTTGAATTACAGCAATAACTTTGGTGTTTATTCAGTGCATCTAAGCCATTGTAACACATTGTACATACCCTTAGATAAGATGAGGGGGAAAACCCCTGTTTAAAGCACCTTTGTTCTTATATACATTTTTAATACCATACGCATTGTTTCTCTGGAGGTTTCCGTTATTCAGGTCTGAATGTCATGTAGTAGTTAATACAGAAACTTTAAAGACTTAAAGAAAAATCTACCCTGGCCAACTTTCCCCATATTACACACAATGCTGTTTGACTACCTGCTGATAATGCCAGTGGGAATTAATCTCTACCTAAAGAGAGCAATGCAGCAGCGCTTTAGTCTTTTAATCTGTCCAGCTCCCTCACATACTCATCTGTATACACTGCTGAAACAGATCAGGTTCCAAAGCTTCAGCTTTCATGTTAATACCACCAATGTTTTTGCCTTTGTCTTCTTATCCATAGATACAAGCGCTGAGTCTCTGTCATAACTTAGAGAAACTGCATTGCATTATAGAGTCCAACATTTGCTGTCTCCACTACCTCTACACTGGATTTCTCATCAATATGAGCTTGAAGGTTTTTGGAAAAAAAATTTAGAGGCTAACAGCAAAACACAATCATTATCCAAGTTATCCAAACAACGTGAAGTTGTTTGTTACTCATTGTAGAGAAGTAGAGATGAGACAGCCCCTTAGATGAGTACAACATCTAGTCTACTCTAATCATCCAGACTTACTCCTTTGAGCCAATGCAATCATAATTATAATGCAATTTGTTTATTGTGACACCAACAAAAATGGTTAAAAATCCATTGAAGGAAAAGTGCTTTTGAAAGCTAAAAATGGCTCTTCAGTGGCATCACTTTTCTGGACCCTTTTTCGCATTGTTTCATCTAGCATCTTCAAGTAGTCCCTCTGTAGGAACTCTAAAAACAAAGAACCCTGAAACGGAGTGTTTCCATATTTGAGTGTTCTTAATTTAGGGAAGTAAAACCCTTATCTATCCAAACAACCTTTATAAAGAACATAGATGAACCACAGGCTAGAAGCACAGTTTATTCCTTTGTTCAGAATCTTTCGGTTTATTTGTTGCAGCAGCAAAAGATGAGTAATTCACCAGCCATTTATCGAAAGTACCCTTCACAAGTTAGTCACCGGTTCAGGGGATAGTTAGATAGGTTTGTGATAAATGTATTTTTAAGATAAAATCATTAAACATAGAACCCTCTGTATGTTTTCTTCTTCTAAACTGAAGAACCTTTTAATATTCTACAGCTTTAAACCTCTTTTCCGAGCGTGTAGATTTTATAGTTTTATATATTCACGCAACTCTTTTAGTGCCAAATGTGTTGTAATCCAAATCTTTAATAAAATGCACTCATACATTCAAGCTGGTGTTTTAGTCATTTGAAACACACGATGAAGTGTGTAAGCTTTCAAACCAGTGCGTTTCATCAAAGTCTAGCAGTAAATCTAAATGAAACTCAAGATCAGACATCTGAAGCTCTTCCTTCACTAAAAGAGACAATAGTGGAAGGAAAACAAGGCTCACTTCTAATACTTATGATAGATCTCTTGCATTCTCACTTCAGAGCCTTGAAAAAACACTCTTTTGAGCTTTTCTTTTTCAAACACTTTTCCCAGCTTCAGTGAGTGGCAGCGTTGGTCAGATCAATCATACTTCACCGATCTTTCCCTACGAGGTCAGAGGTCATGGGCCGGCTGGACACTAGGCTAATAGAAAATTGCTAATTTATTCAGTAGAGAGTCTGGTGTGTCTCACTGGGGGTCTCCACAGTTTAGATAAAGACTCTTGCAAAAGCAGACAAACAAAATTAAACAAGTTCTTTGATTTTAAGTTGCAACTGTACAGTACTCAATATTCAATAGATCATTATGCAATTATTATTGTGTAATTATTTGATTATAATAATTATTCCATTATAATGATCTAACATTGTACAAATTAACTCTATTTTAATTTCTCTTTCATGTCTAAAGTGGGAATTATGCAAACATTTTTTAACTGTGTTGACTAAAGGGGCTCTCTTGGGAAACACTCTAACACAGAGAACCAACTAAAGAACCCTTAACCATTTTTATTATGTAGTGTATGTCACAATCACACACACCTCAATACTTAAATCTTAAATTGACATACCTATGTGCAAAAAGGGTTCCTCTGAGGTTCTTCAGATGGTTAATGGTTCTACTTCAGAGCTTTCTCAAGGAAACTCATGGAACCTTTTTGAGAGACTCTGAAGGGATAGACAAAAAAATTTCAGATGCTAGAAAGGGATCTGTTTTATAGACAACATGTGAAATTCTAAAAATGTTTGATTAACCTTTGTCTTACATTTGCGACATAGCACTAGATATTTACTGTTTACTGATCGTATTGACTTTTGCGCAACTGAGACAGAAAGTAATATTTGAAATGAAAAACCTTGAATACATCTATATTTTTCTGGGGAAAAGTAAAGACCAAAACAAAAACTTTTTAAACCTGGGGATGTCCTCTACCCGTTTGTCTGTAATCAGGTATGAGTGCAAAGGTAATGTATAATGTATAGAGTGCAATTTCACATATTTGTTTTATTTTTGTAAAAGCAGTTCATTTTAATTGATATTTTACCCCTTTTCATTTGTAATCTGTCTATTCTCAGGTCAAAACCACCAGAACATAACCAGTGTAATATAATTATCAAGGGGGTTATAGCAAATGCACCAATAAATAAGTTTGTCCTTTTTATATTCAGGAAATGAGCCGAGCACATAAAGTTTCATGTAAGAAAAAAATATATATCTTAATATGGTTAAACTTTAAGTAAAAATTTGAAACAGGTTATATAAACTAAATTCTAAATACTGTTAGATAGTTTACACGAGAGACTAAATATTGACCAAATCCACAAGCACAAGTTACATTGCACGTTTTATTGCTGCCCAGGATTATTAACAGTGTTTACATTATCAGTATTACTAAGCAATATTTGTTTACCATTGGCTGCATTGATTAGTGTATAGTTTATAGTGTATTGTATAGACTATTGTTTGTATTCAGGGTGGCAAAGTTGGGCAACCGCCTTGGGCCCCCAGAACCCAAGGGCCCCCTAAAAATGCAAATATATATTTATATAATATATATATATATATATATATATATATATATATATAATATAATATATATATATGTTTTAACGTTTATATTGAAATTTTCAGCATAGCTTATTTAGCATTAATAATTAAATAAACACACACACACACACACACATAAATATATATATATATATATATATATATATATATATATATATAATGTTTATTTAATTATATATATAAAATAAACACACACACACACATATATGTATATATATATATATATATATATATATATATATATATATATATATATATATATTTATATATATATGTGTGTGTGTGTGTGTGTGTGTGTGTGTGTGTGTGTGTGTGTGTGTGTTGTTAATTTAAAATGCTAAATAAGCTATGCTGAAAATTTCAATGTAAACGTTAAAACACTCAAATCCAGGTCCCATTCCTATATTTTGCCTAGTGCCCCCAAATCAGTAAATCAGTCCCTGTTTGTATTTATTGTGTTTACGGACTGTCCCACTGTCTGTCAGTGATTCTGAGGGGAACTACACAGCCTGTACATTTCGTTCCTAACACTAGGCTACATTTATCTGAGATGAGACTGACAGTGACAATAAAGCCTATTGATTAGACTTGAAGTGAAATCAATGTGCAATCGAATGATTCGGGAAAAGATATCATTTAACTCGATTGTGTGTGTGTGTGTGTGTGTGTGTGTGTGTGTGTGTGTGTGTGTGTGTGTGTGTGTGTGTGTGTGTGTGTGTGTGTGTGTGTGTGTATGAAAATAAATCAAATCAAATCAATCAAATCAAACAAACAAATAAATCCAATCCTGATGATGTGATGAGCTTGGCAGCTTGGCCAGGAGCACGCTTTAACCCTGAGTGCTTTACAAAACGACACTTCCATTTAAAACGCGTTAAAAAACAACAACAACAACAAAAACCCCTGGTCCATTATACAAACTGTTAAAGAACAGCTCGCTTTGTGGAGGAAGTGTCAGGTAATCCTTTTGTACGGGGCGCAGAAGCAGAGGCAAACGTCACCGCGCTGCACAATGCGTAATTGGCACCGAGTGTACAGTGCTGGATTGTAATTGCTCTGTGGCTTTAAGGGGCAGCTGCGGCTCTCAATGAAACAGAGCAGCTTCAGCCCTTCTTTCTGACAATGGCCATTTTAATGGTGTCATTGAAAGCTCGTACCATGCGAGCACCAGCGCCCTCTCTCTCTCTCTCTCTCTCTCTCTCTCTCGAGCGCGCGCGTGCGTGCGTCAACGTCGGAAGTCTCTTTGGCGTCCTTTGAAACGGATCCGCTCGCGCTGCTTTCTCCTGTTGCTTTATAGCTCGCCTCGTGCAAGGGAGCTCCTTCAGTCCGGGATAACTCTGTGCTGTTCCACTTCCAGCCTACACACCGGGCACTAACGCATTATTATTATTATTATTTTATTTTTATATTTTACCTGGAATGCGCTGAAGAACTTTTGTCCCCTGCACTCCTCCTCTGCCCGGTCTCACGGCACCGGATGATTTAGCGATAAGGATCTGATTTCGACGTCTCATGGAATTTCGGGCGCGTGCTGGAGGACCGGGGAGAAAGGCTTTGCTGTGCTGACAGAGACACTGAGCATCTTTAACAGGTGCAGAAATGGCGAACGGTTCTCCGGTGCTAGATGCTAACCGTTAGATGCTAACGGCTCGCGACGCTGCAGCACCGACACATGGGATGCTCAGCATCGCATTTTAACAATGATCTCCACTCACCTTTTATCCACTGTTCTCATATTCCGTAAAGAATAAAAATGTCGACGAGAACGAAATGCATGATTGGGTTCCACGGAAACCAATTCGCTGGGTAAAAAAAAAATAATATTAATAATCACCAAATCTCACACGCAGAGTGAAAATCGTTTTTTTATTTTTATTTTTTAAAATGTATTATTATGATGAATTTATGATGATATATTCTTCCACAGGAAACAGTTAGTTGGAACTGGATTAGGATTTGCGTCAAAAACCTACAGTGCGTAAATAATATTTTAGGTTATGTTAAATACAGCCTATAGTCTATATATACACATTTTTTTTATATAAATCTATGGAAAAGTAATTTTCAGTTATTTCAGCAGGATTTTGGGAAACGAATAATAATAATAATAATAATAATAATAATAAATAATAATAATAATAATAATAATAATAATACAAGATGGATTTTTTTATTTAAAATTTTTTAGATAATGAATGAACAGAATAACGTTTTTATTAAAAGTATCCAGTTACCTAGCTATAGTATCTTTTGTAGATAGGGTCTCTATAGGCCTGTTTTTACTTCCATGCTGTGTCAAGGAATCTTCCTAATAACCCATGGAAATGTGCTTGTAAATGCTTTTGGTTTGTGAGTGCTGTCTGTGCGGTGTATATGAGCCTGAGCTACTGATTGTCCAAACGCAATTCTTGTGACTGTCGAGTTGGAAATCGAGAATTGTGCATGGACATCTGTTGCTGCTGGTTCACACTTCTGCGCCTTTCCGCACAAACTACACCATTCTCACCTGAAATGTAGGCTACTGTTTACATCCACTTCATCATTTCACACGGTGTACATAATGATATTTCACACCTTGCCTTTTACTGATGTGCAGAAAAAAATGTCCAAACTGCTGTGATGTAAAAATGGCTGAGAAGAAAATTATTTCAGCATCAGAAAACGCTTGAAATACGGTAGAATATTTTTTGAGAGAATGTGTTAAAGCCAGACTATAAAAACACGCTCATGTGCACAAATCTAATTTCTTAAAGGTTTACACGCTTTAAAAAAGAAGAAAAAAATGACATGATTTGCACCACTTTACCTTTAGTTAATAGCGTGTAGATATGTATGAAACAAAAATCTTCGGATTTGATTCGTTTGTGTTTATTATTTTGTTGTTCTCATAAATTATACTCTAATATTCTGTAAATTTAGCATGATTTTTTTGAACATTAAAAGACCTAACAACATTGTACACACTATTGTATTTAAATAAATAAAGAAACTATTTTTGTAACTCTCCTTTCTCACTTCTGCGAATTTTGTACTAATATATGTACCCTATATTATTATTATTATTATTATTATTATTATTATTATTATTAATTATTATTATTATTATTATATATTTATAAAGCATGAAATGTCGCAAATAGAACAAGCATGCATTTCAAAAATATGTGGGTTTTATTTGGGGGGCGATTTAATAATTATGTCATATTTATTGACACTGAATAAAGAGAAAGAATCTAAGTAGGCTAAACTAGGCGTGTGAATACAATCGGATTAGAGCAGATTAGGCCTACACACGTTTGTCAGATTATTTGGTTTAAGACATAACGGGACAAAAATCGCATATATTGCGCTAATAAAAATAAATAAATAAATAAATATAAATAGTGTATATTTTAACCGTGCACAATATATATTTCTTATATATATATATTCATGAATGAGATTTTACATCAAATATTGTAAAATAAAGCCTAATTTGAAAATATGTAGATATCTTGTTTATTTCGATGGTTTATTGGTTTGTCATTTGAATAGTAGTTTGCTGGTGATGAATTTAAAACTACAAACAAACACACAAACACATACAAACAAACAAAACCCTAGACTTTTACTTTATACTGAACTTCAGGGAATGTTCTTGTTTAATTAAATTATTTGGTGTGTTCTGGAGATTTTATGGGTCAATGAGAGAGCTATATTAATATATATAAGGGAGAAAAATAAGACAAATAATATAGTATAGTATAAATAGTAGGCTATTGTATATGGGCAAAAATAAAGAGTATCAATATTCAGAAAACAGATTATTCACCTCTGATCATTCATATAGGCTACTGATTTCACATTATCAGTTTTTCCCCTACATTTAAACCTCATTTAATTTTTTTTTTTTATAAATGTATCATCATTTCAATTATCCTGAATTACTGAAAGATGCCACATTTTTAATATTAATAATGCATACGGAATTATAATTCCCAATGATCTGTGTAATGGGGTGCATTAGAAAATGACAATGTTACTTTTATGGATACTCAGCCTATAGAGACATTGTCTTCCACTTGAACAGAGGTGTAATAAGACTGGCAGTACCTTTGTATAATTAGCCTTATTAACATTTAATTCATACTCATTATTTATAAAATAATTGTTCATCCCTTTACAAATAAAAGTCAATCACCATCAAATGAAAATGACCCTGAGACAAAATTAGAACAAAAAACAACAAACAAACAAACAAACAAACAAAACCCCAACAACTCACACATAGGATAGAGAGCTGTATAGGCTCTCTGCTTCCTGTGTCCCACTTTCTTTTCGCCCGTCTAAAATTCCTGCTACCATTCCACACTGCATTGGTTCCTACCTTTATATATAGTTCAGTATAGACTATGCACACTATGGTGTGAAGCTCCAGTCCTGTAGAACCAGTGGAGCACTGCAGTTTATTCATTATATCTCATTTAACACACCTGATTCAGCTAATTATCAAAACCATCCTACGCTGAATTTGATGTATTACAAGAGGGGAAAACACACATCTCTGTAGGTCTACACCCTTCCCGACTGAAGCTGGACACCCTCTGTATATTTATTATCTATGTGCATTTTTGGTTATTTGTAAAAAAAAATAAAAAAATAAAAAAATAACTGGCCAATTCTAAGGCAGCTCTAGAACTGGCTAGTCATTTATTAAGTCAGTTTCAAGGTCATACAATAAAATCAATTACATAAAAAAAAAATACATATATATATACATATATATATATATATATATATATATATATATATATATATATATATATATATATATATATATATTATATATATATATATATATATATATATATATATATATATATATATATATATATATATATATATATATATATATATATATATATCTCATCTCATATATACCTCATCCAGGAATAAAAATATATATTAAATATTGGAAAGAAACATACATACATACATAAATATTCTATAGTACTATTTTTTTTTACATATGGCTCCACAAACCTGGCATCTGCAGGTAGTCCTGATTGACACTCCAGACAATAATTTTATTATATACTTACACAATGTCATTAATTGCAATACACCAGCTATATAACGAATAAAGCACACGCCACTATTCCTTAAATGAACATTCACTTCTCCTAAAGCTATTCAGTTGTAAACTAATATACACAACATTAAAAGAGAATGAACCCCCTCACAGATGTTATTCCTCAGCACTAGCAGTGCTGATTTGAAAGGTTTACGACCTCATTCTATGCAAAGAGTCAGTGAGCTGAAATGAGAAGTAACGCTGCCCTACTGCTGTGCCAATGGATACTCTTATCATTGCGACTTCTCCTGAGAGCAAACGAGGCAATATATCATCTGGAAAGAGAGAAATGTGACACTGTCAAAGCTTTTTTTTTCTTATATTTTGAGGGGGATTCCCTCAGGGGCGGAAGCTTATCAATCATTTTGGGCTATAGGAAGAGGGACCTGTTTTGACAGTCATTTTCTCCCATGTTCTTGAGAGGCCCATATCCCCTACTGACCATATAGAGGCCAAGGGCATCCTGACTGCGTCCTCCAGCCCTCTCCCAGCATTCCCTCCTCCCTTCACCCTTTGTTCACCTGTTGTCCTGGAGACTGCACTGCCACCAAGACCACCCATTGTTGTGATGAGAATGGAAACGAAATGGCATACAATCCCCCAATGAACACACAAAGGATAGATACAGTGTAAACATTTCAATGTGAGACTAAATTAATACTGGCCTTTACAATGGTGCTTAATGAACACTTTTGGATTGGCTGATGAAAATGGAGAGTCAGAGTCCTAGGTGAGAGAAACTGGATGTCAATAGTTATCCTGCAGTGTTTCAACACACTTTTGTGCCATAGCGCAGCTCTGAGCTGAGGAAAGCAAAAGTTGCCTTTGCCAACCGTCCCGAATGACTGCACCTCAAAAGGATTTCCCTCTTTGTGGCGTTGCTCACTCGTCCCTGGGCCACACAGAGCCTCTTCCAGCCCCTGTCCCACCCCTTGGCCGACCACTGGCTCTACGCTGACCCCGGCCACGCATATGAAAGCAGCATCAGCGCTGTGACCAGCCACATTTACAAGTGAAAGGGACCTAATAATGGAGCGGTTAGGGAGAAAATGAGGAGACAGAGGGGAACTCACAGATGTTGAGGGGAAAGCTGTGGGCCATTGTTGCTGGGGGGAGGTGGTGAGGTGCCTTTTTAAACCTGATTTGGGATGGAAGGGAGAGGTGTGTGAATGGACGGGCCAGAGGCCAGGGGAGGACAGCCGTCCTGGAGAGCGTGTGAACCGGTGCACAAGGGTCAAACCAAGTGTGGAGAAGTGGACAGGGGTCACAGTGGTATTATCCCAGCCAGATTGTTTTGTAAGGACATTGCAACATTGGAAAATCCTTCCTTAAACGCTACCCTGAGGTGAAAGGGCATTCAGAGTGAGGTGCTTCACTGCGGTCTTCCTCCCTGTACATAAAGATGAGGACTGATGAAGTTGTCAGAGTGGGTATTATGCTAGGCTTTTGTATGCAGGTGTAATGGAGAGAAAAGCTAACTTGTAAGAACTTTATCCTCTGCTAAGAAACCTTTGTATAGGTCCTTCTATAAAAAGCTTTAAGTCAGCTTGAATCTCCAGCTCATAAGACCACGACCACACAACATCTTACACCTCTTCATTTCCTGTTGAGAAATCACTAATTTCCTGCAGCAGCTGGCAAAATGGGGGGCTTGACCAAAGATCATCCCTTAGTGATGAAAGCTGGGATGATATTAATAAAGAACCTTGAAGTTACAGGATCTAGGAACGATCTGCTTAGCACAGGAATCATTATTTTTAACCCTCCTTGTGTTGTGGGAAAATTTGACCCATTTCCACATTTGAGATATACTGGTCAGTCTCTCTTTTTCACTTTGAAATTTTTTGACATTCCTCATTTAGGGTCATGAACTAATATTCAACTAGTTTTTCTTCAGACAAGTCATAATAAAGACCCAAAACTTTACGGATGAAACTTTTCCCCTGACGAGGGTTAAACACTTTTAAACCGATACAGACGTATTGTTTTGTGCAACTACACAAATCAAGGATCTTTGCAATAAGAGAGAAGATCTGTGATTGCTGTGACATACAGTGAGGGGAAATAAGTATTCCAATACTTTTGTTTTTGCTGTTTAATAGACTTCCAGTGCATATATCCACTTCAGATTTACACACACCTTTCGACTTTTACTATACCTGTACAATTGGTTTGATAATATGCAGGTGGAAAGTTCATCTAATTGTCCCTGGACAGGTGCACTTATACAGGATTTCACAATGCGCTCTCAGCATAACGATAAACAAGGTAAGAGAGGCCACGAGTCACTCGAAAATAGTGGCAGGACAACCTGAAAGCAGAAGGAAGACCAGTTACACAGAGAACAATATTCAATGACCTGCACAGCAATCATATCCATTCCAACACCTCATGCAAAACTCCTCTGCTAAAAAAGAAGCACATACACGTGTCTAAAAGCATTTAGACTCTTCAGAGCTCGTCTTGATTGGAGAGAGAATGGTTGCTCCTAAGAACACCATACCCACAGTGAAGTATGGGGGTGAGAGCATCATCATATGGAGCTGCTTCTCTGCAACTAATACGGTGGCATTACACATCCACAAAGGAAACATGAATGGAGTGATGTACCAGGACATATAAGAGGGGAATTTGATCTCATCGAACAAGAAACTGAATCTGGACGTTTCAACAAGACAATTACCACAAACAAACAGCCAAAATGACTGACGACGGGTTTCTAAAAAAAAGGAAGGTGCTTGCATGGTCTAGCCAATCTCTTAACCTGATTTATGGAAGATAAGCGAGATAAGAGATGAGAGACCTTTGTAATCTCGGTAAAATTGAAGTAACCTTGGGAAATTGGGTACAAATGTAAAGCGGATATTATATGCACAGAAAGTATATTAAATACCACTAGTATCTGAATACTTATTTCTCCTCACATACTAGGTATTTGGAGCACATCTTGACTCATCCACTCACTGAAGAGTTTAAATCATGGGAGATGTGAAAAGCAAGCACAATCACACACTCTGAGCAGACAATGTGATAAAGGGAAACGGTTTATGAAGATTGAAGAAATCGAACCCATGAGTAGGCAAAAAAGATTTTCAAGTTTTAATCTGTTTCAGGCACATTACATTATTTTTCTTTTTCCACTTTGTTAACTCCCATTAAATCAACTCAAATAAATAACACGGTAGCCCTGACAGAGAAATCAGCATAAATCAACATCCACTACTGCTCAAAAGTTTAGACACACTCATTCTTTATTTTTATTCCCAACATCCCCCACCCCCCCTTCTTTTCCTGCTTTTCCGAATATTTCGCTCAGAGTTATCCGTTTCAAAAAATATTTTTTTGTAAATAAAATGTTTGTTTTATAATGAAAGAAATGAACATGTTGGCATGATTACATTTTTGTCTTCAACACCAATTTCAAACATTTAATCATACACCTTCAGATGAAAAGGTTTTTAACATCATGACAAACATTTCAATGGAGTGTCTCCAGACTCTTGAGCGGTAATGTAAATTACGTGGACCAAGTGAACATACTGTATGTGATCATGTTGACAGCATTTGGCAATTTGGCCCATGAAAAAAACACACAACAACAAAAAAAAAAACACACCTCAATTTACTCAAAATGATTTGTGAGTTCAGTTCAGTACCGTGTTCAAAGAAGACAGCTTTTATTATCAGTACATTAAAGGAATAAAAATAGCACAGTTGAATTAGAAGTCCCAATTTGAACTTTTAAAACTTCTCCAGATGCTTGGCATGAAACCATGCACTGTGAGGCTAAATAAATACTTTGTTTACATACCTACCCAAGACATATTTTCTGACACAGTATGTGGCTGATCGCAGCGTTCACACTGAGACAGAGGCTCGTCTGATCGAAAGTGCAGTGATTTCACACGACACTTCAGACCGTTTAGCCTAAAAAAAATTCTTATCTCAAAGGTCCACAACATACAATGCATTGAGAAATTAACATTCCAATAATCTTCATTTTTATACAGGAGTTAAAAATCCACAATAAAAGAAGAACCGAGGCATCTCACTTTAGAGCGGTACAAATGAATATTTACACTTATTGTAAAAGACAGTACTTTATTTGCCACATTCAGTATCAGTCTGAATCGGCAGACATAAGATTGAAGTGTATTTATATACACAAATAGCTACACACTATTAATGGCTGTGCATAAGTCTTAGAATTAATTTTGAAATAATGGACATGCCCTCCAACACAAAAGCAGTGAACAGATAAAACTTAAAACAGTTTTTTGGTGACTATAATTTTCTAGCATGCTAAAATGAGGCAAAAGTAATAAAATAATAAATAAATGATTGATAGTAGGTATGTCCAAACCTTGGTATCATTTTCCTTCTACAATCTCACTAATTAAATTCACCAATATTTCTGATTTATAAACAATATGTTAAAGGTTGTAGAGTCAGCTAAAAAAAACCTTGTCGACCAAAGTCATTCCTTTTTAATTGAACAAATTTGTCCAGTCAGCTGACTGCAGCTCTGTGCATCTGTTCTCTTACAATGATCAGCAGCAGAACTGCTGTGTGTTTAGTACACACAGAAATACTTCCTGTTTCATAGAAGCAATCCTTGCCTGCAAGGTCCTGCATCTTTATAAACTGATTGATTCCCTGATGGTCAGCATTTTATTTGTTTCTGTAAACTTATCTTAGAGTCGGTCTTCGGAGCTGTACTTCTGATTTTTGGGCCTGTTCATGCAGAAGCAGTGTCCTTATAAAAGCAAAATCTGCTCCTGCGCACTGGCACAGATGAACACCAGCTGGTCCGATGTTCCTGCTATCTCCGCTCCTATCACTCCCGTGGCTCATAGGAAGAGATTGACTTTAGCAGGTACCAGTTTGCAGCCGGTGCTTGAGAAGTGTTGCCCATCCTGTGGTGTGTAGGACATGGCGCCCCCTACTGCCGCTGACACATCTCTGCGCTGGCACTCGCCGCGCTGGCACAGGTCCCGCTGGGCACAGCGCTCCACGTGTCGCCGACACAAGGGCAGAAAGGGCACAAAGTGGGTTATTCTCTTTGCGGAGATTATTTTCGAATGGTAGAATCCACCTAAGGAACAAAGTTCATTCAGAAGCTTAATAAAACGATCCAGATAAAGTTTATCTAATTTTCTATAATCACCAATCTGTTTATCAGGCTGTACTAAGATACTTCAGTGTTTCCACAGTACTCTGCAAGTCTTAGGCACATGCAAAGAAACACTGTACAGCAAAGATGCCTTGACAAAAAAGGAAATTAAATGTTGTTTCTCCATTAAAAAAATACTATAAAGAGCAGTAAACAGTAATTAATGAAACAAAGGCAATAATTGGTGTGACAACCTTAAAAACAATAGTCTCAGGTAGAATTAGTGCAGTTTATAAGGAAATGAGCTGTAAGTGTTATTGAGCATCTTGCAGAAGCAGACACGGTTCTTCTGGAGACTTTGACTGTCACACTTGCTTCATATTTTTGCAGCAAAATCCAGCAGCCTTCATTATGTTTTTTGTCTGAAAAGTGTCTCCGACATCCTTAATATACTGCCTTCTTTACTGACATACCAACATTTTTCTGTAACATTTAATTTTGTGCTAAATACCGATGTTTGGAAATCTAAAAGGTTTTTGTGCTGACCTGATAATGTAGTCATAAAATAAACATCTACAAAGTTTGTACTAAAAAATAGGGTGCCTAAGACTTTTGCACAGTACTGTATATTACATATATTGTATGGAACACATACCTTGGGTCGTTAGTGACCTGGGATGTCATCCAGTACCCTCCCCCTCGTATATTTTTTCACATTAGACCTCCACCTTCTTAGTATATATATTTATATGTACTTATTATCAACAACATAATTTTATATAACAAAAATATATACAATTGTTGAATAATATCTGTTTTATAATTCATTTATTGTAAAAGGGTTATAGGGTTGCTACCGACCCGAGGTATGTAAAAGTGCAAGTACATTTTTCTGCGCAACAATATTGAATTTCTCACGGCTCAATATGTGCAATACATTTTTATTCCTGAGCTGGGAATGTTTGGTAAACAGCGATGATGTAATGTGTCAATCATAATTACCACAGACATAAAAGAAACATTACAAAACTTTTACAGTAAAACAGCGATTTACTGCAGAATAAGTTTCTAATCAAATACTAGCATCGTTTGATGGTGGATCTGATGATGAAGCGGTCAGCAGACAAAATATTGATTTTCATGATTAGGAACATGATAATGTTCCTATGCGGATCCCGGATATGAACCAGATGCTGCATTTACCGGGGGAAGCTGCCACATCATAGTATTACGAGATAATTTTGTTTTTGACCATGTTAATTATACAATATAAAATGACTTATGAGTATAAAATATAAAATATTGTAATGATTGTAATTTGGTTATGGTGACTGAAACAATTGAATGAAAATGATACAATAGTTTCACTATTTTAGCACGTGAACTATAAGAGCATAATTATAATGGTATATATATATATATAGTTTATTGACACATAAAATGTTTAAATACAATGAAATGTGCTGGTTTTTATTATTTTGTAATTGTTAATAAAATTCTACGACATTCAGAGATCCATCTGCGTTAGATATATACTCCGGGTCAAATATGTAATAATGATTGACAATACATATGCAATTAAGGGTTAATAAAGCAGATTGGTTTTAGCAAGCAAGAAAATACATTTGCAAAGACTTTCATTAATAATGTTATAAACCTTCTAATCATATTCAATGATATATTAAAAAGTAACTTAATTCTCCATTTGTAATGTTATACACAATGTGCAATTTGGAAGAAAGCTACATTAAAATATACCATCTCATCTCATTATAAACTTGATGAATAATTCCAGAAACTTTCATCCTTTATTAATTTGCTTAGTGTTTCCCATGGCAATATATATATATTCTGGTTCGGCAGGATGTGTCAGGACCATGTACCTGTTTTTGAACAGATTACAGTATAATAAAACGGGTCTGATCTGTATTGTATCGTGTTGCACACTTACTATATTTATTGTTGTATACAGCGTCTGCAATAGCTTCCTCCAGTGGCTCTGCCTGAATTTCCTCCCGGTCTCGTCCTGCCTGTCGGTTCTCCAGGGTCACTTTGTTAATGACTTCCTGACCTGCCGTACTAGACAGAGCAAAGAAAAGAAAATATCATATCAGAAAAGCAGGCGCCACGATGAGGTGCTGAAGGAGAATCTTTTCAAGACATCACCAACGGGTTGTCTCATTTCTTATATTTCTCTGCTTATCCTTACAACAACTTTGCATGATGCAAGATGTTGCGCTGAGTCACTCAGTAAGACCTACGTAATAAAAATATAGATGGCTTTGCGGTAGTTGGTCTGGAAAACAACATGTGAAGGCCCGAGGAACGGTTCCAGAACATCAATCACTCCAGGAGGCATCTTCTCCATCTCGTCGAAGATGAAGACAGAGCGAGCACAGGCTGTGAGGTTCCCCTGTACCCAGTGTTTCAAATCTGACTGCGTACAACAGCAAAAAGCAAATGGGTTACATAAGAGGCAATTTAATTTCAACATAAAGGTTTCACAAGCAGTAACCTTGAGAGTAAATCTATGCTCACAAAAAAAGTTGTAGCATTAATATATGCACTAATATGCGTTGCTGATATCTGGCAGGTGTGTTTATGTGGATCTAGATTTGAAATGAAATGTATAGCTTTTGTGCTACAATCCAAGACTGCCATGAGCTGCCTGTGCATATTCTCAGTGCTGTCAGATATCCACATATCGTTTTTTCTTCCTCTTCCACAACACTAGTGTTAATGACTAAAGTCTTAATGACTAAATGACTAAAGACCTGTCTCCTATTAACTGACTCATATCATGTTCCATCAATTAACAGTAATTGATGTGTTACTACATGTTGTGCATAAACACATCTTTCTCATTAAAATCAATGGCAACAGGTGGGTTTTTGTCAGATACCAGGAAGTCCTTTGCGAACACTGCTTAAGTTGTTACTCCTTTATATTATACAGTCGTAGATGTCTGATTGCTTTGTCTTCGTCAGTGAAGCATCATGCATATATTCTTGAGGAAGTTTTACTGCAGAAACCGTGACTTTAATTATGGATAAAGTGATTGAATATTGAGTGCCTGCACACTAGTCCCTTATTTACATGCTGTATGCCTATGCTATACCCGAATTTACAGTCAAAGGAATCTTATTTACATGAAACATGCCATCATTTATGCAGGTTGGTACTGGTGGGTGTGGTGTAACATGGATCTGCTACGTTCTCCGATTGCTGTATTGCTGAAGATGTTCCACAAGTCAATGAGTCAATAAGTCTGTACAGGTCCCCCCTCCCTGATCGCTGCGGCCAAGAACGCTCAATTTTGTGGTGCGTTTTTTCAAACTTTGCGATGCAGAATTTTCTAAGAGGGACATTTTACAATAAACTTGAAAAAAGGATGACATCAGCTCAGAAAATATGTAATTGAGTGGTCACATGGGTCAGTATTCCCAGTCAGAAAATTGGGCGAGGTCTTCCTTGCTCAAATTTGCTGATGTAAAAACACCTGATGTCACAGACTACCAGCTCTACTACTTCCTTTTCAAAATTACTCAAGAAAAAAGAAAAGGGAAAGTGTTGCGTTAATGTGTTCCTATATTTTTAGGCACTTGGTGGACAAAAAAGCGTTTGAAAGAAATTAAACGTAAAATATTATAATGCTGTAGCAATAAATGCATGTCTGCTAATAATGTTTATCAAATTCCACAATATTACACACATACATTAGCTATTTGTCAGCATCCATAATTTCCCAATAGAAGCGCTGGAAAACATTTAGATTATAAATCGGGAGTATTGGATCTGAAATATCAGACTTCTGGGTAGAATGAAATGTACCCAGAAGCAAAAAAACAATGCTTTGTTTCGTATTAACAAAAATATTAACGTAATCATTTTTAATATGTCTCCATTTTTATTCGAGTAGTTTGGGAGTCATCTTGACCTAACAAAAGATGCACATGAAAAATGGTCTAAAAGTAATAAAAATACAATACCCTGTATTGCTCCACGCGGTCAGTGAGCGGAAAGTGCAGTGTGGGCACGTACTGATGGATGTAAGGGCTGCCCATGGCAGTGCCGTACAGATGACGGCCCAGCATGGCGCTCACCATGCTCTTTCCAGTGCCTGATGCTCCATGGAAGGAAAGAACCAGCGGCCTTTCCGGACTCTGCTTCTGCAGGAAGCTTGCCACTGACTCGGACACAATGTCCTGCACCAGATGCTGCCCATACAGATTTTTATAAAGGTCCCACTCCAAACCTGTGTGAAGGCAGAAATAAACAGCAATAGATGGATTATTTAGGCAAGTTTTCCTGAGCAGAAGCATGTACAGTCGAGGTCATAAGGTTACATACGCCTTGCAGAATCTGGATAATGTTAATAATAACCTAGCTTCTGAAGGGCGATTCTAAGTGAAAATATAGCTGCAAGTAGCGATGGCGAATTCTTCCTCAAGATTGCGGACCATTTCAAAATTGACATGGAAGAGAAATGCATCCCACAGATACAACATCTCAACATATTTGGATCAATGCCAGATTTTAAGTTCATTGTTGTAGGTTTCCTCAAATGATCGTTGTAGAGATAAATCAGGAGGCAGTGAGAATTCTGAAGCATGCAGAGTGCACTAGCATTTAGCCTAGCATGTGTATTTCAGATATTGGCAATAATTCTCTTTTTCATCTTACATTGACCCATTTCTTTTTAGTAGTTTTATGACTAGCGGATGTGTAAAGCATCAATTTAGCCTTAGCGATACATTATTATTCCTTTTAATGGCATTGTTTTTGGAAATATGAGGTTGCCATTGCAGATTGTAACATACTGTAGTGTTCTCTTTGTGTGTGGCACAGATCAAGTCCATGGGTTAATGTTCCATTGATTTATGGACACAAGAAATATGTGCAACAGTTGTCAATTCACCAATATGTAAATAGTTCGGCCATTTTAATTTGCTCCTTTATTGCTTATCAACGTATAGAAAGACAAGTATCCCTCACGTATATACCACAGTTCAAGTCAATCGGACCTACGCTTCAGGACTAGAAGATTTTTGTAGTTTTGGACAAATTTTCAAATGTACTGGAAAATCCATCATGGCGGACTTTAAGGGTCCTATTACAACCCACTAGCCTTGGGATGGGAAGTTTTTTTGTGTGCTGTGCCATATTTTGTGTGCAGGTCCGGACTTTCCCCCGCCTCCCAGGATGACATCATTGAGCGGCGGCCATATCTAAAGAGAAAGATATATTCTATATTCACAATTCTATATTCAATTCGATATTCTGACTGCTGTGCTGGGTTTTGACTTTTGCCCGGGGTTTGCACTGTAATGTTGTTCCTGTAACTGGTTGTGTATACTCTTCACCAGTGTATACATGTTCGCTTGGTTCACTGGCTATAGGGGTGTGGCTGCCATTTCTTTTTGGAAGAGGTTCCTTTTGTCTCTGTTTTCGGGTTAGGGAGTTAGGGACCTATTTGTCTTTTCTTTGTTATCTACTATTAAGGCAAGATAGCTACCTAACAGTCCCGATGGCTTTTTTGTTCCCCATGAGAAAGAAGGCATGTATAACAATTCTCAGACATTTTGGACTTATGGGGCAGAGCGAAAAATCACTTCGATCTTGGGCGTGGTCGGTAGAGCCACGTATGGGCTCACATGGGCTATTTGTGGTGTGGGAGTCACTCAAGGCCTCTAGTATCAATGTGCCAAATTTCAACACTTTTTACCATTCAGTTATTGGGCACTTTAGGGAGATAATGAGAATAATAATAAGAATACTAACAATTACAATAGGTTTCCTCCTGACAGAGGAATCTTAAAAAAAGAAAAAAGATGTTTAAACAAAATGATATCAATCTGAACATGTCCTTAGGGCACCCTGTCCAGGGTATACCCCGCCTTGTGCCCGATGCTCCCTGGGATAGGCTCCGGATTCCCCGTGACCCTGAAAAGGAGTAAGCAGTAGAAGATGGATGGATGGATGGATGGATGGACAGCTCCTTGTTTCAGTCCTGAACTTGGGATTCTGTCTGTTCTTCTATGTTCTACCCATATCCACAAGGATGTCCTTCCACACAGGTCGACTGGCCACACTAAACTGATCTAGCTGTGAATAAGAGTGTGTCTTGCTCCTGGGACAGGCTCCAGAACCACCGTAACCCTGACCAGGATAAACAGAAGATGAAGATCTTGACTGGTCACTTGAAATGAATGGGTTTAGTCCTCCAACTCAAGAACTCAAACACAAACCAGACCTACAAACATCTGGAGCCTAATGTGGAAAGTTCAGGAACAGACAGCAGCACTGTGGCACAAATATACATCCAGAATATGACCGTTTATATGTCCAAAGAGTCTAATATTCGAAAAGTTCAAGCGTGTTCATAAAACCACTCTGCACTCAGGAGGTCCGTGGGATTTATTTGGCAGTTAAAGGAGGAGGTGCAGTAAGTTTGTGCACCCATGTTTCATGAGCTCGCTCAGTTGCTTTGTATTTGTGGATCATTTACTCCTTGTCCAGACTTAGAGCCACTGGGCTCTAATAATATTTATTACAATAATATTTAGACAGTCTTTAAAAACTGCCCGCTAGCTATTCTTTGATACACCGCTTTCATTTTCTAGTTACCTAATAACAACTGAGTTACAATTTTGTAGCTAAGCAACGCGAAAACCTATATATCAGGAGGCTACATACACGAAAGTAACATTTTAGAGCCTTAAATAACAAAACAACAAGAAAACAACTGTTACACAGCGTACATCTAGCAAGACCTGTCTTATTATCTCGCTAACAGAGAAAGCCGCACTGTTACTGGACACAGTTAGCATGCTAGCTAGCTTTGAAGTCCAATACTTCCTGCATTAGATCATTGTGTACGTACCTTGTATGTTGGGTTTAAAGTCGCAGTCACAGCTGTCGGCTATTGTGCAATATATCGTTTTCATCTCAAAACAATCACATATCGATAGACCATAGATCAACAACATTGCAAATATCATTCTAACTCGGTTGCACCCCAGCTCCATGGCGAGGTAGTGGATGGAGGATTTTATTTATCCGCTAGGGGGCGTCCGTCCATGCGTCTCAAACTCTGAATACATTACAAAGCTCTAAAATAAACAAACAAACAAACAAACAAGCAAACAAACAAACATCGAATCGCTAAAATAGTATTATATAACATAAATAAGCTATAAGAATAAACTTTTCTGTCATAACTCACACTCTCTGGTCGTGAATACGCTACACGTTGGCACCCAGTTACAAAGTCTAAGATAAGGTAGTGAGCGAGGTAGTGGATGGAGGATTTATTTATCCGCTAGGGGGCGCCCGTCCATGCGTCTCAAACTCTACGTTACAAAGCTTTTAAATAAATAAATAAACAAACAAACATCCACTCGCTAAAAATAAATAGTATTAAATAACATAAATAAGCTATAAAAATAGTATTAAATAACATAAATAAACAATAAAAATAAACTTTTCTGTCATAACTCACTCTCTCTGGTGACACTTTGAAGTCAAAGTGTCTGAGCCTGAGGAAATCATGTGCTGTACAACTGATACAGAAGTTTATTAAATGCACAGTGTCTAACTTATCAATTAAAATGATTCATTATAAAGCAAATATTATTCCCAGAGAGGCACGAAAGCTTGCATTATATCGACAGATCTGCATGACGATATTCATATAATAACAACATGCTCGAAGATCACGTTTATACTACACACATTATGTTTATGCCATTGTGAAATGCATTAAAAACAACTAGTATTTGCACAGCTGAAACAAAAAGGGTCTTATTAGACCCTGTATAATTTGCTGTATCATTTATAACAACACCTGCCATTACGAGAATCCCTGAGCATATGGTGGTTGTGTGTGTGTGTCTGTTTCAATAAATATTGTTTATGTTGCTAAAACCTGAAATGAACATATGGTGCATTATGTTTTGTGATTCAATGTTTGATTAAAACACACAGTATATGGACGCACATCTGAGCCGGTTTTAATTTGAGAAAATAAAAGGTTGTGACATCATAAAGTAGTCAGTATAAGTGCATATACAGGTTATGGCAATATAAACATAATTTAAAATCCAATTTAGGAAGAAACGACTGATCATTTCACAGAAGTAAAGCAAAATAATGTTAATCATACTTTGAAATACAAATCTGAATAGTAGTTTTATCTACATTATTTACAAACCCATATAAACGTTTAAAGGAATTTCAAAGGTTATTCCACCATACAAAGTTGCATCACTCTGTTTAAGCCCATGGCATTCATAAAAAAACTAAAAATAATAATAATAAAAAAGAAAGAAAGAAATATACATGTTTCAGAGTGAGACATGTGTATCATTCTGCCTGCTGAGAAGGTTCCAGTCTGTTGGACAGGGCTGTTAGCACTTTGTCAAATTTCTCATAGCGCTCTTCCCTGCTCGCCTCCGCTCCCCGGCACCCCCACAGCAGACGCATCTGGAACTCAGTCAGGAAAACCTCTAGTACGTCTGGCTGCTCATGGAAACCTGTTGGTACGAAAGTGTCCTTAGTTCCATATTTAGAACGTTTATACATTATGAACACAATGTAGCAAACAAACAAAAAATACATGTACTAAACATTTCATACATTTCTGAGGACGATCGCAATCACATGGGATTTCAAATAACAAATATTATTGCATGTTTTAATGATATACACGGACTGAGGTTCTCCTTACCCTGTAGTTTTGTCTTGGCATTAGAAGAGTAGGTTTCTCCGTGGCATGCAATGGTACGAGCAGAATTTAAGTGACACAGCACAGAATCCATTCCAGAGTCAAGACTCTCCCAGGACTCTTCAAGAAACACAGCACTCTTCTCAAGCAGGAGCAACAGAGGGACCACATGAGGAACAGTCATCTCGGATGGGTCACAGAGCTCTTGAAAGAAAATATGAAGGGAGACTGAGTGAGTTAACCCTTCTGTTAAATGTGTGATCCCTTAAATGTGTTAACCCTTCTGTTCTGTTTGGGACAAATATCTAAATCTTCTGGATCAATATTAAATGACTAAATGACTACTACATGGCTTTTTCCAAAATAAAACACACACACATATACATATACACACACATACATACACACACACACACACACACACACACACACACACACACACACACACACACATATATATATATTATATCCATATATTATACCGCTTACTCCTTCTTCAGGGTCACGTGGTCATGTTATCCCAACCTGGAGCCTATCCCAGGAATCATCGGGCACAAGGCGGGATAACAGGGTGCCAGTCCATCGCAGGGCACAATCACATACACACTCACACACCCATTCATGCACTATGGACACTTTAGATACACCAATCAGCCTACCATGCATGTCTTTGGGGGAGGAAACCGGAGTACCCGGAGGAAAGAGGCGAAAGTGCTAGCCACTAAGCCACCATGCACCCTATATATATATAACTGAAATTAGAGATTATGTGCAGCTTCTTTTTCCCTGAGGGTAAAATACAACTGTTTTCATATCAGAAAGGATTCCATACCAGAATCCCTTTAAGATGCTAAAATCCCTTAAAGAATACTCCAAGAACCCCCTTTTCTAAGAACATAGTATACAGAACATAAGGGTTAAACAATGAAAGATTGCAGACAAAAGGAGACAAACCTAAATTTATGAATTTCAGTATTTTCTTCTACATGTTAAAAAGTTTCATAATACCGTTTCCATCATTCATTCTCTTCAACGAGGGCCTCAAGGTCTTCTCATACAGAACTGCACTTTCTGTGTATTTTTGTCTTAAAGCCATCCACGTCTCATCCAACCGAACAATCTAGAGATGGAATGGATGAGTTACATTTATTGCCTATTCACCAAAGCATCTTTCTTCTGTTTACTTCTTTATCTCTACCTGTGGCAGCTCTAATACTCTCATAACTGCAGCAAAGCCAAACATGTTGCCCAAGTTTGTCTTCAGCTCAGAAGCCAGGGAGATAATTCTGTGCAGTAGGGAGCCTCTTTCCTCCACACTGCCTGTGCAACCCAACAGCACCATAGCCAGCATGATGGACATGGTATAGAACCTGAGGAAGGGAACTGTATTTATGCAGTCCTCTTTATTATGAGGTATTTTAAACCATGGGTCAGGAGCAAGGTGCTTTTTAGTACTGAGTGTGTTAATATACCTTTCCAGCAGGTCTTGTCGGAGATGGTGACCATGTGGAAGTGTGAGCAGCTCCATTCCCGAGCTCACAGCCATCCCTCTTGTATTCTCACTGGATAATTCGAATATGCGAGCAACCTAGATAATAAAATTGATTTAAAGAGTCTAACATGTGCAAACATGGACTCAAATGTTTTACAAATTAAACCTATACATTTTTTTCACTAATTATATTTAACGGTTAAGATCCATTTCCTAATACCTACACTGGGCCTACACAATACACCCATAAGTCATAGGAATTGCATAACCCTTTATAATGCAATGCTGGAGGAGTTATGAAAAGCTTATATCAAAACTTGTCTTTACATAGAAGAGAGAAAGATTTTAAGATCTAAACGAAAGTTTTACTTTTATCTTGAAAGTTATTAATTTGTTTTTATTAACAACGTATTCATAAAGCTTTGAAACTTCTATGAAATATCCATTCCGTTCCTGTTCATTCGGTTGAGACACAGGCTGCTTAAATAAATGTAGCTGTATAGTAAAATTATTGTGTAAATGCTTCTATATAAAGGCAGTAAAGACAGTTACCAAAAGATAAGATGAAAGTTCATTTCATGGTTCATAGACCATGCATAAAATTTGTTGTTAGTAAAGACAAACTAATAAATTGATTGAGATTATATATAAAAAAAGAAAAATAAAATCTCTCTGGTCTCTTTCATGTTACACAAAGACAAAGTTACACACCACATAAAACATTTCTTTTCATGTAATTTGACATAACTTTTGCATAAATCTTACAGCACTACATTATAAAAGATTCATGCATTGCTTAAGATGTTCAAAAGTGATAAAAAATATTGCACCATATGACTGACAGGTGGTTCTTGTTGCCCAGGTGTGCCCTGTTAGAATGACCGATTTAAACATTTCATAGCTCAGACTGTGAGCCCTGGGTTTTCCTGTGAAAACTGCATTTATTGTTAAAAATGATAAACCAACACGAAGATCAGAGAGTTGTCTATGGGAGAAAAATAACCATTTTGAAGCTTAGAAAAGAGGGAAAATCAATCAGAGGCATTGCACAAACATTGGGCATAGACAATACAACAATTTGGAATGTCCTGAAAAAGAAAGAAACCACTGGTGTACTAACAACCATACATCAATTAGGTCAGCAAAGAAAAATTATTCCAGTTGGTGACAGAACTATTGTAAGAACTGTGAAGAAAAACCCAAAAACAACAGTCAGTGACATCACCAACAACTTCCACAAGGCAGGGGTGAAGGGATCATGATCCACCAATCAAAGAAGACTTTAAGAGCAGAAATATAGAGGCCATACCACAAGATGCAAACCATTCATGAGCAGTACAAATCAGAAGGCCAGATAGGAATTTCCAAATACAGAGGTGAGCCACAAAAAGCTCTGGAACCACTCTACCAAAGTAATGGAAAGTTGGAGAAAAAAAGCATCTGCTCACGATTCAAAACATACAAGGAAGTCTATAGAAACAATCTGTCTGCCAATTTACAGGCAAATGCATCCAATCTAATTTGGAGGAACTTCATCATGCAGCAAGACAATAACCCAAAACACACTGCTAACACAACAAAGGACTTCACAAGGGGAAAAAAGTGGAATATTTTAGACTGGCCAAGTAAATCACCAGACCGTAACTCAACTGAGTATGCATTTCACCTCCTGAATAGGAGACTGAAAGAAGACTGAAGGGAGTCTGAAGGGAGTCTGAAGGGAGACCCCCCCTCCCCCTGCCCCCTATAAAAAAATAATGCTTTTTTATAAAATAAATAATAATCATCATCATCAGTCAGTGGTACAAGCCTGGAAAAGAATGCAACAGTTGGGTGATGTCAGTGGGTCGCGGGCTTGATTCTGTTATGTCAAGCAAATAAGCAACCAAACAGAGTATCCTATACTTTTGCTCACCCAAAATTTGGTGGTCTGCCACAAAAGGTGCCATATTCTAAGTTGTTTAACACATCTAGATGTAAATGTCAGGAAATTAAAGCTGAAATTCTGATCTATAAATCTATCATCTTATTCATGTTTTTATCTCAAAGGTTTCTAGCATATATATATATATATATATATATATATATATATATATATATATATATATATATATATATAAAAAAGAACTGGATTTGCCATTCCAACACTATCACAGGGGACTGTATTATCATACACTGTTTATCGATTTTTGTTACTTGTGTTAATGAAGGAACATCTTAGAACCTGACACACCAATTGTCTTGTTGCTATAAATAAATGTTTTTGTCTTTGTAATTTTGTTCTAGGGGTTGGCAAGGGTGTGACCACATACTTTTGGCCATATAGTGTATACACAGTAGTGGGCACTATGAACAGTCCTACCATGCAGTCGATTTTGGTGATGTGCATGGCCATCGTCTTTGTATCAGCATCTACAAGCACCTCCTTCGCTCTCCTTAAAACTCTTGCTTCTAGTGGTTTATTTTCTGCAGGGAGCAGCGGGGACTGGTACATGCTGGGTCTGAAACTGGAGGCTGTTTCAATTACAAGTGGCAATAAATAATCCTCATTGTCCTCGTCCATGAAGCCCGGCACTGTCTGGTCCGCTTGTCCACTGATGGGTGACTCTATGTGAGAAAGGCTGTGTGGATAAATGCCTGTGTTGGATTGCATGTCACTGGGGTCCGCAGTAATGCTTTGGCTGGACTCAGCGCTGGGAGACCACATGTTGTCTGTAGGCTCCAAATAGATGACAGCACTCTCAGTTGGAGAGGTACAAAGGTGCATGGTGTTGGGTCGTTGCAAAACAGGCGATGAAGGGACTACAACAAACTTCCTATTGCGTGATGGACTTCTCCTACGTCTGTAGACTAAAAGACAGAGGACAGATGTTACAGTTTAAGAACGCAGCATGTTTCGGACACTTTAACACTATGTACCCTAGATAACAACACTTACGTGTGTTCAGTGGAGTTAGGGATGAGGTCATGACAACATGCTGTTCCAAGCTTCCAGCGAAGCTCTTGACTGCCTCCCTGTGAGAAAAGAGTGAAATTACACCAAAATATCACTTGAGCCATATCAGTATCTATGGCACTACATTGGACAGCAAAAGTGAAACCAAATCATTTGCTCTTATATGATCAATGCGTATTTAAGTACCTTATCAAAGTTCATCTCACCTTTGAGGGGTAATTAACTCAAATGCCAGAGCCTCTGTCACTACTAAACTTCCCTTCCTGTGCACAGGTGAGTTTAATGGTGTCCCCTCCTGATTAGTCTGACCAAACATTGTCTCCAGATAACGCACTGGTACAGTTCTGTTGACTGGGGAAATCACATGTGCCCCGCTGTGTTGGGTAAGCGGCGTCTGGCCGCCCACATAGAAATGTACCAAAGCTGGAATGGAGTCAAACTGCTCTCCTTCCAGAACATATTGCATTCGTGTGTATGTGTCGCAGGATCTGAGCAGAACTTTGCTGATCAAGAAGTGAAGGGGCTTCTGATTCCAGCGGCAGGTTAGGACGTAATCTCCCACGCTGGTCAAAGAATCACGAATCAGGAAATCCCCATCCTGTAGCACCAGAGACTCTGAAACCTGTAGTGCAAAAAACATGGAAACATAATTCCCAAGATAAACATAAAATTGGCTTCCTGGTGGGTTTTTAAATGGAATGAAAGAAAACTTTTACAATTTATTGTAAGTGTATCCCGCACCAAGACCACGATCCAAAACAGGACAAAATCAACAGAACAAAATTCTGAAAAATAGATTTTGCTATCTCATCATCCAGACTTGATCTGGAGAATTATATCAGACACATTAGCAAATATTTGCAAAGCATTCTGGTAGAGTTATACCAGAAATAACAGGAAGTCATGCTGAGTGATGATTATGGTTGCCTAATATTGTAACTGAAAGGACTCAAAAGCTGCTTAGAGATTACTCAAGAGATTGGAGTTATTAATGCATTGGGTAGGCACACAAGTGCAGAAAAAAACACAACACGAAATACTGTTAAAAACAGCAAAAAAACAAAACAAAACAACAACAATGGGGCAGTGTGATGCAACAAAGTGAAATTACTGTTACCACCCTGAAGTTCATTATTTTTGTTCTGTAATTTTGTTTCTTATAAACCACAGCAATTTCCCAAGTATTACATAAAAAAAATGTTAATGAATGGCAGATACTTATAACCATTTATGTTACATTGGTCCGAAATATTAAATTCCTGTCATTACAACGTTACAGCTGCTATATTCCCTCAACAGCCCCTCTTTTTTCCTCTCTCTCAGAAAATGCAGAATGTTACCAAGAAAATAGAAAAGTCCGTCTTGAAGACATGACAGAAAACATACTGACTCTTACAAAGAGCAACATATAAGACTCATCAGATAAATATTAAATAAATGTCTGCTCAGTGTAATTTTCACCATATCTATGATTATATTTTTTTCTTTGTTATAAGAACACATTATTTAATCAGTTTATTATTAGTTTTAGATTATGTGGCGTACCCACCATACAAGTCTGTGAATGTTATTATACAATAAAGCTGAAAACTCTATATATATTCCCAGTGTAAAGATCTGACGCACCTCCCAAGGTATATGTCCATGGTACCAGCCATGACTTTGTATGTGGTTGCTGCTGAGTTTCAGCTCTTCCTCCAGCTCTTTCCTCAGTTTCTCTGATGCGGTGTCCAACAGGCACGTCTCTTTTGAAAACTTCCAAAAGACAAAAAAATAAAGATCCTGTCTTGAAACCATTTTTCCAAAAGAAACCAGAAGCTCTGTGTTTGTTTATGCTCTCTGGAGCACAGCTAGCCTTCTCACGGGACAGGCTCCTCACATCTACAGTACTTGCCAGTTGTTATGGTGACATCATTGTGTTCCACTAGTTAATGGGCCAATATATCACTGAAGCAGTAGGTTATCTAAAACATCACTACATGGACTCATTCAAGTTGCACAAAAGAGGGTTGCCCTGTACCCTTAAAACAAAGATATGTTGATATACATCAATGCTGAACATTAATTTTGTGAGTATTTAAACTGTGGGAACACGCCCTAAAGGTTGATTAACTATTACGTAGTCAAAGAAGATCCAGACAGTACTGCTGAGAAGAATCATCAGTGCTCCTAAGATGAGGACATGCATAAAAGCCAGCATCCCACTTTTTCAGTTATAAAATAAGCACATCGACAGTGGGTGTCTGTCTGTAGAAACCCAGGCTGACTACTAGCATTCTGAGCATACTGGCAATGATCCAAGCCCTTTTGTGTCACGCATCTTAACTCAATTAGAGCTTCACTGCTCAGACCTCAGATTCTTCCTTGTGTCTGAGGCTGTGTGAAGGAATTTCAGTACAACAAACACTCAACAGTTTCTCTTAGATGCTAAAAAGAAACCAGAATGTAAAGCTGAAAAAAGCGAGAAACATGCTCACCATTACATATTCACCTCTGTTTTCCATGGAATCCGAATGACTATGGACAAAGAAAAAAAAAACAACAACAAAATTTGAACATGGGTTTTATAACCAATGTTATAAAAATCAATAATATCAGAAACACATTTCAATAATATGGCATGCATAAGCCTATGTGCACATATTTGTGCTGGCTTGACGGGGTTTTGTGTGAAGATGCCAGGGGCTGCAGGACAGGAAATTGACTGAGGAACAGCCTGTGCTGCTCTTTCCCATGACCATTTGGATCCTCTGTGCATCAGGGACGGACTTGCGCAATGCAGTACATTTATAGTTTTAGCCAGTGTTATGTTAGACACAGACACATGTAACAGCCCCCAGTAACGGCCATGATCTTTCTCAAACTTTCGCACGCATGCACACACGTTCGTCTTACAAATTTTGCGAGGACCTTCCACTGCATTGATACTGATTATTGTGACGAATTAATGCTATGCTACGCCGAAATCTGACCCTAACCTTAATATCAATACCTATAATAATAACTGGCTCCTTTAGGTTTTTTTTTTTTTTAGCTTTTTTTTTTCTTCATTTTTTTGTCAAATAAAAAACAGTTTTCCACACAAGGTTAGGAATATCTTGCATTTGATTGGGTGTTGGCATTTGGTCCCCTCCAAGACATAAAATGGACTGGCTGGTTATTTTTTGCGATTGCAACATTTCTTTTATGGAGTTTTACAAACAAATGAAGACAGCATTTGGTTTTTATAAAACGGAATGCACTTGGTTCCCAGCCAGTGTTGGAAAATATTCAACACTTTACAGATGTGTTTGGACAAAGCTGTGCGCTCAGTCCTGCCGTAAACACAGCATAAACAACTGAAGCTCTGCATGACCTATAAGGTAAAATATGAAATAGCAGCAGTATCATCTTATAGGCTCAGGGGCTAATTTAAGGTTGTCTTTTCTGTCATAGTCAGAAAATGATACAGAATGTGACAGCAGTAAAGCTGTCACCTGTACAGTCAGCAGGCAGTCTGAGAAATGAAATGACACCCTGACAAAACTGTCACGGTAAAGGAAACTCTGTCAGCGCATAAATCAAGGTCTAAGTCTAACGCACCATGTTTATAAACAGTTACAAGCTTAGGCTTTGTACCAAGGACATCTCGATGCGTTCTCCTCTACACAAAGCTTATTTAGAAACAGTTGCATATTGCACCAGCACCGTATTCACTCTCTATTTATACTTAAGTACGTTACAGATATTCCCTGGACACATATATCAGATTCTCATTCCTACTTACAGTTCCCATATGAGACCCTACTGGCTACCTCCCAAACAGCAGGTTATGTGAGTGTATAGTGTGTGTATAGTGTGTGTGTGTGTGTGTGTGTGTGTGTGTGTGTTTGTGGTATAGAGTCTTCCCAGAAGAGTAGATAGTGCAATGCCACACTCTACAAGTTTTCCCAAACAAGATCAGACCAAGGATTACACAAGTTCCAGAAATCTCTGCTCCCCATTGTTGAAAACAAACACCAGTTACTCACAGTTACTCACACACCCGTCTGTTGCGCAGTGACCATCATGGAGACCGCTAAAGATTAAACAAACGCGATTAAATATCAGGTTTTACACGTCAGGATCTTACCTTACGGAATAATAAAACGAAGCAGTGGAGTTTTATTACGCTCCGGTAATGGCATGGTCAGGTGCAGAAGCGGTTTGGTTTCTTCTGCCAGATTTGACACTTGTAGCGCGGCGCTTCTTCTAACCCCGCCAATGACGTCACTCCGCTTATCCGTGAGCGCAGGAGGCGGGGTTAACGCTGCTCGCGAGCAACGCTATTGGTTACTTCCAAAAACGAATATTATCATAATAACTCCAGTGAGTTACTAAATAATAGCTGCATACACTATTGGGATATCATTCATTACACAATTATGTAGTTTTGGATGTAGCCACTGCGATTTATTTAGCGTTGTCACAGTTTTTCCATCCATCCATCCATCCATCTATCTATCTATCTATCTATCTATCTATCTATCTATCTATCTATCTATCTATCTATCTATCTATCTATCTATCTATCTATCTATCATTATTATTATTATTATTATTATTATTTTATTACTGCAGCTAATATATTTTGTCCTATTTTCCTTTTTCTTGTGCTACATAGTAGTGTTTTTTATTTACTTGGTTTTTTTTTACACCATTGTTTGTCTTGTTAAATATTTTATTAGAGAGAGAGAGAGAGAGAGAGAGAGAGAGAGAGAGAGAGAGAGAGATTATGTAGGCCTGTGTTCCTGCTGGAGTGTAATAAAATGTACACGAATGTGAAAAAACAGCTATGCAGGAACTTCTGAACAGCTAGCACATAGAATTTTAATTAATTGACTGTTGAGGTTTTAGGTAGCCTATCCACTCCACTCACTTTATCATTGAGAAAATGGAACATTTCTTGCATATTTGCCATATGACAAAATGAGCTGTAAAACAGACCCTACAGCCATGGCTTTGTCCAAGCTACTGGAGCAAGCAGAGGGTAGCCTATAGACCTCAGTACAGAGCTCAAGCTCATTCTCCCTGCTGTCCATTAACATCACAACAGAGTGTCTTTGTCAGAACCAGACCAAATGACTGTAATGGCATCTGTATTTCAGAGAAAGAACACAACCTCTTTTACTGTTATTATTTCTCACACCACCATTAGATTGCACCAATGCATTAGTGCATTAGATACACTATATGGCCAAAAGTTTGAGGACACCTGATCATCACACCCATATTTGGGCCTTCCAAAAACTGTTGCCATTAAGTTGGAAGCACAGAATTGTACAGGATGCCTTTGTATGTTATAATTTCCCTTTATTGGAACTATGGGCCCAAACATTTTCCAGCATGACCATGCTCCTGTGCAAAAAAATGAGCTCCATGAAGTCACGGTTTGCCAAGGAAAAACTTTAGACGCCTTCCACCTTTGGGATGAACTGGAACACTGCCTGCACCCCAGGCCAGCTCGCCCAATATCACTGCCTGACCTCACTAATGTGCTTGTGGATGAATCTACAAATCCACACACGCGCTCCAAAATCTAGTGGAAAGCCTTCCCAGAAACATGGAGGTTACTATAACAGCAAAAGGGGACTAAATCTGGAATGTGATGGTCAGGTGTCCCCAACTTTTTGGCTATATAGTGTACTTTAGAGAAATATAGGCTATAGTCTATACAAGGTTCCCATCCTAGCTGATATGCAGTATCCATTAACTATATTAGATACTTAATTAACTCTACATAGATAAAGAATTGCACCATACAAAGGCACTTTATGCCCAAGTGTCACCCCTGCTTCAGTGGATACTCTCACCTGGATACTGTAATGTAAACTTGTACCTCAGAACTGAACCTGTAATCACACAGACTATGACGCACACACTCAAACCTGCTTGTAGCACACATTTGTAGGAAAAGTGATGTTTAATCCCCAGAACAGGATTTCTTATTTTTCAGCCAAGATTTCTTCGTCATGTCTCAGAGAGTTTTTATTTCCCAATTTCACCTCTGGCTTGCTTATTTTTGGATCTAAATCTGCACAAAATTCCACTGAAGTAGCCTAGAGATCAGATAGAATATAATACACTTCATGATCTAAATGCGTGTAAAGCCTTCCGACGTCCTACTGCAGTGACGTCACGCCCCAGATTAACCCCACTGGTGAACTTGAACGATTTTATACATGAAAGTATTTATTTAGCCTATTAAAAATCTCTTCTTCAGGCTAGTACGTGTACATCCCACTTCTTTATTTCTCTTGCCGTGACGTCATGCCTTCCCCCTCCCCCTGGTAACACAGGGCAACCCTTGCTTTTGTTTATTGTTGCCGAGTTTCTCTTAACTTGATTAGACAGTAGGAGCGATAACTATGCCTCCTAAAAAAGATGGAAAGCAGAATGCCGACAAAACAGCCACTCTCGGAGAGAAAAGCGCTCCCGGTGATGCCGTATCCGACGGGAGTAAAGAATTCTACCGGGCTCAAATACGAGATTTAGAGGAGCGACTGGAAAAGTGAGGAAACCTGGAGTTAACCAGCAAAATCATGGTCACTAGGACGCTAGAAACAGGCTCTGTGTATAGAATCGAGAGTTATTTCCTGACTCAGGACATTGTCTATCCTCAGTAAGAAGTTCTAGCCTGAAGCCATATAGTCCTCTGTAGTATAGGTATGCAGACTTACCTGACAACTTTGAAGAATCAGAAGACTGTTACTCAATATCCAAAACCAATATAGGAAACGCATGGATTCATAATTACTGTCTGTTATTAATAAACTGATAAGACTAGGTGGATTTGAATTGGCTGTTTGTTCATTCTCTGTCAGTGCGCACAAGGAAGTTATAAGGAACCCAAGACCTTAGATCGCAGTCTATTGCAAAGCATAATAATTAACCTGCTGCCACACCTCATGCCATAGAAAACTGACTCATTGTAGTCATACCGGAAATGCATCCCTCTGCAAACAAACACCATGCTCAATCCTTTATCCTTCTCTTCAAAGGTATCAGCACAAATGTGATGAGCTGGAGGTCCGCCAGAAGGATTTTTCTACCGATTATAATAATGTAGTGAGAGAGAAGAGGGACATAGTGCTCTATCTGAAGCGTACTTTGGCGCAAAAAGAGGATGAGATCACTGATATCTTGGAGAAGCTTCAGGAGCTACAAGCAGCCAAAGATGCAGAGAAGGAATCATTTGACAGGCAACTGAGCATGCTTCGGAATGAGTTTCAAGAGACCAAGGACAAACTTACTGCTGAGAACATGGTTCTAGGTAAAAAAACAAAACAAAACACCAAGCCACCACTCATTTAGATTCAAAGTATCTTTTTGATTGCACTAAAGTATGTCGGATGCTAGTCAAACTTGGTATCCAGCCTAAAGTTGTGCAGTTGACTGGTTAGCAGTTACCTTTATCACAGATAATATGGTGTATCAGAGTATTTACATAAGTTCACAAGGATCCTCAGATTAGGCCTTGTTTTTTTTTTGTTGGCAGCGGGAAAACTTGCATCTCTCGAGGATTTCCAGATGCAGAAGGATGAACTTATGGGTCAGATGGAGTCTTTGAAAGAACAACTAGAGCTGCAGAAGCAAGAGCACCAAACAGTCATCTACAACCTGGAGAAGAAAGCTGTACTGGACAACTACAGGTCAGTGTGATGATGAATACACAACCTTACTACTCAATGTCCTTCCTTACATGCAAATATTCCTTAAGGAAAAATCTTCAAATCAAGCTGTTACAATGAGTTTCCAGCTCTACTGCACAGCAAGCAGTTCACGTTTTATTACAGCTGGGTTTTGACTCTCAAACATATCCTTTCTCTTCTCGGACAGACTGAAGAAAGAGATGCAGCAGCACGTAGCTGCCGTCGCTAGCGAATTCCGCAAAGTCTCGGATAAAAAGATGCCAGAGACAACGAAGAGGGCAATCCACGAGAATATGTTAGTGATGAGCCAACTCAGGCAGATTTCAGACAGGTGCGAAGAGCTGATGGTGGAGAATGATGCTCTGAATGCCAGAGAGAAACAACTCAAAAGAGAAATGGAGATCATGGAGCCGTTATTGAACGAGATGACCAGGAAAAGTCTTGCAAATCAAAAGGTTGCTTCAAACACATTACCCAATATTTAAAAGTATGGTCAGAAATGTTTAAGGACACTTTTTGTAATATCTGACAACTTTCCTCACATTCTGGCAAATGTCAATAAAACACACACACACAGAGGAAAATCTACTGTAGTACACAAGAGAAAACAAATGGACTAGCAACATCCAACCAATCAGGACCACGAGGCATCTTTATCCCTATTGGGATAGCATTACAGTGTTCTAGACTAAGTGTGTGTTTTGAAGCTTGTCTTTAGAGGTTGTGTCTTTATAGGCTGTCAAAATCACTGTGTATACCTTTAACTATTTATCCTTAATTGCCATGAGTCAGTCCATACAGGATTTCACAGAGATTTTTTTTTGTGATTGTTGCAGCCAAAAAGGCTCGATTTTACTGCGTTTTATTTTCTCAAAATGTGCAACACAACTTGGGTTTTTTCTTTTTTTTTGCTTTTTGGTGGAAAACTACTTGCATTGGCGAAATTGCAATTGCACAGAAATGTGCGATAAATTTGTGAAATCCTGGAGGGACTGATGAGTTCTTTTATGTATGTACATGGGCAACATTAAAATGAACAAAAAGTTGATTTTATATCTCATATATATATATATATATATATATATATATATATATATATATATATATATATATATATAACACACACTATTTTATTTTGCTCTTGAAGGTGGTACAGCAGCTAACAGAGAAGTGCAAGCAAATGCATGCTGAACTTGAGGACTACACCAGACATAAACAGGAACACCAAAAGTTGGTGATCAATCACTCCACGCTACAGAAAGAGCATGATGCCCTCAGGTTTGAGTTTTGAATGGGTTTACAATTATGCCAGTTACACTCCTGTAGAGTGTAGTATCTTTAATAAGAATCTATAATAAGACTAGATAATGGTTCTGTAAGTGGAAAGTGCAGAATTAAAAGCTTTAATGGTGCCTTTAAATCAATATGATGGCAAAAGTCACCTAATGTGCTTTATATACAAATAGACTGTACATTATATACACAGCACAAAATTATGAGATCATGGCATGTTGGGTTCTGTGGTTTTTATTCTAAGCTGTGGTTATTATCTATTTCCTCCTACCTCCAAAAACGTCCCAGTAGGTTGATTAGCCTGGGATAATTGTTTGAGAATGCTATTATATGCTCTATTACTGTATATTATTATCACATCCACGTTAAATGGTCATTGGTTGTAGTTGTTATATCTGAGGATTGGCTTGACTGATATCTCAGACAGGAACATAAATCAGCTGTGGACAATCTCAACCAAAATCAAGCCGAAGCTGCAAGACTGAAAATAGAGCTTCAGGAGGAGAGGACACGGCGAGGACGGGTTGAGACAGTCCTCCAAGAGGCAGCTATGGCTTTAAAGGAAGCATTGAGGGTAATGTATATGATCAGGCAGTCATGGTATAATAAAACTGATTTATGAAAATTCACTGAACAGAGTTTTATTAGTTTGGCTATTACAGGAGGTGCCTAAAGAAGAGGATGCAGAAGTGCAGACCCTCGCCCGGAGAAATCAGATGATGCAGAAGTTGCTGGCCATATTGGACAGCGCTGCATCCATCAGCAAAGGCCCTGCCCCCTCTCATTTCACCCCTACAACAGAAGACTCTCATGAATTTATAACAGCAGCAGGCATGAAGAGGTACTATATATAGCACCTTGCAAAAGTATTCAACCCCCTTAAAAGTCATCAGATTCATCTGGATAACAAATGACACTTATACGGATCATTTCATCCAGTATTTCTATTGCAAAACAATATGCCCTTAAAGTAAATTTTCAAAGTCAAAATGCATTATTTGTCAATAGATTAAAAAATAAATCTTGCAAAATGGCTACTTAAGTAACCCCTTGTACTAGGCAGAACCACCTTTTGCTGCTGTAAATCTGTATGTTGGGATAAGTTCCTACCAGTTTTGCACACTGTTTGGCAGTGATTTTATCCATCCTTCCTGGAAGATTTGCTCCAGGTTCTTTAGGTTGGTTGGATGTTCATTGTTTACTGCATTTTTTTGAACAGTGCCACAGATTCTCTTGACTTGACTACTGTACAACATACACCTTTTCGTTTCTGCCCTTTCCTCTATTAGTTTGGCATGGTGTTTGGGACTATTGTCTTGCTGAAAGATGGAGGGTCTTCCAAGCTGTAGTTTTTTTTAGCAGACTGAAGCAGTAATTTTGTAATCTTTAAATATTTTTCCTGCATTTTGATATATCCATTGTCCCTTCAATTTTGACAAGAAACCCAGGTTCTGAGGTTGAATTGCATTTCCACAGAATGAGGAGTGGTGCTAATTGAGCTATGCCCTGTGTTAGGTTTGCACCACACTTGTCTCGCTCTAGGTGTCATCACACCAAAAAACACATCATCACTGGGCCACTCTCATGCTGCATCTTCTTCATATTCTTTCATATGGCTCTTCTTGAGCCATGGTTTCATTTCATTTTCACACCTGTCTCTTCAATGACAATGACCACGCTGTTTTAATATTTCAGAAGTGATGGCCAAGTATATGATTTGTGTCCTTGTTAAGATGATATATTTCATCTGGAGCTCCTGGAAACTGGGTTGAATGCTTATGCAAGCCTCATTTTTCTTTTTTTTTTGATTTTCTGTGAAATACTTGCTGACCAATAATTAATTTTTACTTTGAATAGTCAGTGTCAGATGAGTTTGCAATTAAAATACTTACAGGAAATGTATCTGTATATATCATTTGTTATTCAGACAAATCTGATAAGTTCTGGGGAGGGGGGGTTGAATACTTCTGCAAGCCACCGTAAGAGCCAAGTAACCAACAAAATACACAGGAGTGTTTCACATATTGCATCAAAGCACATTAGTGTAATTACTAGTCAAATTAGTCCTACACATTCTAGCATTTTTCCTCATAGTTTGATCATTTACTGCAACTAACATGCAATATTTTTTAAATGATAGCAGAAGATTTAAACCTTTAAATTTAATGATCATATTTTCAAACAAAGAATTAGATGATAATGTCTTATAGTTGCAAACTGAGAGGTGTTATTCATTGATGTCATCTCTGCCATATTTCTAATTTTTTACTTGTTTACTCATGAAGATCAGGTCTAGCTGCCTCACAGAAGGCTACTTCTCAAATCAAGTCTGGAGACCTGGGATTCGTCCTACAGAAAACACACACAGGAAACATTGCTATGTCCAAAAGACCACACCTCCCCAAAAGTCTGCAAAGGTAGCTTATACATATTAAGAACTTCCATTAATAAATATCGAGGATGCACAATGGAAAAATAAAAGGAAGAATTACAGGATCTACAGTCTAACCCAGAACTATTGGCATTCTTCCTGAAAATGAAAAAAACCTTTTTGATTTTTTAAGCCTGAGCATGTGGAGAGGATAACAGCCCTGAGAGGGATCGTAGACTCTTCCTTCATACAGAGCATGCCAAGCTACTTTATTCTTAGTTTTCAGTAGAGGTTAAATCTGCAGACTGAGATTAGAACCATTCTTATGTTGTCGGATGTACTGTATATTACTGTAAGCTATTACCTTGGTGAAAGATCTTAACGTCCTGGCAGAGACAGCCACATTTTGGGCTAAAATATTCTTGTACTAAGTGGAATTCTTGATGCCATAAGTGTTCACAAGGAACTCTGCTGTAGCATCAACTGCAAACCAGTGTATTATGTATTAATAATCACTTGCATGCAGTCTCATTTTAACCTCAAATAACCTCAGATCCACTGCTGAGCTTAAAAATATTTTCCCCACAGGTGAGAATTAATTCTTAGGGATACCACTAATGCTGCTACATGTTTTTAAAGATTACTATAATTTATTAATGAGGTAAATAATTTTCCTTAAAGGAAATTAGTCAAATTGTTTGAGTGTAAAATTTAATCCTTTAATTTATACGTGTTTGCCTCACACCTCCAGGGTTGAGAGTTTGATTCCTGCCGCAGCCCTGTTTGTGTGGAGTTTGCATGTTCTCCCCGTGGTTCGGGGGTTTCCTTCCCTAGTCCAAAGACATGCGTTGTAGCCTGATTGGCATGTCCAAAAGTGTCCATAGTGTATGAATGCGTGTGTGATTGTGCCCTGTGATGGATTGGCACCCCGTCCTGAGTGTCCCCTGCCTTGTGCCCCATGCCCCCTGGGATAAGCTCCAGGTTCCCCGTGACCCAGTAAGCTTAAGCAGTATAGAAAATGGATGGATGGATATATATCTCATACAATATATTTTTTCCATAACCTCTTGAAGGGTGTCAATAATAAAGGAGTTGACATAGAATTTGTTCTAGAGAATGTTTGCTAAAACTGTTCTGTTTCTCCCATAGGAAACAGAAAGCCAAAAAGGGAATGATACCTCAAAAGCCTTTAGCTGAGAAGGACACTCTTCCCATGCAGCCTGAATCTGACCGAGGATGTCAAGCAAAGTTTTAAAGCAAGAAAAGCCACTCTGGACCCACAACGGCATCAACTTATAATTGTGTGTGGAGGTGTGAGTGAGAAAAACACAGACACCTTCCGTACAGTGTGATAAATCATTTATGTCATTTGTAAATGTTCTACATCTACATCATGTTATTTAGAATTTGATTTGGTCCTGACTGATAAAATATAAACACTAGATGGCGGCATGGCATCCTTTATTGTAGAACCTGTTCTTAAGAGTAAACTTGATCTTGAGCTGTCAGAGGATTTGTGTTTACTCAGTCCTGGAGGTATAGCTGAGTAAAAAAGCTTGAATACATTTAACAGAAGAAGAAGAAAAAAAGAACAACGAGAAGAGTGCTAAAGTTTTAGTCACTTCACACGCCAATGTTGTTTGTTATTGTGTGCAAACCTGAAACCACTCCAGAGTTATGACACACAAGGATTATCCAGGCAGAGCAGAGCATTACAGTTTTAATCTGGTGGATATACTGCATGATTATGGCTACAGGGTCTACCCCTGACAAACATCTTAAAATAGACATTCAGTACTTCTAATGAATATTGGTAAACTGGAAGATGTAAGCTTGATTCTCTTAACATTGACGTACACTTCAGTGACCTTGAGTTCTTCCTTGTGAAGCCGTTTTCTTTCATGATGCATTTCCAGTTGTCAAAACGTTCATACTGGTGTTGCATTAACAACCGATGAAGCGTGAAAATTACAGGCCAAATAAATCATTTGTTGAGTAAAGAAATGTATTGTCCTAAGAAACAATCCATAGTACAGGTTGTGATGTTCAGAGGTCTTAAGAAGCACCATTCAAAGGGGAGAGCCCCCTCTTTTCTTTTGAAGAGGGAGATCTTATTGTATTTTTTTATTTTTCATAAAGTTGTCCTGTCTCAAATTATGGCATTAGAATGATTGTAAAAACCACCACCTCCACCACCCCCAAACAAAACAAAAACAAAACAACCCAGCCCTATTAGAAAGGATGGCTTGAGTCACATTCTGGACCTTTTCTTACAATTCTGACCTTAAGTTCTCCTCCACTTGGTCTCGAAGTGAAATCAATCCTCACTGGATGTCTCACCACCGGGAAAGGGATTAAAAATGCATGAGTATAGAGCTATATTCAGTAGGCCATTAGACTTACCCGTTTTCATCAGTTTTTTTTTTTTTTTTGTCCATGTGTGTGGAAACACTGAGACACCACACTGTTATCTGCACCAGTCTGATTCACACTACAGGGTCATGATGGTGGAAAGCATTTGTATGAGCAATTAGGGGGCGAAAAAACTGCATTCCCATCACCAAGCTCGAGTCATTTATTTGCAGTAGATGGACTCGTATTACACCACGCTGCGACACGTGAAACTTGTGCTGCTGCGTGAACGCACGCGCTGCGGCTGCGGTACCGTCGCCCACCCGCGCGCACATACTGTATAGCTCATCATCTCATCTTCTCACACACACACACACACACACACACAGCCTGCTGCACCAGCCTGCCATCATCAGCACGTATCCGAGGATCTTTGTTACATGATCCACGCCGACAGCAAGTACCGCACACGAAGGGAAGGCGTCGTGTCGCGTGCACGTTTGTTCCGAGCAGGTAAGCGTTTCTCAGAGCTACAGATCAGGAGGAAATGCACCGCAGACTGTTGTCCTGCTGTAGTTTGCTCGCGGGTTCTAAGTCGAGTTGTCAACTCCTGGTGATGTCTGTGAGTCAACGCTGCAGCATTTCATCAACGCGCTGCTAAACGCTACTGCTCGCGGTTCAACTTGGTCAGGATTCAGATGTAGGCTCCACGTTTACTCAATCCCCAGCTTCGTGCTGATGTGCTTGTTGATGCATCCAAGCTAGGGTGGTCATTTGGCTAGATCTGGAAGAGCTGATGTGACCCAAACTTACTTTATTTATTTATTGATTTATTTATTGTATGAAAACAACAAAATGGTCCAGGAAATGAGAGAATTGTAGGGAAGCACACAAGCTTCCTCATGACACTAGAAATTGAACTCACTTGGCTTCAGGTTAATCGCCTACTAAATGTTTACGTTTTAATTAATAGCTTTCTAAGAATACCCCTCTTCATAATATCCAGCTTGGTCTGACTAGCTGCCAGCACACATCCCAAACTGGTCAAGGCTTTGCTTATTTGAAAAACTTCCATTGATCAGTAAATGATGATTTACTGAAGAATGTTTGTTTGCTTTTCTGTTGTGTATGTTCTTAAAAAATAATAGCTGCGATCGTGCTCGTAACCTGGATTAAAATTCAAGTGAGGTCAAACGTTGAAAAAAAAAAACCACACGAATGTGTACCACATTCAAGTGATGATAATACAATCACGAACTCAACCTTAACAATAGGTTCGTATTAAAGAACAATTTACCTTTAATAAATGGTCTATTTGAAATATCTCAATGATGACTGAGATTATTTTCTATATTGTATTTATGTTAAAATCTACTGTTTTAGTTGACAAAAATGAATACCATCAATTCTATTAAAAAGATGTAGAGCAATTAATAGGAAAGTGTGTGTGTGTGTGTGTGTGTAACTTTTCTACTGTCTACATCTTAACTAAAACAGACAGTGGTAGCTTTTTCCCCTCAAGTGCCTGATCATTATCATAAAACATGGTCTATGCCCAAACGATAACACCTTCCGAGACTGCCTTCTCATAGCTAGTTACTCCCATGTTACCAATGTAGCATTAGTAGCAGTAATTTAGAAACTGTTGGCAAAGATGGTCTACCGGTTCAAACACTGGCCAGACTGAGCTGGATTTAACAGCAGGGTAGTAACTATAAATTAGGTCTTGCTTAACACTCCTGTGCCATTTTCTTTCCTAACAATATTGACCTGCATGTACTGATTTGCTCATTATTCTCAGATTGGCCTTGCAGTTCTCCAGCTGGATCAGAAACACACAAGGGAGGTTTGACGTTGATGTTGAACGGTTGATAAATGAAGACTTTGGCTTGTCTTGGAACACGCTGATCAACATTGCTTAATCCATGATGGAGGAGAGCGCTGATGTAAGTTACACTGATCCTCTTTGTTTGTTGTGTGTGAGCATATGCTCGTATTTATTGGTAATGCTGTTCATTTATCCAAATGTCACATTGTCACGTTGTGTGTGTGTTGTAGTGCTCTCCTGAATCGTTGGCTAACAATGATCGTTACGTGATGGCCAAACACGCAGCCGTGTACCCGTCAGCTGAAGAGCTGGAAAACGTCCAGTCTCTGGTGTCAGCAGTGGAGAGAGGACTAAAGTATGTCTCTGAATGGCTAATCGATTCCACAGAGGATGGTGCTTCTATATCTGCTGAACCTGCAGAACCCCACCCAAAGTTAGTTCCTTCTTTTATTTATTTATATATATATATATGTATGTATCATTATGTTTGTTTGTAGCATTTTCAGGATCTTCTAATATACCAGTCACTTTTGTTTAGGTGTGGAGGGCCACTGGCTGGCGTCATGCGTGTTGGATCTGTGGCTAAAGGCCTGCTCATCAAGGGTCTTATGGACCTAGAGCTGGTTTTGCTGTGCCGAGAAAAGCCTACTAAAGATCTGCTTCTCACAATCTGTACCAACTTGCCACTGCAGATGAAGGTTTGTTAGTTTTATTTCGAGCATTCCCCCTGAGATCTCTGCAAGCAATTGTTTCCTTTAGAACTGGACTGAAACTGCTGCTGTTGTATTGCTTTTCTCAAAATAACCAACCTGCCTGAAATGCTTCAGTGATGCAACTTGCTTCAGGAATGTAATTAGCTATCAGCTACTCTCCAGTGGACAAAGTTAAGCTGCAGAACATGAGTCTAATTGCAAAACAGCCCATTTATACTGGGCTTTGATTAAACGACATAACCATTTTGCATCTTAGGTTTACTACCTCATTTTAGACTATGCCATCAGCTAACTTGATTACTTGTATTAACTTCCTACCATACGTACACTTATACCAACTTATAAACAAATGTGTTTCTAAAGGAGCTTGCCACATTGGGCCCATTTTATGTGCTATAAAGTATGTAGCTGTGTCTTTTCTCTCCTCCTTTGCAGAAACTGTCAGAGGATGAGCACACAGTGCAGCCCTGCATTCCAGAGGCAGCTATTCTAGTGTTCAAAAGCAGCAGACCTGATCTGCCTCTGAGGGTCATCCTTACGTCAATGCAGATGAAAAGCCAGGAGCCAGAGAAAAACCAAGGTAACAGCCACTCCGTCCACATAACGTAAGCAACCTTGATAAAAAGGATCAGATACTGTACAGCCCACAGTAAACATAATTCGCTGATCAAATTGTTATGCAGTTTTATGTATTGATTCAGCAAGGGAGGCTGATATAGCTTCTTGATGAGTCAACTTGACATCCGAGTTGTCTTGGCATCGTGCCTGGTGCTACCGGATTCTTGTTTCTTTTGACGCAGCAGCTGGTGTGTTGTTGTCGGGGAGCCCTGGGATCCGGGCTCCCTTCTTTCCTCCTTTTTTCCCCTCCTCTCATCCTCATATCACGCCATGGAATTGACTCTTAACAAATTTTTCAGAAGCATTTACTTCATCGATTTTTTTTTTCCCCTCTTCTCGCTTATCTTTTTGGGAATATGGCACGATCCTTTTTATTTCCTGACACTAGGGCACTAGTGATGTGAACTAGCATTGTGTTGTTGCTAATATTACAGCTTATAATAATGAGCTCCCACAGTTGGGCTTGTTAGAATATTTGTTCTCTTAGGAAATTTCCTGGGATGACACAAACATGACCAAATGTGACAAAAAATACCAGCATGTAGATAAATTGCTGAAACACAAATGAGAATAATCAAATTGCTGTACTTGCGCTCACCTCAACAGAAATGTGGCTATATGACAAAATTCATGGTGATTATGAGGTTCAGCTTTCTGGCTTCTCTTTCAGAGCTCATGCTAGTATTTTTAGTTCTTGCCTATTTGAACACATTTGGTCTGCTCACTGCGCAAGCCTCTGATCTGCATCTTGAGTTGGCAAAAAATGACAAAAATCTGACACTTTTTTTTGTTGTTGCATGAAATAACTACTCTCCACCATGTTTTAACTCGGTCAGATCAGTGGGATCCTAACTGTAGTATTGCACTTTTCTGCCAGTGCATCCTGACAGAAAAGCTCATGGCGAATCTGTTGTGTGTCCTGTTCTGTTCTTCTCACCAGTGGAAAACACAAAAGTGACAGATCCGTCTGATCTGCTGGACCAGCAGAGATGCCTGCTTGCTCTGGCCTCTCTGCGCCATGCCAAATGGTTCCAGGTTGGCCATCAGTTTGCACTATTTGGTTGTTGTAGCCTTTTGACATGGATAAATACAAGAATCAGTTCACAGCTTGGAACAATTTGATGTTAAAAATCCAGCACTGTCCTTTCAGGCTCCCAAAATCAGACAACTTTCATTCCACCTCTGAATGACCCAAACTGACTGAAACACTCTTTACCTTTATTCCGGCACTCACCTTTCCTCCTTGCTTTATGCTTCTGAATTGCATGACATTTTTTGCTTTTGTCCCATATTTGTACATCATTTTTTACAATTCCTTTTTTACTAAGCTGTGGTCTGACTTCCTCAGGTCAGAGTGAGTGGGAAGAGATCCTGTCTCATAGTTCTGCGGATCCTCAGGGATATATGCAATACAAGGCCAGTCTGGGCACCTCTTAAAGGATGGGTGAGTATAAAATGTATAAAAATGTAATGAGATTTCAATGACAATTTGCAAGGCATTTGTCTTCTGTTGCTGTTCAGTATGAGTTCAGTATTAGGATCTGCATAGTTTGTCTTCTTTTAAAATGATTGTTTTTTTTTTTTAATGATTAACTCTACATATTTTGTCTATCCAGCCAGTTGAGCTGATATGTGAAAAGGCTTTTGCCACGAGTTACAGGCCACTCGGACCGAGTGAAACTTTGAGACGGGTCTTGGAATGTATTTCCTCAGGCATCTTCTTGCCAGGTAAGTTCCGTGAAGTTGCTAGCTGGTCATTATGAGCGATTAGTATATGGATATGAATAGGAATCATAACTACATATTTCAGTTTCTTCTCCCTTCAGGTGGACCTGGACTGCATGACCCGTGTGAAAAAGAAGAGGTAGACACTTTGTCGGCTGTGATGAACGATCAGACTGAACTTCTTACCCACACTGCACAGGTTAAAAACTCCCTCATTTGGACAAAGATATCATGTGGGAAAATTGAATGAACTGTTTGAACCAAAAAATAAACGCATCTTCTGTACATTTTTCTCAGCATGCGCTAAGGCTTCTAGCTTTCGGACAGATTCACAGGTTCCTAGAGGTGGATCCTCTTCCTACAGCTAAACCTGCAGTGGAACCAAAATTACCAGACAGAGATGGTTGGTGTTTTGACGTGATTTAGTATAATACGGATCTTTCACACATTCCTTGTAGACGTGTTTGAAATTGGATTCACTGTTCAGCAGGGACGTCTCTGAAAAGACTCCATGAAGATGAAACTGCTGACGAACCTAAAAGCAAGAAGATCCGTAAGCATATTAGCATTTTGTTCTTGCCTTATTTTCTGAATCTTTTAAAGCGCATGGGTTAAGTTGTCCATATAAGACTTCCTTCAAGGTTGTGCAATGCTGTTTAGTCTCAGGTATTGGCACAGGCTTATTAACATCTGATGGCAAATCAGATTGTAAGGGAAAAGTGGAAACTCCGTCCAAAAGCTCAAAACCACACAACCCCACACACCACCAACCCCCACCAAACAAATTCTACACACCAACCATTTTTTTTTTTTTTTTTATTTTTTCAAACACCTCTCATTCCCTTTTTTTTTTTTTTTTTTTTTTTTTATCACACCCACTACTCCCCCCACACCGCTTATTTCTTTTTTTTTTTTTATTCCAACAAACTTTTTTTTTTTTTTTTTTTTTTTTTATTTTTTTTTTTTTTTTTTCAACCCCCCCCCCACATACTGAGACAGAGGTGTTGGTTGTTTATAGAATACCATGAGTGTTATAATTTTTGTTCTGGTTTTTAGGTTAAAGTTCAGGGCCCTGTTCTCACAGCCAGGGGCAAAAACCCAGTAATGGAGCTAAATGAGAAAAGGAGAGGCCTATCATATAACCTCATTACTGAAAATGGAGAGAACCAACAACAGCGCTTCATTATCGAGGTGGCAACAATATTCACTTATACTTTTCTACGAAATGTATCCATAAGTAAAGCGTGCAAGTGCAATGAAACACATAAGATTTTAGGGAAAGGTTCTAATATTATATTTGTAGATCAAAATAAAGTTTTTTTTTTGCCCACGTCTATTACACTAAAATCTGTCTCTAGCATGTTGTGTGACCGCTATATGACTTTGATGCTTTGTGACTTTACATGACTATGTTTTTCCAATGCATCACCTATGTTAATGCCAAAAATTAAAATGGAATATATTCAACATGCATGAAATAAACAAAAAAAAAATTTAGAATAATGCAGATAGATTTAGCTATGTCCTTTTCAAAAATCATGTCTCTGTTTGAAAACATTTCAACACTTATCTGAAGGGGTGAAGTAGGTTTTTTGCAAAATTTTTAATATTATAATATAACATTATCAGCTGTGGTGCATGGAACTGCTTGCTGGCAGTGGCAATTGTGAAAACCCAGCTGGATAGAGGATTTTTACATTATTCTGCAGTAATGTGCAATAAACAGTAAAACAAACAAACAAAAAAATATAACATTTTCCCTGTAATATGCATTTAAGATCAAAATTGACATCATTTTTTCTCCAATACATCCATAATAAATATACACAGTTAACTAATATTAACTATTTACTTGTCTAATGTTAGCTAAGTCAAACACACTGTATATTGATGTCCAATCAAGACAATGTGAGATGGGGGACAGGTTCAGGGATTCCAAGATGTCAATTAATATCAGAGAATTCAGAACACTTGCACAAAACATTTAAGATATGGTGCTTTTTGGCATATTTTTGAGTGATAGCTCATAATAGCATACTCTGATGTTAAATTGTGGAACTCCTACACAAAATCTGTAAAGGTTGTTAGGTCTGGTAATATGATCAGCATAAACATCACTGGATATTGTGTCAGTGTAAAATCATGTAGAGGCGATTAAATCCTTATTATCCACAAAGCTGGGTGAATTATTCACTATAACTGTTGCTCTGACTTTCCACTATAAGACACATACACAGCTTGTAATTGGTCTACATGGGATTCAGTTTACTCATATGAAGAGGTCTCAAAGGGATGTGTCCTGGCCTGTAAATCTTTTTATGTGTGTGTGTATATATATATATATATATAAGACACACACAGTATCTCACAAAAGTGAGTACACTGCTCACATTTCTGTAAATATTTCATTATATCTTTTCTTGTGACAACACTGAAGAAATGACATTTTGCTACAATGTAAAGTAGTGAGTGTACAGCTTGTGTAACAGTATAAATTTGCTGTCCCCTCAAAATAACTCAACACACAGCCTTTAATGTCTAAACCGCTGGCAACAAAAGTGAGTACACCCCTAAGTGAAAATGTCCAAATTGGGCCCAAAGTGTCAATATTTTGTGCTTCCACCATTATTTTACAGCACTGCCTTAAACCTCTTGAGCAGGGAGTTCACCAGAGCTTCACATTTTGCCACTGGAGTCCTCTTCCACTCCTCCATGATGACATCATGGAGCTGGTGGATGTTAGAGACCTTGTGCTACTCCACCTTCTGTTTGAGGATCCCCCACAGATGCTCAATAGGGCTTAGGTCTGGAGACATGCTTGGCCAGTCCATCACCTTCAGCTTTTTTAGCAAGGCAGTGGTCGTCCTGGAGATGTGTTGAGGTCGTTATCATGCTTGAATACTGCATACTGATCATGCTCTGCTTCAGTATGTCACAGTACATGTTGGCATTCAAGGTTCCCTCAGTGAATAGACGTACGAGTTCTGCCAGCATTGCTGCAGAGGTTGAAGGGGTGGGGGGTCAGCCTGTCAGTGATCAGACCATACGCCGCACACTGCATCAAATTGGTCCGCATGGCTGTCATCCCAGAAGGAAGCCTCTTCTAAATATAATGCACAAGAAACCCTGCAAACAGTTTGCTAAAGATAAGCAGACTTAGGACATGGATTACTGGAACCATGTCCTGTGGTCTGATGAGACCAAGATAAACTTATTAGGTTCAGATGGTGTCGAGCGTGTTTGGCTGCAACCAGGTGAGGAGTACAAAGACAAGTGTGTCTTGCCTACAGTCAAGCATGGTGGTGGGAGTATTATGGTTTGGGGCTGCATGAGTGCTGCCGGCACTGGGGAGCTACAGTTCATTGAGGGATGAACTGAATGCCAACATGAATGCCAACATGAAACATGAATGCCAACATGTACTGTGACATACTGAAGCAGAGCATGATCCCCTCCCTTCGGAGACTGGGTCACGGGGCAGTATTTGAGCATGATAATGACCCAAAACACACATTTACACTGTTACACAAGCTGTACACTCACTACTTTAAATTGTAGCAAAGTGTCATTTCTTCAGTGTTGTCACATGAAAAGATATAATCAAATATTTACAAAAATTTGAGGGGTGTTCTCACTTTTGTGAGATACTGTGTATGTGTGTGTATGTGTGTTTGCACCGTGCCCTCCACTGATATTGGCACCCTTGGTAAATATGACCAAAGAAGGCTGTGAAAAATTGTCTTTATTGTTTAATGTTTTGACCTTTTGTTTAAAAAAAAAATCACAAAAATACTCTGCTCTCATGGATATGAAACAATTGCAAGCACAGGTTTATCAAAAACACACATCATTGTTAAATATAGGTGTGCAACAATTACTGGCACCCTTATGAATTCATATGAGAAAAATATATTTGATGTATATTCCCACTGATATTTTAATTTTTTTAATCCACTTGGGTGACTAAATAACAGGTACAGGAAAAGGAAATTGTTCAAGCATGACTTCCTGTTGCACATGGGTATAAATATGAGGTAACACAGGCCAAATTCCATTAGTCTTTCATAACAATGGGTAAGATCAAGCAATATAGCTGTGATGTGTGCCAAAAGGTTGTTGAGCTTCACAAAATGGGAAGAGGCTATAAGAAAATGGCACACATTGAAAATGCCCATTTCCACCATCAGGGTAATAATTAGGAAGTTCCAGTCAATTGGAAATGTTATGAATCAACCTGGAATTTGACATGTGTCTATATTGTCTCAACGCACTGTGAGGAGTATCGTCCGAGTGGCCAAAAAATCTCCATGGATCACAGCTGGAGAATTGCAGAAGTTAGTTGCATCTTGAGGTCAGAAAGTCTCCAAAACCACAATCCGAAGTCACCTTCATCATCCCAAGCCTCTACTCTCATCCAAAAACAAACTCAAGTGTCTTCACCTGTGTGGTGAAGTGAAGAAGAGAGTCCAACAGCATGGACCTTGAAATTGGAAGAATCTGGAGAGATTCTGTATTGAGGAATGATCTCAGAACCATGACTGCCAACATATACTGTGACATACTGAAGCAGAGCATGATCCCCTGCTTTATTCCAGCATGATAACGACCCCAAACACATCTCCAAGACGACAACTGCCTTGCTAAAGAAGCTGAAGGTGAAGGTGATGGACTGGCCGAGCATGTCTCCAGACCTAAACCCTATTGAGCATCTGTGGGGGATCCTCAAACGGATGGTGGATAAGCACAAGATCTCTAACATCCACCAGCTCCATGATGTCGTCATGGAGGAGTTGAAGAAAACTCCAGTGGCAACCTGTGAAGCTCTGGTGAACTCCATGTCCAAGAGGTTTAAGGCAGTGCTGGAAAATAATGGTGGCCACACAAAATATTGACACTTTGGGCCCAATTTGGACATTTTCACTTCGGGGTGTGCTCACTTTTGTTGTCAGCGGTTTAGACATTAATGGCTGTGTGTTGAGTTATGTTGAAGGGACAGCACATTTACACTGTTACACAAGCTGTACACTCACTACTTTACATTGTAGCAAAGTGTCATTTCGTGTTGTCACATGAAAAGATATCATCAAATATTTACAGAAATGTGAGCAGTGTACTCACTTTTGTGAGATATTGTGTGTGTGTGTGTGTGTGTGTGTGTGTGTATATGTGTATATAATATATATATTTTTTATTTATTTATTAATTATATAATACTCTGAAGTGCTGGGCTTCTATTTTATTTATACAGTTTCTATTTTACTACTATATATCAGGTGGAAGTGGATGGACAGAGGTTCAGAGGAAGTGGGCCTAATAAAAGGGTAGCAAAGGCAAATGCAGCCTTGGCAGCAATAGAAAGGCTGTTTTCAGCACATAATGCAAACAACAATAAGAGGAAGAAGCCATATACAAAAGTAAGTTCAGGCATATACATCTCCAAACCTTGTAGAGTTTACTGATATTATGTTGCAGCATTATGTGTCTTTTTTCATGCTCTTTCAGGTGAGCCCATCAGCTGTAAATGGACTTCCCAGACCAAAGAGGAATGTTACAATGCCCAGGCCACTACTTCCTATTTTTCCTCCAGCCCCTGCGTATTTTACACCAGGTATGTATTTTCACTTATGTAATGCGAGTCATTATAGTTTTTCTAGACCATCACAGACACATGTTGTGTTGTATTTTGTGTGTGTTTGTGTGTGCGCATTTATTTGCAGGCTTTACCCCGTATGGTTATGGTCCAGTGGTGCCTCCACCACACGGTAGGTCTCTTGTCTGATAAGTCCATAGAGCGTTAGTATTTTTTCTTCCTGTTTTTGTCTTTCCATTTGTGTACACCACTTTTTTGTTATCAAAAAGGCACTAAATTGAAATCTGTAGAAAATGGATTCGTCACATAGTTATTTGAGTATCTTTTGTAGGTATTAAATTTTCCATAGTTTATAGTGTGTTCAAATAATTTTTTACAGTCTTTTTTCATTTTATTTATTTAATTTTTATTTGCACTCTCTGTTCTAGTTCATCAATTGGATTCTCGCTCTCCTCACAATAAATGTGTTTATACCTATAGTTAGTATAAGCTGAAGGATATGCAGCTCTAATCTCCCTCATTTATCAATTCATTCTATGCCATTTTTGCACATTTTCTATATTTGTTATTTGAATGATACATTTTGATTAGTAGAATAGAATACACAGTGCAATAGGAATTACTAGACATATTTATGAAATTATGACCCTGACTATTGTATTATTGTTGTGTAATCAGATAAAATAACACTTTATTAATCCCAGGTGGGACATTCCAGTATTACAGCAGCAGACAAAAGACAAAAGAGAATATAAGACAAAAGACAAAATAGCAGAAGAGTATTAAAATAAAATAAGTCAAAATACACATCTTTTCAAATGTACAATACTGAAGCATATAATGTGCAAAATAAGACAGAATATAACAAGATATACTTGTATGCAGGTTATATAAACTATTCAGTATACAATACTGTATTAAATACTTACACAGAGTATCAATTATATGCAAAATGGGACAGAATATAACCTTTGGAACTACTGGAAACTATTGGAACGGCAAGGCCAATTCATTGCTATACACCAGACACATTTGGGTTTGAGATCAAAAGATGGATATGAAATGAAAGTTTAGGCTTTTTTCAGCTTTTTTCCCCCCTGGTATTTACATCTAGACACGTTAAACATCATAAAACATAGAACAGTTTGTATCAGACCACCCAATTTTTTGGCAGGCAAAAGTATAGGAACAAATAAGTACTGAAGTTAAAGTAAATTACACTTGATATTTGGTTGCATATCAATTGCTTGCAATAACTGCATCAAGCCTGCGACTCACTGACATCGCCAAATTGTTGGTTTCTTCTTTTGTGATGCTTTTACCACAGCCTCTTTCAGTTGTTTGTTTTGTGGGTTTTCTCCCTCCAGGTGAAATTCATACTGGGTTCAGCCTGACGAAGTAATTTGTTGAGTTGGCAGTGTGTTTTAGATCTTTGTGCTGCTTGATAATGTTCCTCCTGATTAATTTGGATATATTTCTCTGTAAATTGGCAGAAAAAAAGCTCCTATAAACTTCTGAATTGATTCTGCAGCCACCATCAAAAAGGAATGAATTGGCCTTGCCGTTCCAATAGTTTTGGAGGGACCTTTATAACTACTCCGTATACAAAACTCTAGTAAGTAAAGGCACCTAATATAGATTATGAGCAAAATGGGACAGACTATAATCAGATATAACCATTCAAGTGGTTATAAGGTAATAATAGTGTACAAAACCTTTTAAAATATGTTTATCCTCCAAAAGGTAGTGCAGAAAAATCAGCATGCTTTCTCAGGTGGAGAAGTTATGTTTGGAGCTGTACAGTCTGATGGTTGCAGGGAGAAAGGACCTGCGAAAGTGCTACTTTCTGCCCCGAGGCAGGAGTAACCACCACTTTTTCATTGTAATGATCTATGTAATTAAAAAAATAATTTTTTGTAGGGGTAGATATGTACCCTGCATGTTCCATGTTCGACCCATGCACCCTCCGCGTCATATCTTTCCTCCTCCCTTCTGCTCCTTTCACCCCTCTTTCTAAGTCTGATATTTTTTTTGAAGTGTAATTGTAAGGGTTTAAACTTTCCCTTTTTTGATGATTGTTTATTCTTTATATTTCTGTGGAGATATTGCACTTCATTAGAAAGTTAGATAATTAGAAAATTAATAATATTTATTGATATATATGTGATTCATATGTGGCAATGTGAGTGTGTTCATAAATTCTATGTGTGTACATGTAAAACCAAATCACATGTGTAGCTGTTAGTGCTCTCTCTTTCTCTCACTCTCTCCCCTCTACAGGTGCTTTGTATTTTGACAGTCCTGTTTGCCCTCCGCAGACCATCACTCCTGTTTTTCTTCACCTGGGAGCACAGGATTTCTGCCCTGATTTTTACATTTAATGTTCTGTCTGAAATGGCCTGTAGCTGTGTATGGCCTGACCGGACTCGCCATCATTATTACTTAACACAGGGTCATTTTCTGGTACTGAGGAAACTTTCCTTGTTTTAGCATGGATCAGTAGTATCCTCTGTTAAACTCAAGGGAACTCGAGACATAAATGCAAAAAGTGGTTTGCATTTATATGGTCTTTGTGAATACATATTTTTCACAGTAAGCAATATTTTATCAGTGCTATTAGCAATAATACATTAGATGCACTGCTGATAGGCTACTGACAATATTCCATAATGCTGAAAGTCCAAAATTTACGGTATATTTGTATTTGAAATGAATAATATTGTATTTATACTAGGACAAAATGTATCAAATGGAGTGCAGTGTAATTTAGTTCCTTCATCCACAACATGGCACATACTTAATCCAACACCATGTTATAAACTAATGGTATGCACGTAAATGCAAACAGTTACATATACATACAGTGTTTTGTAATAAAGACTGAACAAATATTTCTATGACGATTGAATTGTGATTGAAATGTGCTGTGAGTTTGTGGACATGTTTATGTAACTACTGTATTCACGTAATAACTGTATAATATCATTAAATTGTCATTATCAGTGTTATCAACAATGATTTTGGCATTTGTCCTAATTAAACCTTGACATAGTCTATTGTATTGTAGTCTATTACTGCACATTGGTTTTGGATGTGGAAGCATCTTTTCCATGCACTGAAAAGAAGCAGGGTAGGGGGTTGTGAGTAATTTATGAGTCAGGTGTGTGGGGTCTTATATTTTTAGGCAGACTAGAGTGGGTGAGGAGATGTACTGTAAGATTATGTAAGGTGAGCATTCTGCAAATACAATTCAAGTCATTGTCAAGATTTTGACAGGTCCCCTAACTCATGCTGTGTCACACTTTAGGTTTAAGTAAATTATAATTGGGAAGTCTTGAAGTTAGCAATTTAAACACAGGTCCTGAGTGATTGATCATGTAATTAAATAAGTGATTGACAGCAAACGGCATAATGTGTGTGCCCCCTTGACATCCTCTGTCCTTATAACAGAGTATGCCAGACATTCAATTTCCTTAGGACTATTTCACTTAGACTGGACAATTGAAGACTTTTTCTGATCTTTAACAGTCCAGTTTCAATTAGCCTGTGCTAATCAACAAGACGATTCTGTCTGCAGAACTACCACTCTCTGGAGGTTTTTGTTCTTTTGTACTCCTTAAAGAGTGCATTAACAGTTAACTGTGTTTTAAAATACCTGGAGATCAGGAATTTCTGAAATAATTAAACCAGTCTAGCATTAACTAGCATTAATGCCACGGTCAAAGTCCCTTGATATCACATTTTTCCCTCATTGCTCATGATGTTTGATGTGAACATTAACCGAAGCTTTTGATCTGAATGTGCAAGATAATATTCAGTGTACTGCTGCCACATGATTGGCTGATTGAATAATTACATGAATAAGCATGTACAGACTCTAGACTAGACTATACTAGTGACAATACTAGAGCAAAATCGGCACTATTGCTATTTAAGCATGAGAATATGGTACTTCAGCTGAATATACTGCCAGGAGCTCTTTTTTTTGCAGAAGTCAATGCAAAAGGAAAAAGCATTCCTCTAAACTGGAACACAGCCATGATGAGAGCTGAACTGGCCCGGACTGCATTTCCTGTAGTGTCCTGGTGGTCCCTCCTGCTGGAATATCTGTTCGCGATGCATTTTCTAGAAATGTCCCTGGATTTACAATCAGTGTAACAAGATTTGAATACACAAGTCTGTATTACAACAGCACATACAAACACGGTGTAATTTAAAGGCTTTATGAGGGACTTTGAAAGAGGACACATTAATGGGCATCTCATATTGTATAGTAGAAATTTGAGCTTCAGTAAAGCGAAGCGACCTCTTCTCTTTACTATGGCACTAGGCTCTGTTCATTCCCTTCACGTTCCACAGACAGATGGACCTCTCACACACACACTGGGCACACAGGAGGCCAGACTATGCAGCAGTGGCAAAAATCAGTGTGATGTGGGATGGGACGCATTTTATATCAGGCTTAGAAAGTGATGACTGCATGGTTGCTTGTTCAGCTGAATGTCATGTGCATAAATGTCCTGATAAATGTCTTGGTCTTGAACTTCACTGTCTTTTCTCTCTCGCTCTCTCTCTTTGTTAACAGTATTTGAGGAGGCCTTGGGTGGAATTAGATCTCTGGCAGTTAAGGGTAAGGGTAAGCAAGGGTAAGCATTAACCAGATCTTAAATCCATGCACACGTACATGAAGCACCACTCAAAAATTGATGGCCTGCACAATTAATTAACATTAGTTTGCAAGCTAATCTTCCAACACCTAGCTAACTGTGTAAAATCTACAGGACATCCACACAAGCCGATCAAAAAAAATCTACAAACAAAATATATACACACAGCAACCCCATTTCTAAAAGCTGCAGAACATTTACAAACAAAACATCAACAACCAAGAAACAGGATCTTAACTTCACAATACCAGGGTTACCCTATCCCAACAGCCCTTATAACACTTACTAGCTTAGCAAATGGTTAGCAATGCAGCCTTTGCTTTGTTACCTCAGATAACTAACCTTGCTGTGCACAGGAGAGTGCAAGATAAGCAATACCAATAAAACATGTAGTATGTTAGGATTCACAGATGTTCCTCATTAGCACATGTAACTAAATAATTTTTTTTGAAGATATTCATAATGGAAAATAAACTTTCCACTTTCCACAAAACCATTTTCTTATTTCATTCTGAATTATATAAATATTCTGTAATATTGTTTGCCGACCCTTTTCCCTTATAACGTTCTCCACCATCTTTCTTTCTTATCCTCTGGGCTGAGATATTTTTTATTTGAAAAACATTTACACTCTCATTGGTTACAAGTAGCTAGTTTGCTTAATAAGGGCAAGCTATCTTAGCTTTAAATTAGCTTTGTTACTGGAGCTCGTTTACAAGCACTATTAGCTTTTTTTTGTTAATGTATCAACTTTAGCTGTCTTGTTATAGTTAGCAAAATGGCTATTTTTGTTTTGTTTGTTTGTTTCCAGCAAAATACATTTGAAAAAGCCAGTCATAATGAACTAGATTACACTATGTTAGCCTTTTTGAGTACTACAGATGGCAACTATTTCCACATTATTTGTGATAATAAGACAATATTAAATGGTGTTCTAGCACCTTTGCGTCTAAGAAAGGAGCTTGATCGAAGCCTCTGAATTTAGTTCAAATGCAATTTCTATTATAATGCCCAGATTATGAGTGCAATTTTATGACAATCTATAAAGATGACAATGCTGGTGTTTCAGCCCATTCATTATGCACATTCAGTCATAAAAGCCAGGTATGGTGTTCAGGGACATAATAATAATAATAATAATAATAATAATAATAATAATAATAATAATAAACTTTATTTTATAAAGCGCCTTTAAAGTAGCTTCGCAAAGCGCTGTACATAAAAACACAAATCACAGAATAAATAAAAGTTAAATAAAATTAATAAAACTTTAATAAAAAACAAATATAAAACAGTCAAAAATATATTTAGAGTCAAAAGCGAGTTTATAAAAGTGTGTCTTTAAAAGAGCTTTAAAAATGCCAAAGGACTGAGCTTCCCTGAGTTCAGGGGGAAGAGAGTTCCAAAGTGAAGGAGCGTAGACAGAAAAAGCCCTGTCACCCATAGACTTAAGTTGGGTTAGTGGAACCGTAAGTAGATGACCCTGTGAGGAGCGCAGTCTGCGATGTGGGGTGTATGGGATTAATAAGTGAGTTAAATATTGTGGAGCCAATCCGTGCAATGCCTTGTATGTTAACATCAAGATCTTAAAATCCACCTGGAACCTGACCGGGAGCCAGTGTAAGGACTTCAAAACAGGAGAGATATGGTCATATCTCCTGCTTCTCGTCAGGATCCGGGCGGCAGAGTTCTGAACATACTGCAATTTGTTAATTGCAGTTTTAGAAACTCAGGCTAAAACGGCATTGCAATAATCCAACCGTGTGACAATGAATGAATTTATCAGCTTTTCAGCGACAGATAAGTTTAGCATTGGTCTTAATCTGGCAATATTTCTGAGGTGAAAAAAGGAAGCTTTCACAATGCACTGAACAAAAAAATCAAAAGTGAGGTTAGTGTCAAAAATTACACCAAGGTTCCTCAACTTACTTTGGAACTCTAGAACAGAGCCATCAACGGATAGAGACAATGGAGCCGCTTTGCGAATCTGATGACGGGAACCTATGAGCATGACCTCAGTTTTCCCGCTGTTCAGACACAGAAAGTTATTATTCATGCATTTCTTTATCTCAGAAATACAGCCGGAAAGATAACCAACATCAATGTTTTCACCAGATCTTGAGTGAATGTAGATTTGGGTATCGTCAGCATAAAAGTGATAATGGAGGCCAAGTGTTCGCAGCAGATGCCCAAGTGGAGATAGATAAATATGCTTGTACATCTCAGATTTGAGATTGTTAATCAATCATACTGCAGTCTGGTCAGTCCTCAATTTGCTCCATCAATACCTGCATCAGAGTGGTGACCTTCTCATCCTTACCAAAGCCACTCAATCTCTCTGATTGTTGCTGATGAGGGTAAATGCTACCCCAGGGTGCTCCACACTGTACTCACTCATAATAAAGTAAGGTGGCTGAGAGGTCTACACAAGATATTGTGCAGCAGATGTAATCTGGTATTAGAACTGAACACAATATACTCTCAGTGTAATATTACTGGGAAAAAAACTGGCAGGGAAATGGGGTGGCTGTATCACTAGCCAGCCTGTTAGTCATAGTTGCTCAGCAGACATGTAGGTTCATAAACCAGAGACATATAAAGTCACTCTGCTCATAATTAAATCATTAGTTAACAGCTCAAGGAATTTTTCATTGGATGCTGTTACCATGCGACATATACTCATTTGTTTCCCTTACCTTGTATTAACACACTTAACTAGCTAACTAGGTGGTAATAGGTTACTATGTTACATAGCTACAATTTTTAAGGCTAGTCAGTTATTGTAGGTTTATGGTCTAACAAAACAGGGGAACACATTGGAGCTTTTACTTGCCTGGTGGTTTAGCTGAAATTATTTATGCGTTATGTCCATCCCTGAAACCATGTTTCACCATCAATAAAGTGACCCACAACAGTATTTGGACATTTTGCTCAGTCATCGAAATATATTCTTATGGAAAATGTCGGTTCTGTTCTATTATCTATTCTATCACAAAATAAAAATGGGAAATGGTCACTGCGCTGCACAGATTATTAACATGATGCAGCAGCAACCCCTTCTGGCTACTAAGTAGAAATGAGCCTAAAACAGTTGATACTCAATAGAAGGAATAAAGCAGTTGTGGCATTAGTTTACAAAGCTCATCTTTAGGGTTTGGATGTGGATGGAAATGTAATTTAACTGATAGAATAGACATTTACTGACCACCCAGGTGTTTATTCAGAGGTAAATAAGAGGGTGAAATGGCTGAGGAATATTCGGGATGGTACAGACATGAGGAGGATTTTGATTATGATTATGACTTCAACCTTCTGTTAACAAATTCAGGAGACAAAAAACAAACAAACAAACAAACAAAAAAAACATTCCTTGGTTTGCAACATGAGGTATTCCATCCATAAAACATACTGGAAGAAATGGAAAACATTCACAGACATGAAGAGCTATAATTGGGGAATTTGTGGGGGGAAAATACAGTCATAGCACACATGGGGTATTGTAAAAAGGAGCACACAAACACGGAAACCTAAAATGTACACACAATAGAACAAAAATGCCTTGAACACCCCCCTTGTGTTGAGATAACATGGCTCACTATAAAGCTGTTCGCACCATAAATATCTCATGTATCTTTAAGTTGGTCAGAATTGGTGGGAAAAAGAAAAGAAAAAACATTTAATTGAATAAAATACGTTTCTCATCAGGGTCATGGGTGCAGCTTTAAGAGCTACTTGTAGGCAAAAGGCTTAGTGCCCTTAATATCAATTAGAATGATCCATGGGAAAGTGTGTATCTTATTCGTGCACAGACACATTTTATTAAGAGCATTTTTTGTCAAAATGTCAAATGATCACGTGTGCAGTCAGACAGGGCTTATGGATCACATGTCAACAGGAGACATTGCATTTCTGATTATTATTTTATAGCAATGGGGATTCATGTTTAGTAGTACAGGTAATAAACCACTGGATGAAAACAGTGGTATGAAGCATAAAACACTTCTTTTCTTTTTTTTTTTCTTGTTAAGCTCTTAGCAGAATTCAAGGATTTGTACACAAGGCATACATCAAAAACGTTCTAGGCAAGATGGCATATAAAAAGGACACTATTTTTTCTTTTTTCTGTTTATACAAAAATATTCCCTTTCAAAGTAAAAAAAAAGGCACTTTATCTATAGACACTTGTTGGATGACAGAACAAACCATATTTCAAAGGCAATTCAACCACACTAGATGCATGTAGTTTTTTTATTTTTTAAAAGCTGATATTCCTAGAGCACCATAAAAATGTGAGATTGGAGGTAGACATTTAATGATACTTTCAAGCTTGAAACCACCTCCGTCAATGTTAACTAAACCTGATAAGTTACATGAGTTATGTGTTGATGTGTATGTTGAGTGTGTTTGTGTATGTGTTGATGCATATATTTATGTACAGTTATTCCTGACCTTAACATACAGTCCCCTCTAAAAGTATTGAAATAGCAAGGCCAATTCTTTTATTATACACTGAAGACATTTGGGTTTAAGATAAAAAAAAAAAATAATAATACAAAAAAAATTAATAGGATACGACAGATCAGAATTTCAGCTTTCCTTTCCTGAAATTTACATCTTGCATTAAACAACTTGGAACATGGAACCTTTTGTTGGAATCCACACATTTTTCAAGTGTTCAAAAATACTGGAACAGGCATGTGACTGACAAGGGTTTCTTGTTGCACAAGTTTGCCATGTTAGATTGATTGTTTAAACAATTAACAGCTGAATGTCTACGCTTGGTTTGAGACCTGGGTTTTGCCTGTGAAGACTGCATTTGTTGTTAAAAAGGATAAATCAACATGAAGACCAGAGAGCTGACTATGGAAGAAAAGCAAGCCATTTTGTTGCACAAACATTGGGCTTGGCCAATACAACAATTTGGAATGTTCTGAGAAAGAAAGAAACCAATGGTGTACTAACAACCAAACATGGAACAGGTCAGCCAAGGAAAACAACAACAGTTGATGACAGAAACATTGTGAGAGCTGTGATGAAAAACTCAACAACAACATCAACAGTGCAGGGGTGAAGGTATCACAATCCACCATTTGAAGAAGACTTTGAGATCAGAAATAAAGAAGCCATATCACAAAATGCAAACCACTCTTCAGCAGTAAGAATCAGATTGGAATTGGCAAAGAAATACAGAGATGAGCCACAAAAGTTCTAGAACCAAGATTAACCTCTACCAATGTGATGGAAAGGGCAAAGTGTGGAGAAATAAAGGATCTGCTCATAATCCAAAACTAACAAGCTAATCATGGCTTGGGCTTGCATGGTTGCTTGTGGAATGGGCTTACAAATTTTTATTGATGATGTAACTCATGATGGTAGCAGCAGAATAAATAAATTCAGAAGATTGGAAAAACAATGTCTGCCAATTTACAGAGAAATGCATCCAATCTAATTGGGATGAACTTCATCATGCAGCAAGACAATGACCCAAAACACACTGCTAACACAACAAAGGACTTTATTGAGGGAAAAGTGGAAGGTTTTAGATTGGCAAAGTTAATCACTATACCTTAACCCTATAGAGCAGCATTTCACCTCCTGAAGGGAGAAACCCCCACCAAAAACCAACAACAACTGAAAGAAACTGTGGTACAAGCCTGAAAAAGCATCACAAAAGAAGAATGCAACAGTGGATCACTCAACTTGATGTCCATATAGCAAGCAAGGGATATGCAACCAAATATGATCTGCTCTAGTACTTTTGTTCACCTAAACAAAAGTTTTTGTGGTCTGCCACCAAAGCTGCCATGTTCTAAGTTGCTTAACACATGTACATGTAAATATCAAGAAATGAAAGCTGAAATTCTGATCTATCAATTCATAATCAACTTTTGATTTCAATCCCAAATGTCTTCAGCTTATAGCAAACAACAAAAAAAATAAAACAAAGAAATTGGCCTTGCCATTCCAATACTTTCAAATGGGACTGTATAATCCAATATCCACTAAGTATCATTAGAACAAGACCTACAGACAGACAGACAGACAGACAGACAGACACACACACATGCACCAAACCTGAAAAAAGTCAATATGAGTGACAGTAAACCTTGATTCACTTGAACAGCCAAATATAGGATTTCCCTTTATACAACAAAATCTTTCTCACATTGCACTTTACAAAAAATATACATACACATATAAATACATATGTTCATGTGTAAAAAAAAACCCCAAAATAAAAACAACAAAAAAAGATACAAAATAAGTACTGTAAATGCAAATATGTGTTGGACAATTCGGCACCCATCTGTAACAGGAAATCTTGTGCATAAAGCACAAATGTGTGAATAAATTAACTGTTTTGGCAGCTTGAGACGGATTGCTCAAAGTTTCTTTTAAGTCTTTTTTTAAAAACAGCTGAAGAAAGTAGTCCCTTAAAGAAAAGAGCTTTTTGTCCATTAAGCCTCCAGCTTGAGAAGTCTTGTTTACTTTCAAGATGCTCTGGATCTCATTTTCCTCCACGCTGAGTCTGCAGTCCAGGTCTTAGCAGTGAGAGCCCAAAATTCTCAGAGCACAAAACTTTAGTCCAACTCCTCTCTGTTGTTTCCTTCGGTCCTCTATATGAAGCACACAGGCCCCACCTCCAGGTGATAATTAAACCCTGCTTTTTTGTTTGGGAGGTTTAGCACATCGACTATAGGCAACAGGTTGGGCTCCTGTGTCTGGAAACGGAACTGGGTCTGATGCCACCGTCCGTCTGTCATCTGAATAAATGTGGAGGGTAGCAAGTGTTAATATGCAGCAATAACAATACTAAAGAATAGTAAAGTTATTAATTCAACATGGCACTTAGGTGAGTACCACCAATAATGAAATAAAAAAGAAAAATGAATACAAATACTGTGAAATTGGCAAATATACAATATGAAAAGATCACTCATGCCTGTACACACCCACCTGCTTTCAGCATGATCACCAAGCATGTAATGAGATTTTACGCATCAGTTTTCCTCAATATGAAGCAAAATATGACAAGACAAGACAAGCAAAATATAACCAACCACCCTGATTCCAATAACAGCGTCTCCTGAAGTGTTTTAGTCCTGTTATACCACATCAAATACCACTGATTAAATGTTTTATTTATTAAAAAACAACACATCATACATTTGACCTGTTTATATTAATGTTGTGGAACATCCATGAGTTCGCCACAAAAGTCCTTGTGTAAGTTATTACTTCAGAAACAACATATTACAACAGAAACTTTCATAGAAATCTGTGATTAGAATTATAGTCAGCAATTCTGTCTGAGCTGCTGGTACCGAAAATTAATCAACACCTTCTGACCAATGAGAATTGAGATTTCAACAGCACTATGGTATAATCTGATAATAACTGGGATGGAGATATGTGTTGGGCATTTTAAAGTATGCTATGTGCTGTCAGCATTCAGTACAAATATAACCTTTTCTATACTGTTCAGTCTGAGCTTACCCAGCATTCATCCTTTAGCAGTTCAGGCCGAATGAGTCCTTTAGCCTTGATTATCTCTCCGTTCCAGGCCTTGAAGCTCACAGCATTGTGGGATGGAGGTTTGGATGCCCCTTCTGCCCACACAGACACGTTCAGGCAGTGAATGGTGAGAAGCTGCACTGCCTCTGAGCTCAGCAGGTGAATGAAGTTCATCTGGATCACTCCTACACCCATCTCTAACTGCAGCACGATATATAAACAGCATTAGTCACAATGTCTAGAGGTTATATTTATGGATTAATGCCTGATTTATGGGGCACACTTTATATTCAGTTAGTCATAAGAACATCATGAGATATTTGTGGAGCATGGCTTCAGGAGTCAGATGAAACCAAGGAGATCAAGAAAATCATACAGAAACAGCTGGTATTTATTTGTGGTTAATCAGAATAATAATGCCAGCTTTATGATAATTATTTTTGAACATGAAATTGAATGTGAATGTGCATCCAATTATAAAAGGGTATGCATACTTATGCAACCAGGTTATAAGAGCTTTTTTCTTTTTCTTATTTTTCCTTAAAATCTTTCAGATTATTTTCACCTCATTTTTACATGTTATATTTTTAGATTGATGAAAAAATTGATTTTAGTTTCTTTTCTTTTTTTATATAAAAAAAAACCCTGCCATTTAACAAGGTTGTGTAGAGTTTTTATATCCATTGTAATTTCTTACACCCAGTGTACACAGTTTTAATCTACATATCCCTCAGGAGATTCAATTCCCTAGGTTCAATAAAGACGGATTGCTGATGTGGTTCTTAAAGGTAGCTAAAAATAATTTCCCATAATAATAAACATAAACTTTAAGTTATAAAAATAGGAAATATATTGTCAAGAGATCTAGATCTCTTAATGAAGGAGATCCTTCATTAAGAGAAATACACCCTTGAGATCTCAAGGAAATTCTGTAGAGCGCAAACAGAAAAGATAAAAAGTAAACATGTGTCCAAGGGACTAGCCAAATGAAATGAAGCCCCAATGGAAAGCAAAGTTGTTAGTTAAAGTCACAATTCTTCATCTAGCATAACAAAACTTTATTTCTAATACTTAAACTTCATTAAATAGTTTTGAGTGTGCATTCTGACAAAATACAATATACATCTAAGTGGGTCAGCTTTCTGTGCAAGCTCATATACTGTATATAAAGCAAAGAAGCTTATTTTACATAGGCTACACATAGGGATTGTCTAAATACTACCAAAGAAAGTTGACATTAAAGGGATGTCTTCAAAATGTTTTAAACTAAAAAAGGTTTCCACAGGAAAACATCTCAAAGTTACACAGATGCAGTAGGTAGAGAAAAGGTTGAAAAATTCCATAGTATTCATTTAAAGTTTCCAAATATTATGAAAATACAAAAGAAATGTTACATTTAAAAGAGCAATGAGAGTTTACCTTGGATGTAGTGAGCGGCCTCAGGCAGGTCTGACCTCTGCCTGTGAAGTTGCAGGTGACTTCAATTGTGTCAGAGGAGCAGCCCAGATTTGGGTCAATCCAATAAGTGCCTTTAGTCAAATTAAAACAACAACAACAACAACACAGTTCTAATTAGTAATTCAGGAAACAATGTTCATGGGTCGACAATATTTTGCCTGGGGAACATTTTCTCAGTCATTGCATGGGAAACATGGTCACCATGGTGCTTACACATGTCTGATTTGCAGTATCTCCCATACAACTATTTGTTTTATCACATGGTTCAGCCATTATCTGTTCATCATTATTAGCTCTGTACATTGTAGGTACACTGTCTGTACTTACACTTTCCCTTTCTTTGCCTGTTTGTTTACATATCAACTTAATTAAAGTTAATTACAATTATTTAATACTAAACAAGATCATGGTGACCATGGACTATTTTTAAACTAGCCAAAAAACACCACTTGCTGACTTACTTTTTTCAGCCAGAACCTTGTTCCAAAACTAGTCAATATGGCATAAAAACCACGGATAACCTGGCAGTCCTGCCCTGACAGACAATTTGTCCAATTATCAGAGAAAAGCACTCTACTCCCTATTAACTTTTGACTTTATACTTCTTGGTAACGCAAAGCACGTCAATGCCATAGGAACTACAGTGAGGGAAAGAAGTATTTGATCCCCTGCTGATTTTGTACGTTTGCCCACTGACAAAGAAATGATCAGTCTATAATTTTAATTGTAGATTTATTTGAACAGTGAGAGACAAAATAACAACAACAAAAAAATCCAGAAAAACGCATGTCAAAAATGTTATAAATTGATTTGCATTTTAATGAGGGGAATAAGTATTTGACCCCCTCTCAATCAGAAAGATTTCTGGCTCCCTGGTGTCTTTTATGCAGGTACCGAGCTGAGATTAGGAGCACACACTTAAAGGGACTCCTAATCTCAGCTTGTTACCTGTATAAAAGACACCTGTCCACAGAAGCAATCAATCAATCAGATTCCAAACTCTCCACCATGGCAAAGACCAAAGAGCTCTCCAAGGGTGTCAGGGACAAAATTGTAGACCTACACAAGTCTGGAATGGGCTACAAGACTATTGCCAAGCAGCTTGGTGAGAAGGTGACAACAATTGGTGCGATTATTCGCACATGGAAGAAACACAACAGAACTGTCAATCTCCCTCGGCCTGGGGCTCCATGCAAGATCTCACCTCGTGGAGTTGCAATGATCATGAGAACAGTGAGGAATCAGCCCAGAACTACACGGGAGGATCTTGTCAATGATCTCAAGGCAGCTGGGACCATAGTCACCAAGAAAACACACTACGCCATGAAGGACTGAAATCCTGCAGCGCCCGCAAGGTCCCCCTGCTCAAGAAAGTAGTTTGAAGTTTGCCAATGAACATCTGAATGATTCAGAGGACAACTGGGTGAAATGAGACCAAAATGGAACTCTTTGGCATCAACTCAACCCGCCGTGTTTGGATGAGGAGGAATGCTGCCTATGACCCCAAGAACACCATCCCCACTGTCAAACATGGAGTATTTGATCCCCTGCTGATTTTGTACGTTTGCCCACTGACAAAAAAATGATCAGTCTATAATTAATCTTTGGTGAGAAACTCCTTCCCTCCGCCAGGGCATTGAAAATGGGTCGTGGATGGGAATTCCAGCATGACAATGACCCAAAACACACGGCCAAGGCAACAAAGGAGTGTCTCAAGAAGAAGCACTTTAAGGTCCTGGAGTGGCCTAGCCAGTCTCCAGACCTTAATCCTATAGAACATCTGTGGAAGGAGCTGAAGGTTCGAGTTGCCAAACGTTAGCCCTCGAAACCTTAATGACCTGTAGAAGATCTGCATAGAGGAGTGGGACAAAATCCCTCCTGAGATGTGTGCAAACCTGGTGGCCAACTAGAAGAAACGTCTGACCTCTGTGATTGCCATCAAGGGTTTTGCCACCAAGTACTAAGTCATGTTTTGCAGAGGGGTCAAATACTTATTTCCCTCATTAAAATGCAAATCAATTTATAACATTTCTGACATGTGTTTTTCTGGATTTTCTTGTTGTTATTCTGTCTCTCACTGTTCAAATAAATCTACCATTAAAATTATAGACTGATCATTTCTTTGTCAGTAGGCAAATGTCCAAAATCAGCAGGGGATCAAATACTTTTTTCCCCTCACTGTATTTTACTAGGCATATTATTTGGCTTGAATTGATGCTGGACATTATTTCCAGACCTGGGATATGGAAATTTTGACAAAACTGAGGAAAATACAGTACAGAGCAAAATCTAAACCTGTTATATAACTCTAATGTTAGCACAATACACAGTCGAATTTTAACACTTCATCGAGCGATAATAAAGGCTTTAGTCATGCTCAAGTAGTGTTTTTATTAGTGACGAGAGAACGCCACTGCTCATAGCTGAAATGTTAGCCAAAAACATTAAGTCAAAGGTGCAAGCACAGGGGATAAGCTTCATCAGCAGCACATTATTAGGAGAGGAGAAATACACTATATGGCCAAAAGTAGGTGACCATGACACCCGTATGTGTTTGTTAAACATCCTATATAAAAAGTCATTGAGTTGGTGCGCTCTTTTCTGCTATAACAGTCTCCACTCTTCTGGGAAGGCTTTCCACTAGATTTTGGAGCTTGGCTGTGGGGATTTATTCATTCAGCCACAAGAGCATTAGCGAGGGGAGGCACTGATATTGAACGAAGAGGCCTGTAATGTACTTTGGCTACATAAATTGCCCTCTCCCAAGAATTTTAATACTCACTCATTTTCCATCGTCTGTATAAATGCACAATATTAGCTCATCATACTTGTGTTAAATTAGGTTATTTGCCACTTTTTAGCATAGTTAATTATGCCTCCAGGCAAGTACTGTACAACATGGGAATGGGCAAGCACATTGGAGCTTTCATTTGCCCAGTGGGATAGCTAATGAATATATGAATTGTTCACACGTGATATTGTATGCAACTACATTGTTCGCAGGCCATAAGCTGCCTTTTGATCAATTGACCTCATTTATCAAGCTGGAGATGAACAGATTTATATGTAAATCGTTCGTATGAGCGTTTACACAAGAAAATGAATTACATGCACAAGAAAATGCTGTAAATTCAGAAAAAATCATATTCTTCACATGCTCCTGTGTGTGTGTGTGTGTGTGTGTGTGTGTGTGTGTGTGTGTGTGTGTGGCATGTAAACTTTAACTTGATTGAATTTAAATAATATAATTTGCAGGGATTACTGCACTTTTACAGTGCTGTGAAAAAGTATTTGTATAAGTTTTTTTTATTGAAGCAAAACAAAGTAATCAAACACCTATCACACGTGAAAAACAAAACAAAAAAAACCCCTTAAACTTAAAATCTGCATGTGCCACCTTTAGCAGCAATAACTGCAACCACGCACTTCCAATAACTAGATAAGATCAGTCTTTCTCTTACTAGGACTAGGACTTTCACAGCACTGTGGTGGAATTTTTGCCCAGTCTTATTTGCAGAACTACTTTAGTTCAGCCACACTGGAGGGTTTTCGAGCAGTTTCATAGATTTGGGGAATCAGTAACTTACGGGGGCAAATACATTTTCACACAGGCCCAGTTGGTATTGGATAAGTTTTTTGCTTCAATAAATAACATTATCATTTAAAAACCATATTGTTTGTTTATTCAGGTTCCCTTTGTTTTCTCTTATATTTTGTTTTCATTTCTGAAACAATTTAGTATGAGATATACACAAAAACAAAAGAAATCAGGATGGGCGTAAAATACTTTTCTCAGCACTGTATATATCGAATATACCGGTGAGTTTAAATCGCTTAGGCTATTTTTATTACCTTTACAGCATTTTGCAAATGAACTTAACCAGAGCGACTTATAGAAGTGCTTTGGAGACTCTATCAAAAACTCATCATGTCAGGGACTAGGAATACCATCGAGAGAACTTAGTGAAAACCACTCAATGTGGGCGCCACTAAATACAAAAGAGCTGTGGTGAGAATGCTTTGTTCTTTAACATGTGCACACAAGTACAAAGAAAATCAGCCTTCCTGATACTTTTGTAAATCCGGCGGAAAATTTCAGTTTGGTTTCGCTTACGTAAACATTTAAACACAACTTTACTAAAAGACTGATAAATGAGGTCAAAAGCTAAAGCTGCAGATGCTTCCTTACCATCTTTCACTCTGTGCTCACAGTCCAGCAGGTCCCGGCACATCCTGGCTGGGTTCTCCTGCGTTCCCAGTGGGTTCTTGATGCTGTAGATCAGGTTACTGAGGTAGTGAAGGGTCTTAAAGATCTCGGTTCCCTGGTCCAGCATGGGAATGTCTATGTCTGAGTATGTCTAAAGGACAGAAGACGGACATGCTTAGATCTTTCTATTTTCCTTTCTTTAACTAATATGTACTTAGAGCACTTTTTAAGATATGATTTAAGGGACTCACCTCAGACCTCAGTGCAGAGTAGGAATCAAATATGACTTGAAAAGCAGCACCAAGTGCCTCGCTCTTCTGTATCAGAACAATGAAAAACGCAGTGTTTGTGTAAATGGTTAACCCCTATAATTATTAAAACACAGTGGCCAAGGCTACATAGACCTCCCCAATGTGTAACATTTTTGAAATATACACAGAAATATACTTACAAGAGACAGAGAAGAAGCAGGAGGACCCTAGACACCAAAGTACAGTTAAACCATTAAAGATAAAAAAAATAGTGATAATTTATTGTTATTCTTCAACTATAGATTTATACTATACAGTGTATATAAATTATAAATGTGCTTACTGGGGGTCCCGGTGGGCCACGAGGTCCCGGAGGGCCCTAAAAAAGACCAGTACAGCATGAGTTCATTTAGAGTTCCATATGTTTGCAAAAGATCTACGTTAACACTTGACATACTATGGGTTGCCAGTTTATTAGGTACAACTAAAGTGTATCTAAGCTCACTGGACATTTTACCAGTTACATCTGCCATTTATGATGGCATCTGTTCCCATGCACTGTTTGTCAACCATCTCTACCCCATCCATCAGTGTAAACAGACCATCTTATCTGTCTGGATATTATTTAGGTGATGGACCATTCTCATCACAACAGTGCCGGATGTTATTGTGTGTGATGCTGGTAAGAGGGGCTTATAAAATGTCTGCTAACCAAAAATATCAAGACAAATGTCCATCCATCCATCCAGCCATTTTCCATACCGCTTATCCTACACCGGTTCGCAAAATCTGGGCTTTTGCTCAGTGTTGTACACACTGTAGCCACGGTAAAGCATTTTGCTTTATATTTTTAGTAAAAATCTGAAAAAAAGTGTAAAAAAAAAAAGTAAAAAAAGTAAAAAAGTGTAGAATTGAGAACCAAAAATCACTTCATGATTGCAGTGTGGAATCATAGGAGGCTTAAATACTCATAATCCTAATGTGTACACAATAAACAGGCAAGTCAGTGTAAAAAAGTTCATGTTAAAATCTTAGTCAAATTATGCATCATTTAAATAAACTTACCCGTGGTCCTGGCACGCCCTATTCAAAACAGAAGACAAAAAATAATATGAGAACAAACATACTTTTACAGCTCATTGCACATCATACTAACAACCAATGTTTGTGTGATGATTTTCTATAACTGTCATATTGCTCCTGGCTGAAATTGACCCAAACACACACAGAGGATCCGTTATTTTTTTACTGGAACATCAGCACACACTGAGTAAGCAGTAGGTTTGATTTTTTTTTGCACACATCCCAAAATAACACCACACCTGTATATACAGGAAAGCACCCAAGGATGGGTCACTCACCATCTCCCCTCGACTTCCTTTGTCCCCATGAGGTCCCTAACAGACAGAGGTGAGTTATTTCAGACTGTGTGCTACACATTAAACATCCCCTGCATTAAAATCTAAAGAAACATGAAAAGATTTTGTAGCACGTACTGGATAACCGCTGGGTCCGATGATCCCGACTGGTCCGATGGCACCTCTCGATCCCTGAAAAAAAATAAAAAGAAATGCCTGCAGTAGTTGCTGACAGAGCAGTCATGGGATATCTCATTAGGGTCTGTTATAAATGAGCTCACAGTGGTTCCTACCATCAAACCCTGTGGTCCTCGTGGTCCCTGGATACCGGCAGGACCAGCATCACCAGGTGGACCCTATAAAATAACACATCTATTTCCATTTCAAGTTCAAACTAGACTTCATGTGTCTACTTGCCAGCTTACATTAGATCACACACAGTATATCACACTGTACTGTATATGGTATTGATTGTGTTGTACTGTCTGTTAGCTAATGTTTAAAGAGCTCAATGTTAATAAATGTTAATATGTTTAATAATGAATAGATACTGACAGTTAGTGTGATGTCAACACATCAGCTGTTATCCGTTGCTAGGCACACTATCAATGTTTGGGTGAATTTTCCCTTTAACTAAACTGTGTCACACACAGTAGTCACACATACCTGTCTGAAATGAACTTGAAACCGACTAGCGGCAGCTAATTAGTCACCATGATACAATGATCAAATCACCATAATGTTTGGGTGAGTAATTGTGTGCACAGGCTCCATGTAAGCCTATATTTACACAGCTGGCCTTCACCTGCGCATTCAGACTGCAGGCTCTGCCAGATACTAATTCCCTAAATTACAAGACCATTTACCAACATTTCACAAAACAAGATGACTATTAAAATGAAAATTAAGCATGCAAATCAATCTGTGGCCTGATTTACCTTTGGCTCAGATGAACGGAGAGTACCAATATTAAAATCAAATACAAGCCAAAGCTATGAGAGCAAATCATCACGACTTATAGGCTGTAAAATACTACAGTAAATGTATAAACCATTAAAGAACTAACTATCTTATTGAGTTTCTATATGTATGTACGAGTGCAGGAAAACACTGTCACTGGATGCTTGAGAAGGCATGGTGAATATGGATTCTGCATTTGACCCACATGCATTACATATAATCAGAAAGGACTGGAAGAGGTCTCACCTTAGGTCCAAAGTGTCCAAGAGGTCCAGACAATCCCCTCTCGCCAGGATCGCCCTGGAAAAAAAACACAAATGACATTTTACTGTCTCTGAAAAATGAGTACGACTGTCCAGTAAAAAGACCTTTTTCTTTTTTTAATCGCTCACAGGTTGGCCTTTAACTCCATGGTTGCCTTGTTTCCCTTGCATCCCCATGGTTCCATGGATTCCACGTTTGCCAATAGGTCCAATCTCACCTGGTAGGCCTCTCTCACCCTAACAAAGCATGAAGAGCCACGAAAGATCATAGAACTTCCATCTACAGTATATATGCTGACACTACAGTCTACTCTGACACTGTATGGATTATTTCCTATTTGACTACCTTTGGTCCAAAGGATCCTTGACTCCCTTGTAAGCCAGGTTGCCCTGTTTGGCCATGTGGCCCTGTCTTTCCAGGTAAACCGACTTCTCCATCACTTCCCTGCTCCCCCTAACACAAATACACAAGAGAAGATGCAGAGTTGAAATGTAAGCAATCAGGTAACCTACAATTTGCATGAACCTAAGGTCAATAGAGAATACATAAATGTTCTCACTGGCATTCCTTTAAGCCCATCTTTTCCAGGAGCTCCATCCATGCCAGGACTTCCCTCAGGTCCTTCTCGACCAACGACCCCTCTGGGACCAGGGGGACCAATAGGACCCTAAAATTACAATAAAACATGTTTGAGAATGATTGATCATAGTTTTCTATGGTTCCTCTATTAAAATGAGCAGTCAGTCTGTTCTAATATACATTTTCTTTACAGCATGCATCAGACTGACACTTACAGGAGGCCCTCTGCTGCCAGATTCACTTCGAGCACCCTTTTTGCCTTTTGGGCCCTGAAAAAGAAAAAAAAAACCTGACTTGATTAACATGACCTAATAGATGTAATTTACCAAACACAGAATGTGGTATGACAATGTTAGGAACATTATGAAGATGCATGTATCCATGCTGTATTGTCCTCACTTGATCGCCTTTAGATCCTTTGAGTCCCAGAATGCCTCTTGGACCAGGGTTTCCCTGTGACAAGAGCACAACCATTAGAAATAAACCTAACGAAATTGCTGATTACATGATTTACATCTAATGTACATGTGCTTACAGGCAATCCAGGAGCTCCAGGTTTGCCCCTTTCTCCATCTATACCTTGATGACCCTGACAACCAACATAACAAATCTGTCAGAAAATTTTCATGCCATTAAAGCTCAATTTTAAGTGACAGTTCTAGTACTTATTTTGAAAGAACAGCATTGTGCTTACTGGGTAGCCAGGGTCACCTGGTTCTCCTCTGACCCCTCTTGAACCAACAGGGCCCTGAATCCAAATAAGGCACACAATGATCTGTTTAGAACTCAGTAGCATCCCCCTACAACAATAACAAAGTCACCAAGAGCATCCATGCTAAAACCCATCAGACTGACTCACGATGTCACCTGGAGGACCAACAGGGCCTTCAATCTTCCCATCGTCCCCTGGTTCACCCTGCAGAGAGCAGAAAATCCATTCATTTTATTTAATTAAATTATTTGACCAAGGTGAATACTGAAAAATATACCAATAAAGTAAAAGAAAAACATGTATCAGCTTGTTATTCCAACCATAATGATCTTATTTTTAGTTACTTAGGTTACTTCTATACAACTTATAGACAACCACAACACTATCAGCAACAGTATATGTGAAATTTTACCTTTGCACCTTTTGGTCCTGTCTGGCCAATTGGACCCTGAGTTCCCTGGTGTCCCTAGAGTCAAAGTCAAATAAAGACAGCATAAGACATACAGTACTAATGCGATTACTATGACTTCATACAATTAATGGAATAGCTATTGTTATGATTGTATGAAGACATTTACTTCATATCCTTTCAGGCCCAGATTTCCTTCAATGCCCATTTTTCCTGGTGCACCCTAAAAATGAAATAACGTAAATTTGGTTAGTTAGAAATATAAGCTGCTGTAGCCTTCTGTTAGTAAATCAGCCTTTAAAGTGTGACATTACCACAAATCCGATGGTTCCTCTGTTTCCTTTTGATCCTGGGAAACCCACAGGACCCCGTTCACCAACCGGTCCAGTCTCGCCAAGGTGACCCTGGTGACCCTTGTGACCCTGGAGCAAAACCAAAATTCATTATACTATATTCAAAATAAACAAAGTGCAGAAAGGGTGAACTGAATTAGTAAACAGCATCGTGCTAACATCCTACCTTCTCTCCTGGTTTTCCCCTTTCACCAATTTTGCCAGGCTTGCCTTCAGGACCCTGATCACACAGATACAGCATCGTTATTAATGACATATTTCACACGATGGAAGAGTTCACTGAATAAACTACTCTGCCTTTTAATCGACCTCCATATAAATGTGAAAAAAATGTGGTAACACTTTACTTAAGGGTAATGAGAGCTTTCACTATCTGACAGTAATAATTACGAATAAGAAAAACTGCTGTGTAGTACTATCAAGTGCAGAGACACCGCAAAGCATCTTTTGGGAAGTGTATACCTTTAAAAGTGCATACTTTTAACATTTTAATTTCACCTGACAATTTATGTCACGTCATTACCAATATGTGACACAAACCTACCAGAGGTACACTGAGCTACAAAGTAAAAAAAAAAAAGTGTCAATATCATAAGACAACCCTATGTCACAAAGTGTCCTAATGTCTTAAGACAACCTCATGTCAACAAAAAGTGTGATAGTAAGACAACCTAAGACAAGACAACCTTATATAGACAAAAAAAAATGTGCCAGTGTCCTAAAAACAACCTTGTCACGGAATAGTGTCATAGTGTTAAAATGCAACCATATGTCTCCAAATGTCATAACAACCATATGTTGACAAAGAGTCAAAGTATCATTGTCGACCAAAAATGTCAGCATCTTAACTTTATGTAAAAAGTGTCATAGTGTCATTATATGTTATGTCCAGAAAAAGTGTCACGGTGTCATAACAACCTTCTGTTGCCAAAAAGAGTTATAGTGTCACCACACAACATTTCACAGGGTCATAACACAACCTCATGTTGACAAAAATGATCATCATAGGACAACCTTACAGCTACAAAAAGTGCCATAATGTTATAAGACAACCTTATGGCAACAAAAAAGTTTCAGTGTCATGAGACAACAGTATATTGACAATGATCCATGTCCATGTCATAAGACAATCTCACGTCAACAAATATTTTGTCCACTTTATGGCACTTGATGTAACTGTTATGTCATCAACACTGACAACAAAATGAAAGAGTCTTTATGACAGCTGCTGCTAATAGGAAAATTGCTTTATAAATATTTGCATAGATTTATGTCAGTTGTTATGAAAGGTTCGTGCAAGTATAATGTAGCCAGATGAAAACCATTCGGAAAGTGTTACCAATAAGACAATATGAACAGCAGGAAAAAAGGTCAACCATATGTCAACAAATAGCATCATAATGATATAGCACAACCTTACAGTATGTGTCCAAATAGTGTCATAATATCATAAGACAACCTTATGTCGACAAAATGTCCATGTCCTAAGACAACCTTATGTCGACAAAATGTCCATGTCCTAAGACAACCTTATGTCGACAAAATGTCCATGTCCTAAGACAACCTTATGTCGACAAAAGTGCCAGCCTTATGTCTCTTGACTTAGCTTTTACCTTACCTGATTACTGGTAAAAGGCTTTGTTTGCATAGATTTATGTCAGTTATTATAAAAGTGTCATGCAGACAAATGAACATCACTCATAAAGTGTTACCAATAAAATAACACAAATTAGAACAGCAGCAAAATAAGATATCTTATGTTAACAGCAAGTGTCGTAGTGTCATAAGACAGCCTGTAGCCCTATGAACACCACTAATAAGATAACCCAAATTAGAAAAGCACCAAAAATAGCTTACCCTGACGCCAACTAGGCCAGGATCTCCAGGTGGCCCCTCCTTTCCTTTCAGTCCCATTTCTCCTTTTTCTCCTTGCTCGCCCTCTACTCCCATGTCCCCCTTCTCGCCCTGTATGCAACACCACAATTCAGACTGATCAAACTGATCTACGATAGCCTGAGGAATAACTCTGCAGCTCATTTTGAACACATGCTGGTGTTATAAATCGATGTCTCTGACCTTGGTTCCATCAGGGCCACTCTGCCCGGTTTCTCCGCTGAGCCCATGCTCGCCCTACAAGGAGAAACTCACTGATTAATTATTACTGATCTGCATGAACGAGCGAGCGCAAGTTGAGTATTTCATGATCACAGAATTAACCTACTCTTATTCCAATCAAGCCAGGTTCACCAATGTTCCCAGGAGGCCCAACAGCTCCCTAGAAAATGAGTACATGTGAACTTATCATTGCCACAAGTGTATTAAATTATTTCATTCCAATTATGTAGAAATGACTCAGGAAGAGTGTTACAATTAGTGATCTAGAATCAGCAGTCCAAAGGCATCACTGTGTGAAGACTACTACTGCTGATCATCTTTCATACCTCTATTATGGAACCAATGAACCTTTATATAGTGCATATTTTCCCATAGAAAGAGGTCCATATGACCAATTAACATTATATGAGTATAAATGGCAAAGTGCATAAATGCTTCACCTTCTCTCCAGGTTCTCCAGGTAAGCCCACTTCCCCGACTTTTCCAGGTGGGCCCTGTCACACAGAACAGGAAACAGACTATGAAACCACACTGGAATTTACCAACCATTAGTTAATCACATCTGAAAGTGTTCTACTTCACTGGTGTGCTGGAGTGTTGCACAGCATGGGTAATTGGAAGCAGAAGGACAACATGCTGAAATGCTTGTGAGCTACTATTTTTTAAATAATTATACTAAAGAGAAAATCCTGTATGAGGCATCTAGTCCTGTATGACGATATGACACTGTACACTGGAATCAAGAACAGAATTTCAAATGTGGCAACTATATGCTGTATGGAAATGAACACTCCCCCCTCCACCCCCTGAAAGATCAGTAACAGGGGAGTAGATTGAATTATACTGGGTTATACTAGTATAATGATGCCAGTTATACTGGGTGTGAAATATTCACTATACTGTTATGTACATCAACTAGAGATCATTTTCACTGTATAAATATTTAAATGATATTCAATATAATCTTACCATCAAGCCAATCTCACCCAAAGGGCCTATTGTTCCTGATGGCCCTGAAGGTCCCTGTAAACAAGCCAAATTATTAGGGAATTTAATTTGTTTCTTAACATAGTAGTAAAAATGATTCAAAGATACCCTTAAGCAGGCAAGCTTAGTTAAAATTACATGGTAGAAGAAGTTAGATAGATTACACCATTGTTTTCTTTTCTAAGTAATTCCAAATAACCCAAAGCACTAAAAATGAATCTAACAAAAATCTATTTGCAAACTCTGTATTGCTAACCTACTGATTTGTTTCAAGCTCCAGTTGTTTTAAGATGCAGTTTATTAGGTGTATCATTATATGTAAACAAGCTGCAAACAATTTCCCAAGAGACTCACAGGCATTCCTGGGATTCCCTTTGCTCCTGGTATTCCGGAGGGTCCTTGGATACCCTTTAAATATAGTAAGTCTTAATGGATTTATCAACATCTCAAACTGAGCACTTCATTATTTTAGTACTTAATGTCGTTCTATGGCTACGTTCAAGCCCCAAAGAGATCCAATTACTCACTGGGAATCCAGGTGGTCCAGCTTCCCCTGGTTCACCGATTTTTCCCTGATTGAAGACAGAGACACAGCGATCAGTCCATGATTCCATTTGGCATGCCAAGGAGAAACATACAATACACAATGCTATATGATCCAAATTGGAATTACTACCTGGCTTGCTATTATGCAACTTCCCAGGGCTCGAGTTGCCTCAACTCTGTAATGAGTCTCATTGTCTATTCTTGAGTCTGAGAGTATAAATATTCTATTTATAACAAAACAGATGCTAATGTAAGCCGCAAAATCTTGGCAGACCCTTCAATGCCAATGAGAAAAAGACCGATCTGCATAATCGGATAGTTTCAAATAGACTTTCAAGCACATGTGGAAGCAGCAAAACCGCACAACAAACAGAAGGGGAATCAAAAATGTGCCATCATACCTTCTGGCCTGTTAAACCCAATTTCCCTGGTGGACCATCCAGACCCTGAAGAGACAGGAGAGATTTCTCCATGAGCTAGCAGTAGGTTTCAATTATGAAAACTAACAGAGATGTTATTGTCAGGTTAGACACTTAAATGTGACACAGATTTCAACAGATTATTGAAACTCTGAATCCGTTTATAAAATGGAAAACAAATTTTACAGTTATGGTTACAGTAGAGCCGAAAGTTCTTAACAGAATACACTGTGTGGCAGAAGAATTGTGAATCACTGTTTATCATATGTCACCATTTTATGAAAGCAATAAGCCACTTGAGGCCATGTGTTATAGTGTTTTTTATCACATGTGGGAGGGCTTTAGGAACTACACTTTGCTCTGCATGTATGAAAACCCTTACCTGTGATAAAATATCTCTGTAACACATGGCCCAGGGTTGTATTAGTTGTTTTATTGTTTTAATATACCTCATGTCAAACTAACCTGTGGTGCTCAGCAGTGTGATCAGGCATCCTATACTTTAATTCAGCTTATGCTAAAAGATCTAGTATAAAAAAAATTACCTTGCGTCCCACTGACCCATTCTCCCCAGGTGGTCCTTCAGGCCCCCTTGGCCCCTGTATGAGAAAGAAAGCACAGAGAATGTTCTGGGATTAAGACGTGAGAGAGAGAAAAGTTGGGCAAATAACTAGGTGAACAGCAGAGGGCTCACTTTCTACAAATAAAAACATGGAGGAAGCAGGGTTACTCAGGTCACCGAATCAAGAATGTAAACTACTATTTCAAGCCTTATTGGAACTAGTGGTTGTCATTATTTAAATATATACATAGTGTGTTTATAACCATGTGTAAACGCTTAACACACCCAGCCACACCAGGTATAGTGTGCATACAGTCCAATGGAGTGATTACACTGGAGTGATTTGGGATTCTGACTCAGTACTCTGTCCGAGTGCACAAAACACACACATATGGCATGAATGCAACTTTCAAGAAGTGTAAAACACTAGTCTGCTGACATCATGGAAGTTTAGCTACAATGGACATTTACTGTTATATTTCCATTGCAGTAATTCACAAGAGTCATGAAACCAACACAGAAGCCGGGTGATGACTTTTAATGATTGCTTCACTCTGGAAGGTGGAAAGAGTGATGAATGGAGACGTTATTATGGCTACAGCCACAGTGGTTTATGCAGAAGAACAGACATGTGGTTCTCTGCTAAAGGCACCACATGTCTTTTGGGAACCACACTGGGTTCTTTAGACAGACACACACTGCTACCTCTGTTCTTTGTGGTTCTCTGTGATCTGATGTCACTTGGAGGGACCTCTGACCTTTCAGAGGGCCAATCACAACATTTGCACATTTACATTTGCACATACTGCTTATGAAAAAGAGGGACTTTTTTCCTCCTCAAGGATTCACTGTGAATTGAGAAAGAGTGCATTGAGGTTCAAAGGTAAGGGTTTCCAGTTGCTCAAGTGACACCTCCAATATGCCATTTATAAAGGGAAAAAATTAAGTAGTGAAAACCCTGTATGGGTTAAGTGACGTGTAAAGAAGGTCAGAGAGATCAAGGATAGGAAAATTCGAAGTAAATTGCTCTGAAAGTGAAAAATAAATGACACAAGCTAATGCTAGGTGTAGAGGTGCAGAAGTATTGGATATGGTACAATAACTCATAACAAATTGAGACAGTCTCTCTTTGAGTACTGGGCCTACGGAAAACAAAAAAACCTACCATTGTACTTGGAAAGACATGAGACACTAAAATCTAGCCACATATCTGGCAGGAGGAGAAAGTGGTCGTTCAGCATCATTTCCATTAAATATACCATATGAGGGCTAAAGGGCTCCCCTGTTTGATTTGTGTATTTGTAGTAGCCACATTAATGAATTGGCTTTGTGTGGAAGATGAGAATATATTGACCGATGAGAGTCATGACTGGAAATCAGTAGGCCATCAAAGTGTTTGTCTGAGTAAATGGAGCAGTGCAGACTGCTACTGAAGGAAGTTTAATCAACAGCACATCCAATATTGTGTACATTTGAAGGTACAGTATAAACACATATATCAACAGAGGAGTTTGAATGTGAATTGTATGAATAAATGCATTACTATTAAAATGGTGTTCCCCAGGGCTTGGTCCTTGGCCCAGTACTGCTTGTTATCTATATTTCAAAATGGACTTCCCCAGACCTTCTATTGTATTACTGATTTCTGTTTGTCATTCATTCATTCATTTTCAGTAAACGCTTTTTCTGGCCAGGGTTGCAATGGATCTTTGATATACTCTGAATGGGATGCCAGTTCCCCACAAAGCATCATGCACATACACATTCACACACTCAATCATAACTAGAGGCAATTTAGCATTGTCAGTCCACCTACTTGCATGTTTTTCAGATGTGCGAGGGAGAACTTGGAGAACCCAGAGGAAACCCACGCAGCCACAGGGCAAACATCCAAATCTAACAAGATGGTAAAACCTTAGCTCAGCATTGGGGACCCTGGAGCTTAACACAAAAGGTTTTGTGCTATAAGAAAAGACCCTATATAAATTAAATTGATGATGACAGGCATGCGATGGAGTGGTGTCCATTTGCCTGTCTTGCAGCCAGTGTTTCCAGGACTGGCTCCGGATCCAATGGGACCCTGTCCAGGATGAATCAGTTATTGAAGATGAATGGATGGATGGAGTGCCGCTTCACAGTTTCAGTGTCCAGTGTCCATGCTTGGGCTACTGTCTGTGTGGAGTTTCACATCTCCTTCTGTATGTAGGGATTTCTTACAGGTTCTCTAGTTATCTTCCCAATGTTCAAAAATATACGGGTAGGCAGATTGGCAGCACTTGATTGCCCAAATGTGTGAATGTTTGTGTGCTTGGTCTCCTATGATGGACTGGCCTAGTATTGCTGGTATAAGCTCCGGATCTACCACGTCCATGATTGAATAATGTGGTTACTGTGGATACATGATGATGATGATAAATCAAGTGATTGAATTGCAATTCTTTCATGCCTTGAATACAGACAATTAGACCATTTGGTATTATGTATTTAGTATTTTCTTCCCTTACAGTCCTGTACATTACGCTTACATCCGGCTTACAACACTCAGAATCAAATCACTCATCAAAGTGCCTACCATATATTATATACAAAAGTTTCAAGGCTGTTAGAAAAAAAAAAACATCCCTATAAGATAAGACCAGACCTCCATATTTCCTTTATAAGCCTGCCCTCTCACTAACACTCCTCTTGATTCTATGCAGGTCCTCGTTGGTGGTGTTATCTTATTAAACTGATTCACTTTTAAGGAATCCCTGCATCTGGAGATACTAGTTTTCAATTGAGTATAAATGTATTTGCAAGACATGCCTGCATGACAAATGGCAAAGTAACATTTTCCACAATTAATGTAATAAAACTTCAATGTGTTGAGTTCTTTAATGGGATTATTTTTTCACTGCGGTCATTACCATTACTGGAGACCACTGTGAAAAACTTTTAAAGGATTTTAAAAGTTATTGCAGTAGAGTAGTCCCACACTGTGTATTACTCTCTATCTTCAAACCAATTTGAAACTAAGTGCATACTATTCATTTCCAATAATGAATGAGATTATTCATAATTTCATAATACAGTAAATATTTTTTGTGGCATTGAGAACAGAGCTACAGTAATGACACCATTATTCAAGACCTATACTGGTAGACATGACCACTAGATGATTCATAAGATGTGTTTCTACCCAAAATGACTCAACCTGATCACTCTGTGCTAAATGACCAAATGAGCCTCCTAGAACTTAAGAAATGAAGTGAACCCAATGATAACAAAACAACTCAGCAGGAGGATCTCAATACCTTCATAAATGGCTTCTACAATTAATATCAGTGTATCTTGACTGATTAAAAATATTTTCCTGGTTATTTTCATACCAGCACACCATGGTTCTGTGCCTCTTTGCACATAAAATACGTGACTTTTGCAATATTAGTAACTGGATATTGGTTCTTACCCTTCTGCCTTTGGGCCCTCTAGTGCCACTGAGACCCCTAGAACCAAGAGGGCCCTGAAGAAACAAGAGAGAAAAGATACAATAAGAGAAAAAAATAAATGGTACAATGATGTAGCCGAACATGAGAACCTTCTTATAAAACATTGCATCCAGACCCAGTGAGTGCGTGTCAAGTGTGCTTAAATGCAGGACATAACCTGACCAAATTTAACTTGTGGAGTGAAATCTAGGTCCTTCAAAGGTTTGTATTTATGTTTATGCTTGTCTGTTCTGCACTCACTGCTCTCAGCTGAGGCTCCCCAGAGTGCCTCTGAAAGGCATTTCCTGTCAGAGCTAGAGTGATGTCAACATTTTGGATAGCTCAAGCAGCGAAGCTTAACACAGCAGAAGGGTGGGTGTCTGGGGTTTGATTTACAAAGTCTACCAATCATACTACTGTTTAAACCAGGCAGTTGGTGTCAGTATTATCTGAGAGTCTGTAGCAGGTCAAATTCAGGTTCTCTAGGGTCAATATCAGTGCAGTCTTTTTGACATAAGCAGAGCTTCCTACAGTCAAAACGTGTCTTGTATTAAATGAAACAGGCTTGAACCTTAGAGAGACCTGTTCTTTGGTTTACTCAAAGGGATACAGAAGTCATGGTGATGTTATTTGTGGAAACTTTTGCTGGCCTGTATATGAGAGAAACGTCAGACACCTATTTCAAGACATGTACTGTATACATGCACTGTATGAGGTTCAGTAAAGCTCAGTTTTTGTGGAACAACCCATCAAAGAGGGGCAGGAAGGATTTTAATATTATTTCATTTGGTCATGACTTGTCAATAGGGTCATTCTGAACTTCTTACATTTTAAATTCAGTTGAAACCCTAATTACCATTTCTGAGTGACCACTGATTGAAATAAAATCATGTTGAAGTAGGCTCACTGCCACATTTAAAGCCATAATTATTACACCTAGTGGTCAAAAATGGATGAATCAGCCACAATCTCGTTTTATGAACATTTTCAGTGGAAGTGGAGCAGTGGACCGGACAGATAATGAGAGGGTTGCTAGGGTTACAGTTAGAAAAAATGAAAATCACTGAGTTCCTTAATGCTTTTTTTCCCACTTAAATTCTAATAGTGATTATAAATTGACATAATCGGTGACTCTTTTTTTTTTTAACTCATAGGAAATCTGTATTATTTATATTTGTGTTGTTTGTGAGTTGCAGGAGGAATCATTTCTTATAATGTACTTACAGGTATTCCTGGTGGTCCAGGTGGTCCCCTCTCACCTGGTATTCCTGTGTGTCCCTAAAAATAACAATCATTATAACAATACTGAAATAACCCAGTAACACTGTGCACCTTTCAATAACTTACAACCCCAATTCCAAAAAAGTTGGGATGTTGGTAAAATGTAAATAAAAACAGAATGCAATGATTTGCAAGTATCAAAAACCCATACTGTATGTTATTCACAATAGAACATAGAAAACATATCAAATGTTTAAACTGAGTAAATGCACCAGTTTTAAGGAAAAAAATAAGGTAATTTTGAAATTTGATAATTACAACACGTCAAAAACAATGTTAGGATAGTGGCACCAAAAGGCTGGAAAAGTAAATGTTACTAAAAAGAATCTGCTGGAGGTTATTTGGCAACAGGTGATTAACCTGATTGGGTATATAAAAAAAGAGTAGAGTCAGAGACTGTCAGAATTAAAAATGGGCAGAGGTTCACCATTTTCATCTGTGAAAAACTGCATCTACAATTTGTGGAACAATTTCAGAATAATGTTTCTCAACATAAAGTTGCAAAGACTATAAATATCTCATCTACAGTACATAATATCATCAAAAGGTTTGGAGAATCTGGAGAAATCTCTGTGCGCAAAGGACAAGGACGAAAATCAATATTGCATGCCCGTGGTCTTCGGGCCCTCGGGTGACACTGCATTAAAACAGGCATGATTCTGTAATGGAATTCATTGCATGGGCTCAGAAACGCCTCCAGAACTCACTGTCTGTGAACAGTTCACCATGACATCCACAAATGCTGGTTAAAGCTCTATCATGCAAAGAAGAAGCCATTTGTGAACATGATCCAGAAATGCTGCCATCTTCTCTGAGCCTAAGCTCATTTAAAATGGACATGAGGCAAAGTGGAAAACTGTTTTGTAGTCAGACGAATCGAAATTTTAAATTCTTTTTGGAAACCATGGACACCGCATCCTCTAATCTAAAGAGGACTCAAGAGGAGAAGGACCAACCAGCTTTTTATCAGCACAAAGCTCAAAAATCTGAGTCTCTGATGGTATGGGGGTGCATTAGTGCTTATGGAATGGTCAGCTTGCACATCTGGAAAAGCACCATCAATGCTGAAAGGTATACACAGATACATATGCTTCCATCCAGATTACATCCCATCTTTACTTCTGAGAGACTCTGCCTCTCTAAGATACTCTTTTTTTTTATACCCAATCATGTTAAATAACAATGACTAAATACAAAATGCAAATTGTTTCCAGCAAATTGAGTCAATTTATTAAGATATTTTCATTAAATTCACCAATTAATACTGGGGATATATACTGAGCACTTTATCAGTCTGGCTGTCTTTCTAATCTCTGCACAGTCTGTTCCATGTCCCTTGCTGTGTAATGAGGGATAAGGTTTTCAAGCACAGATGAAGAAAAGAATACTGGCCAAAGGCATTACATCACGGTACCCTAGAAATATGGATGAAGTTGTTTAGTCAGCCAGGTATACACAGAATGTCATTTTGTGTTTTTGAAATGTGCAAAAGCTACTTTGTCCACACAGCCAAGCAAAATCTATTCAATCAACTCAAAATGAATACTTTTAAATGTACACATGTAAACTGAATGTTTTTTTTTGTTTTATGTGAAAGCTTCATGTCAGTTTTTTTGGACCACACACTACGTAGTGATCCTCAAAAGGTTCATTTAGATGTGTCAAACTTTGTCAAGCTCTGAATTTTGCCTCTGGGACTTTGGAATTGTATTTTCTTTTCGTTATGACTTTGAATTTTATGCCAAACCACTTTTCCTCACAGTGTGTAAAGAAATGGCTATAATTTCCTTATGTCATAGAAAGGAAGTGACTCATGGTCTTGTTGGTGAACTGTAAAACAGCTGACCCAGCAATTTTCCCACACTAAACCCATTTCTACAGTAGTCTGCAACACTACACTAAATGAGAAGGCCTGAGTGAGTAAAAAGAGATGCCCCTGAGAGCAGAGACGAGATCCAGACTTACTCCTTACCATCGATCCATTTTCTCCAGGTGGCCCTGGCTGCCCAGTCTCTCCCCGAGCACCCTAAGAAGACAAACACAAACAATAAACATTGCAATAGATGATGTGTGCATTGTGCAAGGAGACGATACAAACAAGAACCCAAGACAATACAAAAACATGTCTTGAAACGTTTGTGGAGAGATGAAACAACAGATGACCCAAAACTGCTTGGATAAAATTCTAAGGAGACCTACTGACCTTCTCTCCAGGAAGCCCAGTCTCACCAGGAGGCCCTTTAAACCCCTCAAGTCCCTATTAAACATGAATACATCATAAATCTTCATAAGCTCATTAAATATATGCAGGCAGCCAAAACATTTCAACATGCAAATATTTATACAAGAAAAAGAGAAAGAAAAAAACATTTACCCTCTCTCCAAGCATCCCAACATTTCCAGTTACTCCAGGCTCACCCTATAGTAGAGGGTCTAGTTAGCATTTCATGCACTTATTTAAACATTGTATTGTTAATAAAAAATAGTATCTGATCAATTATCATTATAGTTGCATTATAGTGTCTTTTGGGCATCCATGAGATGACTTTTATTCGAAAGAGAAACTCTACACATAAATATGAATTCTGGTAACTTACCTGGGGCCCATCTGCTCCTGGTTTTCCTAAGAATCCCTTGGTCCCAGGCCTACCCTGAACAAAAAACAGAAATGACCTATAGCACTGGATTCTCTCCTTCTTTTAGCCACCTGTACCTCCATGACATTTCATTAGCTGCTGTACCTAACACCAACCTCCACCATCCACAACCATATCAGCTCCCTCAGGAGAATGGCTTTAAAGAAATACATGCACAGGAATACAACCATAGCATTATGGTGTAAAGCTGTCTTGTGGCCTCCATTCTCTCACAGATCACAAGTCAGCTGTGCTTATGTTGGAGCATGATTCAATTCTGTGTTGACAGCTAACAGCTAATGTTGAATTTCCCTTCCTCGTTAGCCAAATTTTCCGTGCCTCTGGTCCATCTTAAGCCGTGGTCTATTTGGTTTTGATTGAAGTAGATTTGAATATTGGAAGTGTTTAATGCATCATTACTAGCGATCTATCCTGCAGAGTTTGAGGAAGTAATTGGGTCTGGACTAAGTCCAGGTTATTCTGAAGGTTGTGTTGAATCTGGGGAAGGTCCAAATTTTGGCCGATGCATTCAGAGCAGAGCTAAATGAAAGATACTAAAGAATAGCACAATTTACCAAAGTCAAATCAGGTTGATCAAGACTTTCTAAATCTTTCCTTTTTGTGTTATCATACAAAATAGTCAAGTCAAGATTATTGGCACACCTCCAAACAAACAATGACTAAAAATTTTCCACCGAAACAACCAGAGAAATAACTCCTTTTCCTCTACAAAAAACTATTCTCATAACAGCTCATTCTCATAACTTCTTATAACCTGGTTACCTCTGCCAGGAGGTTATTCTCCAGGGGCAGCATCGACTAATATTAACTGGAGGGTTTCCAATTATTTTGATAATTGCTTATTTCTTGTCTGCAGAAAAAAAAATTCTGTATTTCAAAAACATATATATATATTTAAAACTATATTGCATGTCTACATGTTCGAGGTTAAAACATTACCCAGTGTGACATTCTGCTCATTTTCATTAAAGGTGGACATTTTGGATTATATATAAGCAGGACACCAAGGACTCTCACTCTACATTACTGTACACTGCAGGCTGCAAATATAATGGGAAATCGAATGTGACAATTCAGATTTTGACGCTGCTCGGGTTTCCTTAGAATGTGAATAAAAATAAAAATAAAATAAAAATAAATAAATTAATTATATATATATATATATATATATATATATATATATATATATATATATATATATATATTATAACCTATGATTTGAAAACAGAAATTTTTAATGAACTACATTTATTGATGTGACATAACACCTAATTAAAAGGTTCCCTGACCAGAAATACTTTAGGAAACAATAACTTTACCATGTGCTTATGTATTATATTTTTATAGCAATATTAATTTCCTAAGCAACCTGTTCTCACATACTAATAAAATGGTCAGGGTTTAATAACTTTTACACAATGTTTAATTGCAACTTAGCCACTTGTGCTCTAGACAGCACACATAAAGACTGGGTTTTTACATAAAATGTAAAAAAAAAAAAACCCAAACTGTCCTTTCCTACATTGTCCATGTGTTTTCGATTTGGACTCTACAGGTACTCAATGAAAGGAAATTACTATTTGGAACCACCTTCAACATCCAATCTTCTTAAGCTTTACTAAATGCACATTGCAATTGTTTTATAGTATCCCAAAATGGCAGAGGAAGGCTCTAATAGCTTTACTACAAGTTTTTCCTAATAAACTTGGGTCTGCTTTAAAGCATGGCTTAGTAGTAATGGCAATTTCATGCTGCTGCTACAATTTAGATTTATTGGCTTGATTTGTGGCAAATGTGCTACAAGCAGTGTACAGAGTGCACTCACCTCCAGTCCTAGGGGCCCGGCAGGTCCAACTGGTCCTTCATCCCCCTGAGGAACAAGAATGGACCCGATCAAAAGAATGTTTCACTGAAACCACATTTATTAGCTTTAACAAAACCATGGTTTTAAACTATGAGTGAGCCTCAGCCAGTTAATAGTCTTAAAAGTGCACATGTGAATGATTCTTATGACAAGCTAGTCCACCCACATACTAAGTCTGTAAAATATCTGTCCTCAGAACATAGTGTCCAACTGGCACCCAAACAAAAGAATTTGGTGTAAATCCCTGATGAACAGTTAGTGTGAAAATCCAATAATACCAGATTAATACCAGCATAATATTGCATTGTGTGATGCATGGAAAAGGTCCAACCTCATGTCCAGCTGCTCCTCTTGGACCAGGTATGCCCGTTGCTCCTGACTTCCCCTGGAGAAAATATTTTGTGTTTAGTAGCTGCTAAAACAGTTTGCTAGCCGTGTATAAATGACCAGAGTTCATAGTGTGTATGCTTTAAGTTTGAAACATTTGTTACATTTGGACAAACACTAATAATCATGCACTGAGACATTAAAATAACCAAATTATCCAACTTCTCCAGAATAATTTGAGTCAGAATATGCTGACTTCCATAACTGAACAATAAACTAGGTAGGATGACATGGTAGTATTTGGAAAGGTTTGTGACAGAAACAAGTAACAAACCTTTGGGCCTTCTGGGCCATTTTGTCCTGGTGGTCCGATATCACCTGGAAATCCCTGAAGAAAAAAATATACATCAATCTGTATGGACTTTTTCTGTTAAAAAAATCCAATATACTCCCAATTTTGTCATTTGACAATTCCAACCTTAAGCTACTTATCTCCTATCACACAACAGCTACCAACTAGGATCATGAAGCCACATACTTTACAACATACATCACAGGGCAGTGTAACATACTCTGTGGAAAGCATAAACTGCCCTCTTTCACGAACAAGAGCTCACTGATTCCCCATATTGGCCAGTGTTGCTCTGACTAATAAGGGTGAGAAAGACCAGTTTTGCTTTCTTTGACTCCTGGCCATCGATAACTGTGACATGGTTAGAATTCATGATCTTGTGACGATAGGGAGAATACTTCTCTAAAGTGCCAAGTATTTTCATCTATGGGACAACATGTTTGAATGCTACAGTTACCTCTGGGCCTGGAGGGCCAGATAAACCAGCTGGTCCATGATCTCCAGGTTTCCCCTAAAAGGATACAGAAAAAGAGCATAATTTATGTCCACTTTCCCCACTTATCTACACCTGAAATAGGTCATTGTGTTAATTACTAGGTAATGTTCGGTAATGACTTACCTGTGGCCCTGGCTTCCCTCGTATGCCTGGCATTCCCGGCAAACCTTGAATACCCTGAACATTTCAAGAAATGATTAGGTCACATTCATTAGCAACAAAACAGTTATATAGAAAGGTGAAAGGAGCCAACTTAAATACCTTGTCACCTTGGAATCCAGGCTCTCCAGGCTCTCCTGGCAAACCAATCTCCCCCTGACAAAAAAAAGAGCCAGATGTCACATCCCTAGCGAGAACTGTGGAAAGCATTTGATGTTTATGCAGATCAATGGACAACTATGTTCTATCCCAAAACATTAAAAACAACACTGTGAAGCTGGGAAAAGACTGCAGACATGTTGACAGTACAGTGTTATGAAACACTCTATCTTATGGGCAGACAGGATCATAGCCAGCTGGACACAGCAGAGCAATGGGGCAGCAGACACAGGAAAAAAGTAGGCTTACTGGTTGCCATCTTGCTGTCTGAGCTTTGAAAATGGAAAAGCTTTGGGGTGGTCATGAACGCCATGTTTTATTAATCAAGCACAAATGTCCCATTCTTTAGCCCGAGCTCAGCTGCCAGAACTTAACACAACATAATGGGCTCAAATGCTGAACACGATTAATAGGTTTGCAGCAGTTCATAGTTAGGGTCTAAAGGTTTATGGTTGGCTGGCAGGTGTGCATTAATTCATTTATTGGGAGCTCTTACTCAATGACTGACCAGAGATAGATCTGGATTTACTGGGGCTGTCTGGTCACTACTGGTCTAGCTTGATTGAACCCCAAAACACATATTTTGGTCTTTGCTATTATGTGTGATGGCTTGTATATGACCATACTAGCTGTCTTTTGCACATCTTAGATGTCCCATTAACGTCAGCACAGACATTCATTTTTATCACATCAGTTAGACATAATAGACACATAGTTAGACACATCACTTAAACTTACTACAGAGTTAGTAGTATTTCAAAATCATTAATGCAAAGCAAAACATGTGCTCATAAAACCTTCTTTCTTTGAACAACTGTAAGAGGCCGATGGTGTAAGTGAGATAAAGCTTGCAAAAGTATGGATTTAAAAATTTCTATTTATTTTGCGAAACTTTGGCGACATTTTTTGTGAGGACACATCTCATGCATATTATGTGCAGTATGAATATAAGCTAATAAAGTGTATTCAAATCACCTTATCACCTTTCAGTCCTGGCTCTCCTGGATTCCCAGATACCCCCTGAAAAAACAACGGTGAGGTAAAGGATGAACACCTCTTTCATTCCCTCAAACAAAAATCACAAATGTCCTAAAGCTTCAAACAGAAGAGCATTAATCACTGTTTTTGTTTGATGGTTTGGACAAATGCTAAAAGAAGGGTGACTAAATAAATAAATAAATAGATAATAGATTTGCATGGAATATTCGTTCCTTTGTTCAAAAATTCATGGGATAGATTAGATTATTCTGATGTGAAAGGTGCAGAGTGAGAAACGGTCTAAAGTGAGACGAGCACACTGCTATTCCGAACTCCAAAAACAATTCGGTGATTAGAGATTGCGCTCCTGGAGGTGGATCAGTTTCACCTCATCATGAGACTTTTGTGTGCTTGTGTTTGTTCAGGCCTAATGTGTCCTCCTGAAAGAAATTCTAACAGTTGCAGTTCAGTGAAGATGAAACACTACCTTATTGTTTTTTTCCTTGGAAAGTAAAAAAACATAGATGTGATTCATTGAATGTCCAAATAAAACAGCTGAGAAGATGTTTAATTAATCACCTTGGGTCCATCAGGCCCTGGAAGACCCATGATTCCATGAGGTCCCATGTCTCCCTGCCAACAGACACACACATACACACAGAAATGCACAAATATTAGACCATGTATAGTTCTGAATTAACAGTACTATGCAACTAAACATTATACTGCTGTTAATTCTATATTCATTATTTTTTGCCCATTTATCAAATGTGCAAATTCCGAACTTTTACTTGATCCCACAATTTTGTTCATAAGTAGAAGAGGAGTTATTTTATTATTAGAAATATAGATCCAGGTCCAGTATGTTATCATGAGTGTTCCGCAAGATACATGTTGCTATTTATATACTAATGATTTTTCCTCTGTAGCTAATAGAAACACAGAAACATTGTTTGGAAAGTGCAGACTGCAAACTTTTGATTAATGCCACATTTATATTTTAAGTAGACAATGAGTTTTTATTCTAATTATGTGTTGAAAAGGGGGGGGGGAGCTTTTTTTTGCTGGGTTTTTGTGCTATTTTTCCCAAACTAAGGAAAATAGTCAACATCCAGTATAACACAGAAATGTTTAATTTTCAGTTTAGATTTTATTGAAGTTTATAATGTACGTGTGAATAGTAACTGACTTGTTTAGTGGATTTTCCACAACATTAAACATAACTACAGATGGACACAAAGTATCATGTGTTGTTCTTTATCAGTTTAATCATTGACACATTGCTGTGGGATAAGAAGAATGAAGCACTCCAGGGAGTGCTGTTAAAGCAAAATAATCAACTTCAGGGTGATAATAACATCGCAGTACTCACTGATTATTGTATGTCATTGATTATTTTCCTATAACTGCACCCCGTCACGTTTTATTCCTTACTTAATACATCACATCCAATATGGCATATTGAGCTCTAGAAAGTACATTTCTAGCTGCTGACGGCTACACAACTCATATATCTGACAAAAGTTAAGCAGATTTATAGCTGAATTTGGAATGGAAAAAAAGTATTTGGTATTAAACAAGGAAAAGACTGACTACAGCAAAAGACAGAAATTTTATAAGGACTCTCTAAGAATTTTTAGAGTTATATAAAAGCACAGCTATACTCACAATAAGGCCAAGTACCCCACTAGGACCAGGTGGACCTAGTTCTCCCTAAGGAGAGAGCAGAATGCAGAAACAAAGAATCGTTAGTTTCTATTTTAAACACTGAAGAAAAAGTTCAGAGTTTCCGAGGCTGGCCAGAGTTGAGAGGTAAAGAGAAGGCGAGAGTAGAGTGACACAGCGGTGAAAGAGTCCAGTTTCTCTACCCTGATAACAGACTAATCTGTGGCTCATATCTCCCCCTGGACAGAAGGCTGCTGTGAAGCACAGAGAAAGACTTGTTTTGCTGCGTGCCTGGCCTGCTGCTAGCTGCCACTTCTACTTCCTCTATTGCCAAAAGCATCCCCTGTGTGTGTTTTCTTTCTCCTATTTTTTTAATGTGAGCTGAAAGAAGGGAGATGGGTTGGCAGCTCTTACTGAGTAACTCGTGAATGAAGGCGCAGGATTGAGAGGAAAGGAGAAAAAAGAAAGTTTAAGGTTACACAGGGGAAAAGAGTCAAGAGGGTCAGAATCAGTCAGTCAGAATATTGCTGTAATGTTTCTATTGATGCTCATGTTTAAATGCCTTAAGCTAAAGGCATCATTTCTTTCATAGAAAAAAGTATTTACTGTACATGTGTGCATTTGTAAAATATCTTGTGTAGCATGCTCATTTGTAGATATGATAAAAATCGGATATTCTCAATCTTAATATGAATGAATATTGTCATGGAATATGAATGAAAGGAATTATGCAGTTATCAGTGGGTTAAATAAAAAAATATTAAAATATTTAACACAAATCAAAAGCAAAATATAAAACATGGAACAAAAAGTAAGTTATGAACAAGCCATTAGAAGTAAAGTGATCTGTCAGATGGCAAAACCATTTTTTCTGTGGCGTGTTCCAGTAACGACAGCTGCAGTTCTCATTACGAGTGTTTCCAGGTCTGCTCAGGAACTGGTGATATGGTGTTGACTGGTCTGGTGTGTGTGTGACTGTGGTGGCAGTTAGTGGTTGTATTTATTGGCATGTGGTGGTTGCTGTGGTCAGTTTGGCTTTTAGAAGTGGTACAGGACAAGCTGGAATGGTGCAATAAAAGGTCAGGGAGCCTGGATTGGTATTTTAAGCAAAGATAAAGCCTAAAGTGTTTTCAGTAATCATGTTATTATACTGTTAGCCATCACTGTAACATCTGAACGCTTATCAGTTTTCGCCGACACCATCATTTACAGAAACATATGCAGTGTTAAAGTCTGCAGGTTCTCATAGAGCTCAAGGTTTAGGTACCTGTATGTAAGCCCTATGGCTAAGATGGTCTTGCCCAAAGCAAAAGGCTGTTGAGTAATCATACTGTTACCTAAATGCAATGATACTGATACTGTGTTTAAATCTGATCCTTGCTCCTCTATGCGACCTCTAAGCAATTAGTACAGTTTGCTTATTATATGGGAAATCAAGACTATGAGATTATATAGTTCTACCTGTTGGTTTTGTTACTTTAAGATACTTTATGACATTAAGCCAAAGGTTCTCAGTGAAAATTCAGTTCAGATATAACTTTTCAACTTTGTATTTCTTTCCAATATTTAAGCAAAATTTTGGTGTAAAAGTTCTCACATATATCCAGTGCCCTACTTGTATACATACTTCTAACAAATTTTTTTTTGGGACAAAAAAGGTCTTATAAAGTGCTACAGATAGTAAGTTCAGATATCTGCAGGTCACAGAATATTGATACTCACTGGATTTCCGTCAGGCCCTGGTGGTCCTCGCTCGCCAAAATCCCCAGTAAAGCCCTAAACACAGGAAAGGGAGGCATTGAGACACTGTAATAGATTTACAAGTGAGCAGACATCTGCCAAAAAGTTGCCCAACTGGCTCTGATGTAGAATCAGTCCTCAAACCAACATCTTCACTCTTTAAGGAGAGACACCACAATTAGTCTCAAATTAGTACCAAAATGTCCTGTAGGTTAGCACAAAATCACTAGGAACCCAAGGAAAAGCTTTCACCCAAGCTGTCACTGGAATGAAAGTGTTTGGAGTCTATATTAAGCATTCATTCATTTTTACTATCCACTTCATCCAGTTCTGGAGCCTGTCCTGGGAACACTGGGCTTAATGATGGAGGTTCTTGGTCCAGACTTATATTCTTTTAAAGCACTTATGTTCCTGACTTGCAGTACAAAACATCCCTGCATGTGAATACACAATTCAACAGCAGCGTGAGCGAAAATTAAAATGGCTTTAACAGAACTAGTGTGGTTGCCAAGGTGTAACGGGAGTAGAGGATAAATACTGCATGTTCAGCTTTAACCGAGTATTTCAGCAGATCTTTGATTTGTAATACAAGCCAATACACACAGAGGGCTATATATATATATATATATATATATATATATATATATTAAACTGCTACTGTGGGAATGACATCTGTATGACGAGTAATGAATGAAAATTCTGACAGCATGTATAATTAACTAAAATGTTTTACTGGGCTGTGACTTGTGGTGAAACACTAAGGCTTGGACTAATGATGCTCATTTCTGTCATTTCTGCCATACAGGAAATACCATTGGCTGTGTGTTTCCTTAGGCTGACAAAGTGCATGGAGAAAAAAAGTGAGAAAAAGGGATCTGCTGACAGCATGGTTTCACATCCATCTACTATTTCATTATTTACAATGTGGGGTCGTGATGTCATATGGAGACATATGCTGGATGTGTGCGGGCCACACTCAAACCACACAGAGCGCTTTGTCTCATAAAGGACATTTATGGCATAGGAATATCTCAGACATCTTTCTGAGTTGCAATAGTATATGAGAAGACACCACAGCTTTGAGGAACCGCTTCTCTGTTACAGAACACTACGGAAGTTGTGTTCTTTTTTCTTAATCTGAACTGAGATAAAGAATTGTAAACGCCAGGAAAACGCCAGAATACTTTTCGTTTTCAAAACATGCAGTTTCATAATAAAACGGCCATTTCCATGGAATGACTGCTAAAATGGAAAGGAGAAAGTGCTGTTCACTTGTCATTTCTCTGCCAAAAACAGACCGCAGTAGATAAGAAAATGACCCAGTTTACTGCCAAATTAGCCCATGTGTATGATTCAAAAAGGAGGAGGATGTGCACTGTGGATGACTCACAAAAATGAGAATGTGACACTATGAAAGACTGCCTTCTTTCATCAGTTTTCTGTTTATAAATAACATCTGGATATATACTTAACGCTTACTGAGTTTTCTCTTAAACTGACATTTACAGAAAACTCCACAGTGTTAAAACCTGTAGGTTCTCACAGAGCTCTAGTTAGGGTTTTTTCGTTGTTAAATTCTGCAGTTCATTCACTTCAGCTCTATGGATAGGATCCTTAAAACAACATATACTTTGACTCTTGATCCAGACAGCATCAAAGGCTATAATCTGCTTGGCCATCAAGCACTAGGACTCAACTGTCTCAGCAGTCCATGGACTGATTTACAGTGATGTCTTGTGTGGACATATAGACACAAGGAAGTCATTTTAAGCTGGGAAACACTGCATGATCTTTGAACAAGCATCCATAAAATCTTAGCTAAGAAATCCAACTCAGAACTTGACACTGCTGTGATTTTTAACACACGCGCACACACACACACACGCACACACGCACGCACACACACACAAACACACTCGCCATTCACAGAGTTGTAGAGAGAGAATGGTGAGAGAAAACTTTACCGGCCTACCCATCTTGCCCTTCTTCCCAGGAACACCAGGAATACCCTACATAAAAAAAGAGTGAGAGAGAGATGGGGGGCGGGGGGAGATCAAAGGGAGTCAGTTAATCAGTGATCATCGTAGATTTAATGTGCTGAGACTTTGTTGAAAACTCTCTCTTTCCTGCACAAAACAGATTCTATCAGAGCACAGCATGCTCGCACCGTCCATGCCTGAAAATGGGAGAGTTGATCTGGCTAATCCATGGCAGACCTTTTTCCATCTCCCGAGAGCTTTATAATTCCCACACCGTAGGAATTCTGCCAGCACAAAGACCATGCGCAAATATTAGGAGAGTGACGAGTGCCCACCGTTGCTGGGAGGGTCTGTGTGGTTTTAGTTGAGCATGCCCCTCAGCATGAGCATGAGCTTTCTACACTGCCTGCCTTAACCGAGTAAAGTGTTCATGGGAATAAAGTAAACCACAAGATTTTCTCCAATAGAACTTGCCACTTTCTGCTCCAGGGCTCTTGACCGCATGTTTCTGGAGGAAATTTATTCCTTACTATGTTATGATTGGGATTAAAAAGGTCGCAGTATCAGTGATTCAGTATCTCAGAATTTCAATAAGTAGAAAAATTGCACTAGAACATGTTTCAACTGCTAACTCTCATGCTACTGATAGAGTCATGTGCATGTCATGTGTGTGACTAAAGGTCAAAATTAAAGACTAAACTCACTCTTTCTCCATCAGGTCCTGGGAGACCAAAGAGCCCTGGCATTCCAATAAAGCCCTATAAAAGGAGAGAATGATGGGAGGAGTTGTTAACATGAGTGGTTCTAGTGTCTGGGGCTACACTAAAGCCTCAGATGAAGTCTACAGAAGTCCAGCAGGTAGCCTCAGTTTATGGCGACTCTTCATGAAGACCTAGGCCTTGAGGCAAGTGTATATGCCCATGGACTGCATGGTGCTGGCTTCCACGATGTAGTCCAAGGGCACATACCCTCACGCCAGGGATCACTGAGGCTGGGCAGCTGGGTGGCACTGGGTTTAAAGACACAGCAATGATGGTTATGATGACTTCATGAATGAATACAACAGTATGTAATGAGACTTGATGGGAAGATATACAGAAATGACAAGACAACCAAACAAACTGTGCATTGTGTCTCAGTACAGTAAGATCTTAAGACTTTTTCTCACAGTTTCAAGAGTAATCACAGAGTAAATCTTACTCTGAACCAATCTCCCAAACTGTGTGTTCATGTGTTTAAACATATAATAATGTAGGCATATTATATACATATAGAACTAATAAAATTGTATACTTTTATAAGGGAAATCAACACTGACTACCAAAAACAGGCAAATGTAAAATATTTACATTCTTGTGCTTCTCTACATAACCACACTAGACTGCTGATTTATGATTTCCAAGCTTCTTAGATTAAATAATGCAGTATTCTATAAAACTTGGGTTTATTTAAGGGACTGGAAATGTAAAATGTGGCTAATGACTAGGAGCTGTTTATGTTCTAGCAATCATCCAAAAATAAATATCTCTTAACACATTGGGTTAGATGTTTAAATAGCCCAGAAAATTAATAACACTCATGTGAGTAGACACTATGTATTGTATGAACAAGAAAACAAGCAAAGATCTAGCACAGTGTATGCTATTGCCCCGGAGTACAACCTCTGTTTAGTATAACATATTAGAATTGCTATAGCCAAAGAAAGGAAATACATAAGAACTGACATCCTTGAAGTCACTTACCCGAACTCCTTTTGGTCCTGTATTTCCTATTGGCCCTGGCAACCCCTACAAAACACAAAACTGTGAAGTAGCATTTTGGGTTTTCAGCAGAAATCATTCATAATATTATGCACACATTGATATTGGAATAATGCTGCCAGTCAAGTCATCTCCAGAATTGTCAAGAAATGTTATTTCTATTATATATTATTGTTATTGTATTTATATATAATAATAATAATAATAATAATAATAATAATAATAATAATAATAATAATTATTATTATTATTATTATTATTATTATTATTATTATTATTATTGTGATTCTTCTTCTTCTTCTTCTACTTCTTCTTCTTCCTCTTCTTCTTCTTATTATTAAATTATCATTTTTTCCTCCCAGTTTGGTCACCTGCCAACCCATCCAGCTCTCCCCGTCAGATGATAACTACCAACTGTGTTTCCTCGAAGAGGACAACCACATCTTTACAAACTGCTGTCTCACAGTTCACATAACACTTGGAGGATAGTGCCATCTACCCTCTTACACACAGAAAGCTCACAGAGAGCATGGCCATTTTTGCTCCCTTGACTCCCGGCCATGGATGGCTGTGGCTTTGTTGGTATTTGGACCCACAGTCTCCTGAGGATATGGCAAATGCTTTTCTGTTGTGCTCTGTTGAGCCACAGCAAGCAATTTAAGTCATTAATAAATGTGTAGCAGTCTGGGAAAACCCATCAAGTGGTGAACAAGGGACAAAACTGCATTTAAAGCTTCCATGCTCACTGCACGCTCCATCATCACTGACACTTACAGCTGATGTCCAATTACAAAGTAAATTATTCAGATATATGTCTATTTCTTGATGACACCTAGCTATCCAACAACTTGTAAAATATCAATCAAAGCATAACATTCACTCTGTGAGGAAATAACACTTAACTAGCAAGGTTTTAGACATCTTTAGGCAGATTCACTACATTTACCTTTGCAGTTGTTAAACCGGCTCCTTGCACAACACATTTGCAGGAGGATAGACTAGGTTAAAAAGTAAATTTCCACATCATTTTTGTGAAATACAGTATATTTATGGGATAAAAGTATGGTACAGGCAGAAAACCCGTAAAACCCTAATAGGCTATTTGCCTATTAGGGTTTTGCCTATAGGCTAGACCGCCACACATATCTACTGTCATATATTTATCAAGGCAAGTTTATCAAATGTTTTAACATTAAAGCAATTGCAATCCATACACAATAAAGCAATGTCTGAGAACTAATCAAGCTTGACAAAGCCAATGCTGATCTTAGCATGCTGTAATGAGAAACATAACTGTGCTGATGAAGCAAAGAGCCATGTGGAAACTGTCTGTTTTTTAGTAATGTTGTAGTAGAAAACCAGCATGGCTTATTTAACAAGAATAGACTGATATCTGTAAACTAAAAAACCCCATCTCCAGCCATGTTTCCTTACTTCCTATCAACACCACCTCAAGTTCCATATAACGTTCTTTCAAATATTTACAGTTCCACTAATAGAAGTCAATTCAAGCAGGCCACAATGTAAATGACTGGCGCTCTGGAACACTGAAATGTTGTAGTTATAGTGACTATGGTAAATCTTGTGGATGGGAGATCACTTATAGGGGCAGTTCATAGAAAGAGACATTTCTGGGTCTGTTCTGCATTTCATACATAAGCATCTTCACTTAAACCGAAGACAACAGTATGACTGTAATCTGCCATGTTGGCCAATGCTCCAGCTGGCCTTTGTAAAGCAGGTTTAATAATCAATGCAATCGTATTGTCCAGATTTGTGAATCTCTCTTATCATAAACATCTCAACTAAAGCCAAACTCAAATCACTATGCCAGATGTGCAGAGTTTGGAGTCTATGTGGATGAACCAGAGCACGATTTATAATGCAGAGAGCTGCCATAAGAGACACGCCAAACAATGTTCCAGAGCTTGGGAATGTGATTCATGCCTAAGGTTGTTGAAAGAAGATTAGGCATGAGGGGGTGTAGTGTCATTCCTGCCTATAAGACAAACTTGCTTTCCATGTCATAGTATGTCAAACATGGGGCATGTGTAAAAAGCTGACGGCTTTATCTTTAGCCTCCTGTACAGAATTTCTGTGCATACATTTCTAAGACCACTGTACAAGCCAGCAGCACAACAGGAGATTTACTGCACCTGCCTGCCAGGATAACCTTTGGCACCCGGGTTTCCATCTGGCCCTTGGTCCCCCTGAAGAATGGTACAGATAGAAAGAGGAGGGATGTGAAAGAAATAATGAAAGGATGAATTCATCACAACAAATATGTGATTAGTAGTAACAAGTCACTTTTTTATATAAATAATAAGTGATGGGAAATGTAGAAAGAGCTGAGGAAAGCAGAGGTTTTTTTTTTTTTTGTAAAATTACATGTCACTCACCTGCCTAATATTAAATAGTCCCCCCACCCCCCTTTATTTATATGCACACATACACACAGTCATGTGAAAAAATAAGTAGACCCTATGGAATATATATATATATATATTATATATATATATATATATATATATATATATATATATATATATATATATATATATATATATATATATATATATATATATATATATATATATATATATATATATATATATATATATATATATATTTTTACATATTTGGACAGTTTCACATTTTATCCTATAAATACAGGTGATACACTCTATCAAATGACACATAAAAAAAAGATCAGTCACATGGAAAAAGTAAGTACACCCCTACATTTATCACACCTTCAAATCCATAAAATTAGAATCAAGTGTTCAAGATTGGGTGCCAGTGATTAGAACCTGTTTATGGAGTGGCGTTTTTTAAAACTCTCACATTTAGTGTCTGGTGTTCCCTTTGCTACTGATGTGTGTGGTGTCATCATGCCATGATCTAAATAGTTATGTAAGGCCTTCAGAAAAAAGGTTGTGGATGCCTATGAGTCTGGCAATTATTTGAAATACATTATTCCACTGTAAGGAAAATCATCTGGTGCAGATTTCAAACGACTGCCAATTTCTCCAGGACTGGCCATCCCACCAAATTCAGCCCAAGAGCAGACCATCTGATGCAAAAAGAAGTCTCCAAGAACTCCAAAATTTCATCACAGGATCTGCAAGTAATTCTTGCAACTGGTGTCAAAGTGCATGCTTCTACAATCAGAAAGAGATTGCACAAATTTGACCTGCATTGGAAGTGTGCCAGGAAAAAGCTTTTGCTGTCTAAAAAGAACATTAGAGCAAAACTACAGTTTGCCAATGAGCATATAGGCAAAGACCAGGCCTTTTGGAATAATGTGCTCTGGACAGAAGAATCAAAGATAGAGTTGTTTGGCCACAGTAACAGCAGACATCTTTGGTGCAGACCAAATACAGCTTTTCAGGAGAAGCACCATATACCAACTGTGAAGCACAGCGGTGGAAATGTTATGGTTTGGGGTTGCTTCACTGCCTCAGGGACTGGACAGCTTGCATTCATTGATGAATTCTATGAATTCTGCATTATATCAAAGAGTTCTTGAAGATAATGTGAGGCCATCTATCCAAAAGTTTAAGTTGAACTGAAAGTGGACCTTTCGACAGGATAATGATCTAGCACATCCAACAATGAATTGCTCAAAAGGAAGAAATGGAGGGTTATGGAATTATTTCTAAATAAATTATTTCTGCTAAAGGGGGCAATACTAGCTTCTGAGGCCAAGGGTGTACTTACTTTTTCAACAGAAGAATATCACATTTATTGATATTTCTGTTGAATGAATGATTGAAAAAGATAATTTTACTTGTGGTTTTGTTCAAGTATATCACCTTCATTAATAGGCACTGTTTCAAAGATGATCAAATGTTTGCTTGTCCAAATATGTAAAAAAATAAATAAATAAATAAAAAAAGCTAACAATTTCCATGTGGTGTACTTATTTTTTTCACGACATATATGTGTATAGGTGCATTTGAAAGAAGCCAAAACCAAGGACATAGGCTTATTCTTTTAATGCATTTAAGTTTTATAATTTATATGTACATTTTAGTATTTCAGCTTATGGAACTTTGTAATGCCACCCAATGAATGTCATTTTATGATGTATTGTATAGGCTAGTAAGCCAAATGCAATTACTGTGCAAGGAAAGAATTTATATGCCATTGTATGCTACTTACTAAGTAACGGTTATAAATCATTCTGACAAAAATGTTTTGGATATTTGCAGCAGTGGAAAGCTACTTAAAGAGCACTAGGACTATTATAACTTTTAAGAAACATAAACTTACATAAAGGAAAGTCTTATAAAAGTGTAACAAAATACTGAAGCACAAATATTTACTGTGTGTAATATGTCCATTATAAAGTCTAAAAGAAAGCACACAGAACCAGGCAGTCTGGCCAAGTTTAATATTAACGGGTCAAACCGATTATAGTTACATATATTCATTTATGGCATCTTTAGTGATTTTTAGCATGCAGTGGTTTTGGATTCGGTCCATTCTTCTATATCAAAACTGTCTCTGTAGCTGGAGAACAATCTACAGAGACTACAGAACTGTTTGATGTCATCTCTCTACTGAAGTTAAAATAGAAATGTTATATATAAAGGAAGATAATGGAGTATTAAAAACTCACAGGCTCTCCAGGATGGCCAGGTGGACCAGGATGACCTTTTTGTCCCTGAAGAGAGAAAAAATGAGAATAGGATGAGAGATCGTTCCGATAAACAGTGTTGGTCATCAGCAGTGAAACAGGGGCCCACGAGGAGGAGCTGAATGACTATATTAACAAGAGAAAAAAACAAAAAAAACTTTTGTCTTCACAAAGAGCTGTTCATGACTTGTGAGATTTTTTTTTTTTTTTTTAAACATTGTAGGAGTATCAGTTATCACCACAAAGCCCACTAAATGGCTTGAGTCAGCTGATTGTAACTCAGCACCAGACGGAGATCATGACTCTTCTAAAGGAAACTCCTACTGAGCCCACTGCGAAGTTTCCATTCAGAGCATGCAAAACTGACCCGTACAAAGCCTGTTACAAAACTTTCCAGCAATGGAAAAGCAATGAGTGGTAAGGAACTCAATGACTGTTTAAGTACAGAACAGTTATTCCTTATAAGCAGATCTAGAGCCACTTTCCAATCATAATAATTGCAGAATGCACCCTTAAACTCTCCCGAGGAAGATTTCATTATGCCATCCAGCACTTGGAGAGTCAACTCAGTTCCCCATATGTTCTTCAAGCTTCTGGAGGTCATCATCATTAAAGCCACTGTTTTTGTACAATAGTGAATTGTGTGGGCTTGCTTTAGTACACAGTCAATGCTAGGAAAATGACTTGAGGGTCTTAAAGTATGAGCAATAAGACAGCTATGAAGAATTATGTATAATTATGTACAGCTATGAATAATTATGCATATGATTTTCAAATATCATTGTAGTGGTAAATCACGAAAACCAACTCGGGCAAGCCTTGCTGAATGTACTGTTTTCGATTAAGAAGCAACGCAGCAGTGTGCCTTGGCAGAGTAACTTGTAATCACCTTCATGCTCACAGTAATGAAAAGTAAGTTTGGGTAATGATAAACTTTGAACAAGAAGAGCTGTGTTTTTAATTTTTTAAAAAGGTTGTTTTTTCTTGTGGTGCCAAGAAACCTGCTTTTAAATCAAACCATTCTGAAGAATTATGCAAGGCACTGTTTTAAACAAACAGTAGCTGAAATTATTCATTCATGTTGTAATTCCTTTTTACCCAGAGACCCACAAAACAATACTTATTATTGGCACCTAGCATGAAAATGAGCAAAAAAATATATAGTCAAAAGTATGTACACATCTGATCATCACACTTATATGTGCTTCTTCCCAAACTGTTGCCACAGAGTTGAAAGCATACAATTGTATAGGATGGCTTTTTATTCTGTAGCATTACAATTACCTTACAAATCAAGGTCTGTGAAGAAATGGTTTGCCAAGGTTGGAGTGGAATAACATGGGTGGCCTGCACAGAGCCCAGACCTCAGTCCTACTGAACACCTTTGGGATGAGCTGGAATGCCAACTGTGTGCCAGGTCTCCTTACCCAACATCAGTGCCTGACCTCACTAATGCTCTTGTGGCTGAATGGAAAATCCTCACAGACATGCTCCAAAATCTAGAGCAAAGCCTTCCCAGCAACGAGGGTATTAAATCTGATAAGGGATGTTCAAAAAGCACATATGGTTTGATGGTCAGGTGTCCACAAACTTTTTACCATATAGTGTACATATAAAAAGAGCAACACAAGCAATTGTAAGGAAGTGATTGTAAGTGATTGTTTGAACTCACAGGGAGGCTGTTTGTTTTTTTTAACACAAACATGCATATGTAAACACTGATTTTAAATGTAAATTGGCACTACTTTTTTTTTTTTTAGATTTGAGAAGTAGTAATAACCATTTATATAACACACACACACACACACACACACACACAGACACACACACACACACACACACATATATAATATCTCACAAAAGTGAGTACACCCCTCACATTTTTGTAAATATTTGATTATATCTTTTCATGTGACAACACTGAAGAGATTACATTTTGCTACAATGTAAAGTAGTTAGTGTGCAGCTTGCGTAACAGTGTAGATTTGCTGTCCCCTGGGTGTATCCCGCCTTCTGCCTGATGCCCCCTGGGATAGGGGGTGGTCGTCTTGGAGGTGTGGTTGGGGTCGTTATCATGCTGGAATACTGCCCTGAGGCTCAGTCTCCGAAGGGAGGGGATCATGCTCTGCTTCAGTAGTACATGTTGGCATTCATGGTTTCCTCAATGAACTGTAGCTCCTCAGTGCTGGCAGCACTCATGCAGCCCCAGACCATGACACTCCCACCACCATGTTTAACTGTAAGCAGGACACACTTGTCTTTGTACTCCTCACCTGGTTGCTGCCACACACCCTTGACACCATCTTAACCAAATAAGTTTATCTTGGTCTCATCAGACCACAGGACATGGTTCCAGTAATCCATGTCCTTAGTCTGTTTGTCTTCAGCAAACTATTTGCGGTCTTTCTTGTGCATCATCTTTAGAAGAGGCTTCCTTCTCGGACGACAGCTATGCAGACCAATTTGATTCAGTGTGCAGCGTGTGGTCTGAGCACTGACAAGCTGAACCCCCACCCCTTCAACCTCTGCAGCAATGCTGGCAGCACTCGTACGTCTATTTCCCAAAGACAACCTGTGGATATGATGCTGAGCACGTGCACTCAACTTCTTTGGTCGACCATGGCGAGGCCTGTTCTAAGTGGAACCTGTCCTGTTAAACCGCTGTATGGTCTTGGCCACCGTGCTGCAGCTCAGTGTCAGGGTCTTGCCAATCTTCTTATAGCCTAGGCCATATTTATGTAGACCAAATATTCTTTTTTCACATCCTCAGAGAGTTCTTTGTCATGAGGTGCCACGTTGAACATCCAGTGATCAGTATGAGGGAGTGTGAGAGCGATAACACCAAATTTAACACACCTGCTCCCCATTCACACCTGAGACCTTGTAATACTAACAAGTCACATGACACAGAGGAGGGAAAATGGCTAATTGGACCCAATTTGGACATTTTCACTTAGGGGTGTACTCACTTTTGTTGCCAGCGGTTTAGACATTAATGGCTGTGTGTGGAGTTATTTTAAGGGGACAGCAAATTTACACTGTTACACAAGCTGTACACTCACTACTTTACATTGTAGCAAAGTGTCCTTTCTTCAGTGTTGTCACATGAAAAGATATAATCAAATATTTACGAAAATGTGAGGGGTGTACTCACTTTTGTGAGATACTGTATGTAAGGGAAAAAGTCAAGGACAAGGGCTTATTCCTCTAGTATATTAGTGAGAATAAAGATAAATAGTTTAGATAAATAGCTTTTACACTCTCTGAGCAATGCATCTGACAGATACTAAGGGGCAGACAACATGTGTATTCGGAATTGTCTACACCTAAACTTACACGAGAACAGACAGTGCATCAGGCCTTCATAGTTGTGGCTGCTGTATGTATGTCTCAGCATTCCAAGACTGATGAGGATTACCGCCTGCACAAACACACACTCTGCAGCTGCTACTTTGCCAATGCCAATCAATCCATCAACAGCAAATTACAGCACAAAACAGCATGGTGGGAGGCCAAATCTCTTAACTAAGTACACACAGGTCCTGAAAGGCCATGCAATTATGGTGGCCTCTTTTCAAAGCAAATAACAACACAAATAATAAGCTGGCACAGAGGTGAAATACTGATCAAAGCAAGCATGCACAGTGTGTATCATCTCTATACTGGAACTGATTGCTCTGGAGATGAATAGAAAGAACAATGTTCAGTCCATCCCTGAATTATATACAATAGGGGAAATAAGTATTGAACGCATCAACATTTATTTCAGAAAATATATTTCCAATGAGGTTATTCACATGAAATTTTCACAAGACATCAGTATTAACTCAAGAAATATTTCGACATAAAATATTTGTTTATGGGTTTATGTTTCTGCTTGAGTGCTCACTATGACAAGTACAAAGTACAAGACTTTGTATACATCCATCCATCCATATTCTACCGCTTATTCCTTTTCAGGGTCACGGGGAACCTGGAGCCTATCCCAGGAAACATCGGGCACAAGGCGGGGTACACCCTGGACAGGGTGCCAGTGAAAGTTCAACTTTTTGAATTAATTAAGGTTAAAAAATGTGCTTTTCCACGATATTCACATTTTTTGAGACGCACCTGTGTACATACACAGTATATATAAGGGTACTTCAGTCTCATGAGAAGAGTTAAAGTGGGGAAGCCAGCCATGCCAAACTACACAGCAATGGAAAAGAAAATGAGAAAGTCCAGGATAACAATCAGGATAACTGAAACAGCCCTCTAGTGTTGCAAGCCAGAGACACTGAGGAGTTGAGGGTAGAGCTGAGCAATATCATGATAATGAATATTATCTATGTCATCAATTCTGTGTTTTTATAATGCCTTTGTTACTTAGTAATTTAAAAAATCTGTTTCACTTTCCTTCCATTTTGTCATAAAGTAATAAAAAAAAAAAAAAAAAAATAAATGAAAAAATAAGTACACCCTATGGAATTTTTTTATTATTATTTTTTACATATTTGGACAAGCAAACTTTTGATACTCTTTGAAAGTGCCTGATACACTATCAAAGACATAGAAAATTGATAATTTTATGAACAAAAAAATAGATCAGTCACATGGAAAAAAGTAAGTACACCCCTACATTTATCACAAAAAGAGGATCAATTGTTTGCTTGTCCAAATATGTCAAAAAAGTAAAATGATGTACTGTAATGCAAACTGTTAAAATTGTGATATGATATTTTTGCGTTATACCACAGCTTTGGCTGAATGCATGTTGTGATGTAACAACACATCTTGGCCCAAATCTGCGGAAAATCCGTGGTAACTCCTCTGAATATTGCAGAGTTAGCTTGATTTTTTATACATTTCTGTGATAGCAAAAGGCCGAAATTTGGGAGCACTGCGATTTGCAAACAATTGCATTTAAAAAAAAATGATTATTAATGGAAGACACTTATCTTCTACCCCTAGCAAAAGGCTGGCATGTGTGCATTTTCCTGGTGTGTGTTTTGAATGTCATTTCATTATAAGGAGAGATTAAGGTGTGTGAATAACTGTGTGTGGGATAATGGAATCCAGATCATGGGCCAGAATCTTGGCAGAGCTGGTGTGTGGCACTCTGTCTTCTACAGCAAACTGATAAATTGGTGCTTTTAACGACTTGGATTTGCTCTGAATGCTGTTGCTCTGAGTGCAGCTGATGAAGACAAGATGGTTCCCAGGCTGTGAGTTCTTGCGCTTCCTCAGAAATTTGTGCTTTCATTCACATGGACAAGACCTGATAAAAGCAGGCAATGATTCTAACAACCTGCTGCTTACAAATGATACACTGAAACTGGACTGTGCCTGATATGAACTCCTTTCTGCCATGAAACAAACAGAACATCTCCTGCCAATGAGCTGCAGTGACTCTAGCTCCTTTTTGATGATCATTCATTTTAAAAGCTTGTAATACAGTAAGTTTTATGGTGATGTATTGTGACTTTGACATTTCAATTCCCTTTTCTGACACGAATACAGTGTTTAAAAGGATTCTACAGCAACTCCAAGTAATATTATCTAGGAAAAAGATCAAATGAATAATTCTCTAATAGTATTAAATCTAATATTTAAAATATGTGGATTATTATAATAAAGTATATAGACCAAAATGGACAGTGTAATAATATCTCATATCATAAAATTCTTGCATTTAAAAATCAGACACGATGGGAACATAGTTTGGCTGATTTGTATGTGTGTGTGTGTGTGTGTGTGTTTGCGTGTGTGTGTGTGTGTGAGAGAGTGAGTAAGTGTGTTTTTAATTTTTTTTTACTCCTTTTCACATTCCTCCCTCTGCATGTCTCGTTCTGGCTCCATCTTCCTCCCAAATGATCATTCACCTCTGACTTGCTGACTCAGACCAGCACTTTCCAGCACTTGTGTCTATTTTTTCCTTGCTAAAAGCAGACATTTGGTTTTATGGCTACTCATGAGTTCTATTAGAACAGGGGCTGTGATTGGAGGAAGAAAGAACAAAGATCAGGGTGATTATCTGAATGGATAAACAACAAGGGAAAGCAACAAGGGTGAGACCGAGGGCAAGCGACAGCCTGAGGGAAGCTGAAGTGGCTTGATGGCTGATAGTAGACAGCTGCGTCGTGACTGTTTAGACAGACACCTACAGAGGTCTCCAGCATGTGTTTCGGAGTACCCAATTTAGCATGACGCACATGCACATTTTTAAGTCAAGGCTTTGTTTTTTCAGCATACTAGTGTGTGAAAGAAGCTTAAAAGAAGGATAAGTTGTAATACACACCTACCAAATTAGCCTTTGTTCATGTTTCATTAACAGCTACAAAACGTTATCTATACAACAACATACCCCTCAATCAAGTATATTCCAGTTCACATAAGAATAAAAGGAGGGAAATCCCACTATTGTAAAAGTGCAAAAGCAAGACGGAACGAATCACGGTTATACGTGTAAGTCTCATAAGGATTTAGTTTTTTTTGTTTTTCTGCCCACACATTTGTGAGCTTCCTTCATGGTTTCCACGATCTAAAACCCCAGGTGAATTGATTATCTTTATGTGCTTTCCACTGGGCCTTGGCCACTCAAATAACTCCACACTAAAACTAGTCAGCATGTCAGCTTGCCCCCTCCTCTTGTTTGAACCATTCTGTTAGTGACCCTGATCTGGCGTCATTTCAGTGTTTACCCATTTTTCAATGAAGCCTGAGGATGCCTCTTGAGCCTGGCCATGAGGCCAACTGTTTCAGGACGTTTCAGTAAAGCAACCGCTCCGAGATCAGCTTTCTGAACTGTGGTCCCTGAAATTCAATCAGTTTGAGGCAGCACAACTAATCCTGGATCAGGATGACAGAGATAAGCACAAAATCATGTTCTTTTTGCTCCATCTGCATTTCATAAATGCTTCTGAGTCATATTTTGGCTTTCATAATAGGAGTATGTAAAAAGTTTTTTTTCCCCCCTTTTACCTTATATAGTGGCATATAAGTGCATGACACACTGAGCTCCAAATGCCTTCAGTGAGTCAAATTGCAGTAAAAAGAGTGGAATACTACACTGTACTGTAACAGACGTTAGTAGCCTGCGCTTGTCCTATTACACAACACTGTCTCTCACTGCCAGACAAGACATCTGCTTTTATGCTGAGAATGTGTGTGAAAGGGTGTGAAAAAGAGTTATCTATAGACATACACAATTGGTAATGAAGACCATTTCTGTTCCAGCTAATTGTCAGCAATGTAGATAAATACATCCAGCTCTATATATTCTCTATACCCCTGATTAGTTTCTGCTCTTCACTTGCCATCTTTTTTCATTCAAACGGTTTCTTCTCTAGACAGGGGGATTGTATGGAATAATCTTGTGTTTAGTGCCAGTGGTAATTTAGCGGCACTTGTGTCTCCAAGTAATTTTCCACGAGCTTTTAATGTATTTTTTCAGCTGCAACTTTGTGATTAAGGACATATGTGAGCAACAAGGCAGCCAGGTAATTCCATTACTTTACAATGTTTCAAGCAGTCATTTTGCCTCAAAACATATTGTCAATCAAAAACGTTACCGTGTGAGTGTGATCAGCGTCATTATGCACTGCTCAGCATTACTACATGCAAAAGAGTATTTATAAAACATCGCTGGACATGCATTAGGCTCTAAAAAGACCCGATGTAAATGACATATTTCTTCATCTATGAGACTATAAAATTGGAAAATCCTTAGGAACAAAAATCCTACTTTCTCCATTGAAAGAGAGAGTGAGCATGAAGAAGACACTGGAGTGCGAGCAACAGGCACGACGCCAGGCGGAGTCTCTCAGCATTCAAGTCCAAAAAATGGCCGGCTGGAACCAGTCGTTTCCTCTCAAGCTGTCCAGTGCTGGTCTGTTAATATGATCTCAAAAACATGACTGATCCTTTTCTGCACTGGCACGAAGCTCGTTGGCTCATTTGATACCACTGAAAGAATCGCATTCCCCAACAGCTGATAAACGACATATTACGACTCACAGGGGATTGTTTTGGAAATAATGATGCAATTTTTTTAGGTATCACAGAGAAGTTTCACCCAAAGGTATGCAGCTGCGAAAAGACTGACATCATCAATCATCGCTGACAAAACGTTGCTGAGTGAGCCAGTTTATTTGCCAGGCATAATGATCCCTAATCAGTGTGTAAAATAATGAATATGTCCATTTCACAGTTTTATGATGTCATAACCTGGCCACTGTGTTAGAGAACATGACAGAGAACACCAGCTCGCCGTATCTGGAGCCTGTTAGGCTTTCATCCAAACAAATGAGAAGAAACATCCAGCACAATGCAGACGTTCTGCACTGCATTGGGATCTTTCTCCCTCGGATGAGTCAATGGGATTTCACACTGGCCTGAATCCTGAAGAAGGCCTCTCTTCATGGAAAAACTCAAACATAAAGTAACATGCAATCACTCACCCACAAACCTGGAGAACATTTACCGGCTTTGATTTATATGCCACAACACAGATGGGTCTGAGAAACCACTATAGCACAATATATGCTTGGATTTCTGCCATAGCTATGATGTTTGTTGGGAAAACTTGAACACACATGCCATTAAGGGTAATCAAATGTTCCAAGCACCTGGAGAGTGAAATCACAAGTAGTGGTTAGTTAAGAAGTTCCTTACTTGTCGACCGGCTTGTCCAGGTAGTCCGGGTGGTCCCATTATCCCAGGGTCCCCCTAAAAAAGTGAATATCATAACATAACATTTATAAGTACTAAGTCAATAATATACGACAAATTGCATACACATGGATGGCACTAATATAAGTTTATACACATCTGTGTTTCCATTGTTTACACTTCTGCAAGTCCCAATGCTATACATTGCCAAAGGAATGAATGCTACTACATTAGGAGTCAAGGGGAAGTGCATACTTTTGCTCCATTTGGCACTCTACCAGGGGAGAGTCCAGGGTCCCCCTTTCTTCCCTATGACACACAGACAGGAAACAAGTGAGGCTTTTACAAGATACATGTGTACTGTAAGTGTGTGTAAAACATGCCTCCGACACAGGGAGATATATTGCACACTGTTGATCTGCAAGTAATAGACAAAATATCTTATCACATGACAATTTTCACATATGAGACCAACTACTGAATTATTATTTTTTTTTTTAAATATCAGCAGGCTATTGAATCTTAATGGCACAAAGAGCAGTACCAATCACTGAATATAATCTCCAAGTCACTGTGACATTGCAACATTGCATCCTACAGTTATTACTATTACATTACATACAGTTATTATTATTACTTATTATGATCATAATTATGCCTTAGCATACAGTATATTAAAAACCAAGTCGACTAAAGCATTGTTGAACAATCAGACCTGATTGGTCAGAGGGTAAAGTTCAGCCCTGACTGTAGATTCATGTGCAAGGTTTATATGAATGAAATCATTCTAAAATCAGACTTGGAAGAATTAAGAAATAAGATGGATGAATAGAACTGGATAAAAAAAAACATATGTAATTATTAGCTATTAGCAAAAATGAAAGGAAAATTCACCCTGAAACACACAAAATATATTTATGTTGAAAAATTTGTGATGTGCTCAGAGATAATTTGCTGATAATTTGTTGGATGATGTATTATCATTATTTAATGGTGTTTAATAGGAGAATTTTTTTTAAAAAATTCTCAAATATAATTGTTTTGCTTGTAGCTCTTAAAACCAATAGAACAAGGGCTTTTCTTTTCCTCACTCAGCATTTTCCACTGACATTCGATGTCATATTAATGAGAAACCCAACGCAGAAGTAGAGAAGGCAGCAAATGTTGGACTCAAAGTTTGTACCTTTTCTAATAACTTTGTATGAAATCAAGCCAATTGAACCATTTATTTGAATTCACACTCATTTTTGATGAGATAATTTTCATATACCACTCTTACAATGGCCAACATAGCAATATTAAAATGATACATACTATATACCCTGTGCTACTGTATTAAAGCACTGGATATGCATTATTTTCATTCCAAAGTCCGGCATTATAAGAGCTGCAGACTACTAACAGCAGTGACAGAAAACTGTAAGGCAGCTTTGCTACTATTGAGAATCTCCAGGGCAGTTTACAGCAACATGGCCAACAAATGCTCTTGAACCCAAGTCCGTTATTTATACAAGAGCGTGGCCCATATATGCCTGCAAGAAAGAGTTACAGTACGCTCGCCAAAGACACCGGGGATCACCAGGCACATTCTTCTGCCTTTTCAGGCAATGGGTGGCAGTCTGAATTAGTGTCCATGTCTCCTCACAGTCTTCATGTTTTATTCAATCAAACTCACCACAAAACTAGCATAATAACTGTTTTTGTGCTTGCTTGTTTAGTTGCCACACTAAAGTGCCATGCTCTCATTATCGCTTCAGCATCTTTAACCACATGAACATGGTGTATACCAATTTCAGAAGTAATTTTAGTTGAAGACGACTGTTTTGCAAGTCAAGACTGATGACAGTCACATACATGCAATGGCTCATTATGTAGAGCTATAAATAGGTCAACACCTATACATGTTTGGATTTGTATTACAATTATTAGGCTATTATCCCTAAAACATTTCTGGCTGATTATAGCTTTCTGAGCTGAAGGAGTGTGTCTTTATTTGAGGACACAAGGTTCATAGCAACTGTACACTTGTTGGCTTGGATCAAGCCTAGAGATTTCTTGAGAAATTGGTCTGTGTGTGTGCTATAAGAAGTGGCTTAACATGAATCGAAGTGACAAAAAACTTGCTGTTACAGATGAAATATTTCGGTCATATATAGAAATACTAGGAAAAGCTGGAAATAAGATGGATATATAGAACTGGTAAAAAGCTATATGTAATTCTGAACTATTTGAAAAGTTGAAATATTTGTGATCAGAGATTCTGGTGATAATTTGTTGGATGATGATGTAGTTTCATGACTCACTGGTGTTTAAAAAAAGAGAAAAATCTCAAACATGATTTTACTTTTAGCTCCGAAAAACAATAGAGCAAGAGCTTCATTTTTTTTCTTGATTCACCATTTTTCACTGACCTTCAATTTCATATTAATGAGAACGCCAACGTGAAGATAGTGGAGACAACAAAAAGTTTAAGAATACAATCCAGCTTCTCAGATTTATGGCAGACAAACAATTTGTCTAGTTAGTGATCTATAAGCATGATGGTAACAGCTTGAAAGTTAAAGCATTTGAATCTGATCTGTTTGAGGAGAGTGTACAGATGAGGAGATGAGACAGCTGGACATATTAAAAGTCTAAAGTGCTGCATGCATCAGTCACTTTATGAATAGAGGACTTCCCATTGGCGGTACTATCAGCACACAGTCCAACAGCATTGTGTTAGTTGAAAGTAGAGCACCTTTTGATGAAAGAATTTGAAACCAAAAACGTCAGATCAGAATTGAATCCTGAAATAAATCTATTGCGTCACCGAAGATCACATATTGATTCTAAATATTGATATGCAAATTGAATGGAGTGCATTTTTCCTTTAACTCCTTTAACCCCTACTCTTGCACTCCTCACTCTTTTACACATTTACAGTAGTTACTGAATAAATTTATAGCAGTTCCTGAAGATGATTTCATATGAAAAACTATACTAGACTCAGAAGAGCTAAACAGTAAATGTACTGTATTTTAGTACCAGGGATAATAGGTGTTGCGATTTTGAGCAGGAAAAGAGCAACTATTGATTAATATTTGTTTACAGCCCACAGCAGACATGCAGAAGTACAAACCTTGAGCCCTTTAGGCCCTGGACGACCTGGGTTTCCATGTGGACCTGGAGGACCCTGCAACACAAGCATATGTTCACATTTTATTTGTGCGATCACCTCTATGCTTACACTTCTGTTATTGCAGGAGACATAGACCAGGCCGTGAACCTTGACCTGGGCTATTGTTCTTCCCCTTGAGAAGATTTACAGGAGAAAAGAAAGGGAGGAGATGGTAAACAGTGTCTGGCACTGCGGTTGTTTGTTAAACTCTGACACGTCTTTATCCTGTGTAATTTTCAAGCATTGGTCATAGTTACACTGCATGCAACCAATAGTGTTTGTGCTTTCTTGTAATGCCATTAAGGATTCTCAAATTGAATGTTTAAAAAGCTTTAAACAATCTTAATCTATTCTCCACATGCCGACGTGTCCTTGAGAAAGACACCGAAGCCCAAGTTGCTCCCGATCACAAGCTAGTGCCTTGCATGGCAGCTCTGCTCCCACTGGTGTGTGAGTGTGTATTTGAATGAGATGAGTGAATGAGAACCAGTTTAAAGTGCAGTGTAGAAGTACTAAGGTTAAAAAAGCGCTACATAAGTGCAGACCATTTAACAATTACCATAGGCTGGAGTATAGCTGTTCGTAAATGGGGAAAATGAAACGAAAAGTGACTAGGGCTTTCAAGCCTGCAAGTCTCAGAAACAAAGTGCTCATAGGGCTACATAAGTGCTCATAGGGCCCTTCAAGACTACTGACTAACCTGCATTAACATTCAATAACGATTTATTCCAAATGGCTTAAATGTCAATATTGTCAGGCTACTTATCAATATAGATGTAGACATCATGCTAGTATAACTTTTAAGTCACATGACACGTCACACACGATGTGTGTTACTACACTATATGGGCTGATTTATGTTAGAATGTTATAATAATTGACATCTTGTAAGGTACCTCATATTATCTGACTCTGACTTACCAGTAGTACGGTGAGATATAAAGGCAGGTGTCATGATCTTCTAACATAAGCCAGTTGTGAAAGTATCAGAACACAACCTTATGTCAATATAATTCTACAATTATATTATGTTACAACATTTCGAGCCTTTTGGAATCATGTAAGTCTTAATGTTTATATATGTTCATGTTGATTAATTCATTCATCCTGAGTAAGCACATTAACCTAGTCAGGGTCATGGTGGATCCAAAGCCTATCCTGGGTGTGAAGCAGGGACACACCCAATGATGCTAGTCCTTTGCAAGGCATCATGCACACACAGTCCTCACACAGACCTAGAGGCATGTTATTGAGAGGTGGGACAAAACCAGAGAACTCTGAGGAAACCTACATGGTGAAATGTGCACAGAAACTCCACAGAGACACTAACCTGAGTTGCCTGCTGTGCCACCATGCATTCTCATGCAGGTTCACGTTATTTGTCATTAATTGCCTACAGTATGTAGGTGTCATGTAGTCCTATGAACACCTATTACTGAGACCTGTTTTTTCAAAATAAAAGGTTTGCCCTTTAGTTGCAGTCTTTATTGTGTCGTGTAGCCCTAAGAATAACACCAATTAGTAAAGTGCTACTCAGGTCTCTATTTCATTTTATCTGGTACAGCTTGAATCAGCAAGCATGTTGTTTAGGATGTGAAATATTTTAGCACTGTCCAATGTCCACAGTTAAAAGCTTGCAGAATGTTTTTTGTTTAAAGGAGTACAAAATGTTTAAAAGTTTCCATTCAAAAACTCACAAGCACAGTAGACGCTTTCATAACACAAGGTCTTGTCTGCGGTATAACCTGATAATAACCCAGGTAATAACCAGAAACTTTCTGCTGACAAGCTTTGTGTGTACAAGTTGTCATTTAATCATACAATTGCTTTCGTGTGTCCCTTGATTTTGAAAATGTGTTTCAACCAAACAAGTAAATAGTCGTGTTAAATTGCTGCTTCCACATATTTGATCTGTCTTACGTCAAAACCCACGTCATTCCCAGCTCAAAGTCTATGGGCGGTCGGATCTGATCTACAATCTCCGTCTGTATAAGCATGAACATTTTTGTGCTACATATGCAAAATGGCCCTCTGTTTATATTATGGCATATGGATGTGATTTTCTGCATTCAGTCACCTCTCCCACACACGAGGCAGAGAAAGACAGAGTGAGCAGGAGGTGGGGGGAGAAAGTGAGAGATGGAGAACATGTTCTGATGACCTACATAACAGACGAGAGAAAATGAAAGCAATAATCACCAGCGGCTGTCAAACCCAATAAATGCGGTGATCCTGAGGCACTATAGAGTGAAATGTTAACATGCCATGTACCTAGTACAGAGGTTTAGAGCAAAGTAGAATGAAGCAGCAAACAGAGATCAATGTGTGACGAGGAGAACCTCAAAGAGCGATAAGTGTATGCAGCTATTAATCCTCCTTGTCCTGAATTGTTCTGGGCCAGACACAAAAGTCATGAGTGAAGCACATTTCCACTGCTGACTCTGCACATACTCGCCATATGGAGACGCTTACCAGGAGCTCATCTACAGATTTCCGCCTCCTTATTCAACAGTTCGCCACATTGCTCTAGATACTGCAATTTGCTTAGATGCTGTGCATGTGGCAGCAGTTAGCCAACACACAGAGCCAAAGAGAAAGATTAGGTTTTAAATTATATTTCTTTTATGGCATGACAGCACTAGATAAAAACATAATGGGTGCATGAGTAATGTTCCTTTAAAATGTTGAGTCGGAGAAAGCCCTCACATCTCGCAATTTGTCCAGGTAGGAGTGTGAGCTGACACCCGGGCATCTCATTTCACCTCATTTATTTCACCGGTTTGCGTCTCTGATTCCTTTCAAGTGCGCACCACACATGTAGAGCTGCTAAAGCACCCGAGGGAGACTGCTGGAACCTGGCCTCTTGGAGTCGAATACAAAAAAGTGATGGAAAAAGGACAACTTTTTCCACTCCTTCCATGATGTTGGCTCTAAACATTTTTCTCCGAACTGCCTAATCTTCGGAAATCTATCCAGACTGGCACGGCATCTCCAGTGTCATGATAAATGGAAACAGAAGCCAGGTTTACAGTGGTGCGCACTGTACATATGGAGCACTGTCCTTTAGAAGTGACCCAGAAACCCACTTTAGTGACATTATTCAGCAGGATGATGCTATCAAATGAGGAAAGAGTCTATAAACATTAACGATGTAAGGCCCATATCAAGCCTTGGCAAAGAATGTTATAAAGAATAACAGTGGTATTCTCCAGTGACCCTGCAAAAATAACAAAACACAATACCGTGCACGATCACATTTATGGTTCATTAGCCAAAAGGCTTGGGTTTGAGGCTACATAAGAGCTCTCATGAAGATGGAGCTCTGATGAAGGAAAACCACATTCATGCAGTGCTTTCACATTTCTCTCAAAACTCTGTTCTGCTCATAAACACTCAATCCAAAAGGAAAAGAAAAATCTGTAAATCTGCCCATAAAACTGAAATGCGGTGTATGGCAAACAATATGCTGAGCCAACATAGGAAAATATCACATCAATAATGTCAGGAGGAAGCAGTGTCTGCCAATGTTTTGTTTTTTTTAAATACAGAAAAAGCAGAAATTCTGGTTTTGAGTAATGTTTTTACTATTAGTCAAGGGCATGTACAATGTTTTTAAAGACATATCTCATGCACTAGTCCCTGATTCACAATACCATGTGATAATTAATGCTGAGAGGGCCATGTCAACTGAGTGATATTTGGTCTAGACTTCGCCCCTGGGGTATCCCTTTGGAAACATCTGAATAAGAGCAGTGATGAGGAAATAGTCCCTCAATACTGAAACAATCAACATTTTCCATATTTAGATCAAATCAACTGATATATTATGGCTACTCTAAATGTTAGTAAACTATTCAGTAAACACTCATACTTCACTTGTTATAATAAGCTATAAATATTTTACAGGATGTCTTGGCAGCTGCTGTAAAGCACAATCTAATAAGAGTTCAAGAAATGCCAAAACCAGCCAGCTACAAGCTCTAAACTGATGCTAAGTAACATTTCATCTCACTATGGTACCAAGAGTGAAGTTCAGTTGTCAAGATGGCTCCTGAGGATACAGCTTTTCTCCCAAAATGTCCAACACATTGTCTGTACTGAATCATTAGAAGAGTGCGAGTTTATTCTCATACAAAAATGCAAGTTGATTCTCATACATCATCCATTCCCAATGCAGCATCCAATACAACAAAACAAGAGCCCAAATTCATTATCTGCATTTGTGATGAGTTGCCTAACCCCCGCCCCCATAAAAAAACAAACAAAAAAAAACATGACACGTATTCAAAATAGGTTTGAAAATTGGCAGTAACACCAACATGAACCCTCAGAGAGAGATGGTTTCATTTAAATCAAACTGTGTTTTCAAGGCCGGATAAATAATTAGGGAGACGCCATGTGCATTTGATCCACATAAGAATTGCATATGTGCTCTAATTGTATTCCAAACTCTCCATACAGGGTAAATACCAGGCAGAGCAGGTTTTAGCTGAAAAATGATCAACAAAGAGGCACTCCATTTTCAACATCACCTTTCAGGCTTAACGGTTTTTCAGATTCAACAAAATTTGCAGTTTCCACATTAACCAATTATCAACCCAACCTCCCCAGAGCCTCTTGACCATGCTCTTTGAGGAACCACAAAGCAAAGCTTTAAATGCCTTTAATAAGACAACCACAAAGGACCCTTTCTTCTGTTTAGCAGATTGGGTTCCCACAGTGCAGCCCTGAGAGGCCCTGTGAAAGGGTTACGGCAGGTATCTTACACACACAACCTTCAGACTTCAAACCTACACACTGGGAAGTTTCTTCAAACTGCTGACCTTTCTCTGCTCTTCCTTCTTCACTAGTTATCGCTTTCTATGTGGTGACAAGTGTAAGTCCTCGTTGCCTTTGTCCAAGAAAAACAAACGAACTAATATATGTGGGTATCAACTGATATACTGATATCAGATAACTATATTCTTGTATGTTAGTCTACTGTATATCTACTTTAGCACATGAGTCATTTGTCATAGGAACAAAAGTAAGATCAAATATTCTTTTTCGTAAAATATACAGTGGGGTCCAAAAGTCTGACATCTCAGTAATAGATTTCTTTTCAAAAGAAAGCTTTAGAAATGTGCACATTTTCAAACAAAAGAAATAAAACTAAATGTTCAATATCTTGAATATTCAATAATCAAAATTCTATACTATTTCTATTTCCCTATTTAAATAATAGGCTTTTTTTTTACATTGACAATTACATTTACATTTAGCATTTAGCAAAGCCCCTTATCCAGAGCAATTCACAGAAGTGCTTTGAAGTCTCTATCAAAACACATCCTCATGCTAGTTCAATAGGTCATGGACCTAATATGAATCTAATATGGACTACGTTTTTACACAAACTTGTAGAGACCATGCCAGCTCGAGTGCACTCTGTCATTAATTAAAGCTAATGGAAACAAACCAAATGCTGAGAAATTCTGTAATTCATTTAAATATTTCTAAGGTTTTAATTTTCACTCACATTGTAATGTTGATAAGATAATTTGATATTAAAAAGTTTGCATTAAATAAAACATGTTTATTAATGGTTTCAAAATTTTGGACCCTACTCAAGTATATCTAAAGTTGTTTTAAAGGAAATAAACATTTGTCAGGATAAATCTTAATTGATAGAACTTCATAAATATAGATCTTGATTTTGGTCATGCACCCAGACTTTAACAGGTTTACATATAAGGGATACAAGGTATCATCGAAACCATGAGTGTCAGAGCATTCATCCATCCTTTTTCTGTACCGCTTATGGGTACTGGGTCAAGGGGAACATGGAGCCTATCCCAAGGGGGCAGTGGGGACGAAGCGCCAATGGGTGCCAATCCATTACAGGGGACAATCACACACAAAATGCACGTCTTTGACTGGGGGAAGAAACCGGAGTACACAGAGAAAAGTATATTATCCACAAAGCACAGGGAGAACATGCATACGCACACACAGGGCCATGGCAGGAATTGAACTCTCAACCCTGGAGGTTTCAGGCAAACATGCTAACCACTAAGCCTCCATGCCCCCGGAAGAGCATTCAGGATAATGGAAATGACTTTGAATGAGGGGGTGTGTCGATTTTATCCCATTTGCTGTAACACTTAAAATATCGCCAATGGACCAGTACTGTTGTGCTTAATTTAAGTAACACATTGATGAAACACTGAATAGCTTTTTTCTAAGGCATGACTAAGGAACACATATCAGTGGGGCTACTTACCCGAGGCCCTCTTTTCCCTGGAAACCCAGGCTTCCCAGGGTCCCCTGGAGGTCCCTAAAAGACAAAAAAAAAAAGTCACACTGTGAGGCAGAGCAAGACTGTTAAATGCTGAATGTCTACCTGCTGACATTTTGTGATTTCTCCCACAGAGCACAAAATCCTGAATTGCATGATGGCTCTGTGCCATAGTCAGTGAGGAACTGCTTCCAAAGTGTCCTAAATTTTAAGGGTTTCATTTTACAGCATCATGAAACATTGATCTAGGTGTGCTTCTGTAGTTCATGAAGAATAAGCTAAATTAATGAAAAATGAAATCACAATCAAAACATGCATTTTGATTTGTACGTTAAGAATTTCTGTTTGAACATTAGCCCCAGAGTGGTGAAATTTTCCTTAGATTATATCACTTGTAGATTTAATATAGTGTAAGAGAGCCAACCTGGGACTCCCCTTGTTGCCAGTAAACTGAGGCCAAACCCCTAAAGTTTTACTGAGGTCTGCCTCATATACTGTACCTGGCAAACAATTCTGGCTAGAGCCACATGCACTCTTGTTAATTATGTACAATGATCTAACTTTAAACCTATTACACACATGGAATAACTGAGCACTAAAGGGTCACATCTAACGAGAGGTCAGCCTTCAAACATCAGGTGAATTTATTCCAGAGGCTAGTGTTTTGTTTTCATTTTTTCCATCAGAAACGATACAAGAAGAGGGATTATGCTTGATGCTTGAATGTCATATTGCTGGCTAGACACTTTAGCTCAAGTGCCATAACGCAATTGTGGTTCACAAAAGCTAGTGGTACATCTAATGCCTCATGCTTAACTGAAGTCCACATCCATGCATGTGGGAAGAATTTATTCAGCCTAAGAGCTGTAAAACTGTTATTCTTTCAGGCAACATCCTACAACATTCTGAAATTTATATCTCCATCTGTCTATCTCTAAACAAAACAATACCTGGTAATATTTCTCATCACAGTAGTAGGAATCTGACTACTTATGTAGACACCATAAATTTACAGACTTCCTAGTTTCCATTAAGTGCAAAAAAAAAAAAAAATGGATACCTCTGTCTGTAGATTCTACAACACGGAGCTTGTTAGGCAAACTTTCAGCATAGTCAAACATTTCTTAGCTTTATTTCTTGCATGGATCATGTAACATTCATTACATTCGGTTTGCCTAACAAGCTCCATGTTGTAGAATCTGCAGAGAGAGGGAAGAAGGGAGGGATAAGAGGGAGGAAAATAGGACAGCCCCCGACCCTCTTCCACGTGGCACAGTTCCTCGTTGGAGTAACAGTATTAAGATATCTCTCTGTCTCTTTCTCTCTCTCCATGAAAAAATGCAGAGATTAGGACGGAAAAAAACAGACTACAGTAGCTGCTCTTTCTGGGAATCTGGTTCTCCAACAGTAAGCATTCAGCTGTGTGCCAATCACAATGAGAAGAACATCTGTTTCTCGCTGATTTGGTCATAGTTAAAACGATAGGTAATTCAGGATGCAAAGCAGTGACTTTAATTTTACACACAGCCATCTATCTGCTAAACCTTAAATGGAAGGTGTGTAGACTACGGTTGGAAATTTTAGTATGGTCGCAGTGGTCGATCTCACAACTGTTAAAGCGTTAGATGTTATACTATAAAGCTCAAATTCCAGTACATTTAGTTTAACAGTTTCATCGCGTCATTCATCCAGTGTCAATGTTAAGAGTAACATTGTGCTGGTTTAGGCTGTGCAGCATCAGGTGGTCGTCACAGCATTCAAAGTTCTCTAAACCCCTGCCCAGTGACTTCATCATTTAACAATGGGAAAATGAGTGTAAGCATACTATAGCCAGATACATCACTAGTCAATGCTGCACAGTTTTGACAGGATTACTTAAATGGGCTTTGAACCAAGACCACCAAATCTTCAAATGCACCAGTGATGACACCATTGAAGTTTCCATCCAGGCCAATACTATACTTTTCATCCAGACAATGTCCTCAAAAGTCCTCAAATCAACTTATTAAGTGCTGCATCAGGGTTAAGTTCCACTTGTTACCTAATCTAACCTTAAACACTACATATTAAAGTTAAAAAACACCATGGGCCTAAAAACACATGATTACGGCCAGTAATTCACATTTCACAGGTTTTTAAAATAAGCAAAGTGCTAAGTCTGCCATCTGGATACCATAAGACATTGTTTTGGGGTAGGAAAAAATTATCTACATACCATGGAGTTTCAACTGTCTGCTATAAGACGAATATATTATTGGTTTAAAAGCCGTTTTAGCATTTTGCTCTTTCAAGAGAGAGGTCGTGTGTCCTAGGGTTTTGATGAAGATGTTGCAATTACAACTCATAATTTTATGGTCATATATGTAGTAGCCCTATTGCTAAAAGTATACAGTACTGTACTGACCTTCATGAACAGACTGGTAGACTGATAATGGTGACCAGGTCAAAAACAATCAACGATGGGGTGGTGTGATGGGGCCCATAACCACTCCAAAGTGGATTATTTTCCTATAACAGCATGCCCCTTTGTGTTTTACTCCTCTTATACCACAGCAATTTGCCAACAATTACAATGAACAGTGAATGACACGTCATGATTTTCAACCATCAATAGTTACACTTAATGTTGTGGACCATATGTGAAACAAGTTGATTCCTGTTATCTCTTGCATTGAATGTAAACAACTGTTTGTTCACCAACCTCTCTTGTTTCTCTCTTTCAAAGTTAATATGCCAAAAAAAATGCAGCTTGTTATTTTACTGAGAAACCTGAAAGCACAAACTCCTATCCTGAAGATTCTCCAGTGGTGGAAAACATATAAGTATTACAAAGCACTGACATCTGACACCTGAGATTCCTTGCATAAATGTTAAATAAACGTCTCTTAACAGAACAATTTGCGGTATTAGCAATTATACATTTTAATTAGTTAAATATGTCTTAGTTTTGGAGAGTCTACCATGCAAGCCCCTGTGAATGAGTTCTTACTATAGAAACAATATTAGAACAAGTGTATTAATATAATCCGATCACCACATGAACTACTGTCAGAGCTGCTGTTATACAAAATTAATAAACATCTTCTCACCAAACAGAATTGATTATTTAATAATGCTGGGGGTATAATAAGAGTTAGATGGTAGCTTTGCTGATGTATATGTAGATGCATAGCTCTTTTACCTTTGCTCTTACGTATGCTCTTTTACCTTTGACCCTCCCTCAAAACGCTCCACTCTCCCTAAACTCACACTCCAAAGAATCTATCGCCTGGACGCCAATCCTCCAGCACAGATGCCAAAAGGCTGATGAAGACTTTTTATGTGCCAGATCATTTCTTAGCAGAATGTTAAAACGGAAATTTCACATAAGCGTGCACTGCTCCTGGGGAAAACCCTTTCCATTCATTCAGAGGAACAAAGAACATAAAAGGATATACCTACATTTTAAAGACAAATATTTAAGCTGAATTTTTTTGGACTCGAAATCAAATGAAGAAGACATTCTTTCACCGTTTTACATCTCAACATGTGCAAAGAGACATTTTGGTTTATTTCACAGAGATTGTAATAATTTACCGGTGGTCCTGGCTCTCCCTTTAGTCCAGGTAGTCCAGGTGGTCCAGCCAGGATGGAAAACTGTGTCGGTTCCAAGTCAAATGTTTGAAGACCATCTGTTGCTGCAGGGGTGACAGGTGCAAAAGAGTTGGGTTTGGCGTACCGAAAGGTAGACACCTCTGGAATGGATCTCTTCACTGCTATAGTAGTCAGCTGCCTTTTTGAGTTGGGCAAAATGCTGGACGGTTTGGTAGCTACTGAAGGTTGAACACTTTCTAACTTCTTTATGGTTGGTTTTGCTGTGACAGGCATGTAGTTATCTTTTGATTTATAGGGTTTTATAGTTACCCCCTTTTTGGGACTGCTCTTCTGGGTGGGCTTGAGGAATGTTTGAGATGCCCTGGTGCTAAGGAAGGGGGTAACAGTTGGTGTTTTGGCCTGAGTGGGAATCTGCAGGTTTGGTCTGGACAACCTTGGTGGTACTGTTCCATGCACAGACAAAGACAAGGAACCATACTGGGATATCATTTGAATGGACGTATTAAGTCCTCCTGAGATTTCAGCATTAATCCTTGTTTTATCCTGTGACAGGCTGGGAGTAACACCTTTGTTGATTAGCTCAGTTATGGTCATCGGGGTCCGTAGAGTGACAGAGATATTGGCATCCAGGCGCAGCAGTGGCAAAAGTGGCGGTAGGTTTGCTCGATAGGTGTCAGCTTCCCTGCATTGTTTTTTAATGTACTTACAATAGTTGTGAGCTGCCTTAGCAGAAGGATGTATGTCAAATTGGCAGATGGCTCCTTCGAACTGCACTGAGTTCTGGCTCATTTTGCCTAAAAGAAAGAAGCCTTCTGGATCAAGAGCTTCCTCATTTTTAAAATGCAAATTTGCATGTACACTTGTCTTCCCACAAGAAGTATATAAAGTGACTCTTTGGGGTTGGATGCCCAAAGCCAGGTTGTGCCACTGGCCATTATGAATGTCATATTCAAAATATACAGAGTTCTTTTGGCCAACATAGACTATAATTTTCCCAGGGATGAATTGCACCCCTAGCTGTATTCTTTTCCTCTTGGACACAATGGTGAAAAGGAAAGCATTATTGATGCGATGTGAGCAGATGCTGAAGATCAGGGAGAACTCCGTGCTCAGTGGGACTGGCACCACGGTGTTCACAGGCACTTCGATTCGCACCCGCTGTGTGAGGATAACTCCTGACTTGAAGGGAATTACGCCTGATGGAGTGGATCGTGTCCCTGATGAAGGTCTTTTTCCCACCAGGCCCAGCTTCTGGAGGATATCCACATCTAAAAAAAATGTAAACAAAAAACAAACAAAAAAACAAAAACAAAAAAAACAAAAGGGGCCAGATGTTACATAAAACCTTGAAATTAAAATCTTTAAATAAAACCTGAAAGGAATATCTAGCAAATATATAGCAAAAAATATAGCGAATAGTCCCAGCAGCTGATTTTGGAACAAGCTCAGCTGCAGCTAAGATACAGTATATGGACCCTTAGCTTTAATAAAAGAATATATGCAGTATTATGACATATGACAGTATGAAGTGTAAAGAGGTGACTGGCTGAAATACTGTATATCAACTTTTTTCTGCTGTCTAAAATATGAAGTGATAATATATATAACACCAACTTTCTGCTAAACAAATATAGAATCAGTTATGATATGGCACTAATAATTAGGAATTAAACCAAATCAACAGGTTTGGAGACAGAACTATTCTATTTAAATGGAGTAATAAATTTGTTCTACCAATCAGGGCAGGAGTGAAGTTGGTGTTATTTGACCACAGGTAGCCAGCAAGGTATTTTAAATAAAAAAACAAAACAAATATGGCATTATGCCTAATCAGAGAAATATTGGACAAGATTGGCAGCTTGAAATTACACTCTGTAAAAGACAGAGCCCTTTTTTCATACATCACTTTACTGTACATCTGTAACATATGGTAAGTTGGTTATGTAACAGCTATACATTTTAGCCTTACAACTCCCCAATGAAAACAGACTCAAATAAGGCCACCCTCAGAAGCAAAGACCATTTATAAACTGGTCGGTTGTAATGAGGAATGTGTGTATGTGAGTGAGAGAGAAAGGCAGAACACAATGATAAAATCTGTGCTGGTGATTATCCATGCATTCACTCCAGTTGGGAGCAAATTATAAAACAGTAACACTTATCATTGTAATCCAGAATTAGATGACAAATATCATCTGCCAAACTGCTGAGAAACACCTGATATCTATTAAGTATATGATATGAACCAGATATGAATTAAGACAAGGCCTATTGTGAAAGCAAAACTTGCAGTACAGGACTTAGCAGTCAAATAAATGAGTGGAAAGCTGCCAGGAACGCTACATTCAAAGCTGTAATCTGAGAATTCTGTCTGTATGGGTCATGGGTAACATGACATGTTCCAAAGGCAGTGGAGGAGACATTAGAGCATCTGGGCTGCAGGTCTAGCTGCAGACATCAATGTTCCACAGAAATCCTCTAGATTCATTGGAAAGTAAAGACCACATTTGAACTGCTTAGCTCAGCACTCCAAGTCTCAGAACCAAAAACACAAAGACACTCTGTATATCTTCATCAACATCAGTCAAAACCAAGGACTCACTGCTTTTTTTTTTTAATTGGTATAAGTAATAATCCTGAAGCATTGTCTAACGCTAAAAGAGTACTGCTAGAATCTTCCCTATCCATGGTTTACAAAGACAGTCTTATCATAAGTCATGCAGGGTTGTGGGTCGTGGGCAATAGGGAAATTTCGGTCAATAGTGGGAGAACATGTTCCATGAACTGTCCCACACATGAAAAAAAAAATCAACCTTACACTCCAAGCAGAACAAAAGCATCTTTCATGAGCTGACCATCAGCATTAGACATAAAAGCTTATAGTGGTACCATTTTAAATCTGTTAATTGCTTTAAGATGCCATGAGTTAGATTTTCCACTATGTTTCACAGAGATATTAAAAAAACTGAACTTGGCATGAAATGTGACATGATCATGGGAATTTGTGGTCTGCCATTTGACCAGCTGTGAGTCAACAATAATTGCTTTACTACTAGAGAGATGACATATGAGTAAGAATTTACAGTACATTAGAGATAAGGGAGGCCAAATGCTCATTATAATGGATGATATGACCCCCACATGGGATACAGTATCTAAAGAACAGATGTGGAGATGGCTGAACTTTAGATTGTGGCAGGAAGTCCATTAAGCCATTAAGGTCTCCTACATAAGGTTAAAATAAACATGAGCAAACATATCAGCATCAGTCAAATTTTCAAGAAATCACTTTCTACCCAGATGTGTACCATGTTGCTACACTAAACTACTAGCTACTTAGCGGCACAAAATATTCAGTGATTAATTTCGGTGAAAAAACATGGCTAACAGCACCATGTTCTGCAAAGAAATATGGAAACAGACATCTTGACTTGGCCTGTCTAGTTCCTCACTAACCCTCTAAATAAGCCACAGAATGATTCCACATGGACTGTTTTTCACTGTGGCCACAAATGCAGAAATATTCACATTGGCTCTCCCTGTTGCCATCTGAATTTGAGCACAAGACTACTTTCAGGTGAGTTTGAGATGGATGGATAGCATATTCGTGCTGAAGCGAGGGCTTTTAAAGCTCTGAAGTTAAACAAATAGACTCAGAGCAGACCTGATCTGAGGCTTCTGCATAAATCCAACCACTGTTCGCACTGGCAAAGGTGGACCACAGTAGTCCATGGAAAAAACAGTAGCTCTGGCTACCTCTCTGACCTCTGACTCATGCAACACTTTAATTAACTTGTCATTTTATAGATTAGCGCATTTGAATGATCACAGAAGTGTCTTCAGTGCTCAGCTTTAACTCTGAAACAAGGAACAATGGCTAATTTCAAGAGCAATAAAAGTCTGCTCATTTTTCATTTGTATTACTAATTGCATGCACCAAGATGGTATTATGCACATCAAAATGATCGTAGTTATCCTAAATAAACAAAGCTATACCACTAATCTTCAGTAATCACTTTACCCTGGTTAAGGGATGTGGTGGATCCAGGAACATTGCAGACATGCAAAAGTCCACACAAACCTGGAGCTGAAACGTGGTAACGCTCCAGCTACACCAAATTATCATTATCAACCTGAGATACTGTACATTCATTTCAATGTACAGTATATGAATTCCAGGTGCGCAAATGAAGTTATCACAAATTTCAATGAAAGTTACATCCAACTGAATGTGGCTACAGTGTATGAAAATAGAAAAAATGACTTACCTTCAGGCTGCACCTGGGCCAACCCTAGATAGCAAGTACAGTAGAGGACCGTGCAGATAAATAAGATTCTCCTGTGGAAAAAAAAAAAAGTTACTTAATGATCAAGTATTTCTGGAAAATCCTTGACAGTAAATTAACTAACTGCAGAAGCACTGTATAAAAAGAACATCTATAATATTCACATTCTAACCCAAAGCAGAATCATCGATCAACCCTGAGCAAAAGTCCTAATCCAGTCACTTTGCCTGCACTTCCATGATTGTTCCTGGAACTGGAATGAAAATAAAATGTGTTTGTCTTTTCCATCCTTAAAATTGCGTTCTGGACTCATCTCTCAAATGCACAAACTGTTTATAGGATCTGACATGGCAACTCATTCATTTCTGTGACCCATTATCGAAATTCGCTGCGCTCAGCAATAACTTCCAAACCTTAGAATACACAGTGCCACTCAAGTGCAACATGGTACAAATATATTTAATGTAAGTACAATTAAGCTTTCAAATCATTCCTGTCTTCAGGACACAGAGCCAAGATTTTTTGGTATACTAATTCTGAGGGCTGCTATTTAATGTTTAGTAACAGTAATGTTGGCATAGAATTTACTAAATAACACTCCAAATCTAATCTACCCTATTATGTTTCAATAGAAGGAGGCTGGAGCTTTTGTGTGTGTGTGTGTGTGTGTGTGTGTGTGTGTGTGTGTGTGTGTGTGTGTGTGTGTGTGTGTGTGTGTGTGTGTGTGTGTGTGGTGTGTGGCTGTTGGTCCAGAGGCTCTCATGAAAAGTAATCATGAAAGGGCCAGGATATTTTAGGTCAACACATGGTTTTGTCTGCCCCAAGGTTAAACCTTGGCCATAAATTAAACTTTCAGAAAGATAATGAATCAAACATACCTCCATATTAACACTGAATATTCTGCAAATGCCATCTTAGATTTTGGCTTTAAGGCCTATTGAGAACTTATGATCTGAATTAAAGAAGACATTCCAGAAGCACAAAATTCGAAATTAAATGTTCAAGAGCCCTCTATAAATGTCTGCAACTTTGTTAGATTATAGGAAGAGGGTCAATGCTGTTCTCTCAAAGGAGATTTATTGTGAGTGCCAATATTTCTGAATTTATTTATTTAGGGGGAGGGGGGGTGCAAAACAAAAACAAAAACAACAACAATATCAACAACAACAACACTGTTTTAAACAGAACTATATGGAGTCCCCATATGACGCAGTTCAAAATATCAGCCAGTGCCTGTTTTATTTATTTTTATGTATTAATTTTAGCTCCTTATAATTCTGCCATTGACTGTATTTTAGAATAAATGTAAGCACAAGAGCCATGCATCCTGCAGGAATTTGTCTTATGAACATGTATTATGGTGAGGTTTATACTGTATAATTGTAGTAATACTCAGGTTGGATGTGAAACACCAAATATCTTTGGTTATGCCTACTTACATCCTTCTCCTTTGTCATTCTCAGATAGCAACAGCTAATCTGGCCAACAATAGCATATTTGGATGCTAGCAGCAGGTATCTTTGCTTTTATAAAATGCCTCATAAAACCTAATAAAAGACAAAGTGTCCAAAGTTTGCCAAAGGCTCCAATAGCAGTACTTAGCAGCAGCTCTGTCTTCATCCCAAATACAGTGACAGTCCTGAGTGCAACCTCTTCCAGCCTGGACTGCAGTGCTACAGTACTTATTTGAATGACTAGCCACTGTCCACAACTGTCCAAGAATACTATAGCACATGGCCAGCAGCAAGGTCAGTAGTGAGAGCAGCTCTTTCTCTAAACTCTGCACATCTGTTGCTGTTCACAGTGCAGCCAGAAACTGATCAGCTGCATCTTGTCGAGGGTGAAACCAAGAGGAAGGCAGGTATTTCAACATACCAGTGACCTAGTAAATGACCAACAGTGAGCCAATGTTTTTCACTTTATGGAGCAAATGTCCGTTATTAAATTAATTTTCAATCTATAATCTTTATTTCACAAAGCTCCAGTGAAAAAAAATTTGGACATCACATTGCTTTTCCATTCCCATTAGCTCGCTGAGATGTTAATAGTTGGTATGGAAAGTAATTTTGAGATTGGCACATCCTCATGTATGCTGTCTGCCAACGTTTCCCATTCCAGGTCCTGGAGAAAATTGTCTAATGAACGAGCCTTTCACATGTTCTAACACACCCACATTCATTAGCCGATGAGTTGTCTCCTGTACCTTTGGGGCAGGAAAACATGTAAATGTGCACTGGGGATTGGGAAACTGGTGTATACACCCTTGTTCAGTCATCCCCATGCCTTTTCCCGCAGCCTAATGCCTACCTGACTGCCAGAGGGAATTCAGGATCAAAACAGGGTGGTTAAATCTGACTAAGACTACGAAGCTAAAGTGCTATACGAGCAATAGAGAGATCCTTTATAATAATTATTATTATTATTATTATTATTATTATTATTATTATTATTACAAAAGGCTCCCTTTAGCAAGTGAATGTTAGTTAACATGTTGACTAATGATAATTAACTGGATGTTAATGAACTTTCTAATGTTACTTAACATTATGAACATTAAGTCTAGCTAATGTTAAACCATGAGCCATTTAACAACAGTGGGTTTCCTTCTTAAGGAACATTGAAGAACAGTTTACTGCTGATAATGTTCATTCAATAGGCATCTTTAACCTGTTCTCTTATGCGTAATAATAAAAATGTGTGAAATTTGTAAAAGCACAAATGTAGAGTCATAAAAAAAGATGTAGTTTATAATCAGATGTTATTGCACAATGATTTATGAATCAGTATGAAAAAATCAAGGTACCAAACTGTACTTTTTCTTGTCACTTGGGCGTTTACCATCAAGGGTAGGCCTTTATATCTTTAGCGGGTATCTTTGACCTCACGAAGTTGCATGTAGTGTAACTGTAATTAGCTTTTCGACTAAAGTTAATGAAGGGTGGTCCTTAAGGTTCAATTATGTACCGTAAAGGTATAATGATATATACTACTAACGATACACTGTAAAACATTTCAGGTGGTTAAGCTTACAAACCTGAGTAATCTCAACTGGAAGTTAACCTTTGTTAACCTTTGTAAATCAAGCCAGTGGATTACTTTCAGTTGAATTTTTGAAACCTTATATACTCGAGTTCGATATCTAAAACTTGTCATGACAATTGGAGTTAAAGAGAAGTTCACAGAAATGAATGGCGCTGTCATGTTTTACAGTGTATAGGTGTCACCTTGATGGAAGCACCCCAGCGACACCGAAGAGTAGTGTTTATTTCTGTACACTCCTGGGAATAACAATTCTTTCCTTTCAAACCAATAGAAACCATTACAAGCCAGCAGCTAACCATTAAAACCCCTTTTTGGTCCTTAATGGTATCCGTTAGACATAACATGCCACCAATAAAAGGCAACAAATTCCCAGTAAAAACCATAAGGGACCATTACAGAATCCAATAAAAACATTACACTTCCCATTATAGCCATTAAAACCATTACACAATCAATGAGGGTTTCTATTCTATTATTATTTTTTTCACTAGGGTAATAACAGATAAATAAATTAATGAATAAAAAAAATGTAAATTAGGGTAAATTCAACCGGCTCCTGACAGAACAGCTAGAAGTGCTAACTTCACTTCACAAAAGATTGACCTGCTTTTTTTTTTTCTTTCTTTTTTTTTTTTTTTTATGATTTCATTTTTGAGCTCCATCTTTCATTCATTCATTGCGGACGCCGCAGATTTGACAGCACTGGAAACAAAAGGCATGCCCTCGCTGTTCGTCAGTAATGTTTGATAAACACATGGCAGCAGTGAGAGGCAACAGTGTAACTGTGTAAACATCACACTCTGCCCTGGTAGGACATCAAGATCCTGATATTGACTGATTTCGGGATATACTCACCCCCCGACTCCAGCCTGTCTGAGTTTGGAGTGCGGGGCATTATCCGGCTCCATTGCGTTTACTTCATTCTTTTTTGAAAGGGTTTACTACAGCCAAGACATGACAGCTTTGTGGGAAGCATTTCCATGCCCAAATATCCCCTTAAGTTCTCGCCGAAGTTCTCAAGTTAACGGAAAAGTGTGGAAGCGCGCTAGTATGCGTCTCCAGCTCGTTCAACCTCCTGAGTGCCCAAGCGAGATGTTTCCTTCACTAGCCACTCCATTAGAAAGGAAGCGTTCCTCAAGCCTGGAGCCAAAAAAGATAAGTCCGTTTCGGTGAAGACATGATTCTCAAAAAGACATGAAGCTCGCGAGTCGATGTCTGAAGCTACAGGAACGTTAAGTGAAGGAGGGAGAAGCTCGCCTCCCTCTGTCGCCCTCAACTGACTGAGAGAAAGACAGCCCGCTCGCCTGTGCTACTATAAGTTCCCCAGAAGGTGTGTCTTCTTACAAACGACCATTCATTCCGAGGTTCCTTCACACGAGCTCTCATTCTTTCATTGGACACGAATGTTTTCAAACAAAACGGAAGGTGTCAGGAAAGCAACTTCAATAAGAATATGTTATTGACACACAGAAGGACACTACAGCTTTTGTCATTACAGAGCCAAAATAAACAGACTAAATGCTGTTGATATTGATAAACTGTTTGTTTATGTAATGTAGTGTTCTAAATAAAATTGTTCTTCTTCTTGTATCATTATTTATGTTATGTATGGGAGTTCGCAGATTATGTATAAAAATGCGGGGCAGGGGTGGGTGGTTTTTATGGGGGTATGGTTACCTAGCGTCCAGCATGCTTGCCTCGCAGCTCTGAGGCTGGGGGTTCGAATTCCACCTCCACCTCCACCGTGCATGCACGGAACCTGCATGTTCTCCCTGTGCTGTGTGCACTTCCTCCAGGTAGTCCGCTTTCACCCAGCCCAAAGATGTGTTGTTGGCTGATTGGCATTTCCATTATGTGTAAATGTGTGTGCAATGGGTTGGCACCCCATCCATGGTGTCGCTCACTTTGTGCCCCAAGTCCCTTGGGATAGGGTTCAGGCGACCCTGTGACCCTGTGTAGGATAAGCGGTATGGAAGATGGATGGATGGATGGATATAAAAGTAGGCTATGTTCAAATCAGAGCGATCACTGAAGAAATATTCAGTATGACATCAGTATGATTTTGTAAATGAGTGTGCTTTAATGATGCTAGATTTGTGTTCTGACTCCTGATCAGGTTTGTGATGGATACAATGCAATAATGCACCCTGAATGGACATCCGTTCATTGTGGGGCACCATGCGCACACATATTCACCACCAGGGCAATTTAGTGTATCAGTCCACCTACTAGCATGTTTTGGGAGCTTGGATGAAACTGGAGAACTGGGAGGAAACACACACAGATACAGGGCGAACTTGCAAAACTCCACAAACTCCACCACTATGCCGCTCATATCCCGAATTAAACATGTGAAATGAATCTTTATTTACCTGGGCCTGGTAATAAACCTGTAAATTAATTGATCCATCCATCTTCTACCGCTTATTCCTTCTTCAGGATCATGGGGAACCTGGAGCCTATCCCAGGGAGCATCGGGCATGAGGCGGGGTACACCCTGGACAGGGTGCCAGTCCATCGCAGGGCACAATCACATACACACTCACACACCCATTCATACACTATGGACAATTTAGACACGCCAATCAACCTACCATGCATGTCTTTGGACTGGGGGAGGAAACCGGAGTACCCGGAGGAAACCCCCGCAGCACGGGGAGAACATGAAAACTTCGCACACACAAGGCCATGGCGGGAATTGAACCCCGGACCCTGGAGGTGTGAGGCGAACGTGCTAATCACTAAGCCACCGTGCGCCCTAAATTAATTGATAAATACACTTAAATATATTTACAGCATTTCATGTTGAAAGACCAGTTACCCTTACAACAATTTTTTTACGACAATAATTTTCTCATGAGTTGGCTTAAAGCTACATTTTCTTGATCGTGACTCGGGTGTGCTAGTGCCGTCCTTTACTGTGAAATTCCTTCTCTGAATAGAGCCCTCATTGACCCGACCTCAACAAACAGACAGTGAGAGTATGCAGCAGAGCCCCAACAGAGCGCCAATTCAGCCCGACGCAACCAGATCCCTCCGTCAGACACAGAGGGCTCTCACATCTCAGTGCTGAACCTGAGCAGGGTGCACGATGCACGTCGGAAGGCTGCTTCAGTCTCACCTCCGTTTGGAGTCAATGCTCTCATACTCTAGGATAAATCATACAGGTCATCTTGTTTCCACATACATCTAATATCCATTTCCATTTGCGCACGATGTGCAAAATTGATATCAAATTCTTTGAATATCTTATGAAAAACATGAGGGATTAATAAATAACAAACTAATACAAAATGTTCTTACAAGTCAAAAAACAGAAAACAGAGATCAATTTAATCACTTACAGGTGTCGATCTGAGCTGTATTGTTTCTTATCCCAGACTCGTGAACAATAATGGAAGACAGATGCTATTTATGACCTGGTACCACAGCGGATATCATAAGTCCAATGTCTGCTGGAAATGAGAGGATTTTCCTGCAGTGGTGTGGCCAGAAATTCAATAATATTAATCGAAATACGGTGAAAACCACTAAATAGTGTCCACCAGTGAAGTCACCACTCAAAACTGACTAGTATAGAATGAACTGGTGTGATGTAAAATTGGCTCCAATTGTTAACAAAACGAATCAGTGTCCAGTGTCAAGATGGTTTTCATCTGGAAAGCTACACTTCAGAAAGCTACACAGCTTTCTGATCTTAAGACAAGTTAAGCCTTAATTAAAAAAAATAATAAACTGTATACAGAGTATCCCCACATATCCACTTCAGCTGAGCTCTTGGGTGAGTATGAAAAGTTATCCTTATCCATATGTAAACAGGAAATTTAGTTGAAATATCAATCAACTTCTAACAAGTACAGTAGTTTCTTTGTGGGCTGCCCCCAATATGGTCGTGCCAGGAAGGGCCACAAACCACATATTAGCCTATCTAAACGTTCTTTCATTCCAGGCAACAGATGTTGGCCTGTGGTGCAGTCCACCTTTACCATCTCATTCATTTAGAAGATTGTCTTGAATTGTGGTCAGTGCATTTGAAAGCGTGTAAGTATCATGTACTACTCTGCTACCCCACTGGGGTGTTCGTTTGTCTTCAGTTCACTTTACATGCTGTATATAAAGTTCAACATATTCAGCCTTTCAAAGAACCAAATAAAGAGCCAAAGCAGCCCATAAAAACATTAAATAAAAGTAATTAGATGACAATTTATTAACCGTTGAAACAGAATGGAACATGGGTGCTGTTCAGTTCTGTTTATATCTTTACCTTGACCTAGGTCTTTATAATCTTCCTAATATTTGCAAGCATGTGTACATTTCATTGATAGTTTGTTATTTGCGACTGAGTATTCACTTGGTTTGTCTGTTTTGTCGATCATGTTGTGCTTTATGGTAAGTAAGGTTAGTTTAAGGCTGTTAAGATGATTATAAATGTATTATGAATATGATGTTGAAAAGTAAATTAAACATACACTTTGTCATTTTAATGCAGTAGGCACTGACACAACCCCATACCTTGACAGACGCTGGCTTTTGGACTTGATGCTTGGATGACACAATGGCTGTTTTGTCCAAAAACTATTTTAAATGTTGACTCATCGGATCACAAAGCATGATTCAACTGTGCTACTGTCCATCTCAGATGAGACCTTGAATCTTTGAATCTTTTAATTATATTGTGCTGTGTAGAAGGTGAAATGACCAAAATTCTATTGATTTGTCTTTGGGGAATGTTGTTCTCAAAGTGATGGATCATTCGCTGATGCATCTTTTGGTAGATTGACGAGCCTCGACCCGTCCTTGCTCTTGAAGTACTAGAACTTTTTATGGAAGCTCCTTATATACTATAATTAGATGAAAGCCTCACCTCGCATTCTTATTTTAACTTGTCACATCACTATTAGTCCAAATTTGCGCCTAAATTTGAACGTGTTGCATGCATCAATTTCAAAATAAAGGTTTTTCTTCAAACAAACTATGCAGGTGATTAGATAAAACATCAAATACATTGTCTTTATACATGTTTTGTGTACATACAAGTCAAAGTACATTTACAAATCACTCCTCTTTGTTTGTATTGGCATTTTCCCTACTGTCCAAACTTTTTCGTAATTGGGGTTGTACATACATATTCATATGTTTTTAAATCATCAACTGTGCATTTATATTTTTAAAGACCACACTTGATTCCTAAGAAATAATAATAGTTCTGTGTGCAGATTTTGCACTTTTGCACCTTTAAGTAATCTGACCAATTGAAACTGCAATAGAGTATAGTGCAGTTTACTAAACAACATGGCAGGAAGTAAATAAGAATGCATTTTTTCAAGAGATTAACTGCTATATGAACAAGAATGCCTTCATCATGAACACGTAGAGCAAATAAAAGATATCAATGGAGCCCCAGAAAATTTGTGAGCAGTATATTTTTTTAATTCCTGTGCACAATGTACATGTACAATGAAAATTATGTGCAGAATTTAGATAAGTATGGCCAGAGTATGCTAAGTGGACATCACAAAATCATTATACTTTATTCATGCCCTCAATTTTTATATTTTAAATTTTCAAATTAATAAAATTGTGCCCATGTTTGGTTCATTTGTGCTGTTCTCTAAAGAACACATGCCCAGAGTTATCTGGGAACAAACATATGTTTCAGTACAGTATATACTGTACTTTGAGTATTGTTAAAATGTTGTGAGGAAAATTTCTAGCCCTCGTTGTGTTGAATATCTAGCTACTATAGATATTATGATAAAGCAAAATTAGCTTTTTTTTAGCCTTTAACCAGAATTTCACAGGTTATAGGCAAATGCAACCACTGTCACTACACCGATCAGCCATAACATTAAATCCACTGACAGTTCACATGCTGCCTAATATATCACACCCCTTGACAGGTGCCATTGTAACAAGATAATCAATGTTATTCACTTCAGCTGTCAGGAGTTTTAATGTTATTGCTAATCGATGTGTATGTATGTACATACATACATACACCCATAATAATGTGTGTGTAAGTGGTACAAATTGGATTTAATATATGATATATGATACATGAATGCTATATTTTTCCTCTGTTTATCTAATATATTCTTTCTCTTGGCTATGCAAAACTAAATTAAACTGTGGGTTGAAGTTTTATGATAGATGTGTGTGTCATCAGTGTAGAAATTAAACTGTAAACCATTCAGCTGAATGATAAAGGAACATGTAGATGAAAAATTGAACATATCTTAAGAGAGAGCCCTGTAGAATAACATGAAGGGGGAAAATAATAGAAGATCTGTAATTACCAACCAGTGAGGTAGGAAAAACATAGGATTCTGTGATGAATTGTATAAACAGGAACACGTAGGAGTAACTATTAATACAAACACATTCTGCAGAGCCCACTACAATACCTTTCTTTAAAGTTTTCTGAAAGAAAAGGAAAGTTAAAGATGAGCCCGAAACTACTAAAAGCAGTAGAATCCATGGAGGATTTTATGCAAAATTGGTGTGACAGTGTCAGTTTTCAGAGAGAGAGAGAGAGAGAGAGAGAGAAAGAAGAAGAAGAAGAAGAAGAAGAAGAAGAAGAAGAAGAAGAAGATTAATAATAATAATAATAATAAGAAGAAGAAGAAGAAGAAGAAGAAGAAGAAGAAGAAGAAGAAGAAGAAGAAGAAGAAGAAGAAGAAGTATAAGGACAGCACCTACACACTGCCTATTTATTTCAATCATCAAACCAATACACTCCTGCCCCATGCAACTCCCTAATAGTGCATGTTTGGGAATACACTGTACAAGACTGACAGCCATTAAGAAGAGCCTGACCTATTTGTACTAGCATGATAATATGACTTTCAAGTATTTCTGGAAGTTGCTTTCGATAAGGGCATGTGCCAAATGCTGTATATGTACATGTAAGAAAGCTGTCAAAATTGTATTATTAGCTACGGGCAATCAAATTCTGCTCATTTCCACTCAGTCCAAATGGAAAGTTTTGTTCCAAAGCCCTAGGAAACACTGTGTAATTGAGAAACTGAAGAATTGTACATATAGTAGACTCGAATGCCTAGTGGATGCTTTTTGAAATCCCAGAATCACTGTACAGTTCACACTGCACTATATTCACATATATACAGTATCTCACGAAAGTGAGTACACCCCTCACATTTTTGTAAATATTTGATTATATCTTTTCATGTGACAACACTGAAGAAATGACACTTCGCTACAATGTAAAGTAGTGAGTGTACAGCTTGTGTGACAGCCTTAACCCTCTTGGGCATGGAGGTCACAAGAGCTTCACAGGTTGCCACTGGAGTCCTCTTCCACACCTCCATGACAACATCAGGGAGCTGGTGGACCTTGCTCATATTGGCTAAAAATCCAACTTTTTTATCTGAAACTTGTACTAATAAATAGAGCTTGCCACCAAAGCTGTTGATTTGGATGATTCAACCAGCAAGAACTTTTGTCCTTTTTGTTACTAGTTTGGATGCCTGAAATACCCTTAAAATATACTTCAAACATGATGGAGGCTATTGAGAAAAAACAATTCATATTTCTGACCTTGCTGTGACCTTGAACCTGTTCATATCAATTTAACAATGTAATTAGTTGATCTGTTGTTTACAATGATAATTCTATGTAAATTCTACAAACATTCTGTCATGCAATGGGATAGGAGACGGATGCAAATGCAGTTTAAAGCCTTTATTAAAGTGACAGGCAGACAATTCCAAAATTCAAGGCAAAATGTAGTCAAAAAACAAGCGAGGAGTCAGGCAGAATCGAGAAATGAGGACGAGAACACGGTCAAAACACAGAAACGCACAATACTTCACCCTGAACAAAGACACATGTGGGGTTTAAATAATTAATGTAATCAAAGGTGGTAACACAAAAAAGCTGAGACATTAGGAAATAACCAATAACACAACAGATGCAGAGACAGAAATCAAAACAAAACACACATGAAAAAGTAGATAGTCACTGAAAACCCGGAAGTTTGGGCAGTTCATACGCACTAAATGCTTAACGCGAGGGGAAATCTGTGACACATTCGGCCACTTGTTCTTAAGATATTGTGCTAATGAAAACATTGAATGGATGGGTGGATGGACAAATCAAAAATATAATGCCTTCACCACCTAATGACAGAGGCATAAAAATGTTTTGTTAGATTATGTAATTATGCTAGAATAGCCCTTGTACAGTTAGTTTTGGCGGATTGGCATTTTGGAAATGAGTTTTTACTTTCAGGCTGTTGGAAAGGGTCTTACGTAAAGCTGCTGCACCTAATTTGTCTACATGCAGTATATAATCAAGAATTTCTAATCAGAGGAAGCAATTGTTCTTGTAGGGAGCCCAAAATAAACTGAGCAATGTCATAGTTAAGCACAGAATACATTCTCAGGTCATACTCGGACTAATGCAAATTAGTTTGAGTCACTACACTGGCAAAGGAAGAAATCAGACTGACAGGATTTTCAGAACTCACAATCACAAACCTTATTTAATAGATTTGTGACATTAGAATTTTGTTTTGTACTTTTGTTTCAGACTCAAAGACATGGACAAACCATTTTAGTAGCTTTTCAGCCATGATTTACTGCTGCAATATTTCCCAATGATCACACAATACATAATGAATCAGATATAATTGTGTCATAATCAGATATAATTTGCCACAGGCAAATTCCCATGAGGCATTTGGTTCATCTTAACCCCTAACTATGCATAATATAATAAACTAATAATTAAAAAAACATGTTGGCCACTGTGGCCAAATTATAATTCACTGCAATTATCCCAACACATGAGTGGAATGTGGTCATCATCTGGGCTTTTTTATTATTATTATTAGTAGTAGTAGTAGTAGTAGTAGTGGTAGTAGTAGTAGTAGTAGTAGTATTAGTATTAGTGTTATTTAAAGCTAACTCACAGCTACATAAATCAGACCTTCATAATGCTTTCTCCTCAGAAGTCACAGCATTCAGCCAATGGGGATCTCACATGACTGACGGGCATACGAGTGCCTGATTCTCCTCTCATCTTCTTCCAAATCTGCCATGAAGCTTTTCATGAAAGGTGAGAGTCTCCATTTGCTATTTTTAGCTGGTTATCCAGGGTTTGCCGAAAATTATTTGAAGTGACCCACAAAAAGAATTTGCAGACTCAGCAATAAAGTCTCTAAATGTCTTGAGTCTTATCCGTTTTGTTTTGTAAGTTTTTCATCTCATCGTGAATTTCTATTAGGGGTGTAGCACAGTACCACTATCTGTATCTACATCTGTTTAGTACTCAAAATATCCATATCCATATCTGTATCTGTATCTGGATATAATCCGATGCGGGCATGGCCTAAACCAAAAAGGGGATTTTCTGGGGGGATTTTTTAAAATGAACCATACTACTATGCTCCCAGAAACACTGACAAAACATAGGTAGAACTGCAAGAGGCCTTTTGCTGCACGAATTGAGTTGAACAATTTTAGAGTTGCCGAGTAAAACCAAACTAATTCAATCCAGGTTAATTAAGGTTAATAAGTTTCATGATGCTGAGTTTGAACTTTCTCAGTCAACCTAGGTTTTAACCTTGAAACAATGTTTACTCTTCATGTGAGTGCACATAAATGCCAGACGCATTTGCAATAAACAGTGTCCAACGTGGAAAAAAAGCAGGTGTGCATACTTTTCGGTTGAAGAGTAAGAAATTATTTTGTGGAAATATGAGAAATCTAAACCTACACTAACCACAAAAAGCAACACTGTTGCGGCTGCCAAAGCTTGGGAACATTGCTGATCAGTAAAATGTGTTTTACTTTATACCTTACAATGAGAATAAACAGATTGAACACTTATAACTTATAACACTTATATTTCATGTAATTTCATTTAAATATATATATATATATTTTTTTTACATTTAATATTAATAAAATAAATATACATTTGTGAAAATATATTAGGCCAGGGATAATGCCACCGCATGAAAACATGTAGGTTTTCAACATGTAGGCTAGTAGCTATATTTAAGCTGTAACCCTGACCAATTACTAAGGATTGTCACGTCTGGCGAATGGAGGCCGAAGCAATTGCAGATTTTTTAAACATTTATTTTAAACACACGAAATAACGAAACAAAAACACTAGGACAACTGGGCAAAACACTATGGCAAAAAACAAGCACGGAGACAGAAGTGACGTGAGTCTACAACAACGAAAGACCAGGAGAAAGTGCAGACAAGGACTATAAATACACAATGGTGCTAATTAACAAAAACGTGAGTCAGGTGCATGTGGTCAGGTGGTGTAGTGCAGTGGCTGATGGGACTTGAAGTCCCGGGTTTCGGATACGCGGACAGATCCCCCTCCAAGGGGCGCGCCACACCTGAGCGCCCAAAATCAACGGGCCCCCTGGGGCTCACGGCCCTCCGGGCCAAAAGTCCCCAGCAGAACCAGGAGGCCGAGCAGCTTCCACCATGGCACAAGGAAGCGGGTGGAAGTCCTTGGCAAAGCATGAAAGAGGGGCGACATCCCCCACGGGACAGGAGAGCGGAGCATGCCTCACCGCGAGGTTCAAGGGGGGAGCGAAGTACCTGACGAGGCCACGGGGAGCGAGTTCTCCGGGCTCACGGGGAGCTGCAGGTTCTCCGCGGGGCTCACGGGGAGCGAGGTTCTCCGCGCAGGCTCACGGGGGAGCGAGGTTCTCCGCGAGGCTCACGGGGAGCGAGGTTCTCCGCGAGGCCAGGGAGAGGAGCGAGGTTCTCCGCGAGGCCCAAGGGGAGGAACGCACGCTCCGCGGAGCATGAGGGGGGAACGGAGACCTCCGCGGAGCAGGAAGGGGGAGCCCCCACTGAGCGCAGCGAGGGAAAGGAGCGACGTCTTCAGCGGAACGTGGAGGCAAAGTGACGTCCCTCAGCGCAGCAGGATGGCAGAGAGACGACCGCAGCCGAGCAGGAAGGCCGGCGACCTACGCCCAGCCGAGGAAGGCCGGGCACGTCCACAGCCGAGCAGGAAGGCCGAGCGCACGTCCACAGCCGAGCAGGAAGGCCGAGCGGCGTCCACAGCCGAGCAGGAAGGCAGCGACGCCCAAGCCGAGCAGGAAGGCCGAGCCGACGTCCACAGCCGAGCAGGAAGGCCGGGCGCCACAGCCGGAAGGCCGGCGTCCACAGCCGAGCAGGAAGGCCGAGCGACGTCCACAGCCGAGCAGGAAGGCCGAGCGACGTCCACAGCCGAGCAGGAAGGCCGAGCGACGTCCACAGCCGAGCAGGAAGGCCGAGCGACGTCCACAGCCGAGCAGGAAGGCCGAAAGCGACGGCTCCACAGCCGAGCAGGAAGGCCGAGCGACGTCCACAGCCGAGCAGGAAGGCCGAGGACGCCCACAGCCGAGCAGGAAGGCGCAACAGCAGAGCGACGTCCACAGCCGAGCAGGAAGGCCGAGCGACGTCCACAGCCGAGCAGGAAGGCCGAAGCACGTCCACAGCCGAGCAGGAAGGCCGAGCGACGTCCACAGCCGAGCAGGAAGGCCGAGCGACGTCCACAGCCGAGCAGGAAGGCTGTGCGACGACCTCAGCTGAACAGGAAGGCTGAGCGACGACCTCAGCTGAACAGGAAGGCTGAGCGACGACCTCAGCTGAACAGGAAGGCTGAGGCACCTTAAGGTAGCTGAACAGCGGGGAGTCTCTGAGGTCAGCGAACAGAGGTGAATTCATGAGTCCGCCCGGAGCCGGAGCGTCCTCACACACATAGCGGGGCGGCGGAGAGACCTCCTGCACAGGACTCACCGGCTGCGCGACTCTGAGGTAGCTGAACAGCGGGGAATCCTTGAGGTCCGCGAACATAGGGGAATCCATGAGACCCATCGGGGAGGGAGGGTGGGAGCAAACTGCTGAATCCGGAAAAAAATAAATAAATACAAAATCTACTGCCTCGTAGTCACGGTCTTTCGTTCTGTCACGTCTGGCGAATGGAGGCCGAAGCAATTGCAGATTTTTTAAACATTTATTTTAAACACACGAAATAACGAAACAAAAACACTAGGACAACTGGGCAAAACACTATGGCAAAAAACAAGCACGGAGACAGAAGTGACGTGAGTCTACAACAACGAAAGACCAGGAGAAAGTGCAGACAAGGACTATAAATACACAATGGTGCTAATTAACAAAAACGTGAGTCAGGTGCATGTGGTCAGGTGGTGTAGTGCAGTGGCTGATGGGACTTGAAGTCCCGGGTTTCCGGATACGTGACAAGGATGAATGAAAGAACAATGTGAATGTACTGTGCATTTTGTCCCATGTGTGCCAGATCTGACCACTCGCTCATACCCGCATGAAAAGATCCCGGTCCTCTAGTCTGAACCAGATGCTCTGTGAAACTTCACATCTGTATTCAAATCTGTTTAGAACATATTCCGAATAATGTATTCGTATTCACCCCGCCTTGTGCCCGATGCTTCCTGGGATATGCTCCGGGTTCCCCGCGACCCTGAAGCAGGAATAAGCGGTTGAAGATGGATGGATGGATGGATGTATTCGTATTCAGTTACATCCCTAGTTTCTATGCACCTGTAATAAAGTATAGATACCATATTATCACTAGCACAGAAAACAATGCAAACTCTGGATCAGAGAGGTAATCTGTGCAGTGTGTCATCAGTGAAGTTTTGGAAGTAAACCTTTAAATCAGACATGGTAGGCAAAATTTTGTAATAGAACCATTAATGTTTTCCCTAGGAAATGTAATTTGACAACATGATACTCTGCCCTGGGTTCTGCAACTGTAAATGTTGGTAGACTTGTGGTTTCTGTTTGGGATACCATCGTTAGAATGCAGTGCAGCACAAAAAACAGTGGTGAAGTGCATTTCTCTCAAATTTTTTTTAAGAGACTAAGTATGTGTTACATTTTACAAAAAACAACAAAAAAAAATGAAGTACAATCTATTGTTTTACAGGTGAACTTTGAAGAATTCAAGTCCAGACCTTCTGAAATGTAAAAACAGATTAGCCATGGCTCGAGCTGCTGGAACCTGCACTATTTATCACCCTTGTAAAGCAAATATTTAAAGCTGAGCATGAGAACTGAAGCCTCATTCAGAGCGGCATTTCTGACAGCATCCAGCTCATACTGACCAGACCAGAACAAATTAGCTTTTACCTGGGCCAAAAGCTCAGAGTTAGCTGAAAGGGGGCAAACACAAGCTTCAGTGTCCTGACACTAGGTCCAGTTGTTGCGGTCTTTGCAAACACAGTGCTTCACCAAACTACTCAAACACACCCTCGAAAATTACCCTGCCGCCTGCTACTACTACACGTTTGTTGTCTACTACCTGCTCACCAACTCAGTGGAATTCATGTCAAACTCTTCACACACCCCACCCAGACAACTGTCCATTGACCAAATGGGTGGATTTGCTTTCCGTGTAATCACACTCCACTGTTAGGAGACGATGACGAAAAGAGACCCATATTTTAAAATGGTTTGTGTTCTTGAACAGACAAGGCCTTTTTGTGTGACCCAGAATGCTCATACATGTTAGGAATCTTTTTCTTTTTCATATATAAAATGATTTGACTTGTATTTACTGACAAACTTTCCAAAACCCGGAGATCATTAGAAACCTTCTTTGTGAACAGGACACAAAAACTTTCAAAGGTACAAAACATTTCTTCATACATATCCAGGAACACCTTGAAGGCTCATTATCCAGTGGCTCCAGGCCGAGAGGTTGAAAGAGTCCTGAAACAGAATTCTATTCAGGCAAGATTGAAATCTCATTTGTGTCAGGACGGAAGGATTCACTGATCTGAGGCCAGGAATAACTCTGAAGACTAGAAGTCTTTTCATTTCAGGAAATATTGTTTGTGTTTACATGCATGTTTTTAGATGTATAAACATTTTCATGGCATATTAGGTTTTCTGAAATTCTGAAAAAGTTGGGACTGTATGATAAATGCAAAAAAAAAAAAGAGTCATTTGAAAATTCAATTCACCCTGTACAAATGAAAACACATTATTAACACATTATTTAATGTTTTACTTTGTGAATTGAAAATATACACCCATTTCAAATCTGATGATTGCAACACACTCCAAAATAGTTGGGACAGTCTTTGCTAGCACCTGCACTCTCTGCTTATGCAAACATGCGCTTGTAATCTGGGCAGATTGTGGTTTGGCGTTGTTCTGCTGGAAAATGCGGGGATGTACCTGGAACAGACAATGTCTGGATGGCAGCATGTCTTTACAAAATGTGTACATATCTTTCCACATTAATGGTGCCCTCATAAATATCACACACAGATATCTGACACAGGCCCATGCCATGACAGAGGCTGGCTTTTGGACCTGATGCTTGGATGGCCCTTTTCCTCTTTGGCCCGGAGAAAACGACGGCTGTTTTGTCCAAAAAAACTATTTGAAATGTTGACTCGTGGGACCGTAAAACAGGAATCCACTGTGCTACTGTACAATCTCAGATGTGATTGAGCCCGGAGAACTTGGCGGCGATTCTGGACAGTGTTGATGTATGACATTTGTTTTGCGTATTAAAGCCTTAACTTGCATCTGCAGATGTAGTGATGAATGGTGTTGACTAACAAAGTTTTACCAACGTATTCCCGAGCCCATGTCAGGATTTCCTTCACAGACTCATGATGGTTTTAAGACAGTGATGTCTGAGAGATTGGAGATTACGTACTTTGGTTTTTGGCCTTGCCCTTTAAAAGATTCCTTGAATCATTTAATTATATTGTGCAGTCTAGAAGGTGAAACACCCAAAAATCCTGCTGATTTGTCTTTGGGGAATGTTGTTCTCAAACTTTCGGATTATTCGCTGACTCATCTGTTGGCAGATTGGCGAGCCTCGACCCATCCTTGCTCTTGAAGTAGAAGGTTTTTTTGAAGGCTCCTTATATACCATAATTAGACAATTACCTACCTGTGTCACATCACTTTCTTATTTCAACTTGTCACATCGCTATTAATGCACTTCTGTAAGTCGCTCTAGATAAGGGCGTCTGCCAATTGCCATAAATGTAAATGTATTAGTCCTAGATTGCCCCTGTCCCAACTTTTTTCGAATGTGTTGCATGCATCAATGTAAAAAAAAAAAAAATTCCCTTTGCAGTTGATTAGGTAAAACATCACATATCTTGTCTTTATACATTTTTTGTTTACCTGTCATTTTTTGTTTACCTGTCATTTTTTGTTTACATGTCATACATGTCAAAGTACATTTACAAATAACTCTTGCTGTTTTTATGAGCATTTTCCATGCTCTACCAACATTTTCAGAATTGGGATTGTAAATTTCAGGAAGATAGATCTCTCATCAACTCTAGCATGAATTCAAACATGATCATTTTGGAAAAAATATACAGTAAGATTTACCACAAACACAACCAATGTCCAAATAAATTACACTAGTGTATTTAGAAACAAATACATGTCAATTACTATCCGTCTTTCAATTCTCCAGGTCTTCAGCAATGATCCATCAGGGATTAAGGGGAGAAGATCAACCTGACAGACTAAGGAGTCCAGGGGTAATTTAGACAGGCTCAATTTCAACATGCAGAAGAAATTACTTTTGTGAAAAGCTTTGATCAGCATCCACCTCCCCCCAAAGTCTCTAATGATGGAGCATTGCCATGCCATGATGAAACAAATGTTGAAAAGTATTGTTTCGAAGTAATAATAATTGTTTTATTATACACACATGCTAACATTGTTATATTAGCATGTTCTATGCCTTTATAAATTGGCTATTTGTATATACTAATTGTCTGCCATATTACATTCAACTCCACGTTTGATGTTAGTTTACGTGTAAAACTACTGTATATGGCACAGATGACATAAACCAAATTTTATGAGTTCCTAAATGTTTTTCCCCAAACAAAACCACATGGATATCAGGAATTTTCTGTGACCCCAAACCTGGACCACATTACACATTTTATTACAGTTTAAAATTGATAAGGACATGTAAATCCATATGCATTAAATGTGCTAATCATATTTATATGTTCACTTTCTTGACTTCTGTTGTCCCACTTCTGGTATTACAATGGGGTACAACAGAAGGAGGAACTATCAAAGATAGGTGGATTGAGAAATTTGTTTATTTTATACTGAATTTCTATGCTAGTGCAGCCTGTCAGGATAATAAAAAAGTATAAAATAGTATGCACATTATTAATTTAAATACAGTTTGCTGAATGACTTGAAGTAACATTTCAAAATAGTAGCACAAAAACTCTAGAGCAATATTTGTAATATCCATCTAACCATCCATCCATCCATCCATCCATTTTCCGTACCACTTATCCTACAAAGGGAAGGCTAGAGCCTATCCCAGGGAACTCGGGGCACAAGGCAGGGGACGCCCTGGATGAGGTGCCAGCCCATCACAGGGCACAATTACACATGCACTTGTTTGTAATATTGATTTTTAAAATAAATAAATATGTAAAAGAAAAGGTTTCTTTCACAACTCTATTTGTAAAAAAAAAAAAAAAAAAAAAAAGTGACCCCTATTATGAGAACTCCTGATACACAATATACAAAAGATTATACACAATAAATTAGGCTTAAGAGAGCTGAATGTGGTTCTGCATATCAACATACCATTGCATATTATTTCCATATGCTCGAGTGATTTCAGTACTGCCAAGAATTACTTTTTTTCTCTCAGGTTATACAGAGTCATGGTTATAAAGAAAAAAATCCACATTTTGGGACAAATCCTAGATTCACAATCTCTTAAGATATTAATATTTGGGACATTTATACCAAACAATGTTCTCTTTGTATTCCACTGGAATTTCTTTCTTTGGTCCAGCTCAGCTTGTACTGTGGAGTGCATCAAGCAACAAAAAGTACAGTCAATAATCTAATTTACATGATTTCTGACACTTACCTGTACAATGCAGTATGAATTTTAATTATGTCAGATCAGCCAAAAGAGCTTTTTAAAAAAATGTATGTTTAGAATATTTTCTAGTTGTATTTGGTTTCCTGGGGCTCTCTATCCATTCTAGCTGTGACCTTCTGACCTCAATGACAGTGCTCATAGAGGATGCCAAAGTAACATCACTGAAGAGCAATGCCTATGCTGTAATGTATTACATGTTATTATATCACTATTATTTTGTGATTCCATTACTGAATCGGAAACTGGACTTTTCATCAAGAAGTGATAAAGGAAGAAAAATCTTCCTTCTGTGTTTAAAAACTTCTTATACACTCATGTTTGGCGTTGCCATGGAATGTGTTTAACTTAATTTTGATGTTTACAAAACTGTTCTTTTGTTTGTTTTATAGGGTTTATTGGATCATTATAATCTCACAGTGTGGGAACATGAAGTAACAATGTGGTTTTTTTTAATGGAGAGCACCTTGTCCTGTAAAATAGTTCCCTATTACTGGGCCATTATACAACCTTGCACAGCAATCATCTGATCTAATGACTCCACACAGATGTTCTGCCCCAGCACCATTTTTGAACCATTCTACAGACTGGGTGCCATTTCTCTCCCCAGGACATCATATGTATAAATATGCAGGAAAATTACCTGAAAAATACATTGTATTATTGTGCAAATTAAGAAAGAAATTCTTATGCACACTAATCTAACTGCAAATGAAATAAGATATCATTTAAAACATTAATAAAAATAGCATTTGTTACCGATCCTTCAGAAAAACTTTTTGTAATGTTTTGTAATCTCATCTTTTTTTTTTCCCCATAAGAAATCCATAATATTTTAATTAAAATACACACTTTACTTGTGCCCCCAGGTTTTCACCCAGTCTTGCTACCCAAACACATTTTACAAGTCACATGTTCACCAGGACATTGTATCTTCTGAAGGCCAATCGGAAGACTAAAAGTAAGTTCTGTCTTTTTCTTTTCTGTATGTTTGATGATCTTGTAACTATGACTGAGAAGGTCAATGTCAGTCTACAGTTCTGTTACCTAAATAATTTCCTAGATCTTTTTTATTTATTTATTTATTTATTTATTTTAACTAATTTCTGGTAAATCACTAGAATGTGCTCAGTATTCTCGTGCTATTAACATGTATGTCATGTGGCTATATTTCATGTATTTGGTAATTCTATGCTAAAAATGCAGTGATGTTACTTTCACTCCTGTTACTTGTATAAAGAGAAGGCTTCTGAGAAAAGGTCCAGCAAGTTTTTTTCATGAATTTATTGCAATTCTAGCTAAAACATTGTTGGATAGAGTTTTTGCAGCTGAACCATTTAGTGTTTTGTAGAGAAGCAAGAATATTTTCGAACTGATCTTAGATACTGGTAGTCAATGCAGCAATCTGAGGACTTGCATAATATGTTCAACTTTTTGTCTTTGTCTTTCTTACCTTTTGCAGAAGAAGAACGAGAGAACCCATACAATGCAGGAGCCAGAAACACCCACCCATGGCATGCTGCAGGGGAAGTAGTGAGACACTCCTCTCTTTCTCTCCTTCCCTCTCTCACCCTCTTTCTCTTTCCACCTTTTTGCTGTGAAGAATTACAAGCACATAGCACATCCCTTGTACACACACACACACACACACACACAAAAAAAACCCATGCACATGCAGACTCACATTGATGCTCACATATGGACATACATTCAAATGACCCAATGTTCATTCTTGTTATTAAAATGGGTTTTCAGGGAGTGTTTTGGTTTAAAAAAGAAAAAAAAGTATAAAGTTAAAGCACTATTATGTTTGGTCCATTTATCCAATTGTTTTAATTAATAGAAAAAAATTAGACTTAAGGTTCGGATCTCTTTTAAAAGAGAGAAAAAAAATGGCTTTGCGTGCATATATAGTGATTTTGTTTCTACACAAATACAGTGTTATGAAAAAGTATTTGCCCAAATCCAGATATCTTCTATTGTTGTGTATATCTCATACTAAATAGTTTTAGATCTTCAAATGAAATTCAACATAAAACAAAGGTAACCTGAGTAAACACACAATACAATTTTTATTTTGAATTGAAGCGAAAAAAAAAAAGTTTGCCAACACCCATCACCAATGTGAAAAACTAATAGGCCCCTTAAAATTAAAATCTGCTTGTGCCACCTTTAGCAGCATTAGCAGCAACCAAATGCTTTTGGTTGCTGCTAAGTCTTTCACTTACTTATAGGACTAGGATTTACTCAGAATGCTTTGGATCATTGTTTTGCTGCATAATCCAGTTGTACTTGAGTTTCAATTTATGGACTGAAGACTTGATATTCTTCTTTAGGATTTTCTGGTACAGAGCAGAATTCATGTTACCTTCGATTATTTTAAGTCACCCAGGACCTGAAGCAGAAAAGCATCCCCACACCATCACATTTTTCCACCATGCTTGACTGTTAAAAGGTTCTATTTAAGTGTTGATTTGATTGAACAGGGTTTGCAGTAATCAGGCCTGGTTGTGTCTAGTCCAGCTGAACCCCATTATGAATGCAGATTCATAGATCTGGGGAATTAGTAACTATAGAGGCAAATACATTTACTACTTCTAATTTAGATCTACATGTTTTTAAACAAATCACATTTCCCTTTTTATTCATTTTAATGATACTATGAATGTCTTCGTTTTAGATGTTAATAAATTGTGCACTTTTATATTTAACACTTCAGAAATAAAACAATACTGATTGTCATGCCAGTGCTGCTTTTAGCCATGAGATGGCCACCTTGGACTTCATTTCCCATCATCCCCATCAGACTACAACAGATCTCATGACATTGCCACAGGCCCATGTTTTGTGTTTCATCCTTGAATAGTGTACATACATACAGTATCTCACAAAAGTGAGTACACCCCTCACATTTTTGTAAATATTTGATTAAATAAAAAAGGAAACTGGCATGGCAATACACCAGGAGATTACACAAACCTCCGCACAGACAATAACCTGAATTCAGGTTTGAACCAGGGATCGTGGAGCTGTGAGGCGGCAAATCTACTTACTGTACCCCTGTTCCAACTAATAGAGAGTTATATAAATCAGTATAAATCTGGCAACAGGTGAATCACATGCTCCTGCTGAGTGGGATAGATTATACAGTATATTTCTGTGGTCCTAGCAGATGGACAGATGGACAGATGATAATGTAGTTGATGATTAGTTTAAGCAGGATATCTTCAAGAGGTTTGAACCAAATATCCTTTTTTTTTCTTGCTTTTGAAAGAGATCTAAATTGGGCCCATGTGAGGGAAACAACTCAGTTTGATCATCTTGATTGTATGGATTAAACATTATTGCCTTTGCCAACCACCATTTTTGATCATATGTGACAGTATGACAGTCTCAACTCTGAAAGTTATTTGGGGCTGGATCTGTTATTATTCCATAAGATCTCACAGGATCCTGTTCAAAGACCTTCATTAGAATTGGCAAACTGACTGTTGCCTTAGTGGTGGTATTGTGGCACTCATCAAGATGACAGGTGTTGCCAGCCACATTAAGTTTTTGGACTAAAGTATTACACTATGTGGCTCAGTACAGAAGCATTATAGCTCTCAGCAGTGAAGGATAGTCCTATTTGATATTAGTTGGTGAATCTTCCTCATTACTGCAATTGATCAGAATGGTTGTTGGAGGAGCATGTCATATGTGAGAAGCTTTGCTTCAGTTATATAGTATTGTTGGACACCATGAAGGTTGTCTGACACTTTCTCATGAACGATTTAGCCATCCACAATATTGTTTGCAAAATTGTTTGCAGCCACTCCTCACAAGAGCAGCACTTTGAAGTCACTGCTATGGAGCAGGCCGAAAACAGAGATGCTCAAGATGCTGCTGAACTAAAAGCTCCTCCAGCTGGAGCTCCTCCAGCTGTGGCTGCTCCAGTCAGCCTGTCTATGATGCTCACAAGATGTCCTCAGTGGGCAATCCAGAGGCCTTTGTGGAGCCATTTGAACATGCGGTAACTGCACAGGGATGGCCTGAGTATGAATGGGCTTTACGCCTCCTCCCCTTGCTGTTGGGGGAAGCCCAGTTGCTGCTCAGCAACTGCTGTCATGGATGTAGCTGGTGGTGTACTAGAGTGCAAAGAAAAGAAGGCAGGGCTGCAGAGGGTTGGGCAGTCCATGGAAGAACATCTCCAATGCTTGGGGATCCTCATGGTCATGGAGTTTGGCAACCCATCTAGTGACATCCTTGATCTAGCAATATTGGATCACTCAACTACTGGCAGGAACAGTGGAGTGGGTCCAGTGCCACCGGCCTGCGTCCCTCGACAAGGCCATCCAGCTGGTGGAGGAAAATTTGGCAGCATCCACAAAAATGGGAATGCTGGAATTGGAATTGGGACCTCATGGACTTCAAGTGGGTACACTGGTCTGGATCCCTGACTCTTGAATTTCCCCTTGGGGATCAATAAAGTGTCTATCTATCTATCTATCTATCTATCTGACTCACCTCAAGCTTCCCCGGATCGACCAGGAATGTACCGTGTACTTGTGAGCATCCAAGGGAGTACATATCAGAAGTTGGTGGACCTGTGTTTGGAACCAGACCTCAATTCAGTGTGCGGCATTGGGAATGATTGTTGAAGGTGAGGTGTGTGCACAGGGACATTCACAAAGATCCTCTGGTGTCACTGTTAATACATTTCCAGGGCCAACCATATAGGGTTGAGGTGGCATTTAGTCATTTTAGTAATGAATTCCCGAGTTTATTATTAAAAACTATGATGGTGGTCCTGCTGCAGAGTAGTGGTGTGTGTGTTCATATTATTTTATACACAAGATTAGAATTATTTAAACAGAATTAATAATTCAGTATCTTGTATATTGTTGTCATAGCTAGTAGTAATGAGCTAGCAATTTGTCAATTGGTGAATATGCCTGGCTGTGGAAGATTTGCTCTCTTGCGGATTGTTCGGGTGGTGGGGGTGTGTGGCAGAGGGGTCAAACATTGCCTATGGACAGAGAGAGCATATGTTCTTACCCATGTATTTTTAAGGGCAGCCTACTTATAGTATATCTGGATGTGTGTTTTCTTTTCAGTAGTGGCTTTGAGCCAGAGAAAGATGGCGCTAAGGGAGCTGACACAACACACTTGCATCAAATTGGAACTTGGACATGACATGCCATGAACAGCCATGTTTTGATTTATTTTTATTTTCTTATTAAATAGAAGATGTGCTCTTGCTTTATACTAAATAAGAAAGAATAAGGCAAACACGTGCAAGTACAAATCTGAATAGGAGGTTCATTATTTGTGTTTTTAGAAAGCTTGTCAGAACAGTTCACAAAGCATCTGGTTGAGACTACAGTGAGATTGATCCCACAGGACAAAACAGGAGATTTTTAATTTCACGAGGACATAAGTGAGCTGCCAGATGTGAAGCTTGAAGGACAAATAAGACCATGCTCATTATGTGACAGTTCTGTGGCAGTAACTGCCTGGTCAGGGTTACAGTGGTTTAAATTAAGCTACTAATATGTTTATATTTTAGGAAATGCATTTTTAAAATATATTTTCATGAGCTCTGCAAGTTTGTCAGTGTGTTCAAGTCAGTTCCATAATCTGTTTCTTCACACCTTTCCATTGTTTCCACTAAACTTGGGTCTTAAGTTTGTCTGTGGTAAGAACTGTAATTTTGTGAAGATTTCTAAAGCATGTTGCTCAAAAAGAGAACACTGGCTCGTGGAGAGTGCATCGAAGAGAGCATTTCCTCCAACCTCATCAAAATTATTATGGTCCAAATCTATTTTCCACCAACCTTCATTGATTTGCTGAGCCTCAGCAAATAGTTTGACAATTTGGTCTCCTAGGTTTTTCTCACCTAGAGTGATGTGGTTAGGTTATAGTTTACTTTCAAAATAGACTTTCAAAATAGGCGTAACAGTCCACCATGCTAGAGCAATATATTGCAGCTAGGAGTGATTCCTTATGAAGGTGAGTAATAATCTCAGTCCCTCACTGCCAATTCCATTTCCACAAAGTCTAGCTCTATGAGTGTGAAGCTTGGCTTTTTGATTGACAGAACATACATTTTCTTTGATTAAGTAATTTCATTGCGTCTATTAGATTCAGCCTTTGATATTTAACTTTTGTCATAATTAATGGGTTTCTGAGCTTGCTTCCCTGTAACATTTTCTCAGTCTGTGTATGGGGTGAATCTTGTGGGGGTGTTTATTTGGAGATTTTTTTCCCCCACCATATTTGCTTCCTCAGAAAATTGTTCCAGTGCTCTCTTCCTGCATTCATTTGATCTTTTCTGGGACAATTTCCATGACTTTCTGTTATGTGTCTTTTCTCTTCATTTCATGTGTTGATGCATTATATTTTGCCCTCGTCTACCCCTTTTTCTTTGTCTCTAGCTCCTTAAGGATTGCCTTTTCTCCTTCAATGACGTCTGTCTAACTGTAACTGCCTGAAACCTACATTTGGAGCTATATATATATTTTTTATGATTTAATACTTATTTTATTAAATCATGACATTTGTCCAATAAATTGTATTGCTCCATCAGAAACAGAACAGTTCTCCCCAACAGCTGTCATTCTTCTCAACAAGCCACCTGTAACCAATAAGTAGAACTGACATTCTCTTTAGCAGATACCACTGAATGTGTATTTTGTATTTGTATTGTGGTTATTTTATTCATTGTATTGTATGTGGATTTCGTACGTTGTACGTTGTACGTTGTATTTATCGTTCATTGTATTGCATTTAATGTATGTACTTTTGTAGTACAAGGGCAGGTTCATTGGCAAGCCATCAAAGCCCTCTCTAAAACTGCTGAGAAGAGCAGCCAGTGAACAGGAAGGATGCCTTTTGGGACGGGGACTCCAAGTCTCTGGAGATTTATTTGGCTCATCAGCAAAAGCTGATGGAGTGGTGGAGTAGTGGATCCACACAATGAAACAGGTTGTAATGCTGACAGCTGGACTCTATACCAAGAACACTGGGCATAGGGTAGGAATATACCCTTGATGAGACCCAGTCCATCACAAGGCACCAGGCACACACACATTCACATCCTCGTTCAAATATAGAGGCAAATTGGAGTAGTCAATTTACCAACTAGTACGCTTTTGGGAGGATATGGAGAAAACCCTGTATTACTTTATGTATTATTCCTCAATAATCATTGACTAAACATAATCACATATAACAACACTGCTACATTAAAAGGCTTTGCATCTTAATATTTAATATATGTAATATTTATATGCATAATTCTTGCAAATTGCTTTATTACTAGTACAATGTGTATGTCAGCTTTAGGTCTGGGCAATTTCATTCTCTAAGAATAAGTACAACTTGGAAAAGAGACTAAATACACATCAAATAATCCATGTTGCCTCCCTAATAAAAACATAAAGAACATGATGATCACAAAGCCAGTATTTGTATTCGAGTCAGGGACTGTAAAATAAATATCGACCTCAGTGAACGGGGTCTCTGAATTACAACTTTTTATTTTTTTTAAATACAATTTCACTGTTGTAGGATTACAGACAAGTTATTGATTTCAAAGATATGTTAATATGAGCTTCCCACAGAGCGGGACTCAAGAACCCCACTCAAGAGTTGAGGCAAATATTTGTATTGAACAGCCAAGCAGATGGAACTCTAAATAAAGCAATTCATTTGGAATTGTTGGAAGCCACCCACACACAGGTCACAAAGTTTCCCTTTTTGATGATGCTCGGAATCCAATTATTTTAGCTTGAATTCGGGGGTTTAGAGTACAATATCCACATCTAAGCTTTTAAAGTAGTTTGTACACCACTAGTTTTAACCACTTCCTGAAATTTGCTCATCAGTGCTGTACTGATGTAATTCTCTTCCAAGCTTAAGTGCTCAAGAGAACACTGGCTCCTGGAGAGTGCATTGAAGAGAGCATTTCCTCCAACCTCACCAAAATTATTACGGTCCAAGTCTATTTTCCGCAAGCCTTCGTTAATTTGCAGAGCCTCAGCAAATAGTTTGACCCCGTGGTCTCCCAGGTTGTTCTCATCTAGAATGATGTGGGTTAGTTTATTGTTTACCGTCAGACTTTCAAAAAAGATGTACCAGGCCTCCATACTAGAGCAACATGTTTGAGCCAGGCCCAGATATTGCAGCTGGGAGTGATACCTTATGAAGGTGCCTAATACTCTCAGTCCCTCACTGCCAATTCCATTTCCACCCAAGTCCAGCTCTATGAGTGTGAAGCTTGGCTCAGAAAGATAGAATTGTCTTGGATATGCTGGCATTCGTGGTGATGCTGCTGTTTTCTCTTGAAGATCAGCAACTGCACTAAGCAGGATCTGAACACCAATATCACCTAGATGATTTCCAAACAACCTAGCCAGAAAAGAAAATGTATTAATAATTTCAGGATGATTCAGAAGGCTCTGAATTTATTATCTATAAACTCTCTATAATATTGTCTAATTTATTTGTAATGAGTTTGACAGTGTAGGCCAATTTATTTGCTGTCTTACAATAGTCCCTTGATCTCTGATTTGGCCTGTAGAAGGTCCAGTAGTAAATGAACTCCTGGAGGTCCGATATGGTTAAGATTGAGGTTGACCAATGTGACCTCAGACAGGCTGTTCTTCAGTGCTGGCACAAAACTCATTAGCAGTTCATCTGTCATGCCTGTATTTCTCAGCACCAGCTCCACCTCATCTGATGTATTCAACACATCCATCATAGCATCCAACTGCGGTAAATGTATAAAAGCACATTTATGACATTCTCTGTCGTATGATGCTATGACATTCTCTGAAAATTTCAGTGAATCTACAGTATACAGCACTGCTGCAATATACTACATAAGAACATTAGAGGTTCAGGCCTACCAAATATTGCAAAGATCAAGTAAAGTAATATCTTGATGCAAGATGGTATATACCTTATAGTTAATACATTTTATAACTATAGGGAATGTCAGAGGAAAATGATCAGACTGGTTCACAGGAAGGCTACAAAGACTGTGATAACTCAAGTTACTGAGATCACATTATTTTCCCATTCTGCTGTTCGATGTGAACATAAGCTGAAGGTCTTGACCTGTATCTGCATGACCTGTATCTGTATCTATGCATTGTGCTTCTGCAACATTAATGGATAATTGCATGACTTGGACTGATTTGATAGTTGCATGAATGAGCAAGTGTGCTGGTGTTCCTATTAAAGTGATTGGAGAGTGAATGTAGATTTTGTAGGTAACTCAGTGTAGCCCATTTTTTTATAATCAATTGTCAGCCATTCTACATCATCTATTAATTGAAAGGGATCATTATTGGACTATTGCTCACTACTTGCATATTATACATAATTTTTTTCAAGTCAGAGTAAACCATTTGGCATGGTTGCAGTGATGGTTTAGTGTGGTAAATTTTGCTTATGCAGCACTAAACTGTACTCAAGTCTGTCTACAAAACAAAGTCATTGGGTCTACTTCATTTAGCCAGCTGATCAGGAAAATGGGCATTGGTTTATTTCATTCAAAAGTAGACCTGCTTGATGCCAGGAAACTTTGCCTCTGAGCTCTATCCATGTTCGTCATTTTCATTTTGGCCACAGGCGCCATGTTTTCTATTAATAATTTTGGAGTAATAAACCATGGTTTAACAAAGCAAAAAGTGTTTGTAATGACTTCAGTGAAACAAGCTGTAGTCTAGATAAGGGCTTTGCTTTTACAGTACATGCTTTTACATGCAGAATCTTGTTTTGTCTCATATGCACATTGTTTCACATAAGGATTTATAAATCCAGTACTGTTTTCTCCTATAATCTCCCTTATATTTAATCTCTTTCAGTATTCAATTCAGTATTCAGATTGAGTATTTTAATTAGCACCAAGAGAAATTTACTTACACAATGCTGCATCATCTTAAAGGTGCTCAAACAAAGTCATCATTTGATTAGCCTATTTTCTTTACTAACGCTGACCCTTGCTTTTATTTGGACTCACTCCTGACCAGATCTCAGCTAGACATAGTCTTTGATTTAGTTTAACTCAAGATTGATCAAAAGCTTTGTGTATATGATTTAACCTTGTAATGTAAGATTTATGCACGCTTTGGCGATTGAACCAACCTTTTTTTGCAGTTCTTGTTTCTTCTCAAACGCATCATTCTCTGGGATCTCTAAAAAGAGAGTTTGTGGTTAAATAATCACACTGGTGCAGCATACAAATGTAAAAATGGCGAATGTTCTTCTTTTGTTTTTACACTGGAGATTTATGTGTGTTGAGTTTGTCATACTAACCTTGGCTTTTCATATCAGTCCTGGTCTTCCCTGACTTTGAATGGACATCATAGTTATCACTCTCTCCGCTAAGTTCAAGCTCGGTAGATGATTCTTTCGGATGAAAACCCAAAGTAAGCTGCTCTCTGAGCTTATTTCTCTCAAATTCTAAGAATGGGGGGACACTGTTGATGTTACAGCACAATTAAAATACTATGTTTCATTCTCTATGATCTAAAACTAATGTCTTGAACTACATTAAAACTATGGTCTTAAAATTCTCCAGTATGTTCTGTTTTTATAGATTACAGTAGTCCATATTTGACAATAAACTGGGTTACTGGGTTTGAGTGATGAGGAAGATTCAGAAGATCCATAGCTTTTAAACATCTTTCTGGCATATTCTCAAGGTACCTTAAGTATATTGCTGCATTAAAAAAAAAAAAAAAAAAAACTTTTTGCAGTATTGAACTATTTTGTAAAAGTGAGTCAGTGGGAATCAAATTATATGATTCAATGGGAACCTTGTCTGTGTCTAATAAGCCACAGTTCTTTACTTACTGTTTGCTTTGAACCACTTGTGTTGTTCTAGGCCTGACTCCAGACCAGTGCTCATTTCAACACATTCTTCATAGAAGTCTCTCAGTCTATCCCTGTTTCTGCTTTTGCCATTTGATTCCCAAGGATCTATCTTTTTCTTTTCAATCTGCTTACTCAGTTCTTCTCTGTCCTGTAATAAATCTTCAAGAAGTACAACTGCCCATAACTCCTCTGTTGTTTGAAGGGTTTTATCAAATGAAATATAGCATTTATGTTTAGACTGGTTCTAAGTTTTAAGACATACAATAAGGTGCCAAAGTGACCCTGTCCAATCCTTTCATAAGCAAAATTTACTTTCAAAAAAGTAAAATATTCACCTTGGACTTTGTCTTTATTGCTGTTATTTGGCTTCTCTTTGCCATGTTCCTTCACATTCTTTGATTTTTCCAGAGGAAGTATTGGGCTATTCAAAACAGTTGATTTGGTTTTATCCTCTATAGTGTCTCTTTTATCTTGAGCTGCCTCAGAGCCCTTGCTGTCTCTTCGCCGGCCATGACGCCTCTTCTGACGCTTATATCGCTTCCTGTCTGTCATGATGTCATTCATATCTTCACTATCTGTTAGCACCTTGCTGGCATCTTTGGGAAGCTTTCTTGTTGTCTGTACAGAAGTCTCCATTGCAGTAGGGATGAACAAAGGTGAAGAAGGGCAAGACTCCATATTACCTAGAAAGTATATAAAATATGATCCAATATAATGCAGGCATTAGGTACACACTGATCCTTTTGATAATAGATGGGAAACTGGTACTATTCATTGATGTGCAGTTCATCCAACCTTCCTGAGATTTGAGGGTGTGGATACTGTGATGATTAATAGCTTCTGGTTCACTGCCAATACCATGTCTTGAATTCACACATCTGGAATAAAAGGAAACATTAGCAGAAATGTGTTGTCCTATATCATACTTCAACCTATCTCTATTAATTTCAACATAAAACTCAAATCAATTTTAGGATCAATTCAACTCAGTTTCAACATCATCTTCATCTTTAATTCCACTAAAATTCAATTTAAACTAAATTCAACTCAACATCAATTCAGCTCAAACTCAGAGCAACTCAACTTCAACTTCCACCCAATTCCAACTGTGCTTAAATGAAGCTAAGTCAAATTCAACTCAATTTAAGTTTAACTTCAATTCAACTTCAAGTTAATTTATTTAAACTCAACATTAGCTAAATACTGAAATGTAACTCAATTTCAATTCAAGTGAACCTAAACTCAAAATCAACTTCAACTTTACCCCTTACCATCAGCTCAGCTCTACTCAGTTCTACTCAACTCAACATACTGTAACTTCAACTCAACTCAACTCGATTTGATTCAGTTTCAACTTAATTTAACAACTCAATGTCAAGTAATTCTAATTCACCTTCAATGTGAACTAATTTATCTCAACTTAACTCAATTTAACTCAACATCATTCCAGTTTGCCTCACACCTCCAGGGTTGGGGATTCAATTCCCGCCGCAGCACTGTATGTGCGGAGCTTGCATGTTCTCCCCGTGCTTCGGGGGTTTCCTCTGGGTACACCAGTTTCCTCTCCCGGTGACATGACATGCATTGTAGACTGATTAGCATGTCCAAAAAAGTGTCTGTAGTGTACGAATAGGTGTGTGAATGTGTATGTGATTGTACCCTGTGATGGACCCGCCTTGTGCCCCATACCCAGTAAGGATAAGCGCTACAGAAAATGGATGGTTGGATGGATAATAATAATAATAATAATAATAATAATAATAATAATAATAATAATAATAATAATAATAATAATAATAATAACAACAAAAAAAATTAATCATGGTCATATTGATGTACACACAATAACCCAAAATTTCAACACATAGGAAAGAAATACTAGAGGACAGGACAAGAACAATCACTTCATAGTAGTAGTGCAAGAATGTTCTCAAATAGCAGAACATTATGTTCAAAGAGAATTATACCAAAGTTACAGTAAATCAAAAGCATTACAGTGTATACTTACTTATAGCAAGGTTTCCCGCCACTCAGTCGGATCAGTCTGAAACAGCTCTTGCGGCCTTGCTGAAAGCCAGGGGTGTAACGATACTCACAGCATGAGCTTATTCTACCGGCCATTATTCCATTGACAAAGAAGGTGGCACTGAATGGGTAGCCAAGGTGTCTCTGAGAAATAAACTGGAACTGCTCTGTAGATGACATTGTAAATTATGGTTAATCACAATTATGGTGATTATTTCCTACTCAGCTGAAGAACATTAGGGAAAATGGGCCATCATTTTGGTCCTCCATGGCTGCAGTATGTCTCAGAACTCTTTGAATTATTGAATTTTTAATTCCTGGCTCCATGATGTGCAGAGTCTGTAGTTATTACCTCCAGGCTGAACAGATCCTTTAAAAGCACAGATATTCTCCCCTCCACATTTCTGTTGGAGCACTTTCATGTCATCCTGGGTGGTCCCAGGCTTTCCCCGGCCCAGGTACAGCATTGTCACTAAGACATTAGACTTCCTTGACTCTTTTTGTTCCTTTAGATAATTCTGATTAGGAAGTGAAATAAATAAAAAAATTTGAACATTAAAGCAAAACTCTTTGAATCTTTGAAAAGTACAACACTTTGCAGTCTTACATATGGGGAAACACCAGAACTATTTATTTAAATAATTATTTACTGATTATATACATATCTATATATATATATATATATATATATATATATATATATATATATATATATATATATAAATAAAAAGACACTGTGATTTTCAATAATGTCATAGACTGGCATTCCATGTAGGGTGCATTTTGGTCCAGTGATCCAATGCAACCATGACCAAGAGAAAGCAGTTACTGAAGATTAATAAAGGAATTAATGAATGAAGGAATTAATTAAATTTGCAATATCACCAAACAATACATCTGTCTTGTGTCTTTATTTAAGGTCCCATTTTAACGTATTATTAGCCTTGAAATGAAAAAACTGTTTGCGAAGACTTGTCAGTGTTCTCATTACAATTGTGATTTACCTCTGAAGCTGGAGAAGACTCTAAAAATTACAAACTGCCAGTATTATTGCTTATTCTGAATCCACTCTGTGCTGTAAACATGTACACTTTAATGACTTTGGATAAAACTCAAAGACTTCTGAACAAAAAAGCCAGTGACTAATGGAAGCTGTGTATATAACAGAGGGGAAAAATGGTCTGTCATTGTATAAAGTGGTGCAGCTGAGATTGTTCTGCCAGAAATCCACAAAGCCAGAGATACGTCTCAACACTGACTTGCGTGCATTGCCTCAGTGATGACTTGTGTATCTGTGTTAACTATAAAACTAAAAACTGGTCCTTCACCGGTTTCGCACTGAAGTCTGAGACTCTTTGTGAGATAACAGAGGAGGTGGATCTGCGGCGTCTGCTGCTGTACTCATATGGACAGGAATGGCTGAGATTTAGTCTCGCTGCTTGCAGGTTTGATGTCTTTTCTGTGATGTCTGGCAGGTAAACATCAGTCAGCTGGACTCCATTCACCAGCTGGCTCAATTTCCTGGGCTGTGTTGTAGAAAATAAAAAATCCAAAGGCTGTAAAAATCATACAGAGGCACACTGGCAAGAAAAGGCAGTGAGTTCTCTACAAGATACACAGTAGTAGTCCACAAACGTCCAGACTTTGAGAGAGCTTGTGTGTGGGTTTAATCAATGGATCTGGTTACCAAATGCAATGAATTTTAACCTCTTTGTTTTAAGAATGAGTTCATAAGATGATAAATAAACTTCTGTTTAAAGCTGTTTACACACCTTTATCCATTTGCAACTTTCATGCAAATTAGATGATTTGCATACATTCTTACAAATGTTATATGAGATTTTATATAAAAGTAAAGAAACCACAAATTATTCTGTCTTGGTCATGGAAAATGATGGGATCCTATGAAAATTCATATTATTCCCACTTATTCTGCTATGGAAGACTGGAATATCTTTAGCACTCAAGGGTTTTAAAACACGTGTGTAATTGTTGATATGATGATTTCTGTGAGGATTGTTTATTAATTTATATTATTATTATTATTATTATTGTTGTTATTATTACTATTATTATTATTATTATTTACATTTTTAAGAAGGAAACTCCAGTGAAAGCGCTTGTAAACAAGTTTCCCGTTATGGTAAAGTCAGGACAGAGGGCTTTATAGTTAGCATGAGAAGCAGCATAAAAAAAAAAACCTACTTCAAGAAAGAGGAAAAAGAAATGCTAGTGAAGAAACCATTGTTTATAGTTGTTACAAGAAGAAACTTGATCCATGGACCTTCACACAACATTTAACATAAGTGTTAGCAGATATAAAGTACCATATGCCAACACCGGCGATTTTTATTTATTTATTTAAGTATACTTTAATAAATAAATTAAAAATCGCTGGTGTTGGCAAATTGCTGTGGTATCACATCAAGTTGTATCACACCACCCCATCATTTATTATTTCCCTATAATGCACACTTCATTGTGTTTTAGTACTTATAAATGATTAAGCCATTAACATCCAACAGCAACTCCTTTATAGACTTACAGTATGTACAGTAAAATATTCAGTGAGTGCTAATTCAACAATTCCAACGGAATACCCACTCAACATGGAAATCCCAAGTGAATTTTCCTTATAGTATTAGAATATACCTTGTGAACCTCAATAGCATTAGGTCCATTTAATAGAACGAGACTGCCTTTGCTGGTGATTACACTGTCCAGGGCCAGTCTGTGGAAGTATGTAGGTGTCCTCTTCCCTGTCCTACTTTGGGTATGAATCTGTAGTGGAAGTAATAAAACAAATATGCAGCATTTCATTTTCTCTTTCTCTCTTAAATGCAAGTACTTATTCATTTTACTCAGCTTAGTGACTTTATTCACACTGACTTTTGCTCCTTTTCCTTTATCAAAAAGCTCATGGATGCTCTGGCTGTGTCTCATGATGCGCCTAGTGGAAAGAGCCACCTTTCTGGTTTATGTCACTTCTTCTCTCTTGATTCTGCTGTTCTACAAAAAACTAAAAAAGGCAAACATTTGTGGTTGGTCATTTATATGGGGTAATTAAAATATCATGACAGTGATGATTGTTCAGAGAGAATAAATGCTCCATTTCAGTTCTACCAAGACTAATAAGTTGTCTGTGAAACATGATAGCATTCTAAGTCCAGTGTCACGTCATCTGGTTTCCAGAGAACAAGAAGGCAAGGAAACGGCCAACATTTTGAAGAAACGCATTACATAATGCATGTACAAGTACGGAGCACTGAGCCCTCTCTGCTGAAAGATAAATGATAATAATCAGATTCTAGTCACAGTTTGTGACACTGTTTATATTCAAAGTATTTTGATTGATCTTATTTACATTTTATTATCCACATTACTGACTATTATTACTGTAGTTAAGTTTCTTCATTTTGTACATTTGTCAAACAAGGGTAAAAAAAAACCACGGTATTCATATTTGGATGTAATGTACTCCAGAGAAAATACAATCTATGAATAGTACCAAACAATTATCGCTCGTTTCAGCTGACATCTAAGTAATCTGAAGATGTGATTACTCAAATAGTTGAACAAAAGTCATCCTACCTGCTCTTCTTTTCTGGAGACAAAAGAGAAATCCAGGTGCTGTAGTAATGTGCAGTAATGATGCGATCTTTCATCTCCTTGTTGATCCTTCACTCGCTGCTCTAGTGCCACGCCAAGGTGATATCTGAGACGCTGACAGCTTTGATGCCTGGCATTGGCACACTGCTCTGGTCTCTCATTAATGGATAATGGGCTTGAACCTACTGTTTCTAACAGGCTGAGGTAAGAACAAAAACGTTTTATATCACCAGTCTCGGTTTTCAATTCAGTTCAGTTCATTTCAGTTCAATCTTATTTGTATAGTGCTTTTATCAATGGATATTGTCACAAAGCAGCTTTACAGAAATAGATATGCATTTTAAATATATCATCCCCCCCCCCATCCTAATGAGCAAGCCAGAGGCAATGGTGGCAAGGAAAAACTCCCAGAAATGGAAGAAACTTTTATGGGGAATCAGATTCATCTATCTGGATGACACCGGATAGTGCAATTATAAATAAATCCCTTCTCTAACTGTGTTCTACATGGTAAAAAAATGCAATTGTGTAACCAGGAATTTTATTACAGTTTTCACATAAAGTCTACTTTGTTCAAGTTATCAACTGTTCCCTGATGAAGAGTTGGGGTAAAATCTGTTTATTGCAATTGCAGTCCTAAAGCTATCATAGCAGTTGTAGTCCTGAGCAATCGTAGCATATCTGTTCATATGAATTGTGGTCCAAAGCCATCTTCATGGTTTTTAAGTCGTACGATAATCCCAATGACTTTTTTCCCCACAATGATTCTCAATGAATGGTTTGGTTCTGCAGTTTGCGGTTGCCACCCTTTTAAATAAAAGTTGCCAAACCACATAGTAACTGGCATTGACGTGCATGCTTAGCTGGACATTTAAGTGTATGTGTGCTTGGCTGATGAGTCTAATGAGGTATGCTGGTGCAATCCAGTGTTTCATTTATTTATTTATTTTGAGCCATTTATACCAGTCGCGTATACCTCCAGTCATGTATACCAGCTACACTGCCATTGAATTATTTCTCTAAATGCTGCTACTCACTTTAGAGACTTTCCTCCACTCACATATCAACTTTGACTGATCTAAAATTGTGCTCTTTAGGACAAATTTAGCTAAAGGAAAACTTCCAAAGCATCCAAAACATCCATCTACACAGACCCTGCTTTAATGTTGTGTTTGGCTGAAGCGGTCAACTTTTTTCCTACTCCTTTTAATCACATCTTTACACCGGATTCAGAGCAGGACAGTTAAAATAAGATAAGAGTGCTTTGGAGTTGTTTTTCTGATTAATTTTGGAAAATTGTGTAAGCCACGATACTGATTATGTTCCTTTCACTGTAACATTTAGAATTTTAAACCTTTGGCTATTAAACCTTATATGCAGTGCTAGGACTCAACTATACACATGCTGTAACATAATGTTGCAACATATTTGTACATTGTAGTATAGGTCAGGGGTGTCCAAATTTATCCGTAAAGGGCTAGTGTGGGTACAGGTTTTAATTCCAACCAAGCAGGATGCCACAATATGAATATCATGTTATGAAATATTGCTCTGAACTCTAGAGATACTGAGGACAAATTTTTCTGTGAAAAATTCATGCAGCTATACCAGCCTTGGAACAACAGGGGGTGCTAGAGATCCGGCTTTGCCCATTGTGGGGTTTGTTGGACGCAATCCTTCAATCATCCCCACCATTCTGTGTCTTCTTGGCTTGGTACTGTGTATAGTTTTCTTTCCAAGTATGTCCAGCGCAATAAATGAAACCTGGTCACTGGGAACATTTCTCCCACACTGCAAAACAGTCTGAGGTCAAATGACATCCTTGTTTACTGTACTGTATACTGCGTCAGCCTTTGGGAGAATTTCATGCAAAACGCTGAGTCACTCTACACAGGTTCAACATTCCTCCTTCTTTTATTTTTACCCAACCTCAAGGGACTTTGTCCTTCACCCACAAATGTGTTCAATAAATGTGAAGCTGATTTCACAAAAATCGTGGGTGACTCCACAACTGCTGTGCCACTTATCTTTTGGAACTTTTAAAAATGAAACTTTATTGTTTATCATTTTCAACATTAAATCTAAGAAAACAAGCATTTCACACCTCAGGCATACATCTCATTTTATCTCATTACAAGTTTTTTTCATTATTAATTTACCTTCAACCTATAAAAATAATAACCTGACTGTATATTCAAAATTACTGAATGAAGAGAACTTTCCACTTCCCATAATCTTTAGGAAATTTCCATAATGCAACTTCCTATACAGTGTGACTAGTTGAGCAATTTTTGTGGGAATTAAAATGAACATGTTTCATAAAATGGATGACTTATTGAAATTAAGGTTTCAAGCATGAATGGATTCATACATCAATGCAAAACTAATTAGATCTGTTTGAAGTATTTAATGAATTTATTTCAAGATAAATTGCAGTCATTGTGGGCTGGGACATGCAAAAAAGAAAAAGTAGGTGTTTATTAATGTTTTAAGATATGTATCTGAAATGAGTGTAGGTTGTTGAATAGGACAATTACCTATATTTTATAAACAGTAAATGTTTGTAAGTGTAATATCAGTGGAAAACAAATTATATCCCAATCAGGGAATCATCCGTCTTCTAATCACAGAAAAGAATGATAGTGAGAGCCTCCTAGAACGTCTTTTTCTTCTAGTTTGTGTGATTGTCTCACCATAACCCACTGTATATTATACCGTATTTGTGAATAGTGTGCATTTGGAAAACTGGTATAATTACAGCCATATGACTTCATGACAGTTTAAATGATTTACAAATGCAACTATGTTGGATTTATGTCCTATTCCGTTATTTTTGTACTATATATATATATATATATATATATATATATATATATATATATATATATATATATATATATATATATATATATATATATATATATATATATATATATAAATAATTTTATTTTATTTATTTATTTATTTATTATGCCTTTTTTTGTGCACGGAAATGTCTTTTGATTAAATGCAAAACATTTTAACTGAAGACGTTAAGGTAGAAACAGAAGAACAGGTGCACAATACAAATGCAGGTGTGGTAATACGCAACATTACTTGCTTATTTCTTTTTTCCGCTCAGTGTTCTATACAGCACTTAATTATATTATGCATACATGATAAAGAAATGCTTTACTCTTAGACTCACTGCAATGTGAGGAATTTTCAACAATACCTTCTAAACACCCAGAACTGAGAATGAGACAAATTCAGTCCTTAAACAGACACATCCACATTCTATGACATACAAAGACACGTTAAAACTGACGTGTAGTGTTGTTATGCAGCGTAGATGATGGTGGAATTCAGCAGAGTGCACACTCGGATATGAGAGCACTTGGCAGCTTCATGTACACTGTGGGACTGAGAAAAGAAAAAGCTCAGATTCTTAGTTTCCTGCTGCTCTCAACACATGCCACACAGCTCACCTGCCTGCTACTGATATAGTGCCTAGGCAATAATAACTTTTATTATTAACAAAGCAAACTGTGTATCTGTCTAAAGCTCAGTTGTAGTCAATGCTGCTAGCCTTATTATTCACAGTTTACAATTGGTGACTATACTGAAAAACATGCCAATTTTACTTTCCTAAAAAAAATCCTATAAAAGAATCCCCTATTTATATTAATAAATAATTATAAATATACAGTGGTGTGAAAAAGTGTTTGCCCCCTTCCTCATTTCCTGTTCCTTTGCATGTTTGCCACACTTAAGTGTTTCGGAACATCAAACCAATTTAAACAATAGTCAAGGACAACACAAGTAAACACAGAATGCAATTTGTAAATGAAGGTGTTTATTATTAAAGGTGAAAAAAAATCCAAACCATCATGGCCCTGTGTGAAAAAGTGATTGCCCCCTAAACCTAATAACTGGTTGGGCCACCCTTAGCAGCAACAACTGCAACCAAGCGTTTGCGATAACGTGCAATGAGGCTTTTACAGCGTCCTGGAGGAATTTTGGCCCACTCATCTTTGCAGAATTGTCCTAATTCAGTTACATTAGAGGGTTTTCGAGCATGAACGGCCTTTTTAAGGTCATACCACAACATCTCAATAGGATTCAGGTCAGGACTTTGACTAGGCCACTCCAAAGTCTTCATTTTGTTTTTCTTCAGCCATTCGGTGGTGGACTTGCTGGTGTGTTTAGGATCATTGTCCTGCTGCAGAACCCAAGTTCGTTTCAGCTTGAGTACACGAACAGATGGTCGGACATTCTCCTTCAGGATCTTTTGGTAGACAGCAGAATTCATAGTTCCTTTTATCACGGCAAGTCTTCCAGGTCCTGAAGCAGCAAAACAGCCCCAGACCATCACACTACCACCACCATATTTTACTGTTGGTATAATGTTCTTTTTATGAAATGCAGTGTTCCTTCTACGCCAGATATACTTGGACACACACCTTCCAAAGAGTTCCACTTTTGTCTCATCGGTCCACAGAATGTTGTCCCAAAAGTCTTGGGGATCATCAAGATGTGTTGTGGAGAAATTGAGACGAGCTTTGATGTTCTTTTTGCTCAGCAGTGGTTTTCTCCTTGGAACTCTGCCATGCAGGCCATTTTTGCCCAGTCTTTTCCTGATGGTGGAGGCATGAACGCTGACCTTAACTGAGGCAAGTGAGGCCTGCAGTTCTTTGGACGTTGTTGTGGGGTCTTTTGTGACCTCTTGGATGAGTCGTCGCTGCGCTCTTGGGGTAATTTTGGGCGGCCGGCCACTCCTGGGAAGGTTCACCACTGTTCCATGTCTTCGCCATTTGTGGATAATGGCTCTCACTGTGGTTCGCTGGATTTCCAAAGCTTTGGAAATGGCTTTATAACCCTTTCCAGACTGATAGATCTCAATTACTTTCTTTCTCAATTGTTCCTGAATTTCTTTGGGTCTCGGCATGATGTGTAGCTTTTAAGGATCTTCTGGTGGACCTTACTGTGTCAAGCAGCTCCTATTTAAGTGATGCCTTGATTGTGAACAGGTGTGGCAATAATCAGGCCTGGGTGTGGCTAGAGAAATTGAACTCAGGTGTGGACAACCACAGTTATAGTATGTTTTAACAAGGGGGGCAATCACTTTTTCACACAGGGCCATGATGGTTTGGATTTTTTTTCACCTTTCATAATAAACACCTTCATTTACAAATTGCATTTTGTGTTTACTTGTGTTGTCCTTGACTATTGTTTAAATTGGTTTGATGTTCCGAAACACATAAGTGTGACAAACATGCAAAGGAACAGGAAATGAGGAAGGGGGCAAACACTTTTTCACACCACTGTATATATATATATATATATATATATATATATATATATATATATATATATGTATGTATGTGTGTGTGTGTGTGTGTGTGTGTGCGTGTGTGTGTGTGTGTGTGTGTGTATAATTATTCATAAAATTGCCATTAGCTTCTGCTGCTATGCCGAGGACGCACAGTTATATGTTTCAGCACAGCCAGATGACAGACACCAGCTTAACCAAGCTGAGGAACATTTAAAGGACCCTGGATGCTGAGTAACGTCCTCCTACTTAATTCTGACAAGACAGAAGTACTTGTACTAGGACCACAGCCAGCTAGAAGTTGCATAAACAAGCTAGTCCAGAATGCAGCAGGCGTAAGAAGTCCTTACTAGAACCAGAAGATTCGACCATATAACCCCTATCTTATCCACAGTGCATTGGCTCCCATTTTGCAGTGATTATAAAATATTACTAATGACCTATAAAGCACTGAATGGTCTTACACACACACACACACACACACACACACACACACACACACACACACACACACACACACACACCTACATGTAAAAACTTACTCAGTACCTAAGCTTAAATATGGGCTCTAACTTTATAGTTTCATTTTATTCATAAATATGTTTTTGTTGTTGTTGTTGTTGTTGATGATGTTTGCCAGAGTATTGTTTTTGCCAGAATGCTCACAGGAAATAGCACACAGTGTTACTGAAAAACTGTGCAGCACTGATAATACAGAGCAGCAGGAGCAGAATAAGGCTTTATCAGACAGCATAAACACAATATGTAAAGATGAAGGAATTGGCTTTGCAAATTACACTGAATTTGACTGTAAATCCGGTTGGGATTACATCAACTTTGCAAACAAGGCAATGTGTTGTCTCCAGAGCTTTAAATAAATAATATTGTCTCTTTTCTATTCTGCCCTACATTTAAAAAAAGCCTACATATGGAATCTACAGATGATGTAAGACACCAACTGACGTGCTTATTTCAGGTGCACATATCTGAGTCAGCCTGGGAATTCAGCAAGAGTGCACGATGTCCCTGAAGTCAACACAGGGTGGGAAAGGTTGGGGATTATGATGTGTAGGATTCACGTTCCCTTAAATCTCGGCTCAGGTGTTGCCACACGTGAGCTTTACTTCAGCTCAGAAACTGGAGAAAGCAGAAGAAGTGTCATCTGCAGGACATCAAAAGGTCAATGAACCTCATGTACAATTCATTGTATAAATGAGGGCAGGATGTAAATGTGAAAGATTTATAGAAAAAGCGATACTCCCCTTGCATGTCAATGATGGCTTGATTATAAGGACTAGTTTGAAAAACATCAGTAGTAGGTGCTATCGTTACATATCATCAACTTTATTATCAGAATTATAATCAGAATCATTTTATTTCACCAATCACATTTGCATGTACAAGGAATTGCACATCATACACACAACAGTCTCTAAAGTTTACAGAGAATGGTGCAAAAAACCAAAAACATCCATTTGGCAACAGTTCTGCAGGTAGAAGCAGCTTGATGATGATAGAGATCAGACGAGAACGGCCAGACTAGTTTCAGCTGACAGTAAGGCTATGGGAACTTAAATTACCACATTTTACAACTGTGGTGAGCAGAAAAGCATCTCAGAATGCACAACACATTGAACCTTGAGGCTGGTTTGCTACAACAGCAGAAGACTACATTGGGTTCTAGTCCTGTCATCCAGGAACAGGAATCCGACGTATAAATAGCCCATTGGAGCTGAAGAGGGACACACACCCAAAGTCTCCATAAAAAATGGAGACAGCAGTGTATAACCCCTAGGGTTGTCCACAAAGTGGACCTAGAGTAAGCTAAAAAAAAAATTACTAAAAAAAAAAATTCCAGTACGAAAAAAGTCCCCTGCTGACTTCAAATCTACTAAATAGTCTGCGCACTTTAACAAATATAATGTCCATACCTTTTAAAGACTTATACCTATATTACACAGTGTGGCACATTAAAATAAAATACAAGAGAATAACAAGATGATAATAAAATAAAATAGAAATTAGAATAAATAATATTAGAATAGAGAATAGAGAATAAATTAGAATAAAGAATAAAGAATAAATTAGAATAAAGAATATTATCAGATAAAATAAATAAATAAATAAATAAGGAAGACTACACTGTGTAGGTGATGCGGTTCACCCCGGTTTTAAGAGTTTGTAACGTATTCTGCTGCTTCCTCCGCTGAAATAAAGTCCTTCTGGACTCCGTTGTATGTAATGCAAAGCCGGGCTGGATGAAGTATTCCATAGCGAGCTCCCTCAATATCACGAAGTTGACGCCGGACCTCGTTAAACGCGGCCCGGGCCCGGGCTATCTTGACTGTCTTGACTGTCAGGGAACACGGAGATGTTCAGATCCCTCGCTTTAATCTGCTGGCACTCTCTCGCACGGCGTAAAATATCAAAACAGTCACTGTAGTAATGGAATCTGCACACAATAGCTCGTGGTCGTTCACCAGACTTCGGCCTCGGCTGAAGGGTCCGGTGGGACCGGTCCAGAACCGGCTCCTTCTCCAGACCAAACGCCTCCTTTAACAAGGCCGCTACAGCAGCGGTTGTACAGGTGTTAGGGCCCTCTGGAACTCCGACTATACTAATGTTATTACGCCGTGACCTCGACTCCAGATCCTCACATTTATTCTCTAATTGAGTCACGGTCGCAGTGAGAGACTCAATAGTAGTCTTCATATGACCGATATCAGCGGTGTAACCAGAGAGAGTGTGTTCTGAGAGCACAGGATGGTCCTTCCTTTAAGCAGTTATCCAATCAGCCAATCATGTGACAGCAGAGCAATGCATAAAATCATGCAGACTGCATTAGATTGGATGATTGGATAACTGCTTAAATGAGCAGTTGTACCAGTGTTCCTATTCATGTAGATGGTGAGTTTAAATTGCAATTAAATTAAATAATAATAATCTTAACCACTGGATATGTGGTGAAATGATCTGAATATTATTGCTCAGTCAATTCATTCCATTTAAATATCCACTTTATCCACTTCAAGACCAATCCTTCGTTACTTAATATAACCCTTTCAAACCAGGACACCATGTTCAATACATAACCATGGCTTTTTTAAAGGACATTTTTCATCATCTACTACAGCCTTCATTAACAGTCATAACAATGTGTGATGATAACATTAACTCTGAAAGGCCTACCTGACAAACATCATTACATGTGTCAATAACTTTCAGTCATTTTCAATCACTGTTCGTGACTGGTGCCAACTCCAAGCAATTATTGTCTCACCAGCTCTCATAAACCAATCCCCACAGGCCATCCATAACGTCTGAGAGCTGAGATTCGTGCCTTCCACCTGGTGCCATCCTTTCAGCACCTTTCTGTGCTAATGAACAGGTTTTGGCTTGGTTGTGAGGGACAGCTGCTGAGGTCATAGATTTTTCTGGCAAGCCTCTGCTACAACATATTTCCTATCTATCGCTTGTCTATTACAAACAACACCCATTACTTATGTTACATAAGCAATAACAAATGGTTTCTCTGCAAGAAATTTTAGCTCCTAGGACATATTGTGTATTAATTCCCTTGTGTAATGCATAAGGGTTCACTATAAATAAGTGTAGATGCTTGTGCTTGAACATTCCTTACACAGCCTTCATTAAATACATTTTGTTTATGTATTTAGGTACAGTTTAGATGTGTGATGATGATGATACAGTATGGCGAATAGAGAGTATCTCACAAAAGTGAGTACACTCCTCACATTTTTGTAAATATTTGATTATATCTTTTCATGTGACAACACTGAAGAAATGACACTTGCTACAATGTAAAGTAGTGAGTGTACAGCTTGTGTAACAGTCTAAATTTGCTGTCCCTTCAAAATAACTCAACACACAGCCATTAATGTCTAAATCGCTGTGAGTACACCCCTAAGTGAAAATGTCCAAATTGGGTCCAATTAGCCATTTTCCCTCCCTGCTGTCATGTGACTTGTTAGTGTTACAAGGTCTCAGGTGTGAATGGGGAGCATGTGCGTTAAATTTCATGTCATTGCTCTTACACTCCCTCATACTGGTCACTGTAAGTGCAACATGGCACCTCATGACAAAGAACTCTCTGAGGATCTGAAAATAAGAATTGTTGCTCTACATAAAGATGGCCTATGCTATAAGAAGATTGCCGAGACCTTGACACTGAGCTGCAGCACGGTGACCAAGACCATACAGCGGTTTAACAGGACAGGTTCCACTCAGACAGGCCTCGCCATGGTTGACCAAAGAAGTTGAGTGCACGTGCTCAGCGTGATATTCAGATGTTGTCTTTGGGAAATAGACGTATGAGTTCTGCCAGCATTGCTGCAGAGGTTGAAGGGGTGGGGGGTCAGCCTGTCAGTGCTCAGACCATACGCCGCACACTGAATCAAATTGGTCTGCATGGCTGTCGTCCCAGAAGGAAGCCTCTTCTAAAGATGATGCACAAGAAACCCTGCAAACAGTTTGCTAAAGATAAGCAGACTAATGACATGGATTACTGGAACCATGTCCTGTGGTCTGATGAGACCAAGATAAACTTACTTGGTTCAAATGGTGTCAAGCGTGTGTGGCGGCAACCAGGTGAGGAGTACAAAGACAATTGTGTCTTGCCTACAGTCAAGCATGGTGGTGGGAGTGTCATGGTTTGGGGCTGCATGAGTGCTGCCAGCACTGAGGAGCTACAGTTTTTGAGGGAACCATGAATGCCAACATGTACTGTGACATACTGAGCAGAGCATGATCATTATGCAGTATTCCAGCATGATAATGACCCCAAACACACCTCCAAGATGATCACTACCTTGCTAAAGAAACTGATGGTGAAGATGATGGACTAAACCCTATTGGGCATCTGTGGGGCATCCTCAAACAGAAGGTGGAGGAGCACAAGGTCTCTAACATCCACAAGCTCCGTGATGTCATCATGGAGGAGTGGAAAAGGACTCCAGTGGTAACCTGTGAAGCTCTGGTGAACTCCAAGAAGGTTTAGGCAGTGCTGGAAAATATTGGCACTTTGGGCCCAATTTTGACATTTTCACTTAGGGGTGTACTCACTTTTGTTGCCAGCGGTTTAGACATTAATGGCTGTGTGTTCAGTTATTTTTAGGGGACAGCAAATTTACACTATTACACAAGCTGTACACTCACTACTTTACATTGTAGCAAAGTGTCATTTCTTCAGTGTTGTCACATGAAAAGATATAATTAAATATTTACAAAAATGCGAGGGGTGTACTCACTTTTGTGCGTAAATCAATTATATATCTTGCATATATCTAAATATACAGTGCTGTGAAAAAAGTTTTTGCTGATTTCCTTATCCTGATTTCTTCTGTTTTTGTTTATATGTCTCATACTAAAATGTTTTAATAGATATTCAAACGAAATACAAGATAAACCAAAGGCAACACACAATACAGGTTTTATTATTTTTTTATTGAAGCAAAAACAGTTATCCAACATCTATCACCAATGTGCAAAAAGTTGAGTTTCAACTTACGGACTGAAGACCGGACATTCTCCTTTAGGATTTTCTAGCAGAGAGCAGGATTCATGTTTCCCTCGATTATTACAAGTTGCATTTCCATTCCTGCATTTTCATTTGAATTAAGTTCTTAATTTGAATTCCTCTTTAAGGAGAGGTGAATTTTCATTTCAGCATAAGGTCATTTATGTACAGTAACTGATTAGTATTGCTTCCTACTTTTTATTACATATGGGCCTATTGTCCCAAAGCTGTCATGATTTATTCAACAGTCCTTTTTTTGATTTGTCTGTTATTTGATATAGTCTCTGTCCTCAGAGGTGCAATTATCTTCTCTAGGTAAAAGTACAAATGTAGAGTCAAATTTTCTCATTTAATGCATATCTTTGTCACGTTGATGACGATACCACTGTATGTTCATCATCAACAACAATAAGCTCTAATGTGATGCATGAAGGTTTTAATAATAGACAATATCTAAGTACTATAGAACTGAGAAAATACACTCAAGCTAACTAGGTAGGTGAAAAGCACGAAACATGAGTGAAGCAAGAAACAAGACAGGGGTCATTTGTAACAACTACAGAGAGTTATTGAAACCGTTTGAGGTCTGGTGCAAAGTCAACAATCTCTCTATCAGTGTCAGCAAACTAAAGAGATGATTGTTGATTACAGAAGAACCTGAGTAACTCACACCCCTCTACACATTTGCAGTGTGACAGGGAGTAGTAGTCACACTGCTCTTTCTTAGACAGGACAGGTTAAAGGACATAGCCAAAGGCTGTCTAGTCCACATTATGTCATGTTTTTCTGCCATTGAGCACATCTACACATACAGCAGTGTATATAGAAGATCTCCTGCATTAGGAGTGATTTCTCTTATTTGTCCCCTGGGCTGTTCACACTCTTCCAGATGTGAGACGTCTGCTGAGTTTCCGGGCAGAGCCTTCCAGTTTCATGAACAGCTACTTCCCACAGGACATTAGACTCTTAAACAGATCTTTCTGATGCCCATTTAATTTAATTTAAAACTCTTTTCCTCCTACACATCCTATCCACTGAACTCAGCCACTTTACTTGCCAATTCCACATGCACAAGCCACTTTATATGTTCATATATGCTCAAGACTTCTGACATTTTTGACTATTGAGTCTATTTCGCTACAAATAACCTGTTTTCTGTATTTATTGACTTTGCATTGTCTGTCGTTGTTTCATGGAAAGTGTAGCGCTGTGATTCTGGAGAAATTATATGCTGTTTTTAACATTACACCTGCCTGTATTGAGAGAAATGGCAATAAAGCTTTGATTTGACTTCACTTACTGATGTGTGTACATGACCTTGTCTTAGTGAAAGACTCTAAAATATACCTCATACACAGTATGCAGTGTTTATGCAAATGAAGCATGCTCATAACTATTAAGGAAGGACAAAAGTGTAATAAAGTTACTGCTGACACGGTGGCTTGGTGGTTAGCCCGTTTGCCTCGCACTTCCAGGGCTATGGGATCGAATGGTCAGTGTGAGAGAAGCTTGCGTGTTCGCGACATGCTTCCGGGGTTTCCTCTGGGTATTCTGGTTTCCACACCCTGTCCAAAGACATGCAGGCTGATTGGAATTTCCAAATGTGCATAGTGTGTGAATGTGTGATTTTGCTCTGCAATGAATTGACACCCCGTCCAGGGTGTCCTCAGTCTTGTGCACAAAGTCCCCTGGGATAGGCGTTAGGCTCCCTGTGTAGGTTAAGCAATATGTAAAAATGGTCGGATGGATGGAACTTTACTGCCTACATACAATATATGGAGGTAAAGAAAATGGTTGAAGTTGATACACACTAGACTATACTGTACACTGTAGCAACTAAACCAACTGAATATTTAAGCATCTGGGCATCTAAAAAGAGTCTGAATAATCTTATATTTGCTTTATATTGGGTTCATAATGAGAAATGCTAGATAAATTTGTCCACATTCAAAATGTTTTTAATTGCTAAGATGTCATTCAGGAGGATTCGCTAATCTTTGGTGGTCTTTTAGACATGTTTGAACACTAAAGTTAATAACACTAGCATTGATGATACATTTGCTCATTCTCAAGAAGCAGTAGAGAAGTTGATAATTTGGAGGTCGTTTTTTTGTGAGGAAAATCAAGATTTCCTGCTTATCAGCGGTGTTACTATACTGTTGCCTCAGCTTCTAATCTGGCTTTAGCTTTTTACTGCTGCCCAGCAAGCTCATGTAGTTGCATGAGATCACATTATGCAATCTAAAGGACAGTTTATATCAGTTCTGCCCACTGATTCAAAGATAGAGGAGAAACAAATTCCTAGAGATACTGTATTCGATACAAATGGAGGGATAGTAGCTGAACTACAATATCCAGAGTAGCAACAATAGTACATTTAGATTTACAAAAAGTCTCAATTTTACCAGACTGCACATCATTTATCATGTCAGACAGTATTGGTCTGAACACAAAAATGCTGAAAATGTGTGAACATGGCTAGAAAGAGACAGCAGAGAGATAGAGATAGCGGATGAGTCATATTAGAAGTCAGAGTAATCCCAATTATGTATTAGCTGACAGTTGTATCATAGTGTTTAATCATTCACTAAAAAAGCAAAAATAATGAGTAACATGGACAGAGGGGGAAAAAAACAAAACAAGCTATTGCTCTCTCAAAGCTTAGCAAGCATTCATGCATCTTCAGTAGCCACTTTATCTGTTTTGCTAGAGTCTGACAAACACTGTGTGAGAAAAATCACACTCAGTTGGCAAGATTTCAGACATCTTTATGGAGACTGACTGCTTTTACCATCACTTTTCTTAAACGGGCTTCTCACCCAACATGATCTTTACAGGAAGATGGAAAAAACATTTCCATTTTGTTTTGGTGAAATTTATTTATGGTTTCTCTAAGGTTGATCTTTCAAAGTGTTATAGGTAGAAAATGCAATTTGGCATGAAATTTGTTTTCCAGATATCAGCCACAGCCACATCTGAGGGCACGAATAATCACTGTTATTAAATTCTGCAGTAGACACTGTGTGTACTCTTAAAATGTACTGACATTTCCATCCATATTGTCTTCAAGATGTGATAAAACATCACCCATGACAGTTTACCTCCCTTGCGCTCTCTCTCTCTCTCTCTCTCTCTCTCTCTCTCTCTCTCTCCACACATTCTTACTCTTAAGGGTAAAAGTGAACAACAGGGCTTGTCACTGGCTCTAATGAATGAGTGACTGAACACTGCTCAATGTGGCTGTTAGTGTAAAAGCTGGTGCCATTAGACTTAGCATTATTAGACTGTTAATGGGAAACAACGAGACCACAGGATGCCAATTGACACTGATGCAATGATATGCATTTTAAAGTGAGTTCGATTCGGGATTACTGGCAGGATGACCTCAGTGATGAGCACATTTCAACTTGTAGTCTACATAGAGACAAATGGTAACACATCAGTATGGAGATATGAATTTATGCCTAAGAACTGTACACATACATCGAGAACACCGAAGTTATTTGCAGCATTACAAACGTATTAATGCTTTATTAATATGTTCTCATATTCTTACATTTTATCATCGTTACATTACTAAATACTGCTTCCTAATATAAAGTATTACCAGTATTTTAACGTATTGAAAAAGTTGATTTGAAACCTGAATATTCTGTGTACATATAATCGGTCTCCTTTAATTCCATCAATTGCAATCCTTTAATAGTAATTGTATTCAGCTGTTTGGTGCTTACCATCTTTTTGATATACTATAACTACCCAGTTCTTTGGCGTTAGCACAGGGCTGTGGCTGTAGCACACGGCTGTGGCGCAGTTGGTAGAGTGGGTTGTCCACTAATCGTAGGGTTGGTGGTTCGAGGCCCGGCTCTGCCCAGCCCGGGTGACTCCACATGCTGAAGTGTCCTTGGGCAAGACACTGAACCCCAAGTTGCTCCTGATGGCAAGCTAGCGCCTTGCATGGCAGCTCTGCTACCATTGGTGTGTGAGAATGGGTGAATGAGACACAGTGTAAAGCGCTTTGGAGAAAAGTGCTATATAAGTGCACATTTACCACTGTAAAATAGAGCTTTGTCCATAATGCAAACATTTACGAGCAGGTGTTTATGAGGTTTTATATCAATTAAGAGTTTGCAATCATTTTCCTAATCATTAAATGCACCTGCACATTTACAAAAACTGCAGTTATTAAAGAGAAACAGGAGTAACACCTACAATTTAAGAATATAAAAACATTACACAAGGCACTAACAAGCTGTGCCCTACTTTTATTTACACTTATTAGCTATGCATTACTGTCTAATACATGACTCCCGAATTCTGACATGTGGAAAAAGCTCATTAGTGCTTTATGCAGTGTTTTCATATTTTTATGTTCCTTATATTTTCAGTGTTCCTTGTTTTTTCTTAATAACTACAGTTCATGTGTAGGTTACTTAATGATTATTAAAATGAAAATGAAAATGATAGGTCCAACTCTAACTGGGCCCTCAAAAATTAAAACTCATAAGTGCCTGCACATTCAGTAGTTATTAAGTAGGACACACCTAGGGTAGAAGCTAATGATACTAAACACTGAATAAAGCTGTTTCTTACTTCTAGCAACATTTATTAGCTATGAATTGCTGTCGATTATATGACTCAATAGAAGCATGTACAGTTGTAATGTGTTACAAAGATGTTCAAGCTTCAGTCAGAACATAGAAATAATCATGTTTTGCTAGGTTTGTACATTCGAATGGTTCGTTTGTGAAACCATGTCGGTAGTTATGTTTCTTCTTTCATGACACAAAATGTTAACATGAAGATCTTATTGGCTCCATTGTGAAAGCATTGTTTCATGGTGATATGATTCAGCAAAATGTCTGCAATCGAAAAAATAATACTGTCTGAAACTTCCACTTCTAGAGGCACAGATATTCAGTCCTGCATAATGTTGGTGCATACAATATGTGTATGTTCGAAACAGCTTGTTGAATCTCATCTCAGAGGTACTGCAGGAGACCCTCAGTGTGACGAGATGTATACATAAACACAGGAAAGTCCTCAATGGCCCACGAGTTACAAAAGGATGTCATGGAAGAACCATCCGGATCACTTACGTGATGTTTTGTAGGTCAGTGTTGACGATTGAAAGCAGGGCATGAAATAATAATAATTGATTTGTACAGTGCATTAGCTTTGTGGTATAGAGTCTCCTGGTGTTGAGGTTTAAAGCTTTTAGGTATAAGATTTTACTGTAATGGAAAGCAAAGGATTTGAAAGTTGAATGTGGGGAATAATGGGTTTAACTATATTACACTACAATACATGTAAATAATTTAAATGCAGTTCGTTGCACCATTCATTCAGTGATTTAATAAATACTGTGTATAAAGAGGAACTGAATGCTCTGATTTGGTGTACGCTTTTATACTAAATTAATTAAAAGGTTTATTTGAGAATACGGTATTTACAACCACATGCTAAAGTCTGGTTTTGGGCCATCCTGAAACAGTTCATCCTTAAATAAAATCTCGGTTTCAGGACAAACCCGAGATGATAAATACTCACCAGCTGGAGTGAGATGAACTCTGGTATTTTGGGGGCTTGTATCATATTAATCCAGCTTTGAATGCTTTGGCGTCATGTTTCTATTTGGCAGTAAATAACCCTTAAACTTTCGACCATGACATGACAGATTGTTCAGAGGCACCTGTGGATGAAAGCATAAAAATTTATAATGTTATTATTACAAAAAAATCATAAACCATACATCTACTGCTTAGTCTCAGGAAGTTGGATTACGCATGCTACTAAAATTTTTGCTTTTCTTAGAATTGTTTTTATTAGTTTGCTGAATGACTGCATAACTTAATGACAACATGGACCTCATGATGGATGTTTACCTGAAAATGTCCCTTTTCAGTACTCTTTGTTGCATACTGTGTATTTACGTCCTCACGATTGCTATTGACCACAAAACCGGTTTGCTTGTCCTCGAGTAATTTCAGGAGAGTGAGAATTGCCTTCTCACTCTCCTGGCTTTATGGCAGTTGGTGGTTGGACACCGAAGGACCCATCATGTCCTGTTGAGTGCTTTAACCCGCTGTATAATGAATGGAAGTCAATGGCTCCTATGATTAGGTATCGAAAAGATGTAGGCGTCTGCACCCCAGGAGGAATGATCTACACTGTTGGCAGGCAAGATAATGTCACTTGGGTCAGCACAGTGGAAAAGTAAGCATCATACTGTATGAATGGTGATGATTTTGGACGCTTTATTTAGCAAAGTTATGGCTCCAGTCATGCTGATGCTTTTTTTTGTTTGTTTGTTCATCGTTATGATGAGTGATGTCCTGCAGTGCATGGTGAGCAGACCTTCTCACGGTTACATACCACATATCTGTCAGCGGGCAAACTCACAAATCTCAAGCTGAGATTGAAGTACCCAAAGCCTACTGGCATAAATACACCCCCCTTCAGAAATAAATCTCAGACATGAATTCATTGCAGCTTGTGCTAAATTACCGACACTACCTTGAGAAATATGCAAGACTGCTTTTATTCCATAATAGTGCAGTAGTTTATAGCACGTGCCAAATAAACCACAGAGGTGCAAGCAGAAGCTAAACTGACATCAGCGTCAATATTTGGAACCTGAGTTGTAATACCTAATTAATAAATAGGTTATTGATTCCATTTCACAATATCATGGAAAATATACACTTGCTGGCCACTTTTATAGGAACATCGATAGACCAGCACATTCATGTAAATATCCAGCCAAACAGCTGTTAGCAGCACAATACATAAAATCATGCAGATACATGCAGGTATAGTACCACTGTAGCCTCAGATTCCTGTTCTTGGCAGACAGCACTAGAAGCTGATGTGGTCTTCTGCTGTTCTAACCCATCCACCTGTTCTGAGATGATTTTCTGAGATGATCCACAGGAGTATTATCAAGTACTGGGTAGCATTATGTACTGCAAATATGGATAATTAAGTGTGCAAAAGCAAGAAGACAACAGTAAAGGTGGATGACTGTGTGGCTGGGGAAAAAAGCAAGGATTTTCCAGGTGCTGCATTTTAAACATATTTTAATCACCCAAAATGTATTTCTGCACACAGCCAGAAAATAGTGGACATTTCTCATATTTGGACTCATGAATATATGATTTGTAGACTTTGTGCAAGTGGAAACAATTAAAATTTGTCAATTAAAACAAATTATGAAAGAACATAGTGACTAATTTCTTATTTTAGCATGTTCCAAGAATAACAAAATTATTTGTTTGTTTTGAATGAATGAATGCAATGCACACGGGCCCAGTTGCTTCTACAAGGAGTTTTTTATCTCTAGCTAAAGTCCAACAACTAATGAAAAAGGAATTTACAGGCTTTTCACAAATATTCCTTCATCAATGCAAATGAATATATCTATCACATCATTAGCTTAGAGCCATTTTAGATTCGTCTTTATTTAAAATGTCTCTCCTACATAAAGATTGCAAAGGGTATCATATTAAATTTGGACATATAGCAGCACTGAAGGCTTGGGTCTGGTCCGGTGATAATGCCTTTATTATGGCTCCCCAGAGTAATTTATGAGATGATGAGGTCTTACCGAACAGTATGTGAACAAGCGTGGAATTGTTGTTAAGATGGCTGATTGAACAGTGAACATTTGTGCCTGACTGGAAGAGTGATGTGAGTGCATCTTGTTCTTATGGATCTCCTGATGAACTTTCAATTAGCAACCTGAACCCCTGGGTTGAATATTGATGGTAAATGAGAGCCATGGGATAGAATTCCTCACACACACACACACACACACACACACACACACACACACACACAACACACACAAACTCAGCCTCCTGCTCTTGAGACTTTTGGCTCTGGGTCTGCAATTAATGAGAGAATAATCCAATCATCTAATGGCATCCTAATCTGCTCCCTGCATGAACATCATTTTTCCAGCACTGCAGAACTGATGTAATACAAAAATGTGTCACCACAAAGCCCACATTACTTACACATTTTCTTATATTTCAGTAAATATTAAAACTCTCATGTTTATCAACCTGTATCTACAGCATGTGTACCATCTACATTAGCATTTAGAAGAATTTCTACATATTTGCTTTGGAATGAGAAAAGAACCGAAAATCTTGCACAACAATAAATGTTTACACTCTCCAGGCATTTTATTAAGAATACTTATACCCCTGCACATTCTCGTATCCATTCAGCCAATCATGTGGTAGCAGGATAATGCATGGAATCATGCTGGTATAAGTCAAGACTTTCAGTTAATACTCACATCAAACATCAGAATGGGGGAATAATGGCATGTTGACCGGATGGTTTGAGTATTTCTGAAACTGCTGAGCTGGGATTTTCATCCTGTGAAACATCCTGTCGATAAGGTGAATCCGACTGCTGACAGGAAGGTTACGCTAACTCAAATAACCACTCTTTACAAGCCTGGTGTGCAGAAAAAGCATCTCATAATACCCAAAATGATGGGCTGCATAGCTGAAGACCATTGGGTTACACTCCTGTCAGCCAAGAACAGGAATCTGAGGGTACAGTAAGTACATCATCGCCTAAAATTCATCAACCACTTTCACAGTTGAAGTTTGGAAAAACATTGCTTGATCTTCGACTGTTTGGATCCAACAAATCAGACCAGGAAAGTGGTTAATGAGGGCAAATTTATGAATGTTACCAACTGTCACAGTTCAGTGACAAAAAAAAAGGCTGGCAGTAATGTATTCTAAAAAACACACTGAACAATGCAATGCACTATGAGAGTAAAATAAAAAACCATCCATAAAAGAAAATATAAAATCATTAAATAATCAGTACAGACAAGAGTCAGAATCATTTTATTCACCATATACATTACATGTAATAAGAATTTTGATTGGCGTTTGGTCACAACACAATACATTCAACACACATACAGTATCTGGGACAACGCAACACAATTACCATCCTAATATACAAATATCACATCAATCGTAGGCTCAGTTGTAATTAGCTTTAAAGTGGAGGTGGAAATAGCAGCTGGATGCACATCATGGTGCATTAAATGGGGTGGAACAATAAAAAAAAAAATAGCAATAATATTAGTAATAATAGTACTATTTATTAATACTGTTTAAAACACAAACACAAATATTTACCTTACAAAAGAAAAAATATATAATAATAATAACAAAAACAACAAAAGCAACAACAATAATAATAACAATAATTGTTTTATTAAAATTAATATTAACATGATTCTTATTATTATTATTAATATTATTACACAGTTAGCTATTATTATTATTATTATTATTAATGATAATAATAAAAATGATACTACTACTACTACTAATAATAATAATAATAATAATAATAATAATAATAATAATAATAATAATAATAATAATATGCAAGTATTTAGTGCAGGTGCCAGGAATAAAATTTTTCATAATAACATTTAATACAGATTGCTTGTTACAGAGTGCTTGCGGTAGGCCAGCATTGTAGTGATCACCGAATGCTGTCTTGCCAGCCTGATTAATAACAGAAATTGCCAGTGGAAAGAAACTGATTTGATGGCGTGCGGTTTTTGTTATTAAGGAGCAGAATTGCTTTCCTGATGATAGTTTTTGAAATAGGTAATTAGCTGAATGGGATGTGTCACTGATGATTTTTCCTGCTCACCACGTTCATGTTCAGAAATGCACAAGAAGATGGAAAAATCTCACAAAGAGACTATGGAGTAGCATGGTATTTAACTAGAGTCCAGCCAAAATAAGCAGTGGGGGTAATATGTTAAAGTGACAGTGACTGAAAGTTCTGCATAGTCTAGAATTGAGTGCTGGATACTGGAACAGTGGTACGTCATCAAGTGAGTGAGATCATTAACATTATTTCTTACATGAACCTTGGTTGAATGTTGGATAGCACCACACAAGAACAGACTTGTTGAGACATTTTCTTATGTTTGCCTCATTCTAAGACCTTTATTGATAGACTGTAAAGGTTGTTGTTTTGAACTTGCATTACAGAGTCACATAATTTGAATGTTTTTTGACAATGCATCTGTCCTTAGACCTTCATGAGAGAGATTTGAGTCAACAATTTCTCAGAACAGGGAGGCATGCCAAATTATTTTTTGTGGTAATCAGATCAACAGTACAATCACAATAGATGGAGATTCAGTTGAAATTTGCTGGAGTATTCCTTTAACAATCACTATGCTTTGACTGTTCATGTTACTCTAATGGGCCACTGTTGATGAGATTTAACTTTAATTTTACAGGCAGTGCCTTTTTAACTCATTAATCACCCGCCTATTAATTTTTCAGCAGTTACTCAGTACTATGTATGAATAAATAAATAATGACACCATTCCTGAGTACTTGACAGATACGTTTCTCTTTAAGAACAATAAATACATGGAATAGAAAAGGTTAGGAACAGCAGCCATCAGTCTGTGTAGTGTGGTTCTGAATATTGATGGGACACAGAGGATCAGGAAAAGACATTTATTTAGCTGCATTGCTTTTGGCCATAAACACAGTGAATCATACAAATGTAACTGGTTCTCATGTCCACACAGGGAGAGTAAATGGATCACTGTGAACTATGTAAACAATAGATAAGACAGGCTGACAAGCAATCCAAAACCTCCTGATTTATTCCCTGGTCCCATCTCATGCCTTCCAAAAAAGCCTCTTGTGCAAAGACAATCTCAGGAGAGACATTGGGATTAAATACAACAGCATGGTTCTTGGAACATTCCAGGTATGACCCAGTGACAAACGTGTGGAGCAGTGAAGTGGCATCGCTGAACTCTCCCTGTAGTGCTGTATGTGTGGTGGAGACGGACATCTACATGTTTGGTACATGGGGTTGTCTCAAAATTAACACTACCTGCACCAACAGTGTGGAGAGCTACAAAGTCTAATCATGTAACATCTGGCTCTGTATTGTTGTGTCGGAAATAAAGGAGATGAAAGGACGTATTATCTACTGTATAATGCAATCCCCAAGGCATTTGAAATAATCGTTGTGTATTATAATGTTATCATTCTCTCCTAAGATAAAATGCGGAGCTGATAAAATACACACCATGATGCAGCATCACTCAGGAGCTGCCATGGCTGAACAGATGGCTGCTTTATTGTTATTGGGTGTTATGGAAGTTCAGGTAGTCACTGAATAATGTGAAGAGTTGTTGTTGTTATTGTCTGTTTATATTCTTATTTGTTCTAAAAGATCAACAAGTAGTTGAATTGTGGTTTTCCACTATTTCCTTTTTTATTCTAATGCTTTTCTGTTGTTCCTATCTTTTAACATTTTTATTCAAGTGATACTATTGAATTGTAAGGATTAGGGGTATAACACACTGCCAGTATCTTTATCTGTATGTGTTTAGTGCTTCAAATATACCTAATTTTGTTTGTACCTGCCTGTAATATTTTAGTTGTTTCCATTTCCCAATGATGTCCAACCCGTTAGAAAGGACCACTGCGCATTTGTTAATGAATATGGTCTATATTTGAGCTTCACATCTGACAACACACTCACTCCTGCATGAAATTAAAGACCTCCTACTTGTTTTATTATGTGTTCCCAGTCTCAATGCCCACATCTAGTCTTAACTGCATGCCCTGTGAATCTTTCTGGCAAGTTTTCTTAACAAAAAACAAAGAGAAAAGCAAAGAAAAAACAAAACACCATTATTCCAATCTGTACTTATTTCTGTTATTTGTTCATTCTGAGTAATGTGTTCATATCCAGTGACATCCCTAGAAAGTACGTATATGAAGTAACCTGTTAAAGGACACAACAGTGACTCTTCTCAGTATCATCTGATTTCTGATCCACTGATCCTTACCACTCCCCAAAACTCACATCCATTCAAGATGCGTGTAAAACTCTTATTAACTTTTAATGAATATACTAAGGTAAAGATTACAATTTTGTACAAATCTGTATTTTTACGACTGAGCTAAAATCAGACTCATGACATACTATAGGGGATGCTCTGCCAGTCAAAATAGACTTTTATAAAACAGTTATACAACGTTAAGTTCCCTCTTAAGGCCATAGACCCGCTCACATTCTCTACCAATTCACATGCTCTATCACTCATAACTAGAACATCCAAGAATAACTAAAAATAACTAAATAAATACCCATGTATTTCTGTGAGAAGGCAGCTTGAGGAAAACTCCCATGACTGCTCTCTAAAGCGTGCCTGCAGTTTTTGATCTTAGGCAAACCACAGGCAATTAAAAATATATATATAGTATTCAACAAAATCAGAAGCCTGGCATAATATTGGCATGACTTAATATGTTTATGATCTTAATGACTTAGCAATAACATCTAACATTCATCCATCCATCCATCCATCATTTTCAATATTGCTTATCCTACACAGGATCATATGGGAGTCATCAGAGGGTGCATTCACACACCCATTCACACACTACGGACAATTTGGAACTGCCAATCAGAATATGGTACAGTGCATACCTTTGGACTGGGGGAGGAAACCGGAGTACCCAGAGGAATCCCCCGAAGCACGGGGAGAACCACAGTGGCTTAGTTCTAATCACTAAGCCACCGTGCCCCCTTAACTTCTAACAATATTTTTTTATTAACAATAAACCCAATGTAGCATAATAAAAAACAAAAGGTTAAGTCAGCATAGTCTCAAAATCATCTTTGGTCATTTCTCCTATTCTGCTGTATTCTCTGTATTCTCCAGTTTAACCCAGGGATCGTGGTGGACGTGTGCCCACACACACACCCCTAGGGAGACCAGGCTGTGTTATCTACCAAGGCCGGCTATATGACTGGAGGCCAAGATAAACTCTCCTTGGAGCTCTGTAGTGTGGAAAATTTTGACCCAGACTTTAAGTGGACTCCAATCCATAACCTGAGGAGCAAACGACACGTATGACACAAGTATGTCATCATCAGATTCTCTGGAAGACTTTTCCCACACTTTGCAATATGAGAGACATCATACACATTTATTGCACTATGGGAATGCTGAATTGGGAAATTGCTTCTGTGTGGGTTGTCAGTTGATTGACAGGTGAAGGCCTGGTAAGTGGTTAGTGCAGTGCTGTGTGTTACATTTGTCTCATTAATATATAAGTGTCTCTGCTGGTGTTTGATGGAAGACTGCTGGCAGTAGGAGGCTCACCCAATCTCCAAACTATCAAGTCTTATAATCCTTACACAAATAAGTTAAGGCCTATTCAGATTGGATTCATTTGGGGATTATTATATTACCTCTGTGGTATATATATAAACTACCTAATATAAATTGCATCTCTGGGATTTTAGTTATGTCTGAAACTGTAATGTCAGTTATTTTTACAGACTATACATGGACATGTCTGAAATTATTACACCACATTTTATCTTTTGTAAAGGAAGGTACCTTCTTTATTTGGAACACCTATGCACTTACTCATTCATACAATTATTGAATCAGTCAATTGTGTGAAAGAAGTGCAAAATAACTGATATGGGCCAGCTTTGAGTAATGTTCACATCAACTATCAGAATGGGGGGAAATGTGATCTCTCTCTCTCTCTCTCTCTCTCTCTTTCAAAGTACTTTGTTTTGATCAATTGGACCAATGCGTATTATGCGTTTGACGGTGAAGATGCAATATGAGCATTCAGAAGAATTCTTTTATAGGCTGATGGAGTCCATCAAACTAAACTCAGAATAAATTAAGAAATGGTTGAATACATAATGCAATATATGTACCTTTGTACAAGAGCGAGCTGAATTGCTCACATCTGAACATGAGTCATTTCCAACAACTGTCATAATAAAGAAGAGAGAAATACATGCGGTGTTTTCTTTGAAGCATCAGGGAAGGACTGCTTTTCTGCTTCTCCTAAGAGTAGTGCATAGAATTATATAAAAGGAAATAGAAAGTAGTTGGAACAAAACACAGCTATGTTCTGGTATGGGAAAAACGGTCTTTGTCACTCTATTCTTAGACAGTGCAAAGAATTTAAAGTGAATTCACTGAAGAAACCTCTTGTGTGCTGCTATGCTTTGGTATCATGCCGTGGGCACCATTGGTGTGGCCATGAACTCAATTCACTGACACTTTCTTTATCTTGAGGAGAAGCAGAAGTGACAGAGTGACAATGGAGCCTATGGGTACAGTACTGTATCTTCTCAAAACAATAAAAAAAAGCTGGATTTTCTGTAGTTATTGTGTATTTTTTTGTGAAAATAAATGTTTATACATGTTGTCACTGTCTCATCTGAACTATGTATTTGAGGAATCAACACTATCCACATGGATGAGTCCTGATGTTGATTCACCACTACATGATTACTTTGCCAAGCAACTAAAAGCGATATTACTCTGTGTGTGTGTATGTGTGTGTGTGTGTGTGTGTGTGTGAGAGAGAGAGAGAGAGAAGAGAGAGAAAGAGAGAAAGAGAGAAGAGAGAGGGGATAAATGGGCCCCAGAGGAACAGTTTCATTACAAATAGAGGGGATAGTGGTCTTAATACCTCAAGGGTCTGAGTAGCTGAGCACTAGCAATTCTCCCTCCATGTCATGCGCAATAGATATGCGGATAATAAATTGAATTGTGTGTATACAGCAGTAATGCATGTTTATAATACCCAGACACACCAATGCAGGCATTTGCCCATTATGTTACCGATATCTTGCCAAGAAAACATCAATTAAGCTCCAGGCTGTGTGAGTTGGGAGCAGCATGCACTGTGAATTGAAACACTTAATGTAGATCGCACAAAGATTATGGAAGGATTTGATCCTGGACTTACACTAGAGTCAAATGTGTTTGATGAGGATTCATGCATATTTCTTTCAGATGCCATGTGATACCTTCAGGAAAATAAAGTAAACTCTACTGTGGTAAACAGTGAAAATTAGACAAACAATCAAATAAATAAAAAACACACTTTAAGGAATGCATAAAAATAATAAACACCAGCCTTGAAGCAATAGGATTGTCATTTACTACAACCCTAAGAACAAACAGTGAAGAGAAATAAGCATTCTGGCAGCTTTTTTGTTTGTTTGTTTGTTATTTAATATATTTCCATTGCACATATCCACTCCAAATTTGACTTTACAATATGTATTAAATAATAAAAAGAAATGAGTCCAAATGCTCCTTTCCTCTGACTGTATGTGCAGCAGTTTTGCAGAAAGTAGCATTTTAAAACAAATACACTGGCTTATGAAGAGCATATTAACACTGGATAGGACAGCCTCCAGTCTTTGTGGCATAGATTCCACAAGCTGTTGAAAACATTTGTTCATGGAACCAGTTTGAGGGGACTTTGAGTTATCATTCAGACATTTAGAAGATGGGTGAATTGTGGTCATAAAGAGATACACATAGTCAGCAACAATACTGAAATATAACGTGGCATTCAAAGGATGCTTGATTGGTATTCAGGTGCCTAAAATGGACCAACAAACATTCCCCACCCCATTACAGAACCACCACCAGCCTGAACTGTTGACAGAAGGCATGTTAGGTCCATGGATTCATGCTGCAGATGTCGCATTCAGTATTGAGAGAACAGATGGACTGACCTCTAAACAATCCAGTGCTAGGACAGAGAGAATTCCACTTATCATCCCACTTGTCTTTCCCGCTTGTAAGAGGTGTAATCAGCTGTAAATTGGAAAAAAATTGGAGACCATTTTGACAAGCACCAGCACACCATCAGAATGAAGGATTTCTTCTTTCCATGACACTTCAACAGCAATGGACATAACATTAATGACATGTCTGTTTGCATTGTTGCTTGATATGGGAGTGACAAAGTGAGGAACCATTGAGAGAAGAGCTCATCCACACTCTCAGAACTCTCAGAAGTGTTGAAATCTAATACATCATCAACTCTTTTGAATAGTAATTGATTTGAACTTCTAAAGCCTCAGAAGCACTAAGCTAACCATCCTGTTTCTCTGGAAAATTTGTGTACTTGCTTAACTTTCCAACATCCTCTATGCATTAGTCTTCGTTTAAGTATAAGTATAAAATATGCATAAGTATATGAATATAAATACACCTATTTCTGGAAGGCTCCAGAGTTTGTTAGAAAATATAACTAAACAAACAACATTTCTGTTTCAGGAGAAATATTTTATAAAGTAGTAAAAAGATAAATAAATCGAACATCCTGCGGGGGGAATAGTGGCTTAGTGTTTAGCACGTTTGCCTTACACCTCCGCGGTTAGAGGTTTGATTCCTGCCTCTGTGCTTCGGGGGTTTCCCTCTCAGTTCAAAGGCATGCATTGTAGGCTGATTCGTATCTTTAAATCATCTGGAGTATGTGTGCGAGTGTGCCCTGCAATGTGCCCTGCAATACCCGTCCAGGGTACGCCCTGCCTTGTGCCCAGAGTTCCCTGGGATAGGCTCCACGCTCCCCATGACCCTGTGTAGGGTTAGCGGTACAGAAAATGGATGGATGGATGAACATCCTGCACAGCACCAGTAAACCCATTATTAAAACATGAAAAGAAACTGGAACTACAGAATACCATTCACCAAAATTAATGACTGGGTAATGAGGGAATTAGTCAGAGAAGCAACTTACTGAGAATTTCTCAGGAGACGCCCTGGTAAAAGAGCATTACTTTTGTAATAAATTTATTCTATAAGATAAACCCCTTGAGATGCTTCATCTCGTTTTCCAGGGGGTCCTAATACAAAAAAAAAAAAATTCAATAGCATAATACAAGACAAAAACAACAACAATAACAACAACAACAACAACAACAACAACAACAACAACAATCACCATGTTCAAAACAACAAACACACCACTACAAAATTAACACAAACTATGAATGTTTGTCTAGCATTAATCCATATAAACATAGCTATATCATCTAAAGCAAGTACAACAGGTTTCAGAACAACGAAACAAACCGTTTTTATACATATGATAATATATATACATACATGTAAAGGTAGATTATTCCAATTTGCAGGGGCCTTATACCTAAATGATTTCTTCCCAAACGCTTTCTTGACTAAAGGAGTAAGACAAAATAATGTGACGAATATGCTATCGGATACTGTCGCAAATAATTAGGGTAGTTAACATGTACACATTTCAAAATAAATTCTAGTGAAAATAGTGAAAATGCCTTCTAATATTGATTGGAGACCATTTGAATAAATCACACATAATAAAATGGTGTGTACTTTTGTCTAAACACAAACAATATTACAATGTCATGAAGTCAGATCATGTTTCAGGTATTTCAGGGGTTTCACAAGGATTGTTGTTTAAAGTAGGATTTTCTTGTGTGTAGAACAGTCTGGAATTTCCTGTAGAAAACACCAGGCTTTGTCAGGAGAACAGTTTCCCAAAGCCTGGTCACTTGCTCTACATATCTTAGTATTTTCCCTGTTTCAACACACAGGAAGTTCTACTCATTAGCCAATTAATAAAACTCTCATACGTGTTGGACAGGCGATCCTCAAGGACTGGGTTTGGGAACTTGCTTAAATTCTCATGGGTCGTGTCAATGGTAAAGAAAGTACCAGAGTTCTCCAGGAGATGGCGCTGTCAGCTCTGAACGAGATGTCAAGCTTTTAGGACGAGTACAAGCCTCTAGCTCACTCCTATACAGAGGTGACGGCGGCTGAATCCTAAATGTCCTCATGCTGGACAAATTTAGTGCACTTGAAGCTTATTACTATTATAATGATTGTTATTATTAAGCTAGGGAGTAGGGAGCCATTGGAGAGTCATGTACAGAAGTGACAGCGAGCTAATCCCAAATGTAAGAATACAGGACACGTTGTGCACTGTGTAGTGCGGATAATCCGCAATCCTAACACTAGCTAGGGCACTTATAAAGGGACGAGGCAGTCGTTTGGGGTTCAGCCAGCGTCTTTTTACCGCACCGAGAGGACGCTGAAGGAAGACCTTGCGCTTTTGCTTTTTTTTTCCCCCATCTATCTTTACATTTTTCTAGTTGTTGTTGTTGTTGTTTTTTTTTATGAACAACGACAGATCCTCAGGTATATTTGTCGTGCTGGACTCATGAGGAAAACTTCTTCCCAAGCAGATTCAAAGCAAAGGATCTAGATGTATTTTTTATTTATTTATTTTATTTATTTTTTGGATCGAATCCCATAGGAGGAGTTGATTTCCAGTTCAAGTCCACTTAGGCTACATGTTAGTGTCCCGAATGACTGTAATGTGTAAACCTTCAAAGCTATACAATGATAGATGGGAGAGATGAAGGAAGACGTTGTAGCCGGTAATGATGAGCAGCTCGTCTTCACGCCACTAGGGTTAGAGAGAAGATGCTGGATGCTGTATTAGACCCGGTGGGCTTGTGTAGCTTCTCCACTCGGGGTCGTCACCCACCCGTTTCATGCATTCACTCCGATATCGAGACACAGAGAGGACATTAGTATAGGAAGTCCTCTGTGGACTCTTGAAGCTGCGGATTCGGAGGAAAATGTGTGGTGCTGGATTCGCCACCAGGACGCTTCTTTACAATGATGGGACCGCGCACTCAGCCACAGCCAGGTAAGATATCTCACATCAAACCCTTAAAGATAACTGTCCGCATAACTCTCAGCTCATCGAGCTCACCTCACAGCTCTAGAATACATTCCTTACTGCCTTTGCTCATTTCATTGCTTGGTTGATTTTTTTTTTAATCCAAATCTTGAGACCCAGCAGTATCAGTGTGAGTTCTGAACCCAGAACCTTTCAATCAGCACCTCACAGCCTTATCCACTGAGCTTCCAGTCTCTACACACACTGGATGTGTTGATAAACTCAAAGGATATGCTGAGGAACTAGATTAAACAGTAGTAGTGCATCGCTGGCGTAATGAAACCACCATTTATTCTCCTCTGAAACTGACAAAGTGTGAGAGCGATGAAAGATTGCATTGTCAAAAACACTCCAGAAACATAGTGTTGTGAGTTGAACGATGGAGGGAGTCTGCTGATAATTACACACAGATCACTTTAAAGATGATTTCTTTTCACTGTCAAGCATGGACGTAGCGAAGCTCCTGTTTTGTTTTGTTTGTTGTTGAAGTTGTTTTTGTAGGATATCCGAATTGTTTTCCTGGCAGCAGAATCATGATTATTACTGCATTGGCTTCATGTACGCTCAGAAATGTCCTTGTCACTGGCGTGGTATCATCAAACATCCTTTGTACGTGTAGTATGTATCTTTTACCTGGAAACATGAACAATATAAGATACACATTGGAAATTAAGGACCACTGATGTACCTTTAAACATTTTTAAACACATGCATGTTCTCAGATAAAGGATAGACACTGAAGGTGCATAAAATACACTAGAAAAAGTACAGAACTTTATTTTTCCTTATTTCTGAGAGTGTAGTTTTAGTTCACTTAGTTTTAGTTTAGTTTTTAGTTCATAATACTGGGATTTGTTTGTTTGTTTGTTTGTTTGTTTCAAAAATACATGATTTACATGAACACGATTCAACTCTGCATAAATCAGATAGAGTATCAGACCTCTCAGAGATGGGATCTAAGCCCAGAGTCAGGGTGTCATGACTTATTTCAAAGGCATGCTGCGTCTACTTATTTTCCACACCCCTGTCGACTGTTTTCCCAGTCAACTGTGGATATTATATAAAAAGCAATTAACAGCCTATTATAAATCAATCAAGCAAATTAGCCAATATTTGCTGAGTGCTCTGTGACTGTGCCTGTGAAGCCACTCTGTATATTTGATATCATTTTACATTTTCAATTATCACACATTTCCCCCTTCTGGCATCTCTCCCTCTCACTTATTAAGACACACTGCAAAGGGATTACTGCTTCGAAATTAAAAAAAAAAACATAACAACCTCGCTGGTACTTCTCAAAGCTTCCCAAGCTACTTTTTAAAAAATGAATACCATATATCTGAGTGCTGACACTCATGTCTTTTTGCGACTGTCTGTGCCAAAGTGTAAACACAATCCACACAGTAGCCTCAGCAACACATTGCTCTTTTGTTTACACCTCTGCCATTAAAGTCACTCTGCACCCACGCCTCACCTCTTCACAATACATACGCACACAAACACACACTCACACACACACACACACACACACACACACGCACACACACCTCAGGGCACTCAAAGGAGAACATGCAGAGAACATTCTAGAAATTACAGAGGACCTACTTTGCTGCAGTCTACCCTTTTGCCACAAGGACAACATAATAACAATGAGAATTAGTCCTCAGAGGTCCTGTTTGGCCTTAAGGTGTAATTCCGGGCTATTCCCTGTAAACCGTCTATTAAACATGCTTTCAGAAATGACCTATAATTACGTAAAAGACAGGCTGTCGGTAAAAGTTTATCTGGAGGTGCAGCTTAGGAGATATACCAGGATGCTGCTTGGATGTAATTGCTGGTGATTCACCGGCTTCACATTTGAATAGACAGAGACGGAAATTACCACACATCGCACGACGGACCTTAAATGAAAATTGGTTTAACACATTGACTGAACGTGGGGGAAAAAGGTCTCGAAGGGACCTGCTCGGATTTTACAGCATAATGTCAGTTACTCATTCATAAAACTTGTCTGAATGGACTGTCTTTTTATGGAAGTAACTAACGATGGTCTCTGTTTCCAGAGGCGAGTATGACTCCACCACAGCGCCCATCCAACCCTGGTGACAGGTACGCACTTACAATTTTAATGCTTTGCACACTTTCTGTGTCCAGATATCAGGATAAGCTTGTGTGCAGATGTCTGTGTAAGAACCAGCATTAATGTTTTTCACAATACCATTAAACACTGGTGTATACATATTCAAGCTTATTTTTCCCCCTTAAATGCTTATGTGTACTCCATCAAACAATCAACATGCATCTAAATTAGCAAAGCACATGTGAGTGCAGTATGCCAGAAGCAAGCAGGACGCTATAGCATCATATTTATAAATTCTGAACCTCATATGTCATTGTCAGTCACTGCCAGTTCCAGCTGTGTAGAATTTGCCAGTGTTGCTGGAATGGCTTCTGCATGACATTTCTGTTATTTTCAGCATGTTTTTCGTGCTTTTTTTTTTTCTGTCAGGCCGCCTGCTGAAACGGTTAAGAAGAGCAGCATCGGAAACACTGGACTGATTCTGGACAGCTCGGCGCTGAAGATGGCCGATGTGGACTCGGAGGTTCCCCCTCTCCCACCACGCTACCGCTTCAGAGACCTGCTTTTGGGGGATCAGTCATTTCAGAATGACGACAGGTAAAAGTGTTTCTACAGATCACACATGGGGTCCTATGTTTAAAAAGAGTTTATGAGGCCCGGGTAAACGCATGCATTCTGGAGTTTGAGAGCGTGCGATGAAATGAATATCGGAGGGAATCATACAACAAGCTGTTATGTGTGTGCATTTAATACACATTTTTGCAAGACTTCATAATATTTGGATAAAATTACTTGACGGTTGCCTATATTGTGCCTCACAAGAAATGCACATCAGTTGCATACAACTTTCGTAAAGCAGTGGTGGTGGATAAGACTTTATCTGACGTTGTCTTTATATGAAAAAAATTGTAGTATATTTGTAATTTTTTTTTTATCCCTAACTTTTAAACTAGGGCTGGGCGATATAACATTGATATCTTGATAAATGATTACACTATACACTTTTTTTTTAATATTGTTGGTATGGTGACATGTTGGTATTTTTTGTGTTTGTAATAATCACAAATTAAATAGTACTGAATGGATGCCATTGATTTGATATCTTTAAAAAAAACCCAACATCAATCTTCTTTGTCTTTGTAGGCATTAAATTAAAGTATCATCAAAGTCAATCTAATCTAATTTCTGTCATATTGGCTTCATATTTCTTCATGAGATAAATAAAGTAAACACCCTTCCATACAGGTTAAGACTGTAGGTACTGTAAATACTACATAGAACACCCCTTAACGTTTTCTTAGTGAGCTCTTAGTAATGAAAAATGAATAATGTTTACTGCAGTGCTTATGAATGTGCCACAATGTGAAGGTCTATGCGCTGTCTCTGTTTAATATAAAGAATTGCACAACGACAAACAATATTTCTCCTTGCAAGTATCAGGCGCAGCTCTTTACACACACTCAGTAGATGGTTTGTACAGTTGAAGCTAGATCACATCCTCAGTGTGCTCGTTGTGTACAAAAATGTGTGCTGTGGGAGCTGTCCTCAGCTCTGGTGCTGAACCAACAGTGTTGTGAAAGAGAGAAACAGTACAAGGCTGAATGGATCAGGGTTTAAATATCACTGCAGCATTTGCTAAATGACTCAGTCCTTTATTATAAATTCAAGGCTATCTTTTGTCCAAATCGCTTTTTATGACTTATTTTTGAATGGCAGGAAGCTGCTGCCTATAATTATATGATTTAAATTTCAAATGAATGTTTCATATTTCTTACATTTCTATTGTACACTTCAGCTTGGAGAGAAAATACATTCTTGATACAATATGGTTTTCTGTTGGTGGGTTTTATATTGGACACAATGCTGTGTGCTATCCTGTGGTATTTAATATTACTGTTAGGGCAACGAGATATAATAATAGATAATAGTTTGTGGTCTTGCGGAATAAAACTTACCATTATTCTGACTTAAAAGTGCACCCATTGCCATTTTTGGTAGAATGTGAAAGAGTTGGTCATTAGTCAAAGCAAAGCAAAGTCAAATCCTTATATGACACCACAGGAGCTGCAAGAAGGTTTAGCTGACACAGGAGTGATGGTGCGCCATTCTACTGTGCAGCATGTTGCGCACAAAAATGATCTTTGTGGAAGAATCATCAGAAGGAAACCTTACCTGCAACCTCTTCACAAAAGTCAACATCTGAAGTACACAAAACAACATCTAGATGAACCAGAGGCATTTTGGTGCTGTGGACAAATAAAATAAAAAGGAGACACAAAAAGAAGCAGGATTTGAGGAAAACAATAACTGTCCAACTGTTAAGCATGGGGGTGGAATATGGGGGTTATAATTTATGGCTATGTGGCAACCACTGGCACAGGAACCATTGCACAGGTAGAAAGAAGAATGGATTCCAGGAAATATCTGCAAATTCTGTAAACAAATGTGAGACATACAGTCAAAAATGATCCAAAATATAAGGAAACAAGCTGAAGGATTTGGAATCCTTCAGCCCTCACAGTCCCTTGACTTCAGCATCCTTGACAATCTATGTGTAGATCTTAAACATGCTGTGCAGTGCATACAACATGGCCAAAGAAAATCTAAGAAAACCTAGATATGCTAGGAAAATTCATTAAACAAGACTGGAAAGATTCCTCGCTAGGTACAAAAAGCATTTGCAAGCTGTGCAAAGGAGGTACTTCGCAGCGCATCCAAACCTTTGCTTATGCCACCATTACTTTTATATTATTTCTATTTTCCATCAAATAAAAAAAAATTGCCTCAGAGGTTGTGTTTGCTTCGTTTCATTTCAAAAATCAACAAAATATGTAATTTGGTGCAGGGTGCCCACACTTTTGTATGAAACACTATATTAAAGGTGATAGATTTTCTCACATTTTATAAATCCTCCACAAATCTGTAGAAGCAAACAAAATAGTTATGTTGTGATTTATTGCCTTGGACAGACAGCTGTATAAAAAACCGTTCCAGTTGCTTCACTTTCAAAAGATCCAAAAATTCTGACTTAATGTGACCATTTATTCCTTAATAGGAGGTGGTTGTTATGACACAAACACATTACTATTAATTAATATTAATTGTGTTAAGCTTTGAAATGATGCATATAAACAATGTGCCTCCAAATAAAATAAATAAGCCAAGAATGTATTCAACCAATCAGACACTGTTATTTACATTGGTCATTGGCCATTGTTACTGTAATCTAATGACCTTTTCTGATAATGTAGGAATGTAATGCATATTTGAAATTTATGTAATTTGATTATAGTTATGTCAATAAAATTACGTTACTTGCATTACTACTTTATTGTTAAGAAAACAATATTCTGTTCTTAATGGCTACGTTTGGTTAATGAATAGTTAACGCTCTGCTTCATTACCAGTGGCACTTTTATCTGCTCTGTTTGTTACTGTGACCAGAGAAATCTTGGGCACTAAAACTTTGTAGCACTTGAAATGTACTTGAATGGAAAGGTTCTCGTTGGGTCCAAGGTTTTATATTGAAATTTTGTAGTGTTGATTTTGAGAAATGGATAGATTTATCTCGGCATACCTTTGAAAAGTGTGCATGAATTTTTGTTTCTGTTTTTGTGTGATGTGCAGAAAAAACGGTCTAGAAATAGACAAAGTGAAACACCAGAATGACTCACAAATGCCACAAATGACTGTAACACAAATGTTACAGTCATTATAAGTTGCATTTTCTGTTGAAATTGGGAAAAAAACCACTTGAAGCATTCATTGTGATGAACTATTTCAATTGCTTTTGTTTGATTTGTTCATTGCAAACAGCTGAAAGTCTGTAAATTTTGACAATAAACCTGATTTGCAATGGGGTTGAATCATTTTGATTGGAACTGTAGCAGTTATTGTGGGGGGTTGAATCATTTTGATTGGAACTGTAGCAGTTATTGTGGTAGAAACTGCTCAACTAAAATAGCAATACTTTTATATTTGACACTTAAATACAGTTAAAGATTGGTGCTTTTGTACTTTAACTCTAGTTGAAATGTAAATAGTAGACTTTCACTCGAGTAACATGTTACCAAAAGTGTCTCTACTTTCAGGAGTTGTTTTTTTTTACGTTGTCTACTGTTGAACATGAATGAAAAGAGAAACTGATCGAGGGAAATACTGTTTATAGCTGTTGTATCATATTAAGTGAAAGCAGGAACTAACTTGTCTTGTGGCCATTCTACTACGTCAAAAATAACTACTATAAACTAGAGATGCACTGATACAAAATTTCTCAGCCGATACCGATAACCAATTATTCAGAGTGATATCGGCCGATCCCGATACCGATAGTTCTGCCTTTTATGCCTTCTTTTAAATTAATAATAATTAATTCCACAAGTCTGAAGGAAATGCAAATAAAAACATTATTCTCTCCATTTCAACAAGTTGTTTCACAGTAACTGGTCTCATAAACACAAAACACATTACTCAAATTAACATCAACACATGAACTAAATTCTGAAGATTAAAGTAAGATTTAACTTATTGACTGTTATTAATTCATATTAATATTGACTCAATTCTATATATATATATATATATATAATCGGATAGTGAAATAGTGATTAGAGTTTCAGTCTTATTCTTGTTTATATCTGAAAGCATTGTTTCTCACCACTATATCAGGGGAATTAGTGACACACACACACACACACACACACACAATGAAGAGGTTGCCCTCAGTTGTATGTACAATCAAACCTGCCGTTATCACCCCTCTGCTTTGAAGTGGATAAATAATGTACGCTGTCTTAAAATAGGTAGTGAGAGAGGTTTGGTTTCCTCTCCAGAGACATGAACCAGTTTAAAGATCTGTGTTAAAGGACAGCAAAGTGACATTTCAAAATGAACCAAAATAAAAGAGTAGTAATAGTAAAAAAAAAGTAGAGTAAATTCCCAGGGTTTGTACATTCTCATATGAAACAAGCAATATGTGTGTTTGTCTTCTTGTGTGCATGTGTGTGTGTGTGTGTGTGTGTGTGTGTTTGCCTTCTTGTGTGCATGTATGAATGTGTGAGAGGGCATCTTTTATGTTGCATATACACTAAAGCCAGAGAGAGTTTGATATAAATAAGTTACTTTGTTACGGCTTTTCTAAACCTCGGGGTCAAAAGATGTAATATCAGGGTTCATACTAGGTGCTTGAAGTGCTTGAATTTGGCTTTTTGAAATGTAAGTACTGGAAAACCTTGAAAATAGCCAGATTTTATCTAGTGCTGCTTAAAAAGTGCTTGAATTATATATTTAAAAATCAATAAATACAAAATTGCTAAAACATAAAATCTTGATTTTTGATAGAACACAAGTACAATCCTTTCACTCAAAATATGATGCACCACTGCAGCCCTTCCCACTCCTCCTCCTCCTCCTCCTATTTCTCCTGCTATTCACTCACTGATTGTGACAGAGACAGCTCCGGTCAAATTTTCAGACCGACCTTTTTTCTTTCTTTCAAAAAAAGCACATAGCAACAAATCTATTAACTTTTTGTGCAAACCTTAACTACTTTCCATAGAAGAGAGTGGCCATTACTGCCCCATGAGCATGTCATATTCTCTCTCTCTCTCTCTCTCTCTCTCTTTTCTCTCTCTCTCTCTCTCTCTCTCTCTCTCTCTCTCTCTCTCTCTCTCGCTCTCTTTCCCTTTGTCCACAGGTACTCTGTTCAGTGAGGAGCAGCGCATTCATTTGCTTCTAACTTTCTCTCTGAGTGATCATTTCACATGTGAATATAACTGAAATCACTGCACACCTGTTGTCTTTAACTTATATGAATGGTGATTTTGTCAGACGATGTGGCTATAAATCAGGATTTAAGCAGAGCAGCAGCTTGGACATGACAGCTGGTGAACATGCAGTCTCTTAACGGGCCGCGTTTCAGTCATTATTTCATACTCGTTCGTTTTCAGACAAGAGAAACAGAAAATATGTAAATGAGAAGAGCTTTATTGGAAATGCAAATACTGCGATGATGTAATGAATATGCTAATTAGCGCACAGCATCATCTAGCGACATTTAGCGACTTTCTACTGAAAGTTGTTGGCAGAAGTGCTCCTGTCTCCTGTCACTCACACGGAGTATAATGACATTATGGTGAAGATGAAGCAATGCCTGAGAAATATAGTCCAGCATGGCTGGAAAAGGTCCAATATAAAAATTGGTTGTTTTATTATTATTATTATTATTATTGTTATTATTATTATTATTATTACTATTATTATTATTATTATTTAAAAAAAAATGTTTAAAGAAAAAATAAAGAATATGCCCAGTGGCTTAGTGGTAATTAAGTTTTCCTCACATATTTTGATTCCTGCTGCTATCCAGGGTGTCCCCTACCTTGTGCCCTGAGTCCCCTGGGAGAGGCTCCAGGCTTCACCATGACTCTGTGTAGGATAAGCAGTATAGAAAATGTATGGATGTATTGATGGACGGATGGATGGACAGGTCTTGTATTGTCCTTGAAAACAAAAAAAAAGTAAGTGCTTGAAAAGTCCTTGAAAGTCCTGTAATTTCATTATGAAGAATCTGTACAAATTCTGTAATATGGACAAAGACAGCGTATGCAAATCTCCACTCAAAAGCAGAAAACACAAACAAGGTCACAACTGGAAAATAGTAAGAAATGGGAACACACTCAGGGGTTGAAAGTAAATTGTGAGCAAGCAGGAAAACAGAAGGACTGTTTATACAGGCTGTGATTAGGGCTGTGGGATATCTACAAAATACTCTATTGTGGTTATGACTGTAGCAGACCTGTTTATATTTTCAAACACACATAGTAACCAGTAATATGATATTAAATTTAATATGATGATATTCCATCTTATAAACTGCCACGTATCAGCCTCTCAGTTTTTTCTCTCTCTTGAAGTTAATAAAAACAAACAAAAAAACAGCTTTTCATATTACCAAGAGCACAGTGCACGGTCCTCTGACTTTTGAGTCGGAAAATAAAACAGCTTTACTTGTGACTGTTGCATCGACACTGAAGACTCCTTCAAAAAAAATCTTCCCCTAACAGAAAACTTCACCCTATCAACTATTATACATGCTCTTTTAAAGTCCTTGCCTGTCTGAACTACTCTCAGAGTCATGGTGTTATAGAAAATTAACCAACACCTTCTGACCAGTCAGAATTTAGAATCCAACAGGACTGTGCTATAAGGACTTTAAAAACGTTAACATTAACATTAGGCTATATTGTGAAATGCACTTTATCGAAACGCCTCGGCCACCCTGTGAGCCTCTACCTGTCTCAGGTACAGGGATCTATTGTTTCGAGTCAAGAGCGTCATCGCATCAAACATTCACGTCACTTAATCACGCTCAGAACCATAAAGGACCATAAAGCTGTCTTTTTCACATCGGACCCTAGAGAGATCATGTGTGCATATGTGCACACCTTACAGTGTATGCCCACATATGGGCTGATTTTGCTTGGTACCATATGTCATCCGAAAAATGGCAGCTATGGAAAACGCTAATTAGTGGTTAGAACATTTGTCTTGCACCTCCAGGGTTGGGGCTTGGAATACCGCCTCCACTCTGTTCTTGTGGAATTTTGCATGTTCCCCCCGTGCTTTGGGGGTTTCCTGCAGGTACTCCGGTTTCCTCCCCCAGTCAGCAGACATGCGTTGCAGGCTGATTGGCATTTCCAAAATTAGTGTATGAACGCTAGCGATAGCACACCGTCCAGAGTATCTCCCACTTCGTGCCCCGAGTTCCCTGGGATAGGCTCCAGGCTCCCCCACAACCCTGTAATGGATGAATGTATGCATAGCATTCTAACTTAAATATATCTGGCCCCACCTTTAATGTGTGTGCATACTGTTTGTGTGTGTTTTGAACGGCCTGGGTAGTGTTGTAGTGTACATTTTGGAGCAGTGGTCATTTTTTTGTCCTTTTTTTTTCTCTCTCTGAATTTGAGAGCCATTTCTCTTGTTACCTGAGTCATTTTTTTTAGTACTGTGTTTGGCTGCTCTATCCACCTCTGCTTGGTCACAGAGTGTAGGCGTTCAGAGAGGGAATCTCTACATGCTTCATTATGCCAAGGGGGTGTGTGTCTGTGTGTGTGTGTGTGTGTGTGTGTGTTTACAGGTGTCGTTTATGCACTGTGATTATCTCCAGGGATGTGTTCCAAATCGAGTGGTTTGAGGTCTTTCCTTCTGCTTCTTGAGTGTGTGTGTGTGTGTGTGTGTGTGTGTGTGTGTGTGTGTGTGTGTGTGTGTGTGTGTGCGTGTATATGTGTGTGTGCATATCTATGTGTGTCTGCATTTAAATGTGTGGGAGCTGGAGAGCCACATAACTGACAAGTGGAAAGGGAAAAATCACTCATGACAGAACGACTCCAGCGAACCAGCAGTTTTTTGCCGCTTCTTATTACAGCCAGTCACATCAATCTCCCCTTTCACTGTCTTTTTTGCTGGATTCACTGAACCGAGACGTAATTTCAGTGGAGAGAATACAGTGCTTTTCTGCTCAGTAGAGGCGGGATTGTGGTGCCACTACGACAGAAGTGGCACACATGTCTCTAGTGTAGGCCAGGTACCTGAATTATGCACTGCATAATGCTATCTAAAGGCGCTTTTGTTCTAGTTTTGTGTTTCTTAGCATGCGACGCTGTTTGACCAATTCCGCCTAGAACAAATTGCTTTTTTTATTAAAAACGACAGGCCTAAATGTAACTGGAATCAGCCGTCATGTTTGTGCAGACGTGCGTTTTCACCTCATTGCAATCATCTACTTAATCAAAATCCCCACACAGTTTTGATGAGCCAGGACTTACCGCTGTGAGTCCAACATTTTCTCGCTGCACATGGTGTGAACATGAAATTGGTCCACACGACTGAGTTCCACAGTCAACTTACATGCTATCCAGGCGACAGATTTGTGTCAGTTTAGATGCATGTTCAGGCTTATCCTATTGGCATTAATAGCTTAATCTCTTGGCAGAGGAAACCAAGGTTTGAGCTTAGCAAAATTTATGATGCCATCAAAAAAGCCCTAGACCACCAGGAACAAAACAGCCCTAAAGTGTCCTCCATGTTTTACACTGGATCTGCTAATTTTTCCCTGTATACAATTAGGCTTGTGCTGTAGATGATAACAGCATCATCAAGTTTGGGTAATTGCATGGAAAATAACCACCATAAATAGTTAAACCAGAGGGGGGGCGGGGGGTGACAGAGCAGACTTTGACACAGACTTTAAATGAGGTGAAAGCTATGACTTTGTGAGAGAAGAGGAGACGGATGCAAGTGCAGATTTACTGTATATAGTTCAAAACAACAACTAGATCTATGAACACATATATACACTATAGGTCATGGCTTTTTTACTTTAATGAATTGGATTCATGAGCAAAAATTAGACTCTGTCGAGTGAGGGGAAAAGAAGTGCACATGTGACTGTATTACAGATTACACCATAGACTGAGCTTTGAAATGAAAAAGATATGCACGGTTGGTTTGATTTATGTTCACATAACCTAGGCTACTTAAGACCATAAGACGTGTTTTGTGTAGGCTTGGAATGATATCTGCCTGCTGATTTTGACTCTTGACAACCTCAGTATCAACTAAAGTGAAATTCTGAAAATGTGAACTTTTGAAACATCTTAAAAATTATGGTGCTGATTGTGCTTATGTACTTTTTTGCATCCAGTTCCTGATTTTAAGCCACAACTGAGCTTTGTAAGCTATTATAAATATAGGATTTTTAGAATAAAGGTATAAAGAATAGAGAAAATTAAAAGCTGTGGTTACGTATAGTTGCTATTAAAAAAAAAAAAAACCTCTAGTACTTGCTTTTTATTGGCTTGTACCCTTACACCTGAATAAATTAAATACATGTATTAAATATGACTATGTGTTATGGCTATATAATGTGCCTGTGCCTGGTAAGGGACATGTGGGCGAAGTCTTGTTTCTTGTTTCCAATCGACCGGAGTTAATAGTTACTGTATAGAAACTGCTCATTACAGTACTGTTCATACATATCATACTGTTCATTTGTTTTTATGCAACTTTGTTGAGTAATGGTTCTTAAAGATTCTTTATAAAGATTCTTTAAACGGTAAAACATCATCACAAAACTTAAAGAATGTGATGACATTTTGCTTAAAAACAGTCAACATAAGTATGTGTGTAATTATAATTATATGTAACTAATTTTCAGTAGAGTCCTCTGTGAGGGTAAATCTTTAATTCAAAAAGTTTATATATTTATATACATATATTCTAGATTCATTACACATAAAGTGAAATATTTCAAGCCTTTTTTTAAATCTTGATGATTATGGCTTATAGATCATGGAAATCAAAAATCCAATATCTCAAAATGTTCAAATAAAGAATTTATAATTCCACTTTTTGAATTAAATTATGGGGAAAATGAGCTTTTCCATGATATTCTCATTTTTTGAGATGCACCTGTATAATCAAGGTAATATTTGAGAAAAAAAAATTATGTGAAGTGTTTTCTGTGCACAATGGTGAAGTCTGTGAACAATGGTGGAATAATTAGCAGCTTGTGTTTCATGATTTAATCTGCATCCGTTGCAGCAGTGTTTTGTTCCACATTTTAAAGACATGATGAGAGACCTGATGAAGCAACCTTATTACAAAACATACAAAAATGTTTGCATTTAGAGCATGCTTAGAGAAAAGTTCCCCAGTTTATTGTGTAGATAATGATTCAAAACAAAGCATTACGTGTAATATATAACAAAGAAAATACTTTTCAAGGCCATATGTCTATTAGTGAATGCACATTCACGTCATTTGTTTATTGTGTAAAGTAGAAATTTTACTACCATGACCTTTTAAATGAAAAAGCCTCTGGGCCTTTTATAAACATCATGTGTTCTCATGAATATTTAATTGCTACAGATATATGTATAATGCCCATATTAGTGTCAGCAAGGTGTCTAACTTTCAATAGTTTTATATATACTATCCAATCAAGTACATAGCAGTTGTGTGTATATTACCAGTGTTGTATCAGGGTCCATGTCAATAAGTTGTAAATGTTAAATAGATACAGTGAGGACACTTTCACAAAGAAATCACCAAAATTATTAAGTTTTACTAGTATCTCAATTAGGTTGAAACACTATTACTATTGAGAAGCTGCTTTCAAAGGTGCTCTATAAAATAAAGTTGTTTATTATTATTATTATTATTATTATTATTATTATTATTATTATTATTATTATTATTATTGTTATTATTATTTTAAGCAATTTGGTTGTCAAAGCAACTGCTATCACAGCAAAGTACTTACAAGAACGTAAGAGAACGTAAAAGGGTTTAAACGACAACAGCTATTTACATGTAGTTTACAAGATTAACATGGACCAGCAAGAACCAAATACTGATTATTTCTAACTTCTAGCTTCTAGCTATAGTTAAATTGCAGTCCTTGTACTTGTTAGGCTTTTACGACAGACTTTTATAGAATCATCTACAGTATAAAACATTATACACAAGTGATATTATAAAGTAGAACAAATACACTATTCATCTATAAAGCCTCATGCTTTTTTATACATGAGAAAAAAAATACTATATGAATTAGAACATCTCCTGGTCTTTTACCAATCTTTAACCATCCAGGTTTGATGAGTCGGTGCTAACCGTAGCCTCAGATTCTTGTTCTTGGCTTACGGGAGTGGCTTTTGCTGTTGTATCCCATCTGCTTCAAGGTTTGATATGTTGTGCAATCTGAGATGCTGTTCTGCTCCCCACGGTTGTCGAGTGGGATTAAATGTGGAGTGTTGGATTCACGTCTGCTGCCGGAGCAGCTGGGGCTGGATCTTTAAGTAAAACGTAAAGCAGGATGGTCTTTATTAGTTTGACGATAAGTACATCTATATCACACTAGTTTTCAACGCACTTACAGCACGCAAACAAGAAATACTAGTAATGTTAATCTGTGTTTGTCCTCCCTTATAATATCAGCAAAATGACCTTTTTGATGTCCGTCTACGTACACTTGTTAATCTGGAGGTGTTTAGCCTTCCTCTTATGCCTGTATGAGTCTGGAGGTGTTTAATGAGCGCGTGTGAGTGTGATGGCTGATGGGAGGTGAGTGCTTAGCTAGCTGCGCTGGGCACTTTGAGTGGTTCGTCATCCGCTACAGTCTAGACTAAAGGCCACATTAGTCACTGATGTACTGTACAGCGAGTGGGCGGGCAGCAGAAAGCCTTGCCGTCAGGATAAGAAGAAAAAAAAAACATACAGGCAAGGGCACGATCATGTAACGAGGATGTTCTCTCAAATGGTTAATTCAGCACACTGTGTGATTGAGGCAGGGCCTCCTCCTCTAAATTGAATTGAATAGATTTCATGTGGTTTGAACATTGATCAAGGCTTATTGTGGTTGCACCGTCACTTCCTGGATTTATTTTAACTCACTGTTACCATGTCTGTGAAAATCATCTCATCTTTAAAGGAGCTTTTTGTTTTGCGCTTCATTCAATGTCTATATTGTACACTCACCAACACTTTCTGTACAAAAACTTAATCATGCAGTTATCTGTTCATATTTCAGTACAATGCATAAAATTACGCTGATAGAGGTCAAGAGCTTCAGTTAATGTTCACATCAAACATCAAAATGGGGACATCAGGTTCCAGTTCTGTCAGCCAAGAACAGGAACTTTAGGCTAAAGTGGGCACAGGCTCACTGAAACTGAAGTATTGAAGAACTTCCTAAAGTTCCTGTTCTTGGCAGACAGGAAGTGGAACCTGATGTGGTCTTCTGCTGTTGTAGGGCATCCACCTCAGGGCTCGATGTTTTGTGCATTCTGAGATGCTTTTTAGCTCACCACAGTTGTAAAGAGTGCTTATTTGAGTTACTGTAGCCTTCCTATCAGCTTAATTCTCCTCTGATGTCTTTCATCAGCAAGGTGTTTCCAATCACAGAACTGCCTTTCACTGGATGTTTTTTTTTATACCACCATTCTGTGTAAACTCTATGAAACTAACTGTCAACTCTATCAACACCACAGTCAGAGTCACTGAGATCACATTTTCCTCCATTCTGTTTGATGTGAACATTACCTGGAGCTCTTGACCTGTATCTGCATGATTTTATGCATTGCATTGTGATGGACTGTGAAGTACTTTTCTGATTTTCTTCTACATAAAGATGCAAGCAGGCACAAACCTGTAGAAGAGGAATCACTTCATTGAAGCTTCATGTACATACACAAATGTTGTCCCTTCAATGTTCAGTCCTCAACTTATTACAGCCCAAAAACCCTTTTCTTAAAACATTTTAGTTAGGCTGTTAAGCCAAGGTCAGCACACAGATCAAACTGTCTCCTCGGTCCTGGCAAAAACATCCTGTTCACAGTAGTTCTATTGTAAGGAGGTTTTCATTAACACATAAATATTGAGAACATGCTCCAGTAAGTCTGAAAATGACATACCATGCTATACGGTTACTGTAATGAAATAAACTTAACTATACTTCAGTTGAATAATTGCACAAGCAGGTGTACAGATGTCCCTAATAAAGTGTTTGGTGAGTGCATCATCAGTGCAACCTTATGATTCTATTTGTCAGTATGAAATTTTCTTGCAGTGCTGCAAATGAGCTCTCAAGCCGTGCCCTGACAATTAAATTAGCCGTTGAATTGAGACTGTTGAAGCCCTGGTTGTCGGGTGTAATAAGCTGCTTCAGGGGAAAAGAGAGAAGGAAACTGTTTGTGTGTGTCATGGTGTTCAGTGCAGTGTGAAGAGATGCAGTCTCAGGGGTTAGATTCGACAGGAGAGTGGAGGATTTAGTGCTCTTATGCGACCAGAACTGTTAATGCAGAGCCTCATGAAAATCTTACTGAGAGAACTAGATTGTACGTCACAGTGTTTGGTAAGGCAACAGCAGGGGGTATTAGAAGCAACAGGTTGGTGTTTTGTGCTCCAGCAATTTAGCTGCTTAGCGTCTAGTGGAAATACATCAAGGTCATTTTCTACTATAATGCTCTGCATAGCCACAATGTTCTGTATTTCAATCTCATGCAAAAGCATGTTGGAAATAATCAAAATGTACTGAACATATGAGCATAATAGTGCTGCGCGGTCATGATGCCTTTCATGCTGAAAGGCAACTGATCAGATACGAAACTGATCAAATATTAATCCTGTTTCACGTTCAGACATAACATGCACTTCACATTCAGCAGATTCACTGTTCAATCCCCACGAACTCGGTTGTGTAAATGATTTCTCTGAGACATCACCGTGATATTTTAGGCGCTAGTGATGATTGCGCGGCAGTTCTCAGCCAAGCAATTCCACGGCAAATAATTAGTTGCATTCACACATCTGTTTAATATTCTGAGTTCACCCTCTGTCTATTTTTTCCCCTCTGCTTTTAGTGCAATAGTGTTATTAAATGCTCAAGCCCATGGATGGATTGCACTATAGACATTGACAAATGTGATTAATTATACAAGATGTACTTGGCTTGCTTTTTAGTACATAAGTTTTGGACTTTGGATACTTTGTTTATTTTGGTTTCCTTTGGGTTCTTCAGTCCTTCATATGTATGCACTATGAGTAGTTTTCTTTCTGTTCACTGTCTTTTAATTCCTCTGTGTCTTCAGGGAGGCTCAGCGTCTGTGTGCAGTCTGGCTATAAAACCACACGCTGACATTACAGTCTCCTGTTGATTGATGTTTTGTAAGGGATTTTATTGTTGCCGGGTTGAAATTAAACCGTTTCTATGCCTTATGTCTACAGTACATTTTAAATTATTCTTTTTCAAAATGCTGCAATAGGAATGCTGTATATCAAATAAATAAATAAATAAATAAATAAATAAAGTTGCGCACACTTTGCTTAAGAGCCAAAAGCAGTACATAATGCCAAACTTTCCCTAGAGCCCTAATAAAATTGTACACCTGTGCCTTCGCTGTTCATTTGCATATTCCTCATCATAACATTTATAGAGTTTGCTGCAAGGTAAGTTTAAGTTGTTGTGAGTTACAGTATTTAACAACATAGGAGCTTTAGGTTAGAGCTTGCTTAAAATCCCATGAAGAACTGTCCTCACTCTCGTAACTGTATATTCTATGCTTATAAGTTCGATTAGTAGCAGTAGGATGACAAAATTACTACTGAGATCTTTCTACAGGGTGTCCCAAAAGTCTCCATACTTAGGGGACTTTGTATGCCAGTACCACGTCGATGTGCCTTCATCAGTGGATGTTCGTGGACATCGACTTCTCTCGGTTGGTCCACAACATTAACACATAAGACTGATCTGAACAAATATATATTACATAAGCTAAATATGAAAAATTCTGGAAGCATTTAGCTAAAAACTGTTCATTTCCCTTATGTATGGAGACTTTTTGGACACCTTGTAGAACAAAAATACAATAAAGGATGTTTTAGATTTGAAATTGGATTTAAATTTAGTGCTAAACGCTGCTGATATACAATCCAAGTGAAAAAATGTAACCCAACAAGTCATCTGCAGAAATGGATGCGCAACTAAAGCTTGAAAATAGAAATGATGGATTAGCTCATAAAAAGCTGAGACAACTTGGGTCATCCATCCAGTCATGGCATGATGTTTGGTAAAACTGTAACTAATATCTGGTATCTGGTTTCTGGTTTCATTATTAAATTTTCCTTACATACATTTACAATAGTCTGTCCTGGGTTTACTATGGTGCTTATTGTAGATTTACTGTAGTTATTCATTCTGGTGCAGTATCATGATTTTACTGTGATAATACAGTACAAATTGTTAACTGGTTATTATACTCTTGATAATGACATTAATGAGACTTTATTTGTCACAAATACGTTACAGCACAGTGAAATTCTTTTTTCTTCGCATGTCCCAGCATGTTAGGAGGTTGGGGTCAGAGCGCAGGGTCAGCCATGAAACTGTGCCCCGGGAGCAGAGAGGGTTATGGGTCTTGCTCAAGGGCCCAACCGTGGCAGCTTGGTAGGGCTGGTGCTTTAACCCCCGACCTTCCGATCAGAAACCCAGGGCCTTAACTGTCAAGCCTGCACTTACCCCACCATGGCTTTTACTGTTAACTCTTATGACAAAACTATACTGTAGATTACTATATTGTTGATTTGCTATTGGGTTACTGTTCATTATGGAAGAACAATTGGGCATAGTGAGCTGCCTCACAGCTCCAGAGTTGAGGGTTTGATTCTGAGTTACTGTCAGTGTGGAGTTTGATATGTTCTCCCCCTGTCTGTGTGGATTTCTTCTGGGTTCTCAGGTTTCCTCACATTGTCCAAAATCATGCCTGTAGATATACTGGCAACTGTGAATGAGTGAGTGATTGTGTGTGTGTGTGTGTGTGTGTGTGTGTGTGTGTGTGCGTGTGTGTGTGTGTGTGTGTGTTTGTGTGTGTGTGTGTGTGTGTGTGTGTGTGTGTGTGGTCTGCTACGGTCATCCCTCAAAGGGTGTATTATAGAGGTCGGCCAATTTTCGATACTGATGAGTAAGTTGAGCAGTACCTGCTTATAACCGATTAATCAAATGATAGAAAAATTGACAGTACCATGAAAATTTACTGTACTTTTTAAAATGAAAAAAGTCTATTCCCACTTTGTGTCTAGTTTCACTGGGATAGGCTTCGGAGCCACCATTACCCTGAGCAGTTAATTAATTGATGGATGGATCTGGAGCACATCCCAGGAACACTAGAAGTTAGGTGGGAATACACCCTGGACTCACAAACTAACTTACACAAGGGGCAATTTCAAGCTGCCAGTCCACTCACTAGGATGTTTTTGGAGGTAGGAGAAAACCAGAGAACCCAGAGAAAACCCAAGAAGACATAGCGAGAGCATGCAAAACGCCACACAGACAGTAATCCAAGCTCAGTAATCCAAGTTTAGGAATGTATTATGTGATATCACTTTCTACCAGGATTAAGGTGCAGTTTTACCTTGTAATAAAAAGTACTGTAGCAGGCGTGCATCATACTGTTCATGCCTTACACAACAAACTCCTAAATTATACATTCATATTTATAGCATGATGCTTTTATCCAGAGCAAGTGTCTAACTTGCTAAGTTCCGCAAATCCGCATAATGGACAGATTCACTAACAGGGTGACATAGTGCCCATAGTGGTATAACCATGGTTTGTTATCGCTTGGTTTCTCTGCCACCAGGAAAACCATAACTTGACAGCAAAATCAGTTTCTGCTGTCCCTGTGAGTGTGGAGTGTCTGACTGTGAATTTTTCCAAATACAGAGAAATAGCAGAACGCTAGCGCAGCTCTCCACCTCCATCTGCCGTTTTGGGCTGAGAACTGAAGCGTAACTGCTGAATGAGGTGTTGTGAGTGCTGTGGCACATTTCTGCTCATCGACTACTGTTGCTGCTATGATCATGATGGGATTAAAAAAAATAGGATGTCGAACTTAGTTAGCTTGTTTGGTTGCCCTGCGACAATTTGTTTTTTTTGTCAGAGGAGACACTTCATTAATTCTATGTCAGAAGGATTTATGCAAGTTGTTTACATGATTAGTGAACTACAAACTATGTTGATTCCTAAATGATCACTGCATAGATTTTCATTTACTAATGTTGTGATAGGCATAATATGTTGTCATTTGTTAATGGAAATCAAATTGCAGTGAGCACAAATGCCCTCAACTCTATTCGATATGAAGGGAAAGGTGTATAGATCATGTAATTCTCATATCTACCACACGGTGTCTCTCTGTTAGCTCTGTCTCCTCAGTAATGTTACATAACAGCCACATTCAGGAGGTGGGAGAGCAGAGATACAGCAGCATATTCACACTCCATCCATGCAGTCTCACTGTCACGAAACATCTGAACACATTCTATTATTAACGCTTTAGAGTGTCAAGTTAACCATTGTTGTTCATTCATCCATCCATTTTCTGTACCACTTATCTTTATTCCAGGAAACTCTGGGCACAAGGCAGGGGACACCCTGGATGGGGTGGCAACCCATCGCAGGGCACAACTGCACACACTCTCACACACTATGGCCAATTTAGAGATGCCAGTCAGCCAACAGTACACTGCACGAGGAACATGCAAGCTCCAATGGCTCCAGGTACACAGTTCAGAGGTGGGATTTGAGCCCCCAACACCAGCGGTGCGAGGCAAACGTGTGCCCCCCCACCCCACGTTTTTTTAACAAATAGCAAAAATTACAGAAAATAACACAATAAATATGCTGTTCATTTACATTTTGTTTATAAAAATAATGCAGAACAAAGACTATTTGCTCTTGCTAGCTAGTGCATCAGTGCATTAATGTGAAGCAGGTGAATAATGCAATTATCAGTGTTAATTATAGTATAGGTGCTAAAAGCATGACTTGAAATGGCAGCATCACATATTGGTATAAAGTGTTTCCTTTATTTAAGTCTGATAAAAAAAAATAAATAAAAAATAAAATAAAAAAATAAAAAATAAATAAATAACAAAGCTTAAATGCTTAAAACAAGGCTGAAATGACAAAGTACCAGAACACAAACAGCTGTGAGGATGGCACATGTATACTGCTCGTTTCTCACGTCACATTTTATCCTGAATATATACTATTAAAGCATTATAAAATGAAATATAGTTGGAGACTTGCTGATCCTGCTTACACATAGGCCTGCCACAATTCTGAAAAATTTAACTGACTATTAATTGTGATTAATTGAATGATCTTTTCTGCTGATTTTGCCACTTTTATAATAACATCATAAAAGCAGTATGATAATGTGCGTATATGACTGTTTATGAACACAGCAGTGTGCAGCACTGCAGACTCACAGTTCCAGGGTCCTAGGTTTGATCCCAAGCTCAGGTTACTGTTTTGTTTCTCCCCATATCCTTGTGTGTTTCCTGCCACTGTCCAAAAACCTGCAGATAGATGGATCGGCTATGCTAAATTGCTCCTGGGTATGAATGTGTGTACATGGTGCCATGTGATAGACTGAAATTAATTTTCTCAAACCTTACCTAGAAAAGCAGTTACTGAAGATGAATGGATTACATTTCTGACACAAATAAAAACTTATGTATTACTAAAATAGACTAAAAACATATTATTGAACAATAAACAATAATCAGAATCCGAAGCAGTATAACACTAAAATCCGCATCCAAGAAGATGAATGGAAAATGTCCTTTAGCACCACCTCGGGTCACTTTGAGTACTGAATGATGCCATATGGGCTCTCTTATGCTCCCTTGGTGTTCCAGTGCTTCATCAATGATGTCCTCTGAGACATGCTGGGCAAGTTCGTCATTGCATAGATGGATGACATATTGATTTACTCCCCATCCAAAGAAATACACAGGTCTTGACTCATCTCTAAGAAACACATCTCTCCATCAAGGGGGAGAGAATGTTTCCAAGGTCTTGCTCTTAGGATGCATAATCAGGCCTGTAGGAGTTTTCATGGATTGAGACAAAGTTACAACAATCAAGAACTGGGCCATTCCCTCCACCATCAAGGAGCTGCAGAGGTTTCTGGGGTTTGCCAAATTTTATTGGTGATTCATCAGGTTCCATTGCTGCACTCCTCACGTCACTGATCAAGAAGGGACCCAAAATGCTCCACTGGAATTACTCAGCTAACCAAGCATTTGAACATCTCAAGAGGGCATTCACTTCAGCCCCTATCTTGAACCAACCTGATCCTTCCAGACCTTCATAGCTGAGGTGAACACTGTATTATCACAGAGGTTTGGTGAGAGACCCAAGCTCCATCCAGCGGCTTTTTTCTTCTTCTCTCCAGCAGAATGTAACTATGATATCAGAAACATGAAGCTCCTTGCTATCAGGCTGGCCCTGGAGGAATGGCATCACAGGCTGGAAAAGCAACTTCACCTGTTTGAAATCTGCACTTACCACAAGAATCTTTAATACATTGAAGCTGCCAAATAACTACACTCACACCAAGCACACTGGGCCTTATTTTCTGCACGATTTCACTTAACACTCTCATACTTACCAGGTTCCAAGAACATATATCTCATATGGATATATTTATATCCTGGCTCTCCCAAAGAGAACACAGAAGAATGCATCTCGCCATAGTCACGATTTGTGGGGGCTTTCAGCTGGGAGTTCTACCATGAGTTTGACATCAGTTCTGAACAGAGAATCTGTCTTTTGCTGTCTAGTCAGCAAAAAAGTATGTGCCAACCCATCTCTGAGACAAACTCATCATGTAGGCACTCACCTAACCAGCTACAGAACACCCAGGTACCCACAAAACTCAGCTCATGCAGTGTAAATTCTGGTGGCCCCACATTCTCCCCACATGACATTCATAAGTTCATCAACTTGTGAACCTTGCCAGCCAGACAACTACTCCCAGCAACCATAGTCTTGCATAGTAACAGCTTATCTCCTCTTCAACCAGGTATTTTGGCATCCCAGAAGATATTTTGAGTGATGGGGGGCACAATTCACATCATGAATATGGGGGAGCATCAAAAAGATGGGGGTATCTGGTCTGGTCAGAACTCTATCAGTACCACCCAGCTCACCCCATTTCAGTGTCTCCTGATCACACTACAATCCCAAAAATGCATCGTGGCCTACAAAGATGGCAATTACAAACAACAACTCCCAACCTCCTTCACAGCCTACATAAGCTCTGTCATGTTCTCAATCGCCATCATACTAATCACACACACACACCTGGACCTATAACATTCCCATAAACACTCTTCAAAACCTACTGTTCTTTGCAATGTTCCAAGTTTTGTATCCCATGTGTTTTTGGTATGCTGGTTATTGATCTGGTTTCTGGTTCCCTGGTTTTTGATTCTCATACCTTTCCTGACCCTTCTTTATTATGACTATAAGCTTGCCTTATGTTTTGGATTTGTTTACCAGAAAAGCATGATACCTGCAACTTCCACCATCTCTGCTGCCTGAAAAATATACTAGCAAAAAAAAAAAGTTTTACTTTCATCAGAAAAGTTACAACTAATTAGTAATTGTATTAAATATTTAAGAGATCAGAAACCTCTGACTGAGAATAATGAAAACAATTACACAACAAGAAACTACGTACATATATTTTCGATTTAAACATGATTATGGATTGTAATAATGAGTTGTCCATCCATCCATACATTTTCTGTACCATTTATCCTTACTGGTTTGTGGGTTACCTGGAGCCTATCCCATGGGGCATAGGGCACAAGGCAGGGGACACACTGGACAGGGTGCCAATCTATCACAGGACACAATCACACACATTCATACACTACGGACATTTTTGGACATACCAATATTTCGACTGGGGGAGGAAACCCCTGAAGCATGGGGAGAAAACGCAAATGCCGTGCACACAGGGCCACAGCAAGAATTGAACCCTCAACCCTGGAGATGTGAGGCAAATGTGCATGAATTTATACAGTCACAAGAATTTGATTCTGTACCAACTATGAAATGTCATTCACTGGAATATTAAATTGTAAATTATTAATGCTTTGCTGCTCTCTGATGAAGAAGGCTGTAGGTGTAGAGTATAAATTTAGAAACGAAGGTGTTAACAAGGAAAATGTGCAGGGAACAAATCACAGTGGGATTACACTGACAGTTCATTTTGATGAGAAAAGAGAAGAAAGGAGCTCAGCAGCATGTCTGCTCAAGGGTTCCCAATCTGATGGAATAGTAAAGTGTCACTAAGGCCATCATCATCACCACCACCACCACCACCATCATCATCATCATCATCAACAACAACAACTAATGCTGAAAAATGATGATGGCAACATCAGCATCAAATATCTTCCAGTACATTTAACATTACAGTTTTCTCTGTTATTGCAATATTCAAAATTTGTCTACCTCTTTAATCTACATCCAGAAAAACACATCATGCTGTGGCAAACAAGTCTGAGTGGCTAAACCTGCCTGCCTGCCTGCCTGAGAGACACTGAGACAGGCTGCTAATGTTAGGTTTTCATTTTGTAATTGCATGGCAAGAGACAGCTCTTAAATGTATATTTTGTGAACAGGATGTTAGAGTACCTAGTATGTTCACCTAAGGTGTGTGTGTGTGTGTGTGTGTGTGTGTGTGTGTGTGTGTGTGTGTGTGTGTGTGTGTGTGTGTGTGTGTGTGTGTGTGAGTGTGTGTGCGTGTGTTTGTGTGTGTGTGTGTATGTGTATGTGTGTGTGAGGACAGAAGGTTTCTCATTTGCCTAAAGTTGAATCAGAGTGAGAGAGAGAAGTTCCTCAGTGTTCCAGTTTTATGGACGTAATATTTCAGCCCATTTTGAATCGCAAGATCATTTGTCTGCCTAAAATTAGCATCAGTAAGAGCTATATAACTATAATATATATATATATATATATATATATATATATATACAGAATCTCACAAAAGTGAGTACATCCCTCACATTTTTGTAAATATTTGATGATATCTTTTCATGTGACAACACTGAAGAAATGACACTTTGCTACAATGTAAAGTAGTGAGAGTACAGCTTGTGTAACAGTGTAAATTTGCTGTCCCCTCAAAATAACTCAACACGCAGCCTTTAATGTCTAAACCGCTGGCAACAAAAGTGAGTACACCACTAAGTGAATATGATCAAATTGGGCCCAAAATGTCAATATTTTGTGTGGCCACCATTATTTTCCTGCCTAAACCGTCTTGGACATGGAGTTCACCAGAGCTTCACAGGTTGCCACTGGAGTCCTCTTCCACTCCTCCATAATGACATCATGGAGCTGGTGGATGTTAGAGACCGTGTGCTCCTCCACCTTCCGTTTGAGGATGCCCCACAGATGCTCAATAGGGCTTAGGTCTGGAGACATGCTTGGCCAGTCCATCACCTTCAGCTTCAGCTTCTTTAGCAATGCAGTGGTCGTCTTGGAGATGTGTTTGGGGTCGTTATCATGCTGGAATACATGCTGGGATCATACTCTGCTTCAGTATGTCAGAGTACATGTTGGCATTCATGGTTCCCTTAATGAATAGACGTATGAGTGATGTCAGCATTGCTGCAGAGATTGAAGGGGTGGGGGTCAGCCTGTCAGTGCTCAGACCATACGCCACACACTGCATCAAATTGGTCATTGTTATATATATATATACACACTTTAGTCTATATTACACATAGTATACAGTAGTTTGTTTGCATTGTGGGTGTGATTTGGAGACTTTCTGGGAGACTACACCTTTTCAACCTGAATTTTAACACCTTTACAGGAAACAGATATTTAAGGAATAAAACATGACAGGGTTTGCTGTTTTAAGAAAATAATCAATGACAGGGTGGTGTGATGTGGCCTGAAGTGAATTTGAGTTATTGCTACCACCCTTGAGTTATTGCTAATTATTTTCCTATAACTTTGCATCCCAATGAGTTTTATACCTCTTGTAGTACAGCAGTTTTCCAACCATGACAATTTCCCATTTTTTAATGAAGGACAAAGAATATTTTTAATAGCAGATATAAGCAGTCATTCCCACAGAAGCCTCTATTTTTTTTTTCTTTCTTGAAGTTAATAAGAAAAATATTCACCTTTGAAGTTACAGAGAAACTGGAATGTGTAAACTCCTCTGTTCTGTAGACTCTCTTGTGGTGGAAAACATCCTGACCATTACAAAGCACTGAAATTGGAGACTCCTTCCATAAATGGTAAATACGCATCTCCTAGAGGAAGCTTAATCATATCAAAAATGATACTTTTTTAAATAACATTAAAAAAATTTAATAGAAACATTTTAAACTATCTATTTATTTTGTTTGGATGATGTGGATTATGCAATACAGGTTTCTGAGGGTGAGCTGTTGTTATAGAAATGATAAAACTACTGATTAAATGACAGCCAACACTATAACCAGAGGTACTGTTATATAAGTAATAACATATGACAGCACAGTCTGGAGTGTATGATTCCACTTATACCACAGCAATTTGCCAATGTTTAGAATGTTTAATTTATTAATTAATGACATGGCAATCATTTTAACAGTTTACAGCTATATTTAATGTGTATCATCATAGAGACAAGTTAGTTCCTGTTATCATCTACATTATAGGTAATAACAGTCATTCCCTCACAATAAACATTCATTCCTTGACCAGACTCTCTCTCAAAAAGAAGAAGAAAAAAAACCATTAAAAAAAACATAAAAAAAAAACATACAGAGAAACCAGAAAGCATAAATTCCTCTGTCCTGAAGACTTTCCTGAGCTGGGAAACTTTGACTGTTACAAAGTGCTCACAACAGATAATCCTTCCATATACAGCAGTGTGAAAAAGAATTTGCTGATTTCTTCTGTTTTATGTATATCTCATACTAAATATTTTCAGAAATTAAAATTCATTCTAAGATAAAACAAAGGCAACTTGAGTAAACACAAAATAAAGTTTTTAAATTATAAAATTATTTATTTATGCGAACAGGATATCCAATGCCAACTGGGCCTGTGTGCAAATGTATTTGCCCCTGTAGTTAGTAATTTCCCAAATCTATGAAACAGCATTCATAATTGGGTTCAACTGGACTAGACAACCAGGCCTGATTACTGCAAAACCTGTTCAATCAAATCAACACTTAAATAGAATTTTTTTCTATTGCATGAAGTTGGTTAAAAGGTCTTACTGAGTAACACACTATGCCAAAGTTGAAAGAAATGCCAGAAATGATGAGGGAGAAGGTGATTGAAATATCAGTCTGGGTAGGCTTGCAAAGGAAAAACTCAGCACAGTAGTGAGCCTTCCAAGAAGTAGCCGAAAAGTGGAAGAGTGGTGAGGTAAAAACCCATGCTAACCCAAAAGAACTTTAAGGCTCGTCTGAATTTTGCCAAAACACACCTTGATGATCTTCAAATCTTTTGGGCGAATGTTCTGTGAATTGATGAGTCGAAAGTGAAACTGTTTGGAAAACAGGAGTTCCGTTAAATTTGGCGTAAACCAAACAGAATTCCACAGAAAGAACATCATACCTGCAATAAGCATGGTGGTGGACGTGTGATGGTGTGGGGATGCTCTGCTACTTCAGGGCCTGGGTAACAATAAGTAAGGGAAACATGAATATTGCTCTCTACCAGAAAATCCTAAAGGAGAATATGCAGTCTTCAGTCTGTAACTAAAGCGCAACTGGATTATACAGCAAGACAATGATCCAAAGCATTCAGAGTAAATCCTAGTCCTAGCAGTAAGTGAAAGACTGATCTCCAGTTATCGGAAGCGTTTGGTTACAGTTATTGCTGCTAAAGGTGGCACAACCAGATTTTAAGTTTAAGGGGCAATTAGTTTTTCACATGGGTGATAGGTGTTGGATAACTTTTTTTGCTTGAATAAAATAAATAATAAATAAAAACTGCATTGTGTGTTTACTCAGGTTGCCTTTGTTTTATGCTGTATTTTGTTCGAAGATCTAAAACTATTTAGTATGAGATATACATAAAACCAGAAGAAATCAGGTTGGGGACAAATACTTTTCCACAGCATCGTATTTAAACTGAATGTCTCCGAAAAAAGTCACCACATTAACGATTATATGTTTCACTTTGTTAAACAACAGCATATTTTCTTAAATTCATTTATTATTAGTCTTAGATTATGTGGCGCGTCCACTCTCCAAGTCCCTGTGTATGAGCTGTTACTATAGAAACATAAATGTATTTGAACAAGCGCATTAATATTAATCTATCGTTCATGTTACAGCTGGAACAACTGTCCATGCTGTTATATAGAAATAATGCACGCTTTCTGACCAGTCAGATACGAGAATTCAACTGCACTGTGGTATAAAGAAAATTAATCAACGCATTCTAACAATCACATTTGAGAGTTGAGAAGTTAAGAACACTGTGATATACATGGTGTATATATACACTACAGGCCAAAAGTCTTAAGCACCCTACTTTTTTAAGACAAAACTTTATTTTATGACTTCTACATTATCGAGTCTGTGCAAAAATATTTATATTTCCAAACATTAGATTTCCTGCACAAAATTAAATATTGAATGTGTATGTCAGTAAAAAAAGGCAGCATTTTATGTAAGTGACACTTTTAAGACAAACAAACATAATGAAGGCTGATGGGTTTTGCTGAAAAAATAAGAAGCAAGTTGCGACAGTGAAAATGCCCAGAAGAACCGTGTCTGGTTCTGAAAGATGTTCAATAAAACTTATATCTCTTTTCCTTATAAAACTGTAGAACGTGTACCTGAGACTACTCTCTCTCTTTTTTTTTTTTTTAGCAAAGGGTCGTGAAACTAAATAGTGATTTTTTTTTTATTACTGTCTATTACTGCACTTTATAGTATTTTTTTTCATGTAGAAACATTTAATGTCTTTATTTTTGATGGCATCTGTTCTGTACAGCATTTCCTTGCATGTGCGTACGTCTTTTGCACAGCATTGTATATGCACTAACATGCATGACTGTAACTGGAAAGCACCAACCCTGGGCACTGGAGGAAGTGCTATTTGTGGAGATATGTGATTCCTGAAGCACATCAACAGTATTTATGCCTTCCTATTTATTTTCACCCAAGGAGACCTTTAGCCCCAGGGTACTCTAATTTACCTGTAGAAAATCCTAAGTTATGGATGTGACCTTTTTTTTTTAATGTGGCAGGCTATAAAAATCACCCTGAGCTGTGTGTTTAATAGACATTTGGAGCAACTGAAATAGACATAAGGAATGGATAATTTGCCAAAAGTAATTTAATAACGTTATTAATTCCTGCCAGCTCAATTCTAATGTTAACCTTACTGATGACACTGATACGTATGGATCACTGCTGACTGGGAATGTCCACCAACCAAATAATATCGTCTCAGCTTGTTTATGGTGGTAACTTTGTGAGGAGAAAGTGACTGAAAAACTATTTTTCAGGTTTTTTAATAATATATTTATCATTCCCATGATATATTTTTTCCACATTTCATTTATACCTCTCTAAAAGCGCAAAGAGTTGTGTACAGCATTAGCTGAAAAAGTGTCCACAGAGCCACACTACAAAATTTACCAGAAATAGTAGACCATCCTAGTACCTTTGGGATACTCGTTTCAACAAACTACGATTTGAGACACACTAATTCTCATCTCAAATACTATTTAGTACAGACAGTATGTCAATTGGGACAAATGGATTGTCATGGCTACACACAAAAAGGAAAAGTTTACAGTGAGAAGGAGCAATTTCAAAAGAACTGAAAACCACTAAGAATGTTAAACCTTCTATGTATTCTTGTAACTAAAGTGGATTTGCAAGCAAGTATTAAAAATGACAATTTAATTAATGATTATGCAATGATTGTTAGTTTGTCCAATTACTTTTGAAATAAGAGGGACCACTTATAAAGTGTTGCAAATCCTACAGTGCTCACCCAATTTGGATGTAAATACTCTCAAATTAAAGCTGAAAGTCAGCACTTCATATTTACATAAATATATAAATACATACTGTACTGTTTAGTGAATTTTGATCTGGCCTCCTTAGACACCCCTGATGTAAACGTATATTTCTTATTACAGCTGGAACTATCTGTGCTGTTCTATAAAACTAATGCACATTTACTAGCCAATCAGATTCGAGTATTAAACGTGGTATAAATTAGTGTATACCATTAATTAATGCATTTCAGCTTAAATACCTTCTGATGTATATTTTATATATCATCAACTGACTACTCTCTTACATTAATATTTTACTGCCACAAACAATAAATCTATTAGAAGCTCCAATTCCCAGAATCTCCTGTTGCTAATTTATTGCTATCATTCTCCTCACACAGTTCGTTTCATTAGGTCTTGTTGGTCAGCTCGGCATTCTGTCTGCTCATTTAGTTTCTCCATCTCCATGTATGGTACTTTTTTGCCCTTTTTTTCTATCACTCGTTAAGTATATAATTTTATTGATGATATTGACCTTCAGATCTATTTTTGGATTTCCCCATAGCGTAATATTTTTGACTGTTTGATGGCATTTTAATTAAATCTGCTTTTTGATTTGAACTCTGTGTCTGTCTCAGTCTAAATTATATATTGTACAATAAAATGCAATACCTGTAATGTTAAATAAGACACATTTTGTGGAATTACAAGCAGATATACACAGGTGTATGTACCTGTGTCATAATACCCCTTTGCTTTTATATACATAAATTCATTAAAAGATTGAATTTAACACTAGCAATCATTACTTTTACACACATCTGTAAAAGGTCTATGTGCCCACCATCCAAGAAGAGACAAACTATAAAACGGTTCAAATGTAAGTTGTGGTAGAGGCAGTATTGATGTTTTGGATCATCTACAAATGTCTAGACCTGTACAAAAAATGGTCTCTGCGGGTTCCCTTCTTATCTATAAAAAAAGAGAGACCTTTTAAGGGCCCTTTCTAAATAATGGCCCTGTGTGGTCCATTGCATTTGTGCATGAATATGCTATAACACGTTCTCTCAGAAAGAAAGACGTGCAAGCCCACTGTAATTGCGTGTTCTGTTGTGATGTTTCTGCCTGAAGCTGTTTAGTCATCTTTGAAATGAGCAAGTTTGACACTGAAATGGATGTCTTGGAATGGATGTCTTGTGTTTTCATGTGTATTTTCTTTCCCCCACTTATTGTTATGCCCAAGGGACTGTGCTTGTCTATCTGAACCTTCGACTCCTCTCAAAATCACAACAATTAATCTTGCTTCTCACAGCCTCCTGACAGCGTGGTTATATATTTATATAACATTATATCTTGTTTTTTGATTGTTTTGTTTACTTAAATGGATATGAAAATGCTCGTGTAATTCAGTTTTGGTAGTGTTTAAATAATTCAAAGTTAATGTTCCATTCCTCTTTGTTATTTGGGGAGCATGTGGTTTTGGACATTTGTTGCGCATAGATTAATTTTCCAGGCTACTCGTAACTATTTCTTAACAAATTGTGAAGAATAGACATTTATTAACCACCCTACTGGATATGGGTTATCCAATAGGGATATGTAAAATCATATTGCATGCCAGCTAATAGTCAGCAACACCTTTTTTAGCATCTGGAAAAAGCAGGCACATACACCACCAAAATAGAGTGTGAATTGGCAGAAACTCTATTTTATCCTGCCAAACTCCCTCGGCCTACAGCTACACCAATATAGACTGATAGAATAAACTTTCACTTGCTGAAGTAGAGGTAAAGCTCCGTTATGTAAAGCTATTACTTTTTCAACAATACATTAGTCTATTCAAAAGAGAGAAAAGGGAGAAGGAACAGAGAATTAATAAGCTAAGCTAATCATCTCTTCTGGGCTTAAGGTTTGCACTCAGGGCTATATTTATACCCTGCCAGTCAAAAGTGTTGGAACACCTGGAGTTTCATGCTCTTTATTACAGTTTAATCAATACTATTGCCATTGACCAGGCAAAAACAATACAGTATAGCAATTACATAAAGAAAATGAAATCTTTCTGGAATTGCTCAGTCTTGGACCCTAATGAGACTCTAAATGAGAGCTTTATTAAAAGCAGGCACACTTGGAGGGTAAACCTTTAAAGATAAAAGACTTATAGACAGTGTTAGGATTAAATGGAACACATAGATATGTGATGTACTAGAAATAAGTAATTAAAGGGATAAAGATGTTGGCCTTTTCCAATTAGGTTACATATTGTTCCAATGAAATAAAGTCTTTTCTCGGTTCACTAAACATTAAATGTTTATCATGCCTTGATTCACTTTCCTGCTGAAACATCAAGCCTGGTGTGAACATCTACCAGCTGCCAAAACACAGGCCAAGATGGTCACACTGGTAGACCAGTTTTGCTTTCCGTTAGCTATTTTCCAGATTCCTTATTACTTGAATAATTTGATCAGTAAACGTTTAAAATTAGTTTAAAATATCTTCGCAGCCACAGCACTTACCAACTCAGCCTGTATTGTGGAAGCTGGTCTGTCTAAGCTAGATTTTTTCAGCAGGGTTATAGCTATTCCTTGGTTAGATGTTCAGGGATTTGATTAAAATATGTGTCAAAATTTTAGGTTTTGTCCCAGGCTTGTGTGACTCAGCTACAATGCCTTCAGTCACATTCCTTTATCCATCGGTTTGTGAATTTAATATGAAATTTTATGCTTTTGAGTGTTCTTTTTGGTCACGCCTGGTCAAACTTGGTCATAATACTTGTGGTAAATAGATAAAGCTTGTAATATTTTTTGTTTGTTTGTTTGTTTGTTTTTTGAATTTGTGTACTGCCTCACTTTTCTCACTGCTTTACAGTACCTATAGTGTTTTGCAGTCCTGTTTCTTACTTTGTGCTGCTGTGTTCTTAATATTTTCCATTATGCTGTACTGTACAGGTATAATGACAATAAATCTAGACATGAACTTAACATTACAAAAGACATTTTTTCAATGTCTTTTAAATGTCTTTGTACTTGATAGATTATCTGTCCCAAAGAAATACACCATCCAGAAAAACACTTTATCTGCTTAACGCTGCTATGCAAACTAATAGCTTATACGAACAATATGTCGGATCAGCTGCACAGAGCATGTGTATAATGTTGATTCCCAAAGCCCTTTGTCAAATTGTTTAAAATGATATTGACGAATCTGCTCAGGTAAAATAATTGAGCCAGAGTAGTTCCAAAGTGAGTAATCAGTGCACCGAGGATTGGAGGGTTTATCTTACATCATTTTAGAGCACAGGTGTCAAACTTAAATAATAATATTAAAGTGGGAAAAATTTACTGCATTCTGTGATATCCCAGTCCCAATGCACACTGCTTGTCTCAACCAGATGGGAAAGTTTCTGGCAAGTTCCATGTAAAAATAAATAAATAAATAATGCTTTTATATATATATATATATATATATATATATATATATATATATATATATATATATATATATATATATATATATATTTATTTTTTTTTTTTTTTAATTATTTATTTTTTTTTTATGGTGACTTAGTGGTTAGCACATTTTAACCTCACAACTCCAGGGTTGTGAGTTTGATTCCCTATGTGTGAGGAGCTTGTATGTTCTCGGGGGTTTCCTATGGGTACTCTGATTTCCTCCCCAGTCCAAAGACATGCACTGTATGCAGATTAGCTTTTCCAAACTTTCTGTAGTGTGTGATTGGCTCCCTGCGACACTGTATGATAAGCAGCATGAAAAATGGATGGCTGGAAAAATAGTGCACATTCTGTTAGTATCTGTATTTGCATGTGGGAAAGTGGGAAGGTATTTTATATTGGGGTGCTAGAATTCTAAGCTGTAAACATGTGATGTGCACTGTCTTTATATTATTAACATTATTCTTTTAGCAGTTAAAACCACTTCACTGAGCACTTCCCCCACTTGACTCATCCTTGTATATTTTTTAACCCTAGACCACATTATCTGTTGAATCTGATTAATGTACTTGGTTACATGTCTAGTACACATTATGGCCAAAAGTATTTGGACACCTGACCATCACACAAATATGTGGTTCTTCCCAAAACTGTTGCCAGAACATTAGAAGCACAATTGTCTATAATGTCTTTGTGTACCGTAGCATTACAATTTCCCTTCACTGGAACTAAAGTAAACCTGTTCCAGCATGACAGTGCCCCTGTGCACAAAGCGAGCTCCATGAAGACATGATTTGCCAAGGTTGGCGTGCACAGAACCCCAGTTAACACCTTGAATGACCTTCACCCCAGGCCTCCTCACCCAACATTGGTGTGTGAACTCACTAATGCTCGTGTAGCTGAATGAACACAAATCCCCACAGCCACGCTCCAACATCTAACGGAAAGAGGGATTAAATCTGGAATAGGATGTTCAGCAAGCATATGAGTATGATGGTCAGGTATCTACAAACTTTCGGCTTTTTGGCCTATATTTAAAACAAAACTAGAATAGTTTGTTGGATTATTTCTTTTTGTTTCCCTTGGAAACATCCTATTCTACATTCACAGCCTATATTGATGTTAACTAACAGAATAGATCATATGAGAATAAATATAAGCTATTATAGCCTGATATATTATGGATCATCAAATGCTCACAAAATACTTTGGCTGCCTGAGCAGAATTTCACATTTCACTCTGCACTCGTATTGGAGGTTTTAGAGGTTTTTGATTATTAAGCAACAACAAGAACAAAAAAAGGTGCGATATGTTTTATCATTCATGATCAGTTCGGTGTGAAACGTCATATGTGAGAGAACTGGAAAACACACACACGCGCGCGCGCGCGATGGAGACTGAGTCGTGTCTCTGATGAGTTCACTTCTCTGTATATAGACAGTGCACCGCACGCGCCCTGACGGACTTTCTGTCTTTCGGACCCCCTCCTCCTCCTCCATGTTCCCGCCTCCTCTCCTCCCTGCCTGAGCTCGGGTCCCGGACTGAATGGCGGGTGCTAAACGGACCGAGTCTCCGTGTGACAGCGATCAGGAGGTGAAGAGCGAGCTGAGGAACTCAGCAGCGGATCAGCAGCAGAACAGCGCGGCGACGCCGCTTCGCACCAGCAGCTCCATGGCGAGCGACGGCGGCCAGAGGTACCGCAGAGATCAGCAATCAGTCCGAGCACCGCGCTGCCAGGTGCACCCCGATTAACCTATAGCGCTGCGTCTATCTGCACGATCAGCTCTCCAACAATTAGGCTACAAACAGCCTCTACGATCAATACTAGCCCACGCTGCCTTTATTTCTCCAAACTGAACCGTTCCTATTGAGATGCTTTTAGCACTGATTCGCACTGCATCAGTAGAAGAAACAGGAGAAACGAGAAGCTGATCCCGGATCAGCCGGTGCGGCAAAATGCGATTCGGGCTCAAAACACTTAAATTCTCAGCACCTGGTAACGCTGCATTCAGCCAGAGCTTGAGCACGGCATGCTTGTGTGAAATGCTCGTCCGTGTAACGTGTGTGAAAGCTGTCAGTGAGTCGGTGTTGATGCTTGTGAAATGTCGCATGCTGGCAGAATTCTTTCTCTACACTGTATATGGACATTATACATTTCTGTAGTGCTTATTTCGACCATGCTATAACCCGTGTACAGAAAAGCCTGCAACCTTCCTGGACTAATCATTGAATAGATGCCAGCACTAGTAGCAAGTTTACATCAAATCAAACAGGACCATTTGGTCCTCAGTAAGACTGATGAGAACCTACAGGACAGTACTTAGAGGCTGAAGTGCTCTGCACCTGTTTGCTCTCTAATTGGCAAGAACACTACAGAAATATCTAATGAATGAAGTAGGCCTACAGTCATTTTAAACTTATTTATTGAGAAGCACACCTGACCTCTGACTGCGAATGCCTGCAGGTTTCTCATTTGTCCTCGACAGTGCAGTACACTGCTGCAGCTTCAGTTCTGATTACACATTTGCCAGTCAAATAAGAGGCGTGTGTACATGTGCACTGTTTCACTAGTGACCAGAGACACACCATGAGGAGGCTTAGATTTTGGCATCCATAAATGGCTGGGGTTTTTTTGTGTGCTTTTTTTTCGACAAACCAATCATTTCGACAAACCAAACAACCATTTTTTCCGCTCCATGTCACATCACATTTTGAAGTTGTGGATCATTTTAATCATCACACACACGACTAAAAAGGGTTCCTGTTAGGACCTTGTAATGGATAGATGAGGGGTTTTGAAGCAGATGGGGTTCTGCTTGAAAATCTCTCTAGGGAGACAATCTGATAGGTTTCTGTATTGTTTATGGAAACTAGCCAAAGAGCATTTAAAGGTGCTACATAGTTTATGAATACATCTACCCTAGTGACTGCAGTCTATCTATCTATCTATCTATCTATCTATCTATCTATCTATCTATCTATCTATCTATCTATCTATCTATCTATCTATCTATCTGTCTGTCTGTCTGTCTGTCTGTCTGTCTATCTATCTGTCTAGCTATCTTTCTGTATATCTATCTATCTATCTATCTATCTATCTATCTATCTATCTATCTATCTATCTATCTGTCTGTCTGTCTGTCTGTCTGTCTGTCTGTCTGTTCGTCTGTCCATCTATCTGTCTAGCTATCTTTTTGTCTATCTATCTATCTATCTATCTACTATCTATCTATTCGTCTGTCTGTCTGTCTGTCTGTCTGTCTGTCTGTCTGTCTGTCTGTCTGACTAGCTATCTTTTGTATATCTATCTATCTATCTATCTTATCTATCTATCTATCTATCTATTTATCTTATCATTTCTATCTATCTATCTATCTTCTATCTATCTGTCTGTCTGTCTGTCTGTCTGTCTTTTTTTTTTTTTGTCTGTCTGTCTGTCTGTCTGTCTGTCTGTCTGTCTGTTTGTCTGTCTGTCTATCTGTCTGTCTGACTAGCTATCTTTTTGTATATCTATTCCATCTATCTATCTATCTATCTATCTATCTATCTATCTATCTATCTATCTATCTATCTATCTATCTATCTGTCTGTCTGTCTGTCTGTCTGTCTGTCTGTCTATTTTTTTTTTTTAATTATATACCATGATACACATGATAGATACACAGCTATTGTAGAAATGTCCTCAAGTATCGTGATATGATTTTTGTCATATCGCCCAGCCCTATAACAGAGTAATGCACAAACCTGGTGGCTGACAGACACCCATCTTAAGGCCAACACTGTCTGAGTGTGTATGTGAAGCTTGATGATATAGTACTCCGGTAGGATTTAGGAGTTTGGAAGTGTGAGCAGTGTGATTGATTCCACTGTCTATTGCTATCAATCTGAAGACATTAGATGTTACAACACTTAATAATTGATGAAATTTGCTGTCACGCACTCTTCAGGAGTTTCTAACTGAAGAGCAGAGCCTTTTAGAGATCTTAAAGCTTAAGTAAGGTATTAGTATGTATTAGTATGCTGGAACGTAATAGAGTCTAAAGGAGAACACTAAGTGAGTAGTTATAGGGGAATGAAGTCTGAAGTCTCTGTCAATGTTATAGTATCAATGCTATCATGAGCCCAATTTGAAACCTCACAGACGGAACATATTTTAGTGAACAAACCGGCTATGCAAAGGCAATTATCAGTAACTACATCAAGAGTGAAAATTATAATAATGGGGTCAACAATTTTAAGTCCTGATGAATATATTATAGGCAGCGTTTTATATCAGATTTCTCCGGTATTTGAATCTGGTCAAAAAGTCCAACCTGTTTATTTATTTATTTATTTTTTAATCATAATTAATTTCTGACCAAAGTTGTACTCTTTGCCTTTGTTAGGCATGAAGAGTTTGTGTCTGCCTCTGCCAAGTTAACGGTTCTTGGAAATGTCTCTTGAAGTACAGGGAAGATGCAGTGTGACTAGAAATCATCCTTGATTCAATTCTGCACTCTGAGTTTTACTCTTGGGATCACTACTGAGTTCGCTAGAGAAAGCGAAATTTATGTGAGTGCTACACTAGAAGTGGCAGGCAAGAATCTTAGTCTTCCATTTCCTGAATACGAGCATTCTCTGTACTTTAATTTGCTGAAAGACCTTTGTTAATGCCCTCCGTGCAGTCGGTCCAATATAAAAGTATTTTTTCATTTTGTATTTTTTTTGCAAAACTTTGATATAATTTCTTTAAATGAAAATACTTTTTTACTGAATTGTTGTGTATGATGAAAGAAGATTGAAATATACCTAAAAATAAGTAATATCAGCAGTGTTGTAAACTTCCCAATATTACGAATCTTTCACGCAGTCCCTAAAAGGCATTATTTCCAGCTCAGATTAGCTGACTGATGTGAAGTGACATGTGTTCAGAGCCACTGTCACTTTGACAGACTTGTATAATACTTCAGGTTAATTTTCGTGGTCAGCACTCCTCGACTCTAGTGGAAAGGACAAGATGTCATTCTAGCAAGGCTGCAGAAACGGCCCTAAAAGCACAGCCTGGGTGCGCTGTACAGCTAACTGACATGAGAATGAATCAGGGTCAACCTGCTCAATCAGTCTTGATAATACCAGTTGAACTGGAACTCTGAATCCTGTGCAATTCAGTCTGAAACTGACCACTTTCGGTTTACTTTGAGACGCAATAAAAGATAGAAAATGTCCACATGGTGCTATGATTAAAAAAAAATCACTTAGAGACCAAGTGTCTCTGCAGTTCTTTTTCTCTCTGTATTCTATATGGTTGTACTCGGTTAATCAGTTTGTTGTCATTTTTTACCACAGCACTGTTGAATTCTCGATTCTGATTGGCCAGAAGTTGATTAATTATCTATATCAACAGCTCTGAGAGTAGTTCCAGCTGCAAGGCAAATTACAGGTTTATATTGCACACATTGTAATATGGTATTGTTTCTATAGTAACAGCTGCACAGGGACTTGTAAGGCTGATTGTGAACATAATCTAAGGCTAAAATGAAATGGATGAACAAATGTGTTATTTACTCAGGGTGAAAAGTACTTGAGTATAATTTAGTACATTGTTACTATACTTAAGTATTATTTTGGCATATTTATACTGAATATTTTTACTTTTACATTTCTAAAATGTAAAAATCTACACTTTTTACTCCATGGATTTTTCATTTAGGGGTATGCAACACATCAATGGAACGGGCTCATTTTAGCATCCAGTCGTTTCAATTTAGGAACTAATCTGGTCCATCAGTGAACAAAAATCTATCAATAATTGTGCCACTTCATAATCAGCAATGCTACACAACATAGTTCATGCTATCCATGCGTATTTGAACATGGATAAGCAAAATGTTCTAGTAAGCAAAGGCTCGTATAAGTGAGATCTCTTTTTCCTCTCTAGAAGGCATGAACTCCATCTAATTTGAAAAAGTATGTTAAGGTAAGTTTTGAAATTCGCTAACATTTATTAGCTATATATAACTAAGGTAGCATGTTTTCTTTGCTAATACCAGGTTAGACTAGCATCAGTAGCTAGCATAATTGGCTTGGCAGCATGTCAAAATATAGCTAATAGTAAATATTGCAACCTTACAGCAACTGAATGATGGTTTCAAGCATCATTCAGTTGGAGTAGTTGCTTTAAAGAAATTATCTTTTAAAGGTTTTAGATAAATAATTTTAAAAAATACTAAATTAATAAAGTAATATAAGTAATAAAGTTGTCACTTGGGGAGTATCTTAGTGGTTAGCACATTTGCTCGATTCCCGCCTCCACCTTGTGTGCACGGAGTTTGCATGTTCTCTCCATGCCTCGAGGGATTCCTCTGTGTACTTGGTTTCCTCCCTGAGTCCAAAGACATGTGTTGTAGTCTGACTGCCATGTTTAAATTGTCTGTAGTGTGTTAGTGCGTGTGTGATTGGGGTTGGGACCCCATTCAAAGTGCCCCTTGTGCACAGTCCTCTGGGATAGACTCCAGGCTCTCCGTGACCCTGCGTAGGATAAGCAGTACAGAAAAAAACATGACACTAACTTAAATTTCATCAGTTAAAAACAGTTTCTATTTACTTTTTAATACATCGAAAGGTAGCAACTTTTCGACTTTCACTTGAGCACATTTTTGAGTGGATACTTCCACTTTTAATTGAATAAGAGTTTGACACATTAAAAAATAATCACTGGCAACATGGCTAAAGTAATCCACTTCGTGGCAGTAATGGTGACTCTGCTTTGCATTGTGCCATATCACCACCTTGTTGTTGATTATTTTCTCATAACAGCATGCCCCAACATCTTCCATTCCTTACATAAACAAGAAAGGCTCAGAAAACCTTTATGTATATGTCTACTGTCATATACCAGTCATGTACTGTCATATTTGCCATAGAAGTATTTTTGAAAGGGTCTCATTAATTAAGTACAACCCATCTATTAAATTTAGCACCCTGAATTGTCCTGCATGTAAACCTCTTTAAGAAGCAAGGAACTTCTTAAATGTCCAAAGTACCCTTGAGGAACTTGCTCAGTGACTCAAAATATAGTCACAAGTTTCTATGAGTGAGGTATACAGCATGCCTGTACCCTTGTCCTTCAGTTTTATTATAATTGGCTGGTGTTATTGTAAACTCTGAGTGTGTTTTAAATGCCTGTGACAGTGGGAGAGCACAGTGGATTACACGTGCAGGGCAGAGTTTAGCTGGAGGACAAGTGGGAGCAGTGGAGCCTGAGAATCGAAGAAAACACAAAACATTAGGGAGAAAAGTCTTTCTTTCTTTCTTTTTCTTTCTTTCTTTCTTTCTTTCTTTCTTTCTTTCTTTCTTTCCTTTTTCTTTCTTTCATCCATCCATGGTATTTATCCCGGGTGTGTATCCTCTCTAGAAAAAAATATAGAATTTGCCAGAGAACTCTTTACCTTTCAGCCTTGAGTACTTTAAGTATTAATCAAGATTTCCATCTTGTTAAATCATACTTAAATTTTTTATATTATTGAATTATAAATCTTTAGGTAATATCTGGGTTTATTACTTCTGTTCATTCCTGTTTCTTACTCTTTGCGGACATTAAGTTCTTCAATTGTGTCTTCTTAGAAATATAGCCCATTGTTTTAAACAGGAACTTTGGATAAGTGGATAAGTTGTGGATGGTTAAGTGGGCATCTGCATAAAGAACTGTGTAGCAAGTAAACCTTGTTCAGCGTGGGTAAAATATGGGTGCATTGATGGATGGATGGATGTTCTTCCAGTCAACATAAGTGAAAATAGAAAACAGGGAGGTGAGGAAACTGCAGAAATGCTCTGTGACATGGCAGTAACATAATGTGTAACGTGACACAAGGACAGTGTGATTTGTGTCTTTCACTTTCATTTCTTTGAGAAACGGCTGTAGACATACATACACATACATGCGATTTCATGATTTCCTGCCGCAGCTTGCACGCCCCCGCAAGCAGAAAGCCATATAGTGCATCTAGCTCCTCAGAAAGGCTTCCTGTCTTTCTAGAATAGTGTGCTTATTTGTGTGCAATGTCACACTTAAACGCCATTTCATAGGATGCAAGGTATCCTAAATAATGCTTAAAAGTGACAAGGAACCTATCTAGAGTCTAAAGACTACGGTTTCTCTTACCCCAAATCTAATGATCATTACACAACTAAGATATAAACTGAGCACACCTTTGAGATCTTAAGAGCTTGTTGACAGAATTGTGTTTATTCGTTCAACCATTTAAACAAGACAGGAGGTATTCATTCACTCCATAAGTTTCAATTAATATTCTACACTCACTGACCACTTTAATAGGAACATCAATAAACCTGCTCATTCATGCAATGATTCAATCTGCCAATCATGTGATAACAGTGCAATGTATAAAATCATGCAGATACAGGTCAAGAGTTTCTGGTAATGTTCACATCACACATGAGAAGGTGGACAAATGTGATCTTAGTGACTGGGTGTGTTTGCTGGTGTCAGATGAGCTGATTTGGGTATTTCAAAAACTGCTGCAAAAAATTTTGACCAAAACTGTACAGTGGAATCTGTTCTGGGTTTCTGCTGTTGTAACCTGTCTGCCTGAAGTGAATGGTTGTAAAACACAGTGGGAACTCAGTGGTTATGATGTTGGACGACTGTTCAGAAGGCTGCCCTTGAGCAAGGCCCTTAACCTTCAAGTGCTCAGCTGTATAAATGAGATAAATGTAAGCCGTTCTGGATAAGGGTCTCTGCCAAATGCCATAAATGTAAATGTAAGGAGTGGTTATTAGAGTTACCTTCATGCAGGCTTGAAAACAGTCTGGCCATTCTCTTCTCTCATCAACAAGATAGTTCCACCTGCAGAATTGCTGCTCACTGGATGTTGTTTTTGCACCATTATGTGTAAACTCTAGAGACTGTTGCATGTGAAAATCCCAAGAGATTCTTGGAGCAGTTTCTGAAATACTTAAACCAACTCTTCTGACACCAACAACCTTGCCATTGTCAAAGTCATGTTCAATGTGAACATCAACTGATGCTCTTAACTTGTATCTGCTTGATTTTATGCTTCTGTCACATGACTGGCTGATTGGATAATTGCTTGAATGAGCAGGGGTGCAGGTGTTCCAACTAAAATGGGCGGTGACTGTATTTTACTTGAAGAACCCATACTGTAACAATATAACATTAATTGACAGTCAGAAAGTGCAGTTTACAGAAATTTTACTCTCCGAGATAGTAACTGTGATTCAGTGTCTTTCTATCCATAACCACATCATCACAGGCTAAAGTCCTTACATAGTGCTCCAAAGACAAATTGTTCTTTTAAATGTGAAAGACCTGGCCCGAGGTTCTTCAAGCATCCTATCTAGGAGTTCTCATCAAGGAGATATTTTCAGCCTTGCATCTAGGACCCCTACACTGCAGTTTTGTGTTTTCCGTTTTTGAAAGCACCTGATTCAACATATCAGCTAATTAAGAAGCCTTGTGTGTGTTGAATCAGATGTTAGGGCAGAGAAAACAAACAGCAAACCGTGCAGGGGTTCCTCTGATCGAAGAGGGAAGACTGCTGCTCTACTTGTTGAACTCTGAGAAGTAAAAACAGGGAATGGTGTGAGCTCTGTTAGTCATGGGTTCTTCAGGAATTCAAGGTGGTCATGACATTCGATGGGAAGACTGTAATCTAGTATCCATCAGTAGCTTGGGAATTAAACTAACAGGGTTAAGCAATGCATTATGTTATCAGTCTATTTGATGCCATAATAAGTGTACATACACACACTTAAAAGAAAGCAGACAGCTGTAGTCTACGCCCTCCCAGGTTTAGGGTTTCTTTCCTCTGAATAGCAAACGGGATAACCATTCTGTTTGTCACTCACTAAACATTAAACGTACAGTTCTGTTATGTTATATCTCTTGTGCAACTTTGATTGGACAGTCAAAGCTAGACTAGTAGACTATCAACTTTAATTTCTCTTCCAAAGGCATTCTAGGGGGAAAGGATGATCGAGTGGATAATCCACCTGGAAAATTAAGATCATGGTGTATATAGGGGGTGTTTCACTCTATGTAATCACCTGACATGACTTTCACTGTGTGTATCTACGGGCTGGGTTATGGAGCCTCAGGTCTTCATACCATTCTGTGTATTTATCTTATGACCATTGGAGGTTTTGTTGCATTTGCTCCCACAAAAGTCCAAAATAATCTGTGTTAAGACTATTTTTTAAACAGCAGATAATCTGATGCGGGTGCCAAAAAATTAAATCTTATATTGATGTCTTTTTATCTTTAAAAACAGCCATTTTACACTAGACATGAATGATCAGATTTCTATTCAGTTTGCATGTGAAAGTTTTTCTTGTACTTTATTAATTGCACAGAAATCCACTTATTATGTGCTATTACATAGAATAAAACAACCTGTTTTTGTTCCTGTGTCTGTAAGACTAATATGTGTAAATGCCCTCTGTCCTGATGGTAATCTATTCACATCATCTCAACATCTACAGCTTTATACACTAATTCGGTCATAACATTAAACCCACCTACCTAATATTGAGTAGGTCCCCTTGTGCCACTAATAGAACTCTGACCCGTGGAGGCATGGACTCCACAAAATCTGAAGGTGTGCTGTGGTATCTGGACCCCAAGATGTTAGCAGCAGGTCGTTTAAGTCCTTTAAATTGTGAGGTGGGGCCTCTAATCTGTGTTTGTCAAACACATCCCAACAGACGCTCAAATGGATTGAGATCTGGGGAATTTGGAGGCCAAGTGAACTCTTCATCATGTTCCTCAAACCATTCCTGAACAATTTGTGCAGTGTGGCAGGATGCATTATCCTGTTTCGAAGAGGCCACTGCCATTAGAGAATACCGTTGCCATGAAGGAGTGTACTTGGTGTACAACAATACTTAGGTAGGTTATATGTGTTAAAGTAACAGCCACGGGAATGCACAAGACCAAAGCCCTAGGTGCCCATGACCCTGTTGCTGGTTCACCGTTTGGCCTTCCTTGGGAAGACTAACCACTGCATTCTGGGAACACCTCACAAGACCTGCTGTTTTGGTGATGCTCTGACCCAGTCGTCTGGCCATCACAATTTGGCCCTTGTCAAAGTCGCTCAGATCCTTACACTTAGATCCTTATCCATATCTGCTGCTTCAAGAACTGAGTGTTCACTAGCTGCCTAATTTATCCCACCCCTTGACAGGTGCCACTGTAACGAGATAATCAATGTTATTCATGTCACCTCTCAGTGGTTTTAATGTTATGGCTGATCAGTGTATATCCTTAGTCAGATTCTGAATGTGAGAAGGTGTCGCAAAATTTATTGAGAGGCTTTTGAATAAAGGATGAACACAAGAAACCTTGTAACACTTATTGTTTTCCCACCTAGTCTCTGACTGTTCATTTAGATTTGGGGGGAAATAGACTATATATCAAAATCTATTATGTGTTTGGCATTTTAAAAAAATGTTTCTTTTATAGACCACATAAGTGTTATTTAGGCCCTGATAAATAAAAGGATAGAAGTGGAGGAGGGTGTAGATTTTTCCATGACTGTACTGTATGTTAAGGTGAATGAAAACCTTCTCACAGTAACTATTTTAATGCTGTTGTCACTAGACGTGCAATTGTGCAAGTTACCTAATATGAAACGTGACACTTTTTCTCATTTGAAAAACACAGTCCTCTTCCTTTAGTAAATATGTTTGCATATTTTTTGCGCAGTTTGGATATGTTTTTACACAAGCGAACTTTTAGTAAATTGGGGCCTGAGTATTTGTATCCAACATTTTGTCAGTCCTGTTTAAAATGAACATGACAGTGTATCTGCATAAAATGTAAGTGTCCTTGAATTTAATGGTTCTAAATGTGAGCAGTTACAGACAGTAATTGAAGTTTGATGACATCTCTTCATTAAACTAACTGCATTAGCAAATGACGTTAATCTATAATGTATATTATGATATGTCAGTTTAACTGATAGATTTCTTTGTTCAATTTAACTGGTTGCGTTATATATCTGACATGCTTTGTCACACCAAACTGATGGCTGTTTTCTGTTTCCTTACAAAGTTGTTTTGAATATTCATAAAGCATATAAGTACTGTATAAATGTAAGACCTGTGTAAGAGGTGTAAAGGTAGCTGTAGTTTTGCTCCAAGAAGGGCAAATAAAATAATGATGCAGATTCAAGGTCTCTGTATAAAGCCTCACTATTTTTTAAGCTTCTGGTTTCAGATTAAATTTAGTGCCTGAGTCACACTGAGGGACACTGTATAGGGGTAAGTTGACAAGGAGTTGAGCAACTGTAAATCATTTATCCTTGAATTTTCTTATTTTGCATTTTAGACTTGTGTGACCGATGTCTCCCCATCATTCTGCTCTTATTGTAAATGTTTCCTCAAATATTGAAAAAAGAGCGCAATAGTCTTCAGAAGGTTAGGGTGTATTACATATATTTTTAATGAATGTCCCTGATTTTTTCCATGGCAGTGAACATTTTCATGTGTTAGATGGAAACTTTTGATCGATATCTAGTGTTGTGTCCACCTTTGTCGAGTTCAAAGTAACCAAAGTCCAAAGGGGGCCGAGTTGGACTCAAGTCTGAGTCCTCAAATGGCCGAGTCCGAGTCGAGATCGGCTGAGTCCAGAAAGTAATTAAATTGAAAAAAGATTTGAATTTTAAACTCGACACTGAGCTGTTAAATTAATATTTTAACCTTCACATACCAATGGCAACATAAATGTAATAAAATGTACCACTACTACATCTCACTTGCATCATACTTTTTTCCTGTGTCATTCCACTTTATTACACATAACTTTATTTATGGACTTTAATGTTGTGAATTCTCTATATCTGCGGATTATTGAGTTAACACTGATGTCTGGTGAAAATTTCATGCGAATAACCTCATTGAAAATATATTTAGTGAAAAAAATGCTGACACATTCAATACTTCTTTCCCCACCTGTATAATCATAAATACAATTGTCATGTATTGCAATTTTGACAAATCCCTTTTAGTTAGTGACGGCTGGGTATCCGAGTCTGGGAGTCTTCTTTGGTTTAGCCATTTTCGTTTCCTTCTGGCTTCATTAGCTTTTAGCCTTCAATCTTATCTTCACTGAGTGAAAGGCATGACCATTCATCAGCAGTCATATCAATAAAGATAAATGAACGCAATGCACTGTGCAAGCCACCATATTTCACCGATGAGGAGGTGTTCATTCAATCATCAGCAGTTCCCTTTTTCTCCATACTTCCCTCATTTTCATACATTTTGTTTCAGTCATTTCCAGCGTTTTGCATCATGCTGTCATTTTCTTTTTCTATAGCAGTTTTTTGTTAATTTCTGGGGGTGTTATTTGTGTTTTGGGTGTTTTTTTTTTGTTGGGGGGGGGTTTTCAGCTTGTATTTGCATAAGGAGAAGAGATGGAGGAAAAACTTGAATTTTGCTGGTAATTCTTAGCAGAATTTCCATATACAGTATGCAGAAAGTATTATTTGTATTATTTCACTGCCAGTCGCAAAGGATTCCAATGTGAAGAATACAGAATACATTTATAATATAAGAAACCATTAGTACCCTTAGCACTTAATGACTTTTGTTACACAAAAGGTTTAGGGTTAGAGTTGAGGTTAGGGTAACCTGATTATCACACTTATATGTGGTTCTTCCTCAAACTGCTGCCACAAAATTTGAAGAATACAGTTGTTAGGATGCCTTTGTATGCTGTAGCATTACAATTTCCCTTCACTGGAACAAAACCTGTTCCTGCACGACCATTTATCCAGTGCCCCTGTACACAAAGCGAGGTCCTTGAACACATGGTTTGCCAAGGTTGGAGTGGAAGAACTCGAGTATCCTTCACAGAGCCCGAAACTCAACCCCACTCAACTCAACTTTGGGATGAACTTGAACTCTGACTGTGTGCCAGGCCTTCTCACCCGACCTCACTAATACTCTCATAGCTGAATGATCACAAATCCCCACAGCCACGTTCCAAAATCTAGTGGAAAGGCTTCCCAGAAGAGTGGAGATTATTATAACAGCAAAGGGAGGAACAGCCCCCATTAATGCCCATGGTTTTGGAATGGGCACATGTGGGTGTGATGGTGTGGCATCCACATACGTTTGGCCATATTGTGTGTCTCAAGCTTCTTTAAAATAGTTGTATAGACAGATTCTGGTTACTTCACTAAAACCAATGTAATTGCTTTGGGCCACTGAGATAGGTCTTCATTAAAATAAACCTACTGTAGATCAGTGGGAATAATTATTGCAGTCCCTCAAAGCATGCTGAGAGAAAGTTTATGACAGCTCATGTAGAGGGACTATTTAGTTCACACTGTGCACCGAGGGAATATTTATTTCCTATCCAGGGAATCTTTAATTGCCAAGCGGTGAATAAAGTTATAGGCAGAGGTTTCAGATAAATAACTGAGTGTAGCTTATTTTTAACCAGACTCAAATCAGAAAAACAAATTAAAAAAACAAATCAGTCTGACTCTTCATTGTTCTCGCCAAAGCTCTGGCCCCAAAACACAGCTACGCTAGAACTAATGCTAGTGCAAATAGGGTAGCATGCAATACTAGCATAGTAATAGTTGGATGTTGGTTTTTGACGTAGTTTAAAGAGTTTGGAGCATCCATAGACACTGGAGAATTTTACTGAGAATTCTGGATTTTTATTAATTTTACTTATTCTGACTTTAAAATAATTGGCCCCACCTTTAAAGGTTGTGTAATAGTCACTTGGACAACTCAAGAAGTTCTTGTTTTGTGTTCATTTTGAAGTAGAAAGGGTTCATAGTGGGACGGACAGCAGTTTTACCTGAAAACAGCAAATTAAAAGCCTATTACGGCACTTATCTCTAGAGTCATGTGCGCTCAGCCCTCAGTTTCTATGACGTGCCAGCCCCCAATGACAATTCAGCCTTCAGGAATCACTTGTATTCTGTTTGTTTTATTCAGATCTTATTCCTGAACCCTTATCTGCTTCTTCCAGCAATCGTAAAAAGAAATGTGTCATGTATCAGTGTGACGTTCATTACAAAAGTATTGGAATATATGGACAGATGTATTGTAACCTCCCTGGCTTGCCGCATGCTTGCACTGAGCCTGAATCTGCATGAATCCCGCACAGTAGCCATGTTTACCTTTATCTCAGTATGTTTATTTATGTGCTCTTCTCAGGTATTCAGAAGAGTACAGCATGGATTCCACTAATGCACAGTAAGTTCAGACAGCACAGAGCTGTGTCCATTATGGGGCAAATGTTCTGAACTCTAATGCCCTGAGTTTGCTTCTCACCAAATTGTGTGACATTTTGTGACATTGTGCTGCTTTTTCATGTAGTCTAATAAATTCCTGTACATTCTGCTGATCTCGAGTGGTTTCTACCAGCTGATGTATTATTGCTTACTGACTTATTTTCTCTCATCTGATTTTTGTTGTTGTTGTTGTTGTTGTGTGTGTGTGTGTGTGTGTGTGTGTGTGTGTGTGTGTGTGCGTGCGTGTATGTGTGAGTGAGTCAGTATGTAGTGAAAGTAAGTAGAGAAAGAGAGAGCAAAGAGGGGGAAATAGTGTATATAAGTGTATTCCTAGCGTGTTGGTGGTTTACATCAAGGAAATGGGACGTGACTAAGTCTTTTGCTATTGTTGTTACATAGTGATGGATGTGCTGTGGAATTGCCACTGTTCTACAGTATGCTGCAGTACATTCTGATTTCATCCATGATACCAATGCAATTTTTGTCATTTTGCCTCTAGAAATCAAATGACTGAAAAAATCAGGGATAGAAAAGATGAGGAAATGTTTTTGGGTTTTTTTGTGGTTGATGTTTGTTTTTTGTTTTGTTTCTTTGCTGCCAAATAGAATATGATGTAACATAAAATCAAGAGACAATTTCAAAAGTAGAAAAGTGGATGATATATGAATGAGAAGATGGCAAGTATTCAAATAAACAACTAATGGACGTGAAGTATATTGCCAAAATATTTCTTCAAAAATAGTCCGATTTGTAGTCTGAGTAATCATCACATTATAATATGGCTTTCACCATCATTATTTGAAAGCTTATAAAATAGCAATTGATCCAGCACATCCAATATTTTGGGGGGTTACATTTTTATCAATTAATATTTTTGGGGTTTCTTTTTGTCTACACAAAATATATATTTCATTGCGACATTGTGGTTACATAAAAGTGTCAGACAGTGTCGCTGGACTTGTCTCTCACTTGAGCCTAAATTTAAGGTCAGAATTGAGCATAACTGAAACACCTCTGTTCTGTTTTCCATCTTGTGTGTAACTCTCTCATGACTTATGAATAGTGCTTAACTCATAGTTACATATGAGGTCTGAATACTGATGTATTTTTTCCCTATTTTTTTTTTGTGAATACAGCCCCAGGATCTATGAGGGATCATGCAAGGAGATTTTTTTTCACTTTCACCGTGGGAAATAATTAGCTTTCTTTTGAAACTTTGACATTACAGAAGACATCAAGATGATTGTTTACTTTTGCTAGCAGTGTTGTGAGCAGTACTTCAGTTTCATGCTTAGGTTTTAAATAAAACGGGCAGTATTGATAATAACCAAAAATCTCTTACATATTCTTGTGCATTTTTAAGTGGCTGTCATGGTTTCCTTGTGGATATAGACTGTATCCCTGCATACCATATTACTCATTTACATCATGGTTTTACTCCCAGAGGATGATAACCTGAGGAATAATTTAAGACGAGGAAGATGTCTGTTTGAATTAAATCTGCCGTCTGAAATGTTTTCCTTCTTTCCTACAATAATGAACTGTATATTGAGCATATGACCTAATCCATGTACTGTTCCTGCTGTGTGATTTTTCAGACTGCATTTTTCTCACCATGGAGGCTAAAACGAGCTTGATGACAGGCAAATGTTCAACAGTTATATACTCATGTCTCTAATATTATTTATGGCCTTTGCACAGTGCCTGGATGATGATGTGCAGGCACGTGTGGGTTAGGACAAATGTATATAAGAAGACTATACAGAAGCAGAGCTTTTTAAGGATAGAGCTCTAAGAGTAGGTAACACATTGAGGGTCAAATGGTTTGACTGCATTTGACCCCCTCTGAGTCTGGTCCCGTTTATATATTTATTAATTTGTATTATTTACAATATATAAAAACTGGCTACATCATTTGTACTTGATTATGTACATTATATAACTAAAAGAAGTTTAGTAATTATTTCAGTTGTATTTATTTGGTTCTGTAGTTGCCCTTCTCCTTATATTCTGTACAGTATGCCCCATTTTATGCTATCACCATAGAGACGTGGGAGCAGGGAAGCGGGAAACAATAGCTGACAGATCTTTCTCTTTCCCTCACTGTCTCCTACTCTCCCTCTCTGTCTTTCTCTTCCACACATTCTCTCCTCCCCCTGTTCCTCCATCTCTACATCTTCCCCACTGATCTGCTTGTGGTACAAGCAATGTATAGCTCTAAGATCTCTAATAACAAATACCGATTCCCATAGCACCTCATTCTCAAGCCATCTGGCTTTTAAGAGGAAATGAATGCCAGAATGGAATCACATGTATTATTCATTGGCTCATCTTCAGTCTTTAATCGAGACCACTTTATCTTCAATCAATTTTGCTGTCAGTATAACTGTAATATTGGGAAAACTTGCAACATTTTACTGGAGTGTATTTTTGTAGCCAAACAGTGTCACACCAAGAGGATCTCAAAGTACTTTATCATGGCATTTATTTGCCAACGTTAACAAGATTTATTCAAAAAAGAGCAACATGTTGCGTATTTGATCCATTAATAGTTGCGTTTAATGTTGTCTGTGAAACAAGTTAGTTCCTGTTAACACTTACATTATACTTACTATTTCACAGTTGTTCCCTTACCAGACTCTTGGAGTTAATAAAACAAAACTGCAGCTTGCCATGCTTCGGAGAAACTGCAAAGGCCTCCATGCTGAAGACTTAAAGGAACACCTTTAGCTCTGACTGTTACAAAGTGTGACTGGAGAGAAGAATCCCTTCCAAAAATGCTAAATAAACGTTTCTTCAAAGAAAACTTCATTATGTAAACAAGTGCACATTTTTTAAATCCGGTTATGCAGAGCATGGGTCTACAGTCCTATCTGTAAAGGGCCAGTTTGGCTGCAGGTTTTCATTCCAGCCAAATACGAGGCACATCATATAGATGACCGCAGACCAAGGTGAACTGATTAAACAAGGGAAATCGAGTGCTGCTGCTTGGTTGGCATGAAAACCTGCAGCTGCACTGGCCCTTTACAGATAGGACTGTAGACCACGGATGTAGAGCGTCTGCCACACAAGTCCTTTAGTGAGTTGTCACTATAGAAACGACAACTTGTTGGAACGAGGACATTAATATAAACCTCGCAGTTGAAACTACAGTTAGAGCAATGCTGTTAAAGAGAGTTAATCAACACCTTCTTAACCAATCAGAATCAAGAAATCAACAGCACTGTGATATAAATTCGTATAATCCATGTTCAGATTAGATGAATTGATTCCTATCTATGTACCTACCTCTTGTGTTCAACATTATGAGATGTTTCTGATATGACAATAACCTAGTGCATATTAATAATAAATAAAGACACAGGACTGATCGTGAAGTATAAACCGTCTAACCAACCAGTGTTTCAGATGAAATTCATACATCGTTAGGAAGACGCAACGCAGTGGAGATTTTATTGTGCTGTTTCCTGCTTCTTTGAAACATGATAGACTAAGCTTCTCTGAGTGATGCTGATGAGTGATGATATCCAAAGTGCTCCACATCACATTGTACTTGTGCTTTGTTTTTTCTTGGCAAAACCATCATTCTACTGTACGCTACTCGGAGAGAGCAGTCAATGCTAGCATTCAAAACGCCTAGCATTGGGTCTGACTGTATTTGACTTAAAACCAGATTTCAATAAAAAAAAAAAAAAACGTTTCCCTCTTTATCTGGAGATGAATGTAAAAGCACTTGTAAACAGATGGTATTTCAAATGCAAAAGAAACACAATGGTATTGTTTATCTCATGGAGCTCATTGTATATCTAAAAAAAAAAAGGAGAGGGGGTCATGCATGCTGTGCATTGTAACCTATCTCATTTATCTCATGTCTCTTATTCAAGTCAAAGCTTTGAGATATAACAGCTGTAATATAATGCAAATATGTGGATATTATATTTCTAAGTGCTCAGTGTGAGAGCCAGGCTCTGCTGAAAGCAAGTATAAGTAGCAGAGAACAAAGACCTTCAAAATAACTTGTTTAAACAGATGATGGAACCTGCCTGGTCTTTTTTTCTCCTTTCCTAGGCCCTGTTATTCTACTGTGCCAGTATAGCTGTAATTATCTTTCCTATGCCATAATAACATTGTGTTATATGTACTACTGGTACTACTGGAAACATACTTTGTACAATCTACATTTACATCTTTTCTCTGTTCTATGGAAATGTTATATTTAACAACTTCATTGTGTTTTAATTTCTTGTGCAGGGTGCAGGTGGAGTTCTATGTGAATGAGAACACATTTAAAGAGCGGTTGAAGCTCTTCTTCATCAAAAACCAAAGGTCAAGTAAGTGAAAGTGAAGTTTATTATAGCATTAATCCAAAATGCCTTGCTGTAGTATTGATCTTTGGCATATACTCTCCAACCTCATCAGGTATTATCGGAGAAGACTCAGAGCTGTTATCTTGGCACAGGGAGGTAGCACATATATAGTAATGACTAAAAGGGTGCCAATAATTGTTGTACAAATATATTTAACAAAGGTTTTTTTGGAGAAACCTGTGTTGTGCTTGCAATTGTTTGATATCCATGAGAGCAGAGTATTTTTGTGATTTTTTTTAAAACAAAGATCAAAAGGTTAAACAATAAAGACAATTTTTCACACCATATTTACCAAGGGTGCCAATATTAGTGGAGGGCATTGTATGTCCATGGCCAAACATGTTTGCATTCTTGTTTCATTCTGATACTGACAAGTTAAATCTCTAACATTGTGTGTGTATTGGCACTTGGTTTGGGGTTCACACTGTGTGGTTTGTTGCTTTCCAAATAATATCGAATTCATATAAATGATTCTGTCTAATTTGCATTATATCCCAGACATGGCATCTCCACTAAGTATCAATGTATTTAATGCTTCAAGTATCTCTTGAACTGAGTAAAATATTTAGTTAAATAATGTTCTATACAAGTTCTGCAGGTAGGGAGCTTTCACAGTTAGTGTTTATTTTCTCAGCTGCCAACCATCAAAAAAAAAAAAAAAAATAAATTTTTTCAGAAAAAAGTCTTACATTTATTTTTTTTTTGGTGTTGTTTTTGTTTTTGTAAATATCCCGATCAATCATTAGTCAAAACCCATCAACCTCTGCATGTCACATGTTCTTTCACACCTGTATCCTGTTCGACCTTAATCATTCACCACTGTTTAAGTTTCTGTTTTTCACCCTCTCCTCGTCAAGCTCCTGTTGTTGTTATGCCACAGACCCAGTTATGATTTGCCCAGTTTTCTCTGTTCTAGTTCTTGTTTTCTTTTTCTTTTCTTTTTTTTTTTTGGTTATCTGGCTGCACTTAACTTTAATACAATTTGCACTTGCATCCGCTGCCTCTATAAATTACCTGACAGAAGGACAGGGTGCCAGTGAAAAAAACCTTGTTAATGTGCCAATAAGGAGATTATTTTAAATAGAAATGTTTCATGGCAAATATTCAAACATTGCAACTTGACTGCAATGACAAAATGGCTATTACTGTGTTATTCACCAGTGCGTGATATGACGTCCCACTTTAACTGTTGCTGCATTCAAAACAAACAAGGTTGTACATGCAGCTGCTCATCTTCAACCTCCTCATAAACAGACTCTGTCCAATCTGTATTTGTAATAATAATAATAATAATAATAATTATTATTATTATTATTATTATTATTATTATTATTAGAGATGCACCGAAGTATTTTCATTTTATGGATTTTATGGATTTTAAGGTTATACTTCCCTCTATGGGCCATCGGCTGATACTTTAGAAACATCCGATGATCAGGTCCAATTATATCCTGTCAATCAAAAGAGAGCAGGAAAACAAGTTGATTTCGTGCTGTGTGTGAAGATGAAGTCTCTTGTGCGGAATGACGACAAAACTGCAGTTTGTAAACTCTGTAATCTCTGCACCGCTAACATTTTACACCGGAAGTCAATTTTTTACAATGCAGAAGTTTCGGTGTCTAGTCTAATCCCCCCTCCTCCTTCCCCCGCTGCCCACTCGCCCTCATGCTGAATTAGAGTTGAAGATGAATTGACAAAAAAAAGTATATATTGCACATACAAATATATTTGTAGAGTAATCTATTTCATATCCAGTTAATGTTAATATATAAAGAAGTTGATATTATATATTACCAGTTTGATGTAATTGATGAAGTAGAAATGTTTTTGTTTGTGGTGAGTGAATGTGAGACTAACAGGAGTTTTTTTTTTAGAATTGAGTCAATGTTAATATGAATTAATAACATTCAATGAGTTAAGAAATCTTACTTTAATCTTCAGAATGTAGTTAATTTGTTAATGATAATTTGAGTAATGTGTTCTGTTTATGAGACCAGTTACTGTGAAACAACTAGTTTTTATTTGCATTTCATTCAGAATTCTTTTAAATGAATCATTATTAATTTAAAAGAAGGTATAAAAGGCAGAACTGTCGGTAATCGGTATCAGCTGAGAAATGTAGTATCAGTGCATCTCTAATATTAATAAATCTTTTCTAGGTATCAAACAAACTAGGTTTCCAACTAGTTAGCTGCTATCAAATTTTTTATACATTTTTTAAAGCATTGTTGTGATTACAGTTTGCAAATCGCTTTGCCATTTTGTTTTGTTTTTCATATCAGCATAAAAACCCTCCAGCCAGCGCTTACTTATGATTGTGATTCCTTGTGCGCACTAATTAGTGAGACAGTACTAATAACGGAGAAGCATAAGCACATACATGATTATGTAAGGAAATACCTTTCTGTTGTGAGTTTATAGACCTGCAGTAGCGTTGTTTTTTGAGCTGTTCACAGCTAATTAAATGGCCTCTATGCATTTCTACTGTCCATTCTCACAGTTCATCAGCAGATAGAAACGTGTAAAGGGCACTGCATTTGGTATTACTCACAGCTGATTAATAGGGTCTTGTTTCGTGAAAAGGAGAATTTGGTTTTATAAAGTGCTGTGCCTTTAAATTTTATTGACCATGTACTTCAGTATTACATTTATATGCCTAGTCGGCTTAAGTGAGTTCCTCTTAAGCATATACTACAGAGACATACTCGTGAGTAGGGCTGTCAGAATGAAGTTCTCTATTAAAATACTATTTAAAAAGTTCATATTTTGCATATGAAGTCAAAATAATTCATATTCAGAAGTTTAATCTAACAAAGATCTAAGATCTCTAAGACGTTTAATGAAGCACATGCTTGAGAGACCTGACTTTTTAGATGTCAATTAGGTATCCTCTTTCTATTTAAATAGTAAATAGTTTTGAAAGTCATATTACATGTAAGCAAGTTAGCAATTCCCAACAGGCGCTTATGTAGTGTAGTGCACTACATGAAAATGAGTTGAAGCCAGAGAATGGGTTTCACATGGATTTCTCCTTGAAGAAATATAAAACCTAGAATATAAAATATAAAACTATTAGCTGCGTGCAGGATAAAATGATGATATTGCCTTTTTTCTACTGTTATTGTTCACACTGAGTGTGGAGGCATAAAATGCATTTCAATGCCTTTTAAGTAATTAAAATTTGAATGCATTTTAAAGAAACTTGACAGCCATACTCTGTAGTAGATTGTACTGTTTTTTGTGTCTTGAAGGCCTTAGAATACGCCTTTTCAACCTCTCGCTGAAGTTGTTAACATGTCTCCTCTACATCCTCCGAGTATCACTGGATGACCCCACCACCCAAGTCACATGTGAACGGTAAGACAATACAATAAATGGAGTGATTTCTCAGTACTTAAGAGATAAACACACTTAGATAGCTGTACCTGAATAACAGCAACAAACTGCTTACAGGTGCACGCTGTCTAATAGTAAGTCTGATCTGGTTATGAACCCATTACAATCCATTTCCCTTTCTGTCAACAGCAGACATCTAGGCTTGGAGAAGCAAAGAAGCACTCTGTGTTTATGTGCTATGTGTATATGTGTCTGTGGACCTGCGTGTGGGTGTAAGAGAGAGCGTGGAGAACTGGAGCAGTGTGGAAATACACTATGGCTCGAGAGCACACTAAAATATCAAGGCACTGCTATGTTCCCATAGAAACCAGACACCAGAGGCATAGTTGCATAGGGGGTTGGGGGGCAGGGGGTGAGATAATGGACTGTCCGGGTTTGAAATATTTTATGTCATGGTTAACATGACACACTTATAGCGCAGCTAATAATATACGTATCAAATAACATGTTTTGCACAATAATTACGTTATAGTTATCTTCATAAACGGTCAACAGAGGTCATCATTACCATTCTGTATTAACTACCCCAAACGTCAAATGAGCACATCGACTAGTTTGTTTAATTGCATTTTATTAGGTAACAGGTGCTGTTGTGAGAAACAGGATTAACCAATCAGAATTGTGCGTTTTTCCCCATTTCTGAAATTGCTTGTGCACTCTGGAAATGGAAGTGAGAGTCTATAAAGTACTGCAAGGGAAGAAAATGAATGCTAGGTCTCTTTTTATGAGATAAAATGTCATTTTACCTATTACTACCATGTTCTTTTAGCAATTTTGAATGGGTTCATGGGACAAGATTGGTTGTATGGTGTATTAAATGATTAAACAACAAATTCAGACCTCTCTTACTACATATGGCATACATAAGCTCTTGGAAGTTTAATTGTACAGATCACATGGTAATATAATTTATATCTATATTTCCTCCCATCCCCTGAAATGAATTCCTTCCAGACACCCATCAGGTGGCTAATATTCAGACACCCTGTGCTATTTAAGTGTGTCGACTTTTACGTGAACTCAATTTTCTGTCTGTCTGTATTACTGTGCTTGCAGGAAGCACTGCTCCAATGTCACTGATGCTCTGTGCAGTAAAATCTGTTCCAATCAGACGACAGATCCCATCCAGATCAACTGGTGAGTATTTACTGATGCACACTCATTTGCTGTATGCAGTTCATGAACTGAGTAGCTACAGGATTGGCATAAATAACTGTACTGTACTCTGGAGCTGTAGGTTATTAGGTACACCTATCTTGTGCATGCTGCAACTCTTTTGGCTTACAGAACACCATGGATTCTCCTGCATATGGATTCTACAAGCTTCTGCATGCATTGAACAGAAATGTTCTAGCAAGACGATATTGTTCAATTTGTATGGTTGTAAATTTCTCTCACGTGACATGCTTGAAATTTTCTTTGTCTTTTTTTTTGCTTAATATTCCAATTTTAATGCTTCCACCCACTGGAGGTGCTCTTTCTTGTTCTTTAACTGGCATCAGCTCTTACCATGATCTTCTGCAAGAGAAAGCCAGTAGTACGTTTCCATGCTCATGTAAGGTCGACAAGAAATTTCAGCGATCTGGATTTATTTCACGATTAATGATTAAAAAAAAAAAAGCAGACCGTGTTCTGCTAAAATGTCAAGAGAAGGAACTTCAGCATGTTCCTACAACACAAATGATGTTCTAAAACGTCTTATGGCATTTAAATGGTATCTTTAATAAAGAGCCTGAGGGGAGCCGACTGGGGGAGTGTCAGAACGTGTGATCATTAGAAATGAGTGCAGGGTGATCAATATATATATATTGATCATACAGAAAGATATCCATGAGAGAAACTGTTGTACATGAGAGCACTCCAGTTATTTGAGCATGGAGCACTGAGACCTGTGCATTTCCTTTTGCCAGGGTCTACACACCGCTTGTGAGGTTCAATTCACAGCACTTTGCACTCATTTTATTAACGACCACACTCACTGATACTACTCTGTGATCAAAGTGCTCAAACTCAGCATGAAGCATTCAATGCAAGCAGCACACTGTACCAACCAACATAAACAAAGTAAAATGTTCCATGACACCCATGATTACTAAGTACTAAGTGGATTACTCATTTCAGTATAAGTATTATCATTGGCATTGATGAGTGCCAACAGTCATTTACTCGTACTCAGTCAGAAAAAGTGTAATATTGACGCATCCCTACTGAAATGCTTGTTCATCGGCTTTATGTGATATGACATATATTTAAGTAATATCGCACAAGCAAGAGTGAATATTGGCATGACTGTGATTTAGCCGTAGGAACTGGTAATCATGATTGCGAGTAAGATATTGCTTTTATACAGCAGTTCTATAAACAAAAAAATGAATATAAATGGTGCACTTTTATCCAAAGCACTTTACACTGTGTCTCATTCACACACCAACGGTAGCAGAGCTGCCACGCAAGGCGCTAACTTGCTATCAGGAGCCACTTGGGGTTCTGTGTCTTGCCCAAGGACACTTCACCATGTGGAGTCATGTGGGCCAGGAATCGAACCGCTAACCCTACGATTAGTGGGCTTACGATTAGACCCACTCTACCACCTGAGCCATAGCCACCCAAGAGTGAAATTAATCAAATGACATTTCCGGCATAATATGGCCAATAGGTTCTGTTTATTTTTTCTCCGTTAGCTGAAATAGATCCTGAAGAAGCCACACTTACTCTGACTAGCTTGTTCACATAGGATTGTACATTCCTGTTAAAGGTGCTTCTGATACAATTTCTTCCTTTTCATCTTCATCTGACAAGCTTTCATATTTTACGTCAAAAGTTATATTCCTGAAAAGTCCTTTTCGCCATGTCTGCTGAATTAGCAAGTGGAATTTTACATGGCAGACACAGACAAGCTTAGTGAAACGTCCCAGTGCGGTTATGGGGAATAGAATTGGAAGTATTGCCAATATCTCAAGTAGTTTTAATAACACTAATGTTTAATGTTATTCATAGTAACAAGCTGAATGCATGTTGAAATATTTTTGGGCACGAAAGTTCCATTTTTCCATTTAAGGAATAAATAAAACACAGGAAGTACTGTTACAGGAAAATCATCAGTACCGGGATACCACCTCAAAGTTAATCGTTTTCCAATAACAGCATGTCCGAAATGTTTTATTCCTCTTATACCACAGCCTTTTCTGTTGTGGAACAGATACAAGACAGGTTACTTTCTGTTATCACGTACATTACAGCAGAACGGTTACATTATGTCCCGCTACGTTCCCTGACTGGAACTAAACACCGACACTGGAGGGGTTTTAAAAAATACATATTTTTAATATTAGTCTTAGATTATGTGGAGGGTCTGCTACAGTTCCCTGCGAATTAGTTGTTACTATTAGTTGTTACTATACAAGCTCCTTCATATCTTGTGGATCTTCTTAAGCCACATTCATCAAACAGATGTCTAAGTATCTTCAGATAGCTTTCTTTTGCATGTCCCTCATTCTCAGTTAAAAACAAAGGGGATAGAGCTTTCGCTGTTGCTGCCCCCCATCTATGGAATCAACTGCCACTGGACATCCAGATTGCACTTTCCATTGCTATCTTTAAAAATAGGCTTAAAACATATCTTTTCTACCAGGCTTTTTGATATAATCTTAATTGTTTAAACTAATTTGTTATTGATTTTTTCTATTGTCTTTTGTCTGTTTTACTTTGTTTTTATTCTGTTTCTATTTTATTTTCTGCACTCTGTTCAGGACTTTGGTCAGCGTTGCTGTGTGAAATGTGCTTTATAAATCAATTTTACTTACTTACTTACTTACTATAGAAAGAATAACATATTTGAAGCAGCATATTAATACCCCGGATTTAGCTTGCTGCTGATAATATAGTCAGAGCTGCTGTTATAGAAAATTAATCAACACCTTCTGACCAATCAGAATCGAGAATTCAACAGCATGTGGTTTAACTAAAAGTAGAACTAATACTGTTTAATTTGCACTGAAATAACAAGCCTGCTTACAGTATGCTATACTGTGTTTTGCATATTGTTACAATCTCTTCATGTATCATGATATAACAATTGTGCCATATTTCCCACTGCGATACCGCAGACATGTGATGTCCATCTTATCTGAATGTCGATTTCAATTTGTGTGAAAGTGGATGGTGTACCTAATAAACTAGCAACTCAATGCATGTAATACACAATATTACTGTACATCTACATTTTATTTATTATAGACCAAGTTACAGTATTTCAGCTAAAATCTCTCGTATAGAATACCTTACGCTCCCAGGTAGTTTAGTCCATGGTGTGGTTTTCCTTTTTCACAGTAAGTTACAGTAACCCATGACCTTAGTCTTGTAAGGGTCTGTCTGTAAATAGCAGTTTTGAGATATGGGGCATCAAAGTTTTGACATTCCAGCTAGCAAAACTCTAAGCTACTGTAATCTACATTTATATTTCAACAAAACTTACACTGTATGCTTACTTCTAATCTACATTATCAAAATTCTGGGAAAATGTTTGAAGAGTGAATAAACACAAATCGGGGGGAGGGGGCAGGTGTGTCTGTCGGGCCCATACTTGAACCCAGATTGGCTGAGTGTAGGTCGGGTGCCTGTGAGCCATGAAGGATGGGAAGTAGGGCGGAGTGCAATTGAGGCTTTGTGTTCAGTCTGACGAGAAGATGAGGAGCAGGTGCATTCGCTGATCAATTAGGAAGAGGCTTGAAGTGGCGTGTCCTGCACAGAGACACACACAGACACACACACAACAGAAAGAGATGGAGAAACAAACATGAGGAAGGGGAAAAACAGAAAAACACAAGGGAACGGGGAAACCACAGGAGCCTAGCCTAGTATTAAAACACACACACACACAACCACACACACACACACATCTTACAAATGAAGTCAGTTACAATGGAAGGGTCAGTTTGATGAGTATTGCATACATTCAAGGCTAATCTATCTGGTACCAGCTAATGTATTAGCATTCCACTAAGCTGAACACTTTGCAATATGTTTACACACTGTAAGACCAGCAAACACCATCCCAGTCTATTGTCAACACGTAAATAAAACATGGATTTTGATTGGCCCGACAGCCACCTACAGCGCTGTGAAACCACCACCACTGTGAAAGACTAACCTCAAATTATCTGAAGCGTTTGGTTGCAGTTATTGCTGCTGTAAAGGTGGCACAACCGGATTTAAGTTTAACTGGCCAATTCGTTTTTCACATGGGTGATAGGTGTTGGATAACTTTTTGCTTCAATAATAAAAATAAATAAATAAAACTGTATTGTGTGTTTACTCAGGTTGCCTTTGTTTTATGTAGTAGTTCGTTTGGAAATCTAAAACTATTTAGTATGAGATATACACAAAAACAGAAGAAATCAGGATGGGGGCAAATATTTTTTTTCCACAGGGCTGTGTGTTGCATATTCATCCTATATGATGATTAGCTAGCTGGTTGAATATCTGTTAGTTTAGGGATGGGTGTTGTTTATGTTCATTTGTTTTCGCAAATATTAAAAAGGGGGGCACTACAGGGAAAAAAAATGACCTACTGACAAAATGCCAGACAGAATCTTAAAATACTGAGGTCATGAACTGTTGATTGGTTTCCTGTCCACTATATATATATATATATATATATATATATATATATATATATATATATATATATATATATATATATATATTTATTTTTTTTTTATTGATTTTTACACAGCTTTTGTTTTCTGTTCATAATTGGTTCATGAAACAGATTCTACACTGGTAAATTACACACACCCTTCTTTTCTGTATTTCCTATGGTCTAGGTGACAGTGGCCTTAATTAGCTTCCTAGAAGCCATGCTCTTGACATATCTCAGTTACAAGGTATGGTCTCTGCTGTTCTCCTTTTCCTTTTCAGTTTCCTTTTCATAATATTGATCCTAACGAACCCTGAGGGCCAGATGGACGTTCTCACATAGCATAATCAAACAGAAGGCATACTCTCATAGCACAAACAAGACTTGAAATACACTCACAATATCTGAAATAAACATTCTGTTGACTAAGGCTGTAGTTTATGACACAGAATGCACATGGCATCTACTACATGCTCTGTGTAAGGTGTATATTAAAACAATTTAAAAACCGCAGTAAAGTGGTGATATGGTCAACCTAAGCTTGAGACTAAAAAGTACCGTTCACGCCCAAAAGATAATGTGTTAATAAAGCTCTTGTTAAATAATCTGCTTCGCATAAGTGTACAATAACACTGTTTAACTTAAATTATGTTTAACATTTTTATTTAGATGTGAAGAGATTGATGTACACTCTATGTCTAAAGATATGTGGACACTTGACCATCAGACCCATATGCACTTTTTGAACATCTCATTCCAGATTGAATTCCTCTTTGCTCTTATAATAACCTCCACTCGTCTGGGAAGTTTTTTTCCGCTAGAGTTTGAAGCATGGCTGTAGGGATTTGTGTTCATTAAGCCACAAGAGCATTAGTGAGATCAGGTACTGATGTCAGGCGAGGAGGCCTGGGGTGCAGTCGAAATTCCAGTTTATCCTAAAGGTGTTCAGTGGGGGGGAGTTAGGGCTGTGTGCAGGACGCTCGAGTTCTTACACTCTTTGACAAACCATGTCTTCATGGAACCTTGCTTTGAGCACTGGCACATGCTGCGCATGATGCATATTGTCTTGATGGAACATGATCGGACCTCTACGTTCCAGTGAAGGGAAATTGTAATTATACATCATACAATGACATTCTATACAGTTGTGTGCTTCCAACTTTGTGACAACAGTTGGTCAGATATCCACAAACGTTTGACTGTGTATTGTATCTGTGAACCCAGGATTGCCAGATCAGAGTTTGGTTTAGTTTAGTGTAGTTTAGTTTATAGTTTTGTCTATATAGTTTTGAATAGTTTTGTCACCAGGGTCCTCATATTATTTCACATTTTGTCCAGTATTTAGGAACAACTGTACACCTGCTCTTTAATGTAATAAAATTACAGGTCAATCATGTGGCAGCAGCACAATACATAAAATCATGCAGATACAGGTCAAGAGGCCTCAGGTAATGTTCATGTAAAACATCAGAATGGAGAAAACTGTGAACTCAGAAACTCCTGATGTTCTGGGATTTTCACACACAGCAGTTTATCGAGTTTACAAAGAACGGTGTGAAAAACAGAAAAACATCCAATGAGCAGCAAGCTCAGTGGACAGAAACGCCTGATTGATTTTATAGGAGAATGGGAAGACAGGTTTGAGTTCGCAGGAAGGCCATGGGAACTCACATAACCATCAAATGTGGTGAGCAGAAACACATTTCTGAATGCCCAGAACATCAAATCTTGAGGCAGACGGGCTGTAACAGCAGAAGACCACATCGGATTCCACTCCTGTCAGCCAAGAACAGGAAATTGAGGCTATAAATGACACAGACAGTTAAAGATTGGAAACATATCACCTAGTCCTTATCTTTTTCTTTAACTGCTGAATTTTGGTGAAACTGAACCTACTGTAGCCTTAGATTCCTGTTCTCACACTTGCAATTCAAATATATCCCAATGCACCTGGCCGTCTAATGCTTTGTTTTAGCCTTGTATGCCATTTTCATACACAACACACAAGATTTTTTCACAGAATCATTACATGTGAAATAACTGCATAGTTTAGTGCATCTGGCCTTCAGTGTTGAGACATATGGCCATCTTCAGCTCTAATAATTGGCCCTGATTTCTTAATTTTATATTCTTCTGGATAAATTCTAGACAATATTCTGCTCAAGGGTTAAATTGTAATAGTCTTTCAAATCAACAAGACATTAGTCTTTCAGTATAACAAGATTATGTTACACTAACAGCGTAATGGGAATCAGTAATGGTGGCCAGGACTTTACTAATGAAGGAATGAGTGTTTTCCATTAGTAGGGACCAGACCCTTTCAGTCTTTGATTATTTGGGTAATTGTTTTGATAATTATTTTGTTTCAGGGAAACATTTTTGAGCAGATTTTCCAAATTTCCTTCATCCTTGAGATGATCAATACAGTGCCATTCATAATTACGGTAAGTGGCTAATTTGTTTTCATTATAAAATCCAAGAGATTTTTTTTTATATCCCACATTTTAAAGCCTTAAAGTTCCAGCCTATTTATCTTAAAGCATACACATTGTTTATTATCTACTGTGAAGCTGGTGGGGAACGTAAGTCCTGGGAGATTAAGGGCTTAAGTATAACTTTTGTATTTATTACTAATGGAAATTCCGAACCCAATTCACGAATTGCATTTATTCATTTATTTTTCTCAAATTGCACTGTTTAAATAGCTTTCTTTCATTTACATACTGACTTTCTTTCAGATCTTTTGGCCCACATGGAGGAACATATTTGTCCCAGTATTTCTGAACTGCTGGCTTGCCAAGTCGGCATTAGAGAACATGATCGTAAGTAATCAGCAGAATAAGCTAATGGCTAAGCATTTAATTAAAAATATCTGGTGGAAAAACAATTGCTGTCTAATGCCATCTCCAATCGTAGCAGTTCAGGAAGCTGTAAATAATATGTAGCATGATAATTTAACAATGAGTCATCAATAATCAGAATTTGCGTACATGCCAACATCCTTTCTCCTGGCAGATGGTCGGGTCAAATGGCCAAGAAGAACTTGGCAGGGAGTATGTACTATTTTGAATTGTACAACTGTGGATTGTGCTAAACAGCACATGTCAGATATCAATCAGACAAATTATACTTAGCGTTTGAGTTGTTTAAGTGGTGTCAAGAAAGACTGACTTAAAATGTAACTTAAATTAAGTGATGTTAGGGCACAGTGTGCACAGAAACGGGCTAAATATTGACCTTTTTTTGGCGCAACAATTGTGAGATGCTGCTGAAAGATTTATCAAAGTGAGGATCACCAGTTAGAGAACTGTTTCGTGTTTTATTGTCTTCAAGTCAGAAGAAAGCATGAGAATTTTGTTTTATAATTTAAATAGTCAGATTTTTTCATAGCATTCATAAACAAAATATAGCTTATTTTAGAAGTGTAAATAAATGTCTATAAATTAATCATTTACCTTTTGTTGTGTAGATGTTGATATGGTGCAGACCAGGGGCCATCAACTGGCAGACAAATACTGTAGCAGTGCCGATGTCAATTATTTAGACCATAGACTAGTATACAGAGCTGCAGAAAAGTTTTTTTTATGGCAAAAGGTCTGCACTTATATAATGCTTTTGAACCTTAGTGGTACTACAACACATTTCTCATTCACCATTCACACACACCAATGGCAGCAGAGCTACTATACCAGGCGCTAGCTTGCCATTGGGAGCAACTTGTTCAGCAACTTGTCCAAGGACACTTTGGCAATTGGAGTTGGGAATCAAACCTTCAACCCTACAATTACAGGATAACCTACTCTACCAACTGAGCCACAGCCCTTTCTGGTTTGACTTATGAACTGATGGACTTGCTTAAAAAACATCAAAAGAAAAACGTTTAAAGACGAAATACATCTGCAGGACAATGAAAGACCATGTTCATTAACATAGGAATATATGTGTAAGAAAATACCGTGGAACCTTGAACATAATTTAAAAAACAATAATGTGCTCCTCTATTTCAAAGTCCTTCCTACTAGTCAAGAGTGGTCATTTGGTGTGCTGGTGCAAAATTAAACATAGCCACTTCTAATTATCTTATTTATAGCCATAAACTACTCAGGAATAGTCCTCTGTTGTCTGTTGACATCATTGCATCATGTTAGTTACTTATCCGGAACTTTGTAAGCAGGAAATCTTATGTAACTGGACCTTTCCAAATTTTGTTGAATATCCCTGGTATAGATAGATCATGTCGGTATTATTATGTTTATAGCCAAGGTCAGATTCTTGCTAAACAGTTGTACAATATCAGGAACACTGTGATCAAGCTGTTTCTCTCCTGTAGAATGATCTTCACCGTGCCATCCAGCGCACACACTCTGCCATGTTTAACCAGGTGCTCATCCTCATCTGCACGCTGCTTTGCCTGGTCTTCACCGGGTAAGCGTGATGATCCTCTGATCCATTACATTCTTATCAGGTAGCAACTTCTTTGTTATGTCAGTGTAACAGTGACGGAGAACACCACAGATCCTGGGTGAGATTGCACATGATTTTTTTTATTGTTGCTCATGAACCTTGGTGTTCTACACAGACAGTAATGTAAAGTGAAAGAAAAGCAAATAAAGTTTCCTCTTTTCTCATTGTCACTTCTTGGATGGCTCACTGCTTACAGAGAGAGACAGAGAGAGAAAAATCAAGACCACATTCATTGTCATAGGGGAAACAGGGCTTAAGCATGCCACGTTAGTCATTAGCTTGTCTTGCAGACACATCTCTCACACTGTAGACTTCCGCCAAACCACGCCCCCACCTGCTACAGTCAGACCTCTGATTGCAAAATCACCCATTATTTTTTTCCCTAATAAATAATACACTGATTGACGTTTCCATGAATATTTCATTAGACGAAATGTACAGAAAAAGGCATAGAAGCACCTACACTCATACACTCATCAAGAAAACCAGAGTCTATGAATATGCAAATTAGAAAAAGTCCCCAGCTCGACACATGTCCACCGCTTTTCCTGTTAAATCAAGAAACAAGAAGACGTGAAACATTTTTCATGACATTGCATACTGGAACATGATTGGCTTTTATATTTTATAACGCAACATCACTTGTAGTCACCTACACCTACACCTTTCATCTCCATGTCTCTTTTTTTAAATGCAGCAATGAGGACTTTGACTCTCAAAGTAATTCACGCAAATCTGTATCAAGATTTCTTTAAAAAAAAAAATATATATATATATATATATATACATATATATATATATATATATATATATATAACTGTTTTTCATAGTAATAATCAGTAGTGTTTATTTATTTGAGTTCAGTTCAGTATTATTTGTGAATCACTCCTAGGAGTTGAACATTTGATCCGAGTATGGTTACCTTTCTTTTTTCTGGAAGATATGAAAGTTTTTGCATTTTTACTGCGGACTGAAATGACAAATGTCAGCCCACTGATATTATGACTGTAATCATTTTTAATGGTGAGACGTTTTTGGTTTTGCTTCATTTATAAAATATTTAGGGCCTGTGGGATTCAACACCTAGAGCGAGCAGGGAAGAATCTTTCCCTGTTTGATTCGCTCTATTTCTGCATCGTCACCTTCTCAACTGTGGGCTACGGAGACGTCACACCGAAGATCTGGCCCTCTCAGCTACTGGTGGTCATCATGATATGTGTGGCTCTTGTAGTACTGCCATTACAAGTAAGACCATTTCACATGCGGTTTGAGTTAAAGCTTGGTAGTTGTTTGTGTGTTGCCATGACAGTTCTATTGTATGAGTAGGACATACTGGCTTCATTTGTTGTTGTTGTCTATTGATGTCTTTCTGCACAGTTTGAGGAGCTAGCGTACCTGTGGATGGAGAGGCAGAAATCAGGTGGTAACTACAGCAGACATCGAGCTCAGACTGAAAAACACGTGGTGCTTTGTGTCAGTTCGCTCAAAATCGACCTCCTCATGGACTTCCTCAATGAGTTTTACGCGCATCCCAGACTGCAGGTAAATTAGTCAAACCTATTGCTCTCAAGCAAGCACAATTTATATAAATTGTGTAGTGTAAGTGATGCGTGACAAATTAAAAGGCAGCAGTGAGAACATAGCCTTAATAATACTGTGGCTATTAGAATAAATGAAATTACATATATATATATATATATATATCAGCTCATAAACATAAACATCCTTCGAATCAATAACCCAAAGCCTTAAACGTCGAGCCACCACTGCCCTATTATTCTTAACAGATTGTATGTGAATGGAAGCCACGGAAATTAATCTGTATTCTTATAGCTAATTACTTCTCTAGGGCCCTTAAAGAGTACCTTAACATGCTTAGGGGTTTTTTTCTGTTTTGTTTTGTTCTTGTTTTTACAGGATTACTACGTGGTCATCCTCTGCCCCACAGAGATAGACATCCAAGTGCGGCGAGTGCTGCAGATTCCTCTGTGGTCTCAGAGAGTCATCTACCTGCAGGGCTCTGCACTGAAGGACCAGGACCTCATGAGAGCCAAGTGAGACTCACCGCTCAATTTACATATTAAATATTTCCATAAGTAATGCCATTTAAATAACATACCCGGCATGTAGTATGAATACATTTTTGTCAAATTCGTGACAGACAGTAATCCTAAGGTTTTGAATTTTTTTTTATGACTTTCCAGTACATTTCGATGTTTTATCAATGTTTTTGAGGTTACCTAAGATTCAGCCTAGCTCTAGACTTCAGATTTTACTTGTAGATTTGGAAATGCAGGTGGAGATAAATGGTTGACAGTCTTATCTAGCCAGTACATCACTAAAGAGCATTAAATCAAATTCTATTTTAGGTACTGCAGTTTTCTTCAGTATTAACTTCACAATTTAAACAAAAACCAATGGCCTAATGTCTGATCATTTGGTTTGAAGTATTATTTGATGAGCAAATCTGTCTTCTAAATGATGAAGGTCTCAGGTCTGATCATTTGGTGCACTTGCTAAGTTTATTAAGATAATTATGTATTCAGTGGACAAAACCTGAAGTATTTGCATCCACTTAAAATTATTATTAGCCTTGCTAATATATGTCTTCCTATTATGTGGCTTTCTGATCGAATCATGTTGGATGTACGAAAACAATTTATGTTAATGTAACTCAGTTCAATCAGGTGGAACCGATGTACGCATTTTTTAATTAAATTCAATTAGCTTTTTTTTTCATTGTAATCAGTCAAACCTGTTTGTTGCGTATCTGGTCTGTTTAACTGCCGGTTATGAGCTTTAACTGTGCCCAATATGAGCTTTAACTCAACAGCTGGAATTGGCCATTTACACCGGTTGAAGATAAATTGGTATACTTTAAGCTAAATTTGGTATGCTAAATTGGTATGCTTCAAAATGAGATTCGAATTCCCAACTGTGACATTGCAAAAAAAAAATAATAATAAACCAGGTAAACCAGGAGACTTGACAGCTGTGCAAATGAAATGAAAAATCTATGAACATCGGTGAAACCTCTCCCCTTTCTGAACTAATCGTGCTAGCCTGGTAGCTAGTTTCTGATCTGATGAGCTGCCTTCAGCTAAATCATTTACATAAATCCATGCGATTGGATAAACCTTTTGCTGTAGAAGTCACACTGGCTAATGTTTAGTATACTAGAATCATTGAACTATTCCCAGTTTTTATTCCAGCTCTGCTACAGTGTCAGTACTGGGAGCTATTCTCTGGATCCATTTATAGTGTTTATTAAAGAATTCAAAGAATATACAATTTGAAACAGACTTGGAAAACCTGGTGAAGGAAAACAGATCTACAAATACTTTGACAGATTAAACCTAGTGAAAATATAAGAGAGTTAGTGTCAAAACGTGTGAGTCGATGGGTAGGTTTATTTCACACGTTTCACTGAATCCGTGAAACCGCTGTATTTCTGTCAGGGTAATAGATGTATTCTTTCCCCAAAGCCCAAAAGCCATTTCCTTTTTCTGAGCTTGAAGAATTCGCATTGACATGCATGCTGTACGTTTTAGAAAGTAAGAGACCTTTGCTCAGTAAGATCAATCCTGTCACTGGCCTTATGGGTGAAGAGAGAATGATGCTGCAGGAGGTTGTCTCAAAACTTTTCAATAACAGTTAATCTTGGTAATGCTGTTCTTTCTGACAGAAACTGCATGAATAGCAGGGAACAGAGTGTACAGCTGTGTCACGCCGATTCCTCTCACCCCTCGGGAGATTAAATGGGTGTGAGATGTACTCTCTCTATAGACTGGTACATTTTTATCACGGTTTTCTCAAGCACTCCTGTGTGATTAGACTTGATCGATGGGAATAGTTCAATGATCGATATTTTCACATCTTGAGCAGATAGTGATACTGAACGACTCTCTGATTATTACTAAATATTATCTGATGAGATTAATAATGATGAGATTAATAATGATTATACAGCAGTGCGAATCTGCCAAAAACTGGCAACATAACAAGTGAAAATATCTTAAATATAGTCACATTTATCTAGTATGTAAGGTTACAATAAAACAAATATATTTTTTTACTAATTTAAAGCTTTATACTTGTTTATTCTATTGGCAGATACTTTTGCTTCTTTCTATAAAATAAATGCTTCAAATGAGCAAAATTTATAAATAAAAAAATTACATTCAATATAAAAAAAGTTTAATAATCTTATATTTGGTTTATGGTAATTGTATAATGGGACATAATAGATAAATCTGTCTGCATTCAAGATATTTTCACTTCCTTTTTTATTTTTATTTATTTATCTTTTCACTCATTTTCTATAAGAACATAGCTCAGACAGTACTTCTGGCTGCAAGGCAAAGCACAGATTAATATGAATGTGCTTGTTCTAATGTGTTATTATTTCTAAAGAAACAGCTTATACAGGGACTTATATGGAGGATGTTCCATATAAATGGATACAAAAATGTGCAATTGCTGATATGGTGAAGTTTTCTGTGAGATCTAAGATTTAAGTCTAAGATTTAATGCCAGGACTTTGTAATAGTAAGAGTTAAAGCTGTTCCATTAGGTTTTCTGAAAAGGCAAAGTCTCCTGCATGGAGGTTTCTCTGTAAAATGACAAGTGAGAGAAAAAAGAAAGGCTAGTGAGAGAACAGGTGTTTAACGACATGACACAACATTAAATGTAACTATAAATGGATAATTGCTGATAATTGCTGAAAATTGGATTTTTGATCAGAAGGTCATGAATTCAAATCCCATTGCTGGGCCCTTGAGCAAGGCCCTTAACCCTCAAAACTGTATAAATGAGATAAATGTAAGTCGCTCGGGATAAGGACGTTTGCCAAAATACCATAAAATGTAAATGTTACTGTCTGTGTGGAGTTTTGCATGGTCCTCATGGGTTCCCTGTGGGTTCTATGGTTTCCTCCTGCATTTAAAAAGCCTGCCAGTAGGATACATTGGCTTAGATCATTTGCCTCTAGGTGTGAATGTGTGTGCATGATGCCCTGCAATGGACTGGCATCCCATTCAGGGTGTATTCATGCCTCATGGCCAGCATTACCAGGCCAGGCTCTGGATCCACCATGAAACTTCTTAGGATAAAGCTGAATGTGAGTGAGTATAAATAGATCAAAAGTACATGTCAAATATTGGCTAAGTACTGTGGTATAAAAAGGAATAAAACACTCTGGGATGTGTTGGTATGAGAAAAGAACTTTGGAGTGATAACACAATCTCTAACACAGCACCTGGTCGTTTAGCTGTTTTTTGACCTATGAAAGCACTCCCTGCTGTTTTCTTGAATGCATGTAATAATTAAGGTGATGAGTATTTTATTCTTCAATTGAATGTGTATTTTAGTGAGTGATAACGCTCATGATGTGTTTCTGTAGGATGGATGACGCAGAAGCCTGCTTTATCCTCAGCAGCAGGAATGAAGTGGACCGCACTGCAGCTGTAATAACACTTCTTATTATTACCACACACACACACACACACACTCCTACAGTATGACTACTTGCTAATGAATGCTATATGTGACTGGTATAATAGCTGACATGACTAGGGATGGGTATTGTGATGGCTATGATGGTTTGGGACAGTCTTGATTTCTTGGTTCGGGACAATCTCAGTATGATTGTTGGTTATTTTTCTAATAGTATGTCGGAAAAGAAAACAAAATTATGTTAGTCTCCGTGTTTGTTGCGTTTCCTGTATTAGCCTATTTATAACAATTCATTATTAACCCAGTGAAAATAGCTTTCATGTCTGTTTGTAATAATAATAATAATAATAATAATATTCGGCTTGTAGCCTAGCACACGCCACATACCCCTCTGTTATGCCATAACTGCATTCAAAGATGTTCAAAGTGCGGTTCTTAAGGATATTAAGCTTGTACGAGTGTTTTGCCAAATTGTTGTATTCAACTTCCTTACAAGCATTTTACTGCTGTTATACATGTTTACGCACGCATTCAACTAAAATACAACCACACCCTCAATTTTTCGGTTCTCTCCAAGTTGTCCATCTCTAAGTTGTATGCGTACGAGTAAACCAGATAAAGACACATACATTAGTGTATGTTACTCTTCCATGAATTCCAAAGTGTGAAAATATGATAGTAGAACCATTAATATGAGAAATTTATAACATCTCCAGTCGTGACAGTGGCAGTCGTACTTAGCGAGAATACTTCCTCTTGATGGGTGTTAAAAGGCACTCAGCAAATCTAAGGAATTAGCTTTAATGTTTATCGCTTATTGCCAGACAGCAAATAGTAAAAAAAAACAGATTTAAGAAAAAAACAAAAAAGATATGCAATGTTGTTGTAGGTGGTGTTTATAAACACGTCTAATGTAAGATTGTCCTCACTTGGCCTTTAGGATCATCAAACTATCCTAAGAGCCTGGGCAGTGAAGGACTTCGCCCCAAACTGTCCTCTCTATGTACAGATCCTAAAACCTGAGAATAAATTCCATGTGAAGTTCGCTGGTGAGTTTTTGTACCTTGCAAAGTTGTAGTAATTTATTAATGTATTACCAGGATTTTTTATTGATGGTCTTATTTGTCAGCCACAGCAAGAGGGAAAAAAAAGGGTTTTTTTAGTTTTTATTTTAGAGTTTTTTTTTATCAAATGCAAGATGCTGATAATCATGACTGTTATATCTTGAGGTTGTTTTTTTTAGTACATTTACACCATGAAGAGTGTGTAAGTGTTGTGTGTGTGTGTGTGTGTGTGTGGTTTGTGTATTAGATCACGTAGTATGTGAAGAGGAGTTCAAGTATGCCATGCTGGCTCTGAACTGTGTGTGTCCAGCCACGTCTACACTGGTTACGCTCCTGGTCCATACTTCACGTGGACAGTGAGTATATCTGCAGTGATTTGAATTTCCTCTAATCAGGCACTCTTTATTCTCATGTTTTCCAGACTCCAACAATTTTAATTAAAGATAAAGGCACCTTGGTTACACCGTATAATTGCAGAGGAATGATGTTTTCCGTGAACTAATGTCAAAGAAAAAAAGCAATTAGTGAGGAAAGCTTGATCTACTGTCCACTCAGTCTAGTGCCACTGCGCTTGTATTAACACCTACACTTCTCATTGTATTTGAATCTAGCTGGACACATGTCGAATGTGAGGATTAATAGCACACTGGGGATTTTGCTGTGTATGCAGAAGCACAGAACAAAGTCATAGTCCTGTCTAAGTGCTGATTATATATAGATTTCATCCATGACATAGCTGCCTGACAAATAATGACCTCCTACAAGCTCATTAGATTCAATTAAAATTTTTAATGACGGATAACGATTATTGATAATATTTTACCTCTCTGGGTCCCTTATAAGCGATTATTTGGCAGGGTGAATGGAGCAATTCCATTAATGGATCGGTGATCATCTGTGGGAATGAGATAGACTGATTGCACAGCTGAAGTTCCTGAGCTATGTAGCAAGTACGTAACTAACAATTAAGGCTATGGAGAAGTTAGCGTAATTAAATTTTATAATGCTGCCTGTTCCCCACCACCAGAGATATATAGGGTAGACACCTACAAGTAAAAGTAGCTACTTAGTAGTTTAAATAAATAAATTGAATGAAAAAGTAGGCACTCAGATAATATCTACCTCAGCAAGAGTATGAGAGTAACTGCTGAAAAAGCTAGCATTGATTGTGCACTGGTTTACACCCTACACATGATCAGATTTATATTTCTGTGAAAGTACTGAAGTGGTGAGGAGATTAAAACTATTCATCATGTATAAAAGGAACACAAAAATGATTTAACGCGTTTATTTATTTATGAACAGTGAGGCATAACATAAAAGAATGCTAGCAATACTCTAGCATCCTAGCTGCTGTGTTGGCCTGTTATGTTCCTTTTAAACAATAACTGTTAATATGGTGAAGCTTTCTGCTTAACATTTACCGTGTGAAAGGCTAAAACAGAAGGGATTATAGGATCTAACTTGTTTCACTGACATTTCACAACATTAAATGTAAGTACAGTATGTCATTCTTTAATGAATAAACATTGTTAGTGTGGGCAAATTGCTGTGGTATAATGGGAATAAAACACTTCAAGCAAGACGTTCCCTACTGTTACGTTGGAAGTCTGCTAAATACCCATCTATCTCCCAGTGGATAAAGGACGTGATGTTTTTTCTGAAACTCGAGAAAATAAGATATACGATGAATGGATGTACAGATAAGTTTTTTCATAAATGGCATCCCTTTATTGCCTACTTTATGGAGTTACAGACACTACCCACTTAAAGGTTGGCGCCTGATGTTGAATTTTATAATATCTTTATAACCAGCGACAGTTAATGGGTAGCCATGATGAGCCGGAGGGGTGGGTTGTGGGTTCAATTTTGTTTTTCTTTGTATAAAAAGAAAAAAATCTGTGATTATTTACTGCTGTTGCTAATTTTGTATTTTTGGGAAATGGTGGGGAGGACAGAACAGAAAAGGCGATTTAGATAGGCTTAGCAGTTCAACAGAAATGTTCATCAGAAATGTTTAATAAAAAAGAAATGTTATGCAGAAATGTATAGCAGAAATGTTTAGCAGAACTGGTTTAGCAAAAATTGTAGAAATGTTCTGTAGAAATGTTCAGCAGAAATGTTCAATAAAAATGAAACATGAAAAAAAAATAAAACACTTCAAGACATGATGTTATAGGAACATGAGCAACTTCAAGGTTGTAAGAGTAACTCCTCTTTGCCTTGAGCCACATCCCACCCTGAACCATTTTGTTCAGCACTACTGAGCATAGTGCATTATATACTGAATAGAACACAATTTGGGATTCAGCCACAGAAATAAATGTTGCAGGAAGAGTGTTAATGAAAGGATTGTTTCAAGTACAGTTTGTACAACTTCGGTTGTAATTTTAATGGAAACAGTTTAGTTCAATATCATTTAATATTTGCAGCAATAGCATTAGCATTTAAAAAAGAAAATCTCAAATAAAATAGAAAAAAGAGAGCACGTACGGTAGATGTGGTTGTATTTCCATATTCTAGTCCATTTTCCAGTGTAATCTCTTGTGGTGTTGCTGTTACAGGGAGGGACAGACGTCTCCAGAACAGTGGCAGAGAACATACGGACGCTGCTCGGGTAATGAAGTTTACCACATCCGCCTCATGGACAGCAAATTTTTTGGAGAGTACGATGGGAAAAGTTTTACTTACGCCTCTTTTCATGCGCATAAAAAGTAAGTGGATTTGGATTGCTGAAGCATCTGTTAGATCTGATAAAAATGTATGACTTTGCAATAGGGCAATATGCTTAGTAAATTAAAAAAAACTGTTCCATTTTACAAGTTAATGATGCATATGCTGTCCTTGTATGATAAAATAAATCATATTTCATCGCTAATAGAAATGTAATGAAACTCAATTGTGCTGGTGTAAGTGCTCACAGATCAAGGCACAAGTGCATTATGGGAACTGAAATGGGGGAACTTGTTTCTAGCTACAGATACAGTCCTAAAAACTTTCATTTCTGTGTGTGTGTCCAATTTCTCTCAGATATGGCGTTTGCCTAATTGGCGTAAAGAGAGAAGAGAATAAAAGCATCCTGCTCAACCCTGGGCCCCGCCACATCATGGCCGCCACAGACACCTGCTACTACATCAACATCACCAAAGAGGAGAACTCCGCCTTCATCTTTAAACAGGAAGAGAAGCACAGCAAGGGCCTGCTAGTCAGCGGTCTGTATGACGCCCCCTCTCGCCTCCCCGTGCAGAGCATCATAGCCAGCATGGGTGAGTGCAGAGCCCTGTGGCACGCAAATAAGCACACCCAGTCAAATTATGTCTCCTCCAATGGAGTGTACCATTATCAGGCGGCAAGTGGGGAGGATTTTAGTTTTACTTCAGGAACAGGTGCAGTGATTATCTATACATTTTGTTCACAGTAATTACAGCGTGTGAGGTCTAATAGATTCTAGGCAATGTTATCACTTCACCAGGCTTGAACTAGAAAGTAAATGTAACCAATCCAGGCAGTTATTTGTTGTTGAGCTCAAATGACCTAATTTGCCATTGTCACTTTGACAGACGTGTGGATCTGTGCACAGCCAGCATGTTCTGGTTATCCATCTGTTCCTTACCATATTTCTACCCAGACACTTAGTTAATAGCTAATTAGGATCATTAGAGGGATGTGTTGCACCAGTGAGCAGATTGAGTGGGAACTCCTAATGTATATAACTAGGATTCCAAGAGATATTTAGGTCTGCAGTTAAATCAGTTCATTTTGCAGAAGTACCACCTGTGACCCTGTAAGTGCAAACCTAAAAGCCCACATGAGAGAACTGTTAATATTTGTAGCATAATTGCAAGATATGTGCTTATTTAAACAGTTTTTTTCCCCTGGTGTTTGCTTGAGAATTGCATGAGTGGTCAGATGGTGTGGCTGATGATTTTCTTTCATTGTTTCTTTTTCTTTGACTTGGTAAAGTCGATCAGTCTACTTCATATGGTAAGTCTGTGCATGCGGCTTCCTTAACGTTAGAGGCAACGACATCATGAGACATTGGACTTTGACAGTGGTTCTCAGTCCTGCTTGCCCAGTGAACTGCACATTTTTGTAGTTCACTCTTGGTATATACTTGCTCCCTCTCTGTATATACGTGACCCATCCAATTAGGGGAAGAGGGAAAACACAAGAAAGTGCAGGTTCTCAGGATGGGCATTGAAAGCCACTGGTCTATGATGTCTGTATAAATGTTTACATTTATGCAAATCTGTACTTTTTCTGTTTTGTTTTGTTTTTTAAACTCTTTTGCTAGTCATTTCAGGCATGGTCAGCTTTCTGTCTGAAGGTAGTTCAATCCACTATGAGCAGACTTTCACCAGAAAGCATTTTTAAATGTCTATCCAATTTGTTATATGTATAGGTGATCATGATGACTATTCTATTTGCATGTTTAAAGAGCTAGCCATGCAGTTTCATGCATCTGCTTAGAACCTTTTTTTTTTGTACAGCCAAATTCATTTTAGGACTACTGATCCAAATCATTTTCACTCGACCGACACGGTGTGATCTACATATTTATCAACAAAACACAAGTTCACACCCAAAGCAGTAGAACCATTTAGTGCTTGTAGCCTGTTTTCCCGTTTGTGTACTTCATCATCTTTCTGTATACACAGTAGTAGGACAGATCTCATCCAGAATCTTAATCTTCTCTTCCTGTCCTCTTAGTGTCTATGTTCTCTCTCTCTCATCATCATATCCCTCCACAGGCACCGTTGCCATAGACCTGCAGAACCCTGAGCCCGCAGGCGACAGCAGCAAACTGGCACTGCCCACAGAGAACGGAGCAGGCAGCCGGCGGCCCAGCATCGCCCCTGTACTGGAACTGGCTGACTCCACTGCCATCCTGCCCTGTGACCTCCTGAGTGACCCCTCTGAGGACGAGACCAACCAATCAGACGAGGAAGGAGTGCCTGCTCCAGAGTGAGTGATGCTGTTTACATACAGTGCCTTGTATAAATACTCAACTTTTTGTAGTGTTACAACCTGGAACGGAAATGGAGATTATATGTCACAAATCTACTCAAAATAGCTTATAATACTGAACTGATGGGGAAAGCAATATCAACAGCTTGCACAATTATTTTTTAAAAAGTTGTGATTGCGTAAGTATTCACCTTGTTGGGTGAAGAGAGTATTATTCATAGAAGCAACCAGAAACTCTTAACATGATACTACCACCGTTATGCTTCACTGAGACTATGGTGTTCACAAGGTGGTAGGGTTAGGGTTAGCAATTTGTCCCAAGGTCACACAGTTAAGTTTTGGTCTCAACAAACTAGAAAAACTTTTCCCAAATGTTTGCGGAGCCTCCAAGCTTGGCTTTTGGCGATTCACAAACAGGATTTCACATGGCTTGAAAAGCCCAGCTTCGGGGAGTGTCCTTGTTGTGGCTGTGGTTGTCCTCTGAAAAGCTTCTCCCACCTGAGCTGTGGATTTCTTGGGCCTTCCAGGAACACTTGTATTTATAGATCATGTGACATTTTAATTGCACACCAGTGAACTCCATTCGACTAATTATGTGACTTCTGATGGTGACTGATGGAAACTAATTTAGAGGTTTCACAGCAATGGGGGTGGATGATTATGCTATCGACACTTTTCCGTAAATAATTTTGCAAACTATATTAGATTTTCATGGCATATAATCCAAATTAAGTCAAGTCAATACTTATTCAAGACACTGTATATTATATGAAATATAAAGGTATATGAAAGGTTAAATCTAAACTATAAAGCCTTCCTAGAACCCCTTTAAGAAGCTCCAAACCCTTACCTATGGAAAGAACCCATATTAAATGGCTGAAGACAATATGATGTTATCACTATGGGTAAAAATAGATCTTCCTGCTGTACATTGTCCTATTTATTTGTATTATGTACTATGTTATGCCACCAAACATCTTCAACGAAATGCATTTAAGTAATGGCTTACAAGGCTAAGTAACAAGTAAATGAAGTCTTTAGCACTCACATTTTTCCTGAAAGCTCACACAATGTAAACCTGCCTCAACCTGTATCTAGTTGTTCATTAATTTCACACATTTGCATAAATGATTTAGGATACATTTTGACTGTAATTTATAAGGAACAAAATGTAACTGACTGTTATAACATTAAAGGGGCAGCTGGCTGGAATCACTTTTTCCTTAAGCCAATACGGTTTTATGCTGCATAAAATGATAAAACATGGAAAGATTGTTATGTAGAGGATAATATAGTTGTAATCTGAAACGGTTTAAAGTTTGTAAATACAGACTAAAATCTTATATCGACTGCCATCTCTCAGCTTCAGTGCAAAGTAAAGGAGCGAAAACCAGACACCACGTCTCGGCTGATCAACTGCATTTGGGTTGAAAGGAAAATTGTGTTCGATTTGTTTATTTATTTATTTATTATTTATTAAATTTTTTTGCTAAACCATGCCTTTAAGAGCTGCACACTGCAGAATGAATAATAGAAGCCATCCATGCTGCAGTCACGCTATACAGCACTCACAGTGTAGGTTTACCTCAAACAGGGTCAGTGCACACACACACAGACACACACACACACACTCTTCTATTTATCACTGCTCTTTGATGTAAGGAGGATTCACCCAAAGTCCTAGCATATTGGGCTCGACAATCTGGTTAACGGCTCAGTAGTGCTCTCTAGTGGTAAAAACCTAAACGTTCTCATGGAGGAACTCAATTCACTTAAACTCTCAAGAACAGATGTACACTTCTCACTCACTTAACTACAATAGTACCTAGTAATAAACTGTATTTACTGAATAATATGCCATAAGATTAATAACTAAACAATATGCATAGGTGTAACTTATACATAGTGGATGCTGAAGTATACTTTCATCACCATTTATACGCAATGTTGTCATCCAAAACTGATTTTAAAAAATGTTTTCAAAAAACACTATGGCCAAAATTTAGTTTGTGGACACCTGGGCATCACACCTATACGTGCTTGTTGAACATCCTGTTCCAGATTTAGTCCCCCCTTTACTGATATAATAACTTCCACTCTTCCACTAGATTTTGGGGCGTGACAGTTGGGATTTGTGTTCATTCAGACACAATAAAATTAGTGAGGTCAGGCACTGATGTTGGGTGAGTAGGCCTGGGGTACAGTCAGCGTTCCAGTTCATACCAAAGGTGTTTAGGGGGGTTGTTGTAGAGTTCTTCCAATCCAACCTTGGCAAATCATGTCTTCATGGAGCTCGCTTTGTCCACAAAGGCACTGACATGCTGGAACATGTTTGGGCCTCTTAGTTCCAGTGTAGGGGAAATAGAATGCTACAGCATACACAGGCATTCTATATAATTGTGTGCTTCTAACATTGGGGTAACAGAAATAAATCAAATAAATCAGTACAGGATTTCAGTTTTGCCATTCGCATCATGTCAGTTTCTGACAGTCAGATTAGTTTCGTGGAACGAAGAGCAAAAGCATCACCATTTGTTGTAAGAATGGTGAAAAAGAAACAGAATGGCTGGGGCTGATTTCTTTCCAGCCCAGACTGTACATTCATTCAGTCCATCAGGCACAGTTCTTAGTTACTTAGCGTGGCTTCTGTAACGTCTGAGTAAGTTTCTCTCAGTTTCATTGTCCTGTTTTTCATGCTTGCTTCACACATTGTGGCATGATTGTATCATGAATTTATTAACTAGTACAATCTAAATATTGTGACATACACGAGTAGTAAGTGAGAAGCTATATACGTGTTGTAGCTGTCATTATAAAGGGAAAACTAATCAGCCTACACGATCTCATTTTTAACTTTATTTTCTTGTTTTCTTTAAATATTCTCCCAATAAAGACATAAGGTAGGTGGTGTAGACCATAACAACTCAATAAAAATACCAAAACATCCATCTTTCCTAGACTGCTAAAGAGATTAAAAGTTGGTGCAGATTTAAGCAACCGAAGAACCTGACCGTATAAACAGTTTTTACTTTTTTGCACCATCATCATTCTTCTTCCCAGCACTAAAATACTGTAGCAAACTCTGTAACAGGTCATTTGTCTTGTTGGTGGATTTAGTTTCAGTTGTTACCTAACAAAGTGGTACAAATAAGTCTGTTAAAACAATGACAGAGTATGTTTTCTTTCCTGACTAACTGAGCTGTCCTTCTGTTTTTCAGATATGTCAAAGGATATCCTCCAAACTCACCATACATCGGGAGTTCACCTACACTGTGCCACCTTCTACAAGAGAAAGCTCCATTTTGCTGTCTGCGACTAGACAAGGTTCCCAGAACTATTCTAGCGAAACATACTTCTCTGAGCTTAAATGTTCAAATGGAATAATGCTTAAAGGTACATTTTGTACATTGAAAAAAAATAATAAACCTATATTAAGCAGAGGATTTCGACGAGAAGCTATTATTTGAAATGAGCTTCCCAGCCACGCAGCACTGCTTCTTTCCCTTAAGAGCATAGTTTGTCTCATGGTGGGTGTCGATTGGAAGAAGGGTAAAGCACATACGGTACATGTTTTCATTGTAGCTTGCCCAACAGTCCAGAAACTAATCAAATAATTACAAGCAGCTCCTTTCAAAATTGTTTTAACTCTTAAATGTTCAAATGGAATAATAATAATGTTATTATTAGGCACACTGTAGATTCCCAATCACTTTCTCTCAGGGTTGCCGCCATAACAGTTTTGAAGACGCCAAGGCATACGGATTCAAGAACAAGCTGATCATCGTCTCTGCTGAAACGGCTGGAAACGGCTTGTACAATTTCATCGTTCCACTGCGTGCTTATTACAGACCCAGGAAGGAGCTCAACCCCATCGTGCTACTGCTAGACAATCCGTAAGAAAACATCTGTCTCATAAATCGACTGAAAAACTATAGAAACAGACTTGGTTTAATTTCTCTCAACTTCTTGGTTTTGACCGTTATTTATTTTTCATATTAGTTTTTTAGACTATAAATAATTGCACTGATAAATCTGAAATCAGTGCCTAAGTGCAGTTTCTTCAGCTGACTTTAGATTTAAATAATTAGCATGTGGGGCTTAGTGGTTAACACATCTGTCTCACACCTTCGGGGTTGGGGGTTCAAATTCCGAGCTCCATCTTCTTTAACACCCCAGGCTAATGTTCCCGTGGCCTTACGTCAGTCCGTCATGTTCGAGTTTTGTGAGCATGATATTGCTTCAATATCGAATGGCCGAACGTTCACGGTGCTACTGACCAAGAGAGGGATGTGTACGATGGGTCAACATCCCCGGTCCTCCCCACATGTGCCAAGCACAAGAAACACTGCTGGGGAGGTTAAGGTGGTTAAGAATATGCCGGCTCTCGGCTCTTCTGCCAAGCCTTTCGAGAGAACGTCTTTTACCGCAGCCACGGCCAAGAAACCCCCTAGCACCGTACCCTCTGACCCCAACAGGAAGAGGCTGGCATGATGCACGGCCCCAGAGGGTTTTGAGTCCACGTTTCTGGGCGGCCACAGTTTTGCACTCCTAGTCCAAGAGAAGGAGGCTTTCTTCCAGTGGAGTCAGCCCCCACCCTGATTTCCTGGTTCCAAAAAAGGACGGCTCACTTCATCCTATTTCTGAATGTGTTGAGCAAACATTTGAGGAAATATGCTTTCAGAATGCTGACACACAGCACTCTTTCTCATTTAATTCATCAGAACAACTGGTTCACGTCAGTCGATCTGAAAGATGCTTTTTTCCACATAAGCAGTTATCCCACGCACCGGAAATTCCTTCGTTTTGCCTACCAAGTCAAGCATTGCGAATTCACAGTTCTTCCTTTCAGTCTCTCATTTAGTCTGAGAGTGTTTTGTCTGTGTGCGGAGGCGGGAACCCACTCTATGGAGACTGGCGCATCCACCCGCAAATAGTGGACTTATTGTGGGAGGATTCGGTGGGGCTGCCATTGATCTCTTCGCCTCACACAAAAATATGCATTGTCCTATGTTCTTCTCACTGAGGGCCAGAACCAACCCCTCGGTGTAGACCTACTGACCTATCTGTTACCCATCATGTTGCTCTACGCATTCACTCCCCTTCGCTTAATAGCCCCCACCATAACCAGGTGAGAGTTCAGAGCCTGACCCTCATTATAGTGGCATCCAGGTTGCACAAGGTGCAGTGCCATGGTCAAGCACATGCACAAGGTGCAGTGAAATGGTCCCAGCCATACCATCATCCCTCCCAGACAGTGTGGGCCTCTGGGCTTGGCCCGTGAGAAGGCAAACATGAATGCATTGGGGCTCCCTCCTCATGTGGTCACCACCATACAGAGAGCTAGGGCCTCCTCCACACATTTCCTATATGACTGTAAGTAGTGTGTGTTCGAGGAGTGATGCAATGGGTGCTCCCTGATAAAGCATCAGTGTTTGGTTTCAGACATTTGATGTTTTTTCCATGACCTTATGGACGTAATGGTAAATCCTTTCCCACTATTAAGGTCTCCCTAGCGGCTATTGCTGCATGCCATGTTAGGTCTGATGGCACGACAGTGGGTCAACACCCCCTTGTTCACCGGTTCATGAAGGGCACTCATCGCTCAGGAGGTTCTGTCCCAACAGCCTTTTGAGCCCCTGGGGGACATTTCCCCTAAGCTTCTGTCTGAACACAGCTTTACTCCTGGCCCTGGCTTCAGCCAAACGTGTCTGTGATTTACATGCACTCTCTGTTCATGCCTCGTGCACTAAATTCTCTCTCAGTGGAGAAGTTTTTTCTTAGGCCCAACCCGATCTTTATGCCTGAAGGTGTCCCTGCCCACCCCCATTTCAAAGCAATCCCATTGGCTTGTGAAAGGTATTACTTTGGCATATGAATTGAAGGGAGTGCAGCCACCAGAGGGCCTCGGAGCACACTCTACTAGGGGCATGGCTACCTCGTGGGCTCTGTTTCAGGGGGTCTCACTGCAGGACATCTGTTCTACAGCAAGCTGCACCTCTCCCCATACTTTTGACAGATACTACCGACTCGATGTCACTAGGACCCCGATAGCTCACTCTGTCCTCTCTTAAGCCCTCTTCTCCATGATGATGGGCTGTCAGACTTCGCTTATTCATGTCACCAGTATGTCCTTCATGTTCCCCCTGAGTACCAGTGCCACATTTGTGCATGGTGTTACCAGGCACGTCATTATGGGATGCGTCAAGCACCACCTATATAGGCGACCATCCCCTGGCTTACAGGGCCTTACTGTGAGTGTGTTGGGCACACCCATAGGTGGATCTCTCCACTCGATGTTTCAGAGAACCAGGGTTAATAGTCAATAGTCAGTAAACTATTGTTTTTCTCCTCGAATGTTCTGCCCTGTGACACAGCATGAGCAGCAGTTGGAAAACATGTGGCTGGTTGGCTTCATGTGTCTTGAAGGAACCTTCATCCTACCCAGTTGCTAAGTTGCTAAGTGACCACAATTGAGGGAGAAATTTGGGGGAAACGTGTGAGGAATGGTTTTAATTAGAGTTGCATCGAGGTATGCAGGGTCCTCAGTGGATTAGCTATAATGGCTCCCACTCAGTATTTTTTCACATTGCTATTTGGCAGCATGTTGCTGATGCAAAGTGGAACATTTCACAACACAATATGATGCTCATTAAATTCCGTCGTCTCTAGAGCGTGACAGTTTGCTTTCCCTGCATTCTCCAAAATTTCCATAGCAACACTCGAATGCTGTCACATGTTCATACAAACTAGACCCAGCTCTACAAGGACCAGGTGCTACCTTGGCACTCACAGAGCAGGGATGGTGGATTATACTGCTCAAGCTGCTCTTTTTCCTCCTCTAGGCCAGATAATCATTTTCTGGAGGCCATCTGCTGTTTCCCCATGGTGTACTTCATGGCCGGCACCATAGACAAGTAGGTACTCGTGGTTTGCCACTTATTTCAGTCAGGCCTATGGGAATCATACACATCCTTCAGAATGAAATAGCCACACCCTAATATGAATATATGCTGAATTGTTTTTGTAGTTTGGATAATCTGCTGCAGTGTGGGATTATTTACGCTGATAACCTAGTAGTGGTGGATAAGGAAAGCACTATGAGTGCAGAGGAGGACTACATGGCTGATGCTAAAACTATTGTCAACGTTCAGACCATGTTTAGGCAAGTCGTTTTCTTTAATCACATATCAGTGCACAAATAAAGAGCATTTATGTCTATACATCTACACACTAGTTATTTTAATGGCTCTGTCTGTCTCTAGGTTGTTTCCAAGTCTCAGTATTATCACTGAACTAACTCATCCCTCTAATATGAGGTTCATGCAGTTTCGAGCTAAAGACTGCTACTCCTGGCTCTTTCCAAATTAGAGAAGGTAAAATCTCTTCACCAACAAAGTTTTCTCGTCTTGCCATATTATTTACTATATGGCCATGTGTTCAGTTTATTTTTGCTCAGCTAGCAGTAATACTAATGATAATAGATCCAGAAGAAGCTAGAAATCACTCTATATCACATCGGCTAGCTGGCTAGCTGGCTAGCTAGCTCACATTGATATGTACGTTCCTGTTAAAGTGCTTCCGGTAAAATTGGCTTCCCTTCTTCTTTTTCATCTTCATCTGATGAGCGTTCATATTTTAAGTCCTGAAAAGTTTCGTTTGCCATCTCATGGAGAACACAGACAAGCAGAGTGATACAGACAGTGAAACGTCCCAATGTGTTTATGAAGAATATAGGCACTCTCGGAACACCACTCAACTAATCAATTTAGTGGACCGGACCTAACTGTTGTATAAATGTTATCAATACATGCTTAAATATTCCAAAGTGTAAAGTGAATTCAAAACAAGGCAGGCATGATATGGCCAGACATAACTCTGTCTTGAAGACGTCTCTGTGTCTGAAAACTTAAAGGAACGGCTTTACCTTTGACTGTGGCATAACTTGACTTATGATCTTTTTTTCAGATCGAGAGAGATAAGGGCTCTAATCTTGCGTTCATGTTCCGCCTCCCGTTCGCTGCAGGCAGGGTCTTTAGTATCAGCATGCTGGATACGCTCCTCTACCAGGTGGGCTGTTTTTCTGAACACACACTACAAGCTTGGCTCTGCTGTATGGGTACGGGTGGGGACCACTCGCTTTTGGGAAAAACCCATCACAAGAGCAGATCCACTGCAGGGTACCATGGAAACGAGTTTCAAAAATATTGAATATTATGACATTGTCCCTTGAAATTAGTTTCCCCATTATGTGTTTTTTATTTTTATTTTATTTATTTATTTTACTGTTGACTGTATTTTTACCCACCAACCCCCCTTCACAGGAGTACACATTATCCCTCTTGAGGGTTGGTCTTTTAACATCAGAATGTGTTTTGGCTTGGATTCAAGATTTCGAGCTGATTTCAGGTTTCAATGAGTTTTCTGGTCCTCAGGCATTCAGACAGAGGAATGGTATTGATTTTCTCTGGTTCATGTGCGCTTTCTGAGCTTTGTTCCCTTCCTCCCGCTGTTTCTTCTAGTCTTTTGTTAAGGACTACATGATTCCTATTGCTAGACTCTTGCTTGGGCTAGACACTACCCCAGGCTCCGGCTACCTCTGTATGGTAAGCGCACACACACACACACACACACACACACACACACATACACATACACACACAATTAATGTATTGGATATTATACCAGCCCCATAATATTACAAGTCATAAATCATGATTGTTTTTGTCTGCTGTAATATGAAATGATATTATAAGATATTAGACACAAATCAATTCTACAGCAGAAATGCCTAAGCTGCTTACTGCACATACTAATCGAACTTACTGTCGCTGGTGGAACAGATGAAGGTAACAGAGGAAGACCTATGGATCCGGACATATGGAAGGCTTTTTCAGAAGCTCTGTTCCTCCAGCGCTGAAATCCCCATCGGCTTGTACCGCACCGAATCCCACATGTTCTCATCGTCAGAGGTACAGCTTAAAGAGCTACCACATTTTTAATTCTGCCCCTTTGTACGACTATTTGATGTGGATTGCCACTACAACTGTAATATGATGTTTTCCATTGTAATCATTCATACCCTCTAATGTAGCATTTAGCATTTCATCCATCTTAGTTGAAAGTGTGTGATAAGTTTGTCTTATTAGACAGCGTGTTACAATTCTTAGCTTTAGCTATGCTTTAGGATGTTTAACTTATCCATTTATCAAGTAGTACTATGAGCTACTTGATGAAATAAGGAGCTAAATAGTCCTGCTTGGAGGAAAGAGTGCTGTGATTTCTTTTGTTCAATCAGCAATATTTCATATTTCCGATTTTCTCAGCCAGTGACGGCCAGTTTTTCCCTACAGAGAGGCCAACTTTAATAATTCGTCCCGATTTCACTGGTGGCATTTTTATCAATTCACTGACAACCACATTGCCATTAGTGTCTAGGCAGATGAATAAGGCTTCATTAGATCTCTCAGTTTGAACAAAAGCTGGTCCTTCGCTTGGCTAAACATTAACACGCCTCCTGACAGTGTTGCTATTTGAGAATCTGCAGCCAGAGTTTGATGATGTGTTTCTTTTATCACACAGCTCGTATACAACAACTCCTGAAGGCAAACAAGTCAGATTTTAACTTCAAACTTGTGGATACGATTTTCCGATATGTAGGCTACTTGGGTACATTTCCTAATAAAAACAGTATACAGTACATCCCCCTAGTTTTTTGGAGATCGATTGATTGAGACTCAGTATTTGAAGTTTTCCAATGATATAAATGCAGCCCTGTTTTGCTTCTCGGTGCTTCTAAAAAACACAATTCTAATAAAAAAAATTACCCATCAAACTGATGAAAATGAACCATCGATTCTTCTTATGTCGGTGAGCAGTCTCAGGTGTCTGTAAACGTGGACGAGTGTGAGGACTCGCGGGACCGGCGTGAGTCCTGGAAAGAGAAAACCGCCCATAGGCACTCGACAGGCAGCGACCAATCAGAACATCCACTGCTAAGGAAGAAGAGCATGCAGTGGGCACGGAGGCTAAGCAGGAAGAGCACAAAGCCACCGAGCCGCGCTGAACGCATCAATCAACAGCGCCTCAACCTCTACAGACGCTCAGAGAGACAGGAGCTCTCCGAACTGGTGAAGAACCGCATGAAGCACCTGGGTCTGCCCACCATTGGCTACGGTGAGTCACCAAAAAAATCTGTTTGTAACGTGTCCTGTTCAAAAGTTTAAACCCCCCCCTCCCCCGGGGTTCTTAACGTATCGTGTTGCCTTCTTGAGTATCAGTGAACGTTTTCTCCCTTTGTAATAGTCGTGTACATATGTGTAAAATGTGTAAAGATGGATCTCAACATCCTATAGCCGCTGTTGGAAAGGGGTCAAATATGCAGAAGGTGCAGGACTTGTAGGATTTTTCTGAAGAACAGTGGGAAGTTTAACTGCTCAGGACCAACAAGTGATTCATGAACAACTCTCACAAAACATAAACACAGTAATACGACACACATTATTAAGAATCAAGCGTATGTAAACTTTTGAGCTGGTTCATTTGTGTAAATTCAGTTAGTATTGTGTCTTGTGGACTTTATGTATACATCTGTTATGTGAAATAGTGTCTTCAAGGCAGAACTAAATAAACAACAAAATGCAGTTTTTATGATCTCGCTTATTTATTTATTTTAAATTATTAACATTTTGGAGATGTATGTAAACTTATGACCATGACTGTAAGTGATAACAGGAACTACCTTGTCTCACAGACATTCCACAACGTGAAATGTAACTGTAAACGGTTAAAAAGTATGACATTTTGTTCAGTAATGAATTGTATATTCTAATAGTTGCCAGAATGCTGTGGTATAAGAGGAGTAAAATACTTTGGGATGTACGCCAGGCTGCAGCACACAACCTAGTCACTAAAACAGCTCACCACATCATGCTTAAATGAATTGTACATGGAATATCTTCATTTAAAAAAAATAATAAAAATTAATTCACAGTACGTATGACAGGATATTAAACATGTTTATAGCGACTATAAATTATTACATCACCTGTCATGTGGATGTTGTTCCTGCATCAGCTTAAGTTTCACTTTCTTTCTTATTTTCCCCTATTCATTCTATTCAGCTTCATGTATTCATTTCAAATAATAATAATAATAATAATGACAGCTATTGAAATTGATGGTACAGTACTGTTCCTGCAGTATATACTGAGAGTTTAATATTCTTAGGAAGTTTGTCAAATCCACAAAGATATATATATACTCTTGATTTCGATTTCTTATTTCTTATGGGCATGATAAATGCTGTGTTGCTTGCTTGACCCCTGCATTCTTCTTCTCTTTCTGCTTTGCTTCTTTCCTCCTTGTTCTGTAGAGGACGTAGCTAATTTAACTGCGAGTGATGTGATGAACCGAGTAAATCTCGGATATTTGCAAGGTAACAAAGCAAAAATGTCACTGTATGTGTTACTTACCCCATTCCACTAGATTAGTTCACTAATTTTAGTTTATTATATGATGGGTTGTGTTTAGATTCGTGACTTCTTGTGTGGGGGAAAAAGGTCATAATTATTGTGTACCGAGGCAAAACCACCTTGTTTCAATATCGGACTTCAGAGCGCAAGTGCTCTCTTCAATCTTATCTTGCTGGATGAAAACATGATTAGACATCAGGATGATTTGAATATCTCCAAAAAGCTGCAGCCTGCAGTTCTGTTTTCTTACATCTGATGGCGAAGTCGCTTACGAGCACAATATTGAAAATGGTGTAGTGCCTCTTGAGTGAAGTTTACTTTTATAGGAAAAATCCACCCTGAACGACTTCCACTCGAATCTTTAGAATTAACATGTGCTTTCCAATGGCGTCCAAAGATTTTTTAAAAATAAAATAAAGTTGACATCCCATCCTGGAGTCCCTCCAGGATTTCCCAATGTTGCGATTGAAGAAATGAACACAAAGTCAAGCAAACTCTGCAAAGTTCTGAGGAACTTGCAATTTTAAAAAATTACCACAGAATTTCCACAGATTTTGGCCAAGACGCGTCATGTGACATCATCACGACGCACATTCAGCCAAAACCCTCTTCGATTCACGTGCGTGGAATATAAGTACAGCTCATTTACCAACAAAAATCACTGTGAAAGACCGCGCAACACAGTTTCATGCAATTGCAATTTGACCAATTTAAGTAGTTGTCCACAAAATAAGCCCAAAAAAATCAAATTGCATTGCAAATTTAGAAGAAAAAAAAACGTCAAATTCCATTCGAAAGCCTGCTGATAGTGTGGACTAAAGCCTCCTCCCCTGTGGACACTTCAACTCTCATGCTAACATCATTGTGCTTGTGATCCAGTAGATCACTAGTAAGAGGAGTCAAGTCTCTGCTGTAACTCAGCACATTGCATAGCTGCATTGCATTCTGGAACTCTGAGTCCAACATTTGCGGTCTTGTTGGATTTCTCATGAATATGACGTTGAACCTTGCGGTCAAATGGTGAGTGAGGAAATACGCTCGTGCTCATTTGTTATTAGGAGGTAACAGCAAAACCCTACATTTATCCATTATGTTTGGGATGGTTACATTTTTTCAAACCTTATTGAATACCATTGCAACTGCGCCAGCAATGTCCCTCTGTTAGGACAGTTTGACACACAACCGCAACTTCTCACGAGAATAATGAATCAGAAAGATTTCAATACAATGATAATTACGGTGTTTCAGGGTGGAGTGTTCCGTTATGTAATCACACAGACAGCATACAAAAGCGAACGGATATAAAAAAAATAAAAAATGATGCAATTTTACGGAAAACGAAAAGACTCTTTTATATAATCTTTTATATTAGTTTCATATCAGTGTGTCGATGCAAAAGCAAGAGTTTGCTCCTGTATGCTACTGCATGTCTGTTCTTTAAGTTTGTCATAAATACCTCATTGTATAAATGTTTCACATGAATAGATTCCAAAAGCAGAATTTTCTGTTCATCCATTGAAAAGAGCACGAGTCATGTCTTGATAATGATAAAGATGATTATCTTAGTCTGTTTTTGGCCCTGATTTTCCTCTTAGACTAGTGATGTAGTTCTTTTTCTCCTCTGTATGGTACTACCTGCAGAAGGTACCTACATGACAGAGGGTACACAAGGTACATTCCTAGTTATAGGCACCTGATGATGATGATGATGATGATGATGATGATGAGGATGAGGATGATGATGATATGCTGAAGGACTTTGATTCCAGGATGTTTTTGGACAGAGTGGAGTAGAAAGCATTCTGCCTGTGTTGGGAAGGTGACACCTGAGATTTTAGTCACACTTTTAAACCCGCTGTAAGATATTTCAGAGAAACTACTAGGGAAGACACAGTTGCACAGCACAGCATTTTCTCCCCTGTAAATATTTCAGTTTTTCCCTTTTCTATTAAGTCCCACACTACCAATGTATTTTGCTTCACTCTGATTGGTCGAGCCTTGCATTGGTGGGTGTGACAGATGCTCTGAGCATGCCTTTATCTGTGTGTCAGTCCTGCGTGTTGGCATGGCAAGCTGGCGACGTGCGTGAGCTGGGTGGTCTCTCGGAATGGCATCGATGCAAAGGCCAGGTGTGTGGATGGCTCGATGATTGGCCGCAGATAGCGTGTGCATGCGTGGGCGCATGAGAAGCGCTTGCAGCTGCATGGTGGTACATAAACACAGCCTTGGCCGCTCAATAACGGTCAGCCCTTTTCTCTCTTTTTACCCGGCCTGGCCGTATAAGTGGCTCAAACAGGTGGGTTTGGACGAGCAGAGGCACTTTGTCCCCGAGCTTGCGTCCCCCTTCTATCTCCCCAGCATCACACTGCTCAGTCACTCACACACAGGTAAAACACACAGCGCTGGCCCCAAAGCCCACTGGACCGAACCAGAAAGAAGTACGATTCAGAATTAGTTTTTTATACACACACACACACACATACACACACACATACACACACACACACACACTAACCATAGTGATGGTTTACAGTGGAACTGGCAGGAAGTATTTGTCGTAGAAAATTCTGTTTTTAATCTAGTACCAGACAAGAAAAGATATTTTGTTTCGTTTTATTTTCAGAAGCAAATCCAAATCACATTTACTATACAGCCATTAGTTTGTCTTATACGTTAAGCTTGACTGACATGTGCAGTAGAGAAAATGCTCGAGTTTTCAAGTGATCATTAAGTGGTGTCTTGAGGAGCTTTGCACATTAACTGCGTCTTCTTCCTTTTTCTCCCTTGCAGATGAAATGAATGATCATCAGAACACACTGTCCTACGTGCTGATCAACCCTCCTCCAGACACTGTTCTGGAGCTCAATGATATTGTGTAAGCCTCGCAGGATGAAAGCATCTTCATCATTGCCAATTGAAATGATCATGTACTCCACATTATTATCTAAAATAAGTAAGGCGAAATTCATTAAGAATGCTCCAAACCTACCTAGTGGACAGCATTTAATGGTCTTCCATTACTAGAAATCATTGTGCCTAAATCTGTTACTATAAATATGAATGGTTTTAACATCCTGGAAGGCTAGCTTGTTAGTGAGGGATGAGGGAAGCAGAGAAAACACCCGATCGTGTAGGAATTCTAGATTAGTTCATACTCGCAAACTCTGCTATTGGGGGATAATCTGTTGTGGAAAACTGAATATAGAGGGGTCTTTAGGAAAGTAGGGGCCAATTTCCTATTATTTGATATAAGGGTTAGGATTATAATTCATCCCACAGCCATCCAGACTTTGTTACAGAACATCAGAAATATTGGTAATATACTTTAAACCACCACCAAAAAAAAGTGTACATGTGAAGGGTTTTCCCATGCCCTGGTACACTAGCACCACCTAGAGGTAGTGGGCTAATATAACTGGAGTCTTTATTAATTTGATTCACATTTTCTTCAAACACACACAGCAGATTGGTGTGGATAGCATCCATAGCATCTGAGTTTGGAGAGTGGGACGGTGATATAAATAAAAAGTTGCTGTAAAGGGAGTGTTGAATATCAGGGTTTGGGTTTGTACTACAGTATATACACAATACTGCGGCTGAATGACACACACAAACACATTTTCTGCTCCAGGTACATCATCCGGTCAGACCCGTTGGCCCATGTTCCCGACGAGTTGCCCGTGTGCCAGGCAGGCGCCAGGCTGAAGCAGGAATACGGCACAGAGACACGAGGAGAGACTCATCTCTGAAAACCAGAGCTCAGCTTGGAGCGCTGCATGAAGAGTGCCTCCTGTTCCTCATACACACAGTCACAACCCATGAATCACGCTGCCTTCCAAGGCTACAGGGGAAGGGGGGGTCAGGGGCAGGACGGGGTAACTACACCATCACCAACAACTTCCCCTGCGTTTACTTTTTCTATGACAGAAGTGGAATCTGTGAGCACGTTGCAGCAAAATGGCTGCTGCACCTTTCGCAGTTTAGACAAGATTACAAGATGGGAGATTTCATGTTCTGGACCAAACACTGTTTAAGCCCCCCTCGCCCCCCCTTCTGGACAGTGTATGATAATAAAGAAGAATGCAATATTTAGCTGGGTGAAAGACAACAGATCATGACTGCCATTTAATGAGCTGAGATTTTAAGAAGACGTTAACAATCAGTAAATATAAAGTGAAGCATATTTTTTTTTTGTATATACATGTAGGTACATATCCTTTTACATGCTCACTAGATCTTCAGTATTTATCATACATCATTTTGTTTTGTCTTTGAAGCGCAAAGTATTTTAGATTAGAACTACCCAATCAGTGAAATCACTCTTTCACCACAAACTATTTGATCAATACCAAGTGAATTATTATCATCAAGTATTGTTTTTTAGTATGAAATATGTTTATTGATCCGGTTCGGGTGCTTTATCACTACTTTAAAAACCTGCAGCAAAAGCAAAAAGAATTGGACCAGTAATGACTTTTCTATCTAATATCACAAGCGTTCACATGCTTCATGCATGTTGTGTATAGTTTTTAAGGGACACCTCGCTAAAAGTGAGAGCTGTCTGTCATTATAACGGGATACTAACGTGGCTCCCACAGAAGGGCTGCTCAAGAGAAATCGTTTTATTGAAAATTCATCTTACCGCTACACATCATAACGTGTAAACATACAGAATTACACGCTGCATGTTTGCTATTTTTCAATGCCATTTTGCCTGAATGTTACCAATGAAGTATTTTCCCAATTTGTATTCGTGCCAGAAGTTAAAAAGTTCTCACATTTCGATCCATATGTTTATTTGGACACTATATTTATTATTCAATGTCATTTAAAGATCACGACTAGACTACTAGAATCTGCCAGATATTTTGCACTAAGCTCTGCTGGGCCGAACGGAGTAGCGTAGTATAGCATGACCCTTTAACCCTAAACTACGAGGAAGTGAGGCAGCAGTGCTATCAGATGAGATGTTTCCAGTTCTACAAAAGTTGTTCATTATAGAGCATATATAAACGGCTCATTTTACATGTTGCATGCCATTTTAAAGCTACATCGGAACAGTAGTGTAGAATAGTTTCTGAATTTTTTCAGGGCAATTTTTGATATGTGAAGCCAGAACTGCAAACCTCGAACATTTCTGTTGGGTTCAATAGCCACTTCATGAAGGAGTATATTTATAATAAATATATTTATCGAATATAGATGCCTTGCAGCAGTGTATTTCTGTTGGCCCTTCATGGTTTTCTCCAGTGACTACCGTCGTTTTTTTTTTTTTTTTCCAATCAACCTCTATTGTAGTGCATCCTGAAGATCAAATGGATATCTGTCGAGCCATATTTCCCAACCTGTCCATCTCAGGTGACTGAGGAGAAGCAGTCGAGCTAGCAGAAGGGAGATTGATTCAAAGCGAATAGCAGAAATATCACTGTAGCCCTCAAAACCTGTTAGCCATACTGAGAGAATCTTTGTGCCATAACTTTTGGCCAGTCATGCTTGTAGCCTGTTTCAAGGCAAGCTTTTTGAGTGAAGGGTGGAGAAGAGCACAAGCTCGGTTTGTCCGCATGTTTACACGAACCCTCACTGTCTAGAAGGGAAGCCAGACAGCAGATAGTCAATGCTTCTTATCCACTAGGTCCGACCATGATCATGCTCACCTTAAAGTTTATTGAGAAGCGGATTACCTTAAACTGGACTGTCCAATCAAGGTTTATTTCCTTTTCTTCTTCTTGTCATTTGTAAAAGCAAATTGTGCATGTAGGCATAATCTGCAATCTTCCTTTTGAAAGTTGCACACACACCGTTTCTTTAACAAACCACTGATCACCTTCAGCTATTACGTATGTATCTACAAGGTATGTACAGTCGTGTGAGCATTTCAATAGAGGTAGAAGACAAATGGACAATGCATGTCCTTTTATTGCCAAACTTACAAGAGACCTATGTTTACATTTGCTGGCTCCTGTTTTATTTGTGTAGAACAGTACATTGTGAAGGAGAACTGATCCATTTTGTACAATTTCTTATATGAAGTCTGTGTACTTCTAACATGTACGAATGATTCAATAAATGCTGCATGCAGCCAGAAATAATGATTTCCTTCATTTGCGTTTAACCCATACATCCATTTTGCATACCGCTGATACAACACAAGAGCCTGGAGACTACCCCAGGGAATTCAGGGCACAAGGCGGGGGACAGCTTGGACGGGGTGCCAACCCATCGCAGGGTACAGTCACACACACATTCACACACTATGGACAAATTTGGAAATTCCAATCAGACTACAACGCATGTCTTCGGACTGGTGGAGGAAACCAGACTACCCAGAGGAAACCTCGGAAGAACAGGAAGAACACGCAACTCCACGAACACAGGGCGAACTCTAGAGCTCTGGAGGTGCAAGGCAAACCACTATTTGTATTTATTTATTACATTTATTGAGTTCAAAAATGTTTTCTAATCATTCTCTGCCCAGGCAACATAAAACTTCTGATCTTTCAGACATATTGTAAGTAAGGATCAAAACACGATGAGGTGTGCTATTATAGGAAAATAGTCAGTCAAGGAGAGGATGGTGTGATGTGGTCAGATGGGAAGTGGCGTTACGGTGATCACCCTGAAGTATATTATTTCCCATGAGAGTACATCCCAAAGTGTTTTATTCTTCTAATGCCACAGCAAGTTGCCATGACTACTTTTTTTTATTTATTACTGGACAACACAATTATTTTTATCTGTTCATCGGTACATTTAATGTTGTGGAAAGTCTGCAAGAAAAGTTATTTCCTGTTATCAAAGCACATTCATTCCCTCACCAACCTCTTTTTGTTTAAACTCTTTCCTTAAGTTAATAAATACAACTTCTCACATTACCAAGAAACCCGGAAAGTCCTCGGTCCTGAAGACTCTCAGAAAATAGTTACAAAGCACTGGAGACTCCTTCCATGAATGTTACATAAGCATATCCTTTGTTTCTTAATTAATTTTTTATTAAACACATATTATGTGGACCATACAAGTTCCTGTGAATAAGCTGTTACTATAGAAACTATAACCTATTAGAATTGGCACATTAATATAAATGTGAATTACAGCTACAGTGTACTAGACTAATATTGGCACCCTTGGTCAAATATGAGCAAAGAAGACTTAGAAAACTTGTCTTAATTTTTTAGCCTTTTGATCTTTTGTTCAGAAAATTCACAAAAATATTCTGCCTTCAAGGATATCAAACAATTGCAAACACGTCACAGGTTTATCAAAAAACAAACATCTTGGTTAAATATAGGTGTGCAACAATTATTGGCAGCCTTAAGAATGCATATAAGAAAATATATATTTGAAGTATATTCCCATTAATATATACATATTATTAATTTAGTACATCTGGGTGACTAGAAACAGGAAATTGTTCAACCATAACTTCCTGTTTCACATTGGTACAAATTTGAGGTAATACATGGGCCAAATTCCCTTAGCTATTCATAACCAGAATTCAATAAAATTAGGTTACTTGCATTACAAATTTATTGTTAAGAAAACAGTATTAAATAAAATGCATTTCTAAAATAAATCACGTTTTGCCAAGAAGATTTTTTCCTTCAGCTCCAAATAATTCTCCACTTGGTTTTCGGTTCGTCACTACGTAACTAAATGTCCATAAAAGAAGACTGTCTAATTTTATATTTTCAGGCGAGACCAATCAGACAGGGTTTACACTAAAATATGTGGAAATACTCATGTCTTATTGGCTGACAGTCTTTCAATTCTGCCAAACACTAACTCACAGTCAGTGTGAGGAAAATGGATATATGCAGATTTTTTTTAACCAGTAAATGGATTGAAACTGAAACAGTAACATCCTCTCACACTGAATAGGAAAACAAGTTGTATAAATGTCTCTATGAGGTCCAGTTTACGTGAACATGATATGAGCAGAGCATAAGGAAATATAATGTACTTTGCATGGCACTGTAGCAGCTAAACCCATACAGTGAAAGCTTAGTTGTTCCTCCCCTTGGCTAGCGACACCAAACTAGCCTAGTTAGAAGTTTTATATTGTATTCGTCTTGTAATTTTACAAACAGTCACAACACCCGAGACACGTTTTATGATAAACTCAACATTTTTCCTCATCATGTCATTCATTAATGCTCGCTAAAATTACTGAAAGAAGTATGAATCACTTTGTAGTGGATTTTTGGAGGTTTTGAAAGTAATTAGTAATCTGATCACCTTTTACTTGTAGTAATCAGTAGTGTAACTAGTAATTCGTATCTGTAGTGGATTACTTTTTTTTTTTAGTGACTTAACCAACACTGTTCATAACAATGGGTAAGACCAAGGAATATAGCTGTGATGTGCAGCAAAAGGTTGTTGAGTTTTTCAAAATGGGAAGTGGCTATAAGAAAATAGCACAAGCATTAAAAATGTCAATTTCCACCATCAGGGCAATACTTAAGAAGTTCCAGTCAACTGGAAATGTTATGAATCAACATGGAAGAGGACGCGTGTCTATATCGTCTCAACCCACTGTGAAGAGGATGGCTCGAGTGGCCAAAAAACAGCAGGAGAATTGCAGGATCTGGAGAGATTCTGGTCTCAGATCCCTTGCCATGTATCATCAGGCATTATAGGAGAAGACTTAGAGCTGTTATCTTGGCAAAGGGAAGTAGCACATAGTATTGACTAAAAGGGCGGCAATAATCGGTGCACATATTTAAAAAAGGGTTTGTTTTTTTTATAAACCTGTGTAGTGTTTACTCTGCTCTCATGGATATCAAACAATTGCATTTTTTTAAACAAACGATCAAAATGTTAAACAATAAAGACAGATTTTCCCAGAATGTTTGCTCATATTTACCAAGAGTGCCAAAATGAGTGGCGGGCACTGTACTATCTGAGCCATGCCATTTTTTTTAAATTGATCCATACCTTCAGATTTGAGAATTCAACAACACTGTGATATAAATTAATTTACTAACTGACCTTCTAGTTTACAAGAGCACATTATATTTTCCTGCTGCCCATTTATTTAATTAAAAGGTCATTAGTCTAAACTACTGTCATTTTTCTGGCTTGCCACAGTGGTTCCTCAAGGTTTAGTGACTTGTTTAGTTTTTTGCTTGCTCACATGATTTTTCCTCCACCTGTCTCGTGTCCAGCGGCCATTGTTTTCCACCACCTCGTGTAGAAGATCTATGAAGGTGTACTCATTATCCACTAGCAGGTTGTCATCACTAGGAGATCCTCCAGAGGGGTGTGCACCTGAGCGGGAGTGAGACTGATCCCTCTGTCTGTCTCTCAGCACTTTCTCAGCACCATCTCTTTCTACTCTTCTCGGCTGCCTACCCGATATTGCTCGTGTCGGTTCACCCTTTGGACTTTGATTTGTCTTTTTCTTCTTGCTGCTTCTCATCTTCACCTCATTCGCAGCTTCAGAGCTCATCCTTTCACATAGTGGTTTGATAGTGACCAAGTCAGAATGTGCCTCACTATTTACTGGAGGATGACTTTTGATCATTTCAGACTGTCCTTCGTTTATCTCAACATAATCTCTGGTCAAATTGGACACGTCTTGGGTGCAAGATCGATTGACGATCTCACCAATTTTCATAGAAGGTTCCGCAGATTGAATGTGTTCAAGGTCCTTTATTTGTAGTTGCTGTTCAGGAAACCCTGAATAGGCTTGTGGGATATTTTCTGGAATAGCTGAAGAGATGCCAGAGGGAAACATGCCTATATGGTACTCATATTGCGTGACAAAAATGAGCTTTGGAGAAACATTGAGGACCTGCTGGGTTTGAGCCCATTGCTTTTTCCACTGAGCTGCAGTAGGAGGCCAGGACAATGTGCGTCTGATGGGTCTTAAATTCAACTGTCCAGTGGAAGCCTTAGTGCAAATCTGCTCTGGATTTGGGCTTTGTTTTTCTGGATCAGTTCCAATAGTGAGGTACGGCATGTTCTCAACATCTTCCACAGGCTGGAAGCCATCATAATGCTCCTGAGGACATTGAGATTGTGCTAAACTGGAGTTCGAATTATAATCATCCTCAACAGAATCAAATTCTTCCTCACCGGGCACACAGTCTTCATTATGCAGAAATCCCTGATCTTGCAGATTTGCCTCTAAATTCTGCTCATACTTTTCTCCTGTTTTCAAAGTAGTGATAAACTCATCATTTTGTCTCTCAACATGACTACGTTTCTGCTCCATTTCAGTTTTTCCTGCTTGTTCCTCTTCTTTGCTTCCATACTCGCCTTCTTTTTCCTTCGATTCAGTCTTTTTCCCATCTAACTCCTCAAGCTCCTGTTCTGTCCATCCAGCACGTATTTCTTGATCCTTCACCATCCACACTCCTGGATCTTGAATTTCAGTTTTTGGAGGTCTCCCAGAGCCATCAGTTCTAGAGAGTACAGGCCCTGCAGATTTGACTCGGCCAGTCATCTCTCTTGTTTGGTATATTCCTGCGCTGTAAATCTGGTAAATTTGTGACTCCAGTGCTGTCTGGTCCAGCCTTAATACAAGTCTGTTATCCGATTGTTTACTTTTCTGATCACAGGAAACAGATTTCACCTTGTTAGAGGTTTCTGGCATAGCTCTGTAGTTTAGTTGGGCTTGTCTTGTGCTTTCTTGTTCTTCTGGAAAAGGCTGGACGATCACTCGATGTTTTTGCTCTTGTTTTCTGTGGTACAAAACTGACAAAATACAGATAACAAGTACCAGGGCACAAAGTACCACTGGCAGATGATATTTATTAGACTTTCTGGTATTCTATAGTGAAGTATAGTATAGTATAATCCATGTGTCTCAAGAGGAGTGATTGGTCGTTTACTGGTGGTAATGACACACCAGTAGAAAGTTGCCAATTGGCAGAAATTAAAGAAGCATTTCTACTGCAGCTGAGATAAATAACAAGGGCAACTCATGTTTGGTCTAAACTTCAATTGTAGCGATTTTTTAAAGGGGTCATATGATCATTTTAAAAGTTCATTATTTTATTTATTGGGTGTAATAGAATAGGTTAACATGCTTTAATGTTTAAAAAAAAAAAAAAAAAAAAAAAAAGCCCATTTTTCACATACTGTACATTATTGCAATACCTCTATTCCCAGTCTGTCTGAAACGCTCAGATTGAGTTCAGGTTTCTCCAAAGCCCCTCCTTCCAAAAAGCCTGGAGTGTTCTTATTGGCCAGCTGGCCCATTGAGTTGTGATTGGCCAAAAACTTCAAGTGTGTGTCGGAAATGTAACACCCCTTACCATAATCGCGAGCTTCAGTTTCCAAGGCTTCTAAAGCAATTATAAACACAGTTAATAATGTCGTCGGTTTTACCGGATCTGTTCAAGCCCGAGTCAGTTTCTGAAAATGCAGCTGATCAAGCAGATCAATCAGAACCAACTTTGCAAGCACGACTTGAGCAGAACGTTTCACAGTGGAAACTTTTTCTTTTTTAACCCTCTTACATTTGGGATACGATGTTATAACGGTTTAATTTGTCTTCTTCACTGTAACAACTTTGTCATGAAGTGACAGCATAAAACACAGTTATTAAAAAAACATTAATACATTTTTTTTTAAATGATGGCGGTATTATGCTGATATTTCAAAATTGCAACCTAGACGTTTGCGGAAGTAATATCTGGACTTTGATCGAGGCGTTTTATGCAGGTCTGGAGCAGTGTTCTCTGTTAGATAGAATAAAACCCTTTGTGAGAGACTATGAGCTTTGTAACTTTGCAGATCTTCTACATGCACAAACAGATACATTACACACTAAAGGAAAAAGAAAACATTAAAAAGCATCATATGACCCCTTCAATGAAGAACATCCAATCATTAGTTGTTCTGAGGCATACATGCTACATGATTAAGTAAAGGCACGTCATGTTTTGTTGTTGCACATAGACAATCTTAAATTTCCGATATTAAAGCTCTTGAATGCAAGTGTGTGTCAGTTTCAATTAAACTATGCATAATTAAATAGAGCACATACACATATTTCTACACTAATACGGGAATAAAACATGTTCATGTAAATGGTAAATGATGCACTTATATAGCGCTTTTATCCAAAGCGCTTTACACTGTGTCTCATTCACCCATTCTCACACATGGTAGCAGAGTTGCCATGCAAGGTGCTAACTTGCCATCGGGAGCAACTTAGAGTTCAGTGTCTTGCCCAAGGACACTTCAGCATGTGGAGTCACGTGGGTCGGGAATCAAACCACCAACCTTACGATTAGTGGACAACCCGCTCCACCACCTGAGCCACGGCCGCCATGTCATTCCAGTGTTTAGGGAAACCTACCTACTAAGCAGATAATAGTAGACAGATTAGTGCTTCCTGGTGTGAGGGTTTCGCTAGTTCCAGTTGTAAGGGCTATATCGGTTACAGGATTCACACATTTGGACACATTCCACACAGGTCTTCCTCGCTGATGAGCTGGGCTCTCACAGAGCACCTCCATCTCATTCTGCAGCAGGGAGGCCTTTTGTAGATCTGCAGACGACAACACACAAATTAGAACTGAAAGAACAGTTCGGAGACATAATTAACTAATCGGCCATACTACGTGGGTCACATGCAGTAGACTTGAGATATCTGGGATGGTAGTTATGACAATGTAATCCACATATATAGTTCATACAGTATTTTATCCATACGTCAATGAACATACGTGAAGTTTTAATTTAATGTTATTGTATTTGTATAATGCTATCCAAATAAAAAAAATGTAATTGTCTCAACACAGACTTCCATAAATCCGGATGTAGATGTATATTTAGATCTTTAATGACCAAGCAAGAGGTCACAGTGGCAAGGAAAACTCCCGGAGATGAAACTAGGAACTGGAGTCTTCTGGGTGAAACCAGCTAGTAGGATTATAAATCACTACTCCATAATTGTAAAGTATAAAGTCAAACAGTACTGTGTGTTGAAAGAATGTTCAGCTTGAGCATATTGTGAATAGAAGTCTATGAGCACAGGACCGTCTTCATAATTACAGCAGCGGTTCTTTTGAGATTATCCACTGAAACAAGGGTGAGACTTTTTAGAGGTGCAAATCTATTCAGTATCTATGTCTGGGACCGTAAGAACTGTTTTATACCACAATATTTCTTAAAAGAATAAAACTATAAAGAATAGCCAGCTCTCATTATGTCTCACTTCACGTATCACATGAGAGGATAATTAGAACATTTTGAAACATGCCAACACTGCGCTTCGTTTATCAAAACTGGACACAAATTAATTTATTCATAAATTGTTTGAAAATCTAGTTAGTTGGGGAAAATGTTCACATCCTATGAGCTCCTGTGTAAATGTACTGATAAGGCACCAACGTGAACCTACACTGATATGCTTCCAATGATATAAATGGCATTTACTGCAATTTTATATACAAACTAAACGGCCATCTTTAAATAGTTTAATTTCATTCCCACACATGAATTTTATGAATATGCTGTGAAGAGTTAATTCAGTAAATACAAAATTGGGACAAAAGAAATGGCTCCAATAGCAAGAGTCTGACTACAATAACTGATGGATTAAACACAAGTGCCCTTAACAAAGCGCTCTTTCACCGTTAGCTCTGTGAACTTTGCCTTTTATAGCTTTGTGGGCGTCACCAAATCCAAATCAGCTGTGCCATGAAAGTGCTTGGTAATTTATGAGTGATTGGCATTTATGGACATACACAAGAAAATCTTACATGAAAGTTGATAACAAAAAAATTGATAAAGAAGACAATATGACAAATGTTGATTAACACGTACTGCATTACATATTTTCAATACCTCAGCCAAGCACAATCATTGTTCATTTTGCTCCAGAAACCTTTTCTACCAGCCAATGGTTTAAACAGGATCATATTCCTATATGCCATTTGTAGATTGAACAATTAAATTGTTCACTCACCTCTCAGATGGAGAGAGAACTCAAACACACCGCAGGAGCAGTCCCAGGGGTTTCCATGCATTCCAAACCTTTTAGTGTTGTTTAACGGAAGGAAGGTATCCACACTTAAATGTCTTAGCTTATTGTGGGACAGATCCAGAAATCTTAACCTAGTCAGGAAGTGAAAGCTATCTGATGTAATAGTGTGAATTTGGTTATGGGCCAGGTTCAGGTTTAAGAGTCCCACAAGGCCAGCAAAGGAATTTTCATTCAGAGCCGTAATGCTATTATTTGTCAAGATGAGGTTCTCTGGTACCGCTTTATGGATAAACCAGTCTGAGGAAATTTGGGAGAGCTCATTATTGTGTAAATTGAGCGTCTTCAGACTTTGGAACTGGGAAAATGCCCCTGGTGCTATAGCTGTTATTCCGCTCTGGGTCATAGTGAGGCTGGTGACCGAGGACAGATGTGTGTGGTTAAAAATGGTCGAGTTGATCTCGCCCATGTTTCTCAGAAGAAACACCACAGAGGACAGGCCAGGAGGATAGCCTAGAAGGATGATACACATTAACAGATAGAAAAATGATTTAAACCAAGATCAGATCAGATCGCCTTCACTATCTGACCACCATACTGCATAACGTAATAGATTACCTTCATTTTGTTTTTGTTCTGTGTAGAAAGATAAAATTAGCTGCGTGTACAAAATCACTTACCGGTTGGGATTTGGTTGCAAACATAGTCCCGTGCCTGCACACAGCTGCCAGAACATACAGAGTCCAAACTTTGGAAAAGTCCCCAGACCAGAAAAAAAGCTAAACAGAGAATAGAAAAGAAAAAAAAAACCACCACGAACAGACGAGTTTGTTTTGGCTTGTCTATTTTGCACTACATAAATTCGTCATAGCTCCATATACCTACCTTTCATGTTGCAAAAGTTTGTGTCCCTCTAAGAGCTCATCCATCCAGCAAATACCTGAGATCATGAAACCCCCACTGATGATAAACTAGATGTTGCTACGCTACATCTGTGACTTCAGTGGATTGTCAAGGATACAGAAGACACAGTCGGGTAACCATCCTACACACCATGTCAGACCCACAGAAACGCCGAAATATAGATCAACAATACAACAGTCTGAAATGCTCATGAACAGATGCATGAAAAACAAAATGAAACAATCAATGTCAATGACATCACATGATGAACCAAAAATGACAAAAAATGAATTTATTGAAAATTTATTCAATTCTCAGTGCCTACGTTTAAAATAAATAATGGTAAGGTGGAGAGAGTAAAATGAGCAAAAGTACAGTGTTTTAAAAGAATGGTGAGTGAAATCAGTACATTTTTTAGAGGATATATAAACAGACAATAATACAAAACTGTCATTTAAAAGTAAACAAATGCAGCAACATATTAGAGAAGCAACGTCTGAAGTACACCTTCTGAAAAGCAGTAGTTTTAAAGAGCTTTCAAGGGGCCATTAGTTTTGCTCATCTGAATTAAATTAGTGTCTGTCTGAAGATTCTTAGTGTACCAAGCAGTTTAATGCCAATTCTTTTGAGCACAAGTCTTGTGCGCCCTTCAATCCCTAACTAATCACTTTTTTAAAGAAGTAAAGTGCATGTGCAACACTATTTTGTTCTTGACCCCCGACTCAAAACAAGAGTTTTAAACAATTAAAACAAGGACATGGCAGTGTTGACACCTTTTTTTTTTTCTTCTTCTCCTGTCTCCAAGGAATGTTTCAAACACGGGTAAATAATTAGACAGCGACTGCAAAGGAAGTAACCGATTATGAATATATTAAATACTGTCAGTCAAACTACAGCGACACTCTTCAGAATAGAGCATGCTGCTCTTTTGCATTGAGAAACAAAGCTTCAGAGACGACATCACTCGTGGTTACATTGCATGAATAAAGCACTAAAACAATCATGAGTGCACCGTTGTAAAGGACACAACCGTCCAGTGGAGAAATCACTACCTGTAGAGTTAGAGTAGCAAAACAAAAGAGCATCTGAGACATGTACCAAAGCCGATTTCATTCTCTATTAAAAAAAAAAAAAAAAAAAAGTCCACCTTAGTTCTATACAGCAGTGCTACAGCTGATTTGCTTTTTAAGCGCTGAATAAATAGACAATAGTACCACGACGATGTGTGAAGGCCAACAACATGTATGACTGGGATTGTCATACAGTGACGGATACAGAAGACAGTTCAAAGCAGCATGATTTGGGAGGGGGTGGATAGAAAGAGAAAGAGAGAAAAAAAATGTCAGCCATCTCTGCAAATACTTTTCTACATGAATTGGAGTCATGATCTTCATAAGCAGAAGATCTTATTTCGATGCAGCTGTCTCAGTCTGTATTTTACAGAAAAGAGATGAAACATCTGCCGATCAGAAAGGAAAGCTCTGCTGTGCGTGAGCTTGCCAAACTGAAAATGTATTTCAAGTAACAAGAACTCAATCAATAAAAATGCCACTGGCTTCAGGTACAGAACAAAACCTCCACCATGTACAGATTAAACAAAGAGCATGTTAACTGTCCAGACATTCACTCGTACACAGCCACTCTCGGTGCAGCACAAAACAAGAAGAGAAGTCGGTTGTGAACATCTTTATCGTCTTTCCAAACATACAGTAGGTACAAGAGCGTCCCTTGATTACAGTTCCCAAAAGTATCATTTTGGACTCTTTTTTGGCACAGCAGGCCGCTTGGCCTGCCAGAGGTGATTGTGAATGGTCAGGGCGTCCACGCTGACCGACACGGTCTTGGCAGGTATGACTGTGAACTGCTTGCGGTCTGAGCTGTACTTGTAAAGCTTATCAATCATCTTCTTGGTGATGCTTTTAGGCCCTGTGCCAGTGAGCTTGTGAATCTCCTCGGTGTCAGGAAAGTATGAGTAGAGTGCACGGAACTGGCAACCACCATCACGGAAGAGAATCATTAAGTGGTTCAACTCGCACTTCTCTATTTCCTGCGGATCAGTGTGCAATCGTAATTATAGTTTAATTCAACTTCAACTAAACTGTTTCACAGTGACACATCTAAATGCATTAGTTTTAATGAATAAAGTCCTTTAATCTATATAAAGTGGTGTGATTAATCTGATTTTGGATGAAAACAAACCTCAAGAATGGCGTTCTTCTGAGGTTCATTTACTTTTCCAGCCAAGCAGCAGTGAGAAATAGCATTGTGGATTATCGGCTTGTTAGACTTTGCACTTGGCTCCTTGAAAAGTTTAGGCCCTGCAGGGAATTAAAAAAAAAAAAAAAAAAAAAAAAGTTTTAAATCGAACCCAAAATAAAAATAATAAAAAAAAAACAATTACAAGAATGAATTATGTTTTTTCTAAAATGCAGGTCAGATCCTGCTAACCATGGATAGCAGGTTATAGTTTTAATAACCTTGTTAAATACAGGTTCATTTTTTTCACTGCTTCTACAAAAAAAGGTGAAATACTTCACCGGTATATTCCGCCATAGACGTCGATGTAATGGAAGACGCAGTAGAACCGTTGTCCCAGTCGCGCTCGGTTGTCCGACTGAGGACTGAAAATGACTCCACGGATTCCCCCCTGTTCGTGGAAACAGCACGCCAATAAGAGCAATAGTGCATGAGAACATCGAGAGGTCACAGACTGGATTAGTTCGAAGTCGAATTGATTCTGAAAGTATGATTAAAGGCATGCACACAACTTACCGCTGAGATCCTGCACCTCCCGAGTTCACACTGTCTGCTTCAGTAGTGGCCACAGAGGCCAGAGAGAGATTAGAGCCAGACTGGGCACTCATCAGGTTCTCATCTTGAAATCGAAAACAATTTTTAAATAATATGCATCACTACTAATGTTAAAATATAAGAAACTCAGCACAAGTTGCTACAAGGTGTCTAAGAATTGCCAAGTTAAAATGACTTTATTAAAGCCACTTCAAATATAAATATGAAACACTTTTCACGAAAAAAATGCTTCATACTCTCTAAAGTGAAAAGTGTGCTTTTTTGTTTCTGTTGTAAAATAAGCTCCTCAGAAGGAGGAGCCAATATGGTGGAGAATAAGTTGAGATCATGTATAAATGAAAACTTTCAGGGGACCCCACCAGACACCCTACACATGTATAACCGCTAGGTTCACAATACCAAGGGACAAGTCACTCGGGTTGCTCGTAGTTTCTTTCTTGTGGGTGTGGCAGCAACTGCTACTGTTGTCCAGTACTGTACTCTTGAATGCACCAAGACCTCTGCTACTTCCTTACAACTTTTTCACAATGACTCGGTACACATTTAACGAAAGGTCGCATGTGATGGGATTAGAAGAAACCATGGTTACATATTTTTCTTCTGTATTTTTATTTTTTCGTGTGTCAAACAGTAAATGGAAGCTTCATGCAGATAGAAATTAAAGCTGAGAGTGCGGAATTGTAAAAACATTGGACCACCTGCACCATAAGATCAGTCCGAGAAATGACTTGAGCCAATCCTTTGGGTTAAGGCTCTGGGTTACTGATCAGAAAGTCGGGGTTCAGGCCCCAAGCACTGCCAAGCTGCCACTGTTGGGCCCTTGAGCAAGGCCCTTAACCCTGTCTGCTCCAGGGGCGCCATTTCATGGCTGACCCTGCGCTATGACCCCAACCTCCTAACATGCTGGGACATGCGAAGAAAACAATTTCACTGTGCTCTACTGTATATGTGACCAATAAAGACTCATTAACTCTTTAGCAGAGGGGGTCCAGTAAAGGCTCATACATGTTTTAAACATATAAAGAAAGAAAGCGCAAAGAAAAACAAAACTTACTAGCAGGAGTGCACTTTGGAAGTGTGTCTATGGAAAGCTCTTCCTTCACAGACTTTGGTCTCTGCTTCCTGGGCTTGGGTTTGGGTTTAGGCTTAGGCTGTTCCTGCTCTTCAGACAACTCTTGCTGTTTCCTTTTCAGGTACTCTTGTTTTATTAGCTCTCGTCTGATTTTCTCTTCCTCTTTTCTCATCCGCTCTTCTTCAGCTTTCCTCCTGGAAAGCAAAGATATTTCAGTGAGTTTTTACCATGGTGAATAGGAAATCAAAAAAAAAAAAACTTACTAGACGGTGCAGCATAGAATCTGTTTTTACATAGCATTTTTAATCTACTGCATATACCTGCAGTAAACTATCTCACTCGAATAATACATTATGTTACACTTTACATGTAATATGTTAATGAAAGCTAGTGACATTATAATACTGACTTGCCCTAGGCAGCTTTCATTCATTAATAACCATATCAACATCTCTAGATTAAGCATTCATGTTCATACACAAGTGTTCTAGGACACTATGGAGGTTGGGAAATACCTGGCTTCATCCCTCTTAAGCTCACTTTCTGCCTCTAGCTGCTGCTTGCGCAGCCGAGCCTCCTCTGCCTTCTTCTGTTGTTTCAGGAGAAATGCTGCACGCTTTTTGGCCATTTCATCCTCTGCCTTCTGCTCATCCTGAAGAAGAAAAAAAACAAAAAGGTAACAAGTGAGTAAGTTGCGATCTTTATCACTGCATGTATCTGAAGTGAACCAAGCCAATACCTTGAAGAAAAAGCCCATGCCAGTTTTCTTTTCTCCATCCACTTCATCAGTAGGTACTTCTAATACATTAGAACTGTGCTCATCTGACTGGGCTATGTCTGACAAGTCCACATCGACCAGATTGGCCTTGTTGCACGAGGTGTTCTCGATCCCAGGACCAAGGTCAAAGGATTCCTCAGGGTTCTGTAAAGTACTAGGCATACCTTCATCGAAAATCACTCCGAGTGCAGCAGAGCTCGGTTCCCTTGAGACTGTACGCAAGTTAGCTTCGTCATGGAGATGGAATGTGGTCTTTGTTAGTGTCGCATCAGTTTGACTGACTGTCTCAGGCACTGCTTTTGGGGTCCTGCCTCCTGGACTCAGTCTAGCAGTGGGACTCTCAACGGGAGTGGGTGTAGATATTTTCTGCCCTTTGCTGTAGTCCTTGGATAGCTTCAGCTCAGAGGGTTTGGAGCGGAACCGTGCGGAGGTCAGCTTGGGGGGCTTACGAACTGCAGGGCTGCCGCTCGGCTCTACAAAATGAACAGCTGCTCGAACCTTTGGTTCATGTAAATTTCCTCGGTCATCGACAGAGGGTGGGGCAGCACCTGGAGGAGACTGGACGTTTTGCTTCATAAGTAGGTCCTGCTGGAGAGACAATTGCATCATCTGCTGCTGAATGCTGCTGATGGCCTCATTAAGCATTTCTATGGAGCGGTTACACTCATTAAGGTCTATTTCCTCATCTACGTCTAAGGCACTAGATGGTGTTGCAGCTGCACTCCCCCACTCGAGGGATGCCTTCTCTGGCTCCTCAGTGACTTTCTCGGTATCCCTCACTGCATCAAGACAGGAGTCGTCTTTCGATGACTGCTCTTTTTCACCATTAAACTTTTGGCCATTTTTCAAGTGGTCTAATCTGAAGGACTGAGGGAGAGTGTCACTCTTGCCTTTTTTTACTATTTGCAGGAAGGCAGCTTTTCCGAGCTTGAGCCTTTGCCTAGCACACAAGAACTCCATCTTCTTCTTCTGAGTCTCAATGGCACGGCGCTTTTCTTCGAGCTGCATGTGTAACTGTACGAGCTCTGAAGCCAGCATATTGTTGCTGTCCTTGCCCTGCTGTGTAGGACTCTGGTCCCTTTTCACCCTCCATGAGGGGAGGGGAAAAGGGAAGATCTCAGAACCATCTGGCGTAGTCCTTTGTGAGCTGCTGGTGCTGGAGCGAATGTCTTGATTGCTGCCAAACTTCTGCATCTTTCGCTCTGCAAAGCTAGTCATTCTCACACTACCACTAGCCACACTACTGACCTGTGACTGAACACTGAGAGCAGGGCTGGAGCACCTACTTCCTTCATCCTTATCCTCATGCTCCTTCACACTCAGGTCCTCTTGAAGCTTTGCAGATTCCTGATCCTCTTCACAAAACGGTCTCTTAGGTGGATGAAGTTCCTTGGTTAGTTCTGCATCCTGGTCTTCAATCGTCTCCACAGTCTCCGTGTTCTCGTCAGGCAGTACACCCCAAGCTTGAACGGGCCCCTTGTCTTCAGCCACTGACGAGTGCAGGTAGAACCCAGGGGAATGTTCAGCAGACGACTCGACACTGTTTGGAGCTGCGTGTCTGAAGGCATGAATTTGTCCAGCAGAGGGAGGCACAGATTCAGTGGATTTGGGTTCGGAAGCTATCTCAAGATCTGAGATGGAGCTGGCGTTGAAGGTCCGATTAAGGTTGTGTGTAGGTCTTCGCTTAGCTGAGGAGTTGGGACCCTCTCCAGCACCACCCCTCCGTGCTGACCCACGCTGACGTCCCTCTCCTGACTCTTCTTCTTTATTTAAGCATACAGACTTTTCTTTTGCTGGTTTAAGGACAGCAGGCATCAGTGGTTCCAGGTAGAAACTGGCTGTTCTGGAATCTGAAGGAGATTCCTCCTGTCTGCCCCGTGAGCTTGTTTTAGCAATCGGGGTCGCAGACCGGTGTTCTACATCCGATAAGTTTGACAGAGTAACCTCATTTTTAGGCGACTCCTCCCGAATAACAGTCATCGTATCATCTTCTTCATCCATGTTAACGTTTAGAAGAAGTCCATGACCATTACCATTGACTCGTCGAGGACCACCCTGGCTTGGATGACCCTGGTGTATGGGCGTGACAGTAGAGGCCAGGCTGTCCTCACTGATGGAGCATGTGAGGCTAGCACTGTCACCTGAGGCCAAGTCTGCATCACTGTCCACGGCACAGTGGAGAACATAGCGATTCAGCTGGGAGAGTGGCCTGGTTAGGATTACAAGCGAAACAGGTCATACAATGGTCAAGTCATTAACAGTATAGAGTCAAGCATGTTAACTGATGAAAACATCAAAAACAAAATTTGTTTTTCTTATACCTCTGTCTTTTTTCTGACCAGGCCACAGACCCTCGAGAGTGACTTTCCTGCGTCAGCGAATTAGAACGATTTCTACAGCCTGTAAGAACAACAACAAAACACAAAATAAGACTCATCAGATAAATATCTCTTCTAGAATTCAGTGTTTGACAAAACCACTGTGAAAAAGTCAAAAAAATGTTGCTAATTCTAGTGTCCTACCTGATGCATCCTCTCCCTGCTGAGATTTTTGCTGCCTCTGTCTCAGTGGTAAAAGTGGATGTGAGGGGCTAAAGGTGGAATTCCCTTTATTACTGAAACAGACAGAATTGTTGCTATGTCACCAAAAAATGAAATCAGGGCAAGGGATATCCAAGCCCACTTACGCATAATATCTAATCTTAACCGACACTACACATCTCTCTTGTGGCTGGACAACTAGTTTTTCATCTGCTTAAAATCCTTAATTAGGACAGAATGTACTCTCACCCTAAATGTGACCAAAGCACTCCCCTGGCACAATTAGCCTAACTCAAGTTTGCATGCTTAATACTGTATGGTATGTGTAATCCAGAATGATGTTTATGCACATGCAAGGAGTGATATTTAACATGGGAGACGTTTTTAATCACCTGTTTAAAATAGTGTATATTTATAACAAGTCATAAATGATGCCAATGTTAGCACTTGTTGACCTAAAGGTGAGAAACAAAAGGAGTTACTCTCCTTCACAATGTTAGTTGGAGGTCCATCCCACTCTCCTCATTTGCATGTTGATTTGGATATAATCCTGATACTCAAGATACATTTAATATATTTAAAAAATAAATAAATTAATTAAAAAGGCAGATGTATAGAGGGTCACGGATAATCTAACAGAAAGCAACTGATAAAAAGGCTTCAATGACTGACTCCGCTTTATGAAATCCTTTATGAAAGCTTTATGAAATACTGCATGAACCTATTTAGGAGTTCATTAACACACAGTTTTAATAAATTTGTGATTTTTTTCCTACATACAGACACAAAGTTTTGATGTTTAAACATTTTACATGAATAAGCTTTGTTTTTTTTTTTTTTTTTTTTTTTATAAACACAGAGCAACCTTTCTAAAAAAAAAACATGACTGATGATTGTGTTTGACCACACACACAAACATTATATTAGCCTATATCGAGATGAAAGGTTTATGCATGAGGAGATCAGGGATTTCAAGACTTACGACGGATCAGATTCTTCAGTGTGCAGGAGGTACCTGTTACACACTTCAGGGCTGTTTGGAACAGGATGAGCTGAATCGGTTCCAGGTGAGAGCAGGAAGCTTCGTTTGGTAGCGTTGGAGATGGGCACGGAGGGCCGGGAGCTCTTCGACTGCGTCACTGCTCTTGCTGTAAAGAGATGCATCAGATACAGAGACAACTAGTCATGTTAAACCTATGAAACAAACCATGCTAAACACATTCACACATTATAAACACTGCAGAGAAACAATGGATGAGCACATAGCAAAACAGCTTTAAAAACATCCACAAATTATGCGTTTCTCACCATCTTTCAATTCCTGCACATCCCTTGGGTGGACAAACTCAGGCTTCACAATCTCAAACCACCAAAAAAGTTCTGCGATGAATACCATCACATTGTGCTGAAAAATAGGGGGGGGAATAACAGAGGATAAGCGGTACAAAAGGGGCTATAGGGGAGAGAAAGAAAAAGACCATATATAAAGAAAGTATATATAGTCAAATTTCTTACTTTGAGCACCAGAGGTGAATACAGCATGTCTTCTAGTGTTAAATAGAAACTTTTATTCAGGTACTCATTGGCAAACTCCTTCAGTAGCTGGATATTATACAGGCTGTCTGCTATTGAGGTGACTTCCTTCAAGCAAATGTCTATGGCAGAAAAGATAAAGTTAATAAACAGGTGCTGATGTAGTTAGCGTCATGTTCAAATCGCACTTGCCAGCACTTATACACCTGACTGGTCACTTTGATAGGAACACCTGTACACCTGCCAATCTGCATAAAATGATACACATACAGGCCAAGAGCTTCAGCTAATGTTCACATCAAACATGAGAATAGGAGGAAAAATGTCATCTCACCAAAATAGCACAGATGACATTGGAAAAACATCTGGGCTTTTCCCAATCGACAGTCCAATTTATGTTAGTCTTCGCCCAAGGTACCCTAAGATTCCTGTTCATGGATAATCGTGGGATCAAATGTGTGCTTTAGCTGTAGTAGCCTACAGTGTTGCTTGAAAGTTTGTGAATTGTAGAATTTTCTAAAGATCTGCATAAATATGACCCAAAACATCATATTTCCAGACAAGTTCTAAAAGTAGATAAACAGAACCCAATTAAACAAATGAGACAAAAATATTATACTTGGTCATTTACTTAGTTAGGAAAATGGTCCAGTATTACATATTGGAGAGAGGCAAAAGCATTGGAACCTAAGCTTTCAATATCTGGTGTGACCCATTTATGCAGCAATAACTGCAACTTAACATTTCGAGTAACTGTTGATCAGTCCTGCACATAGGCTTGAAGGAATTTTAGCCCATTCCTCAGTACAGAACAGCTTCACCTCTCAGATGTTAGTGGGTTTCATCACATGAACTGCTTGCTTAGGGACCTTCCACAACATTTATATTGAATTTACTTCAGGACATTGACTTGGCCATTCCAAAACATTAACTTTATTTTTCTTTAACTGCTCTTTAGTAGAACGACATGTGTGCATAGGGTCGTAGTCTTGCTGCATGACCCACTTTCCCTTGAGATTCAGTTCACGGACAGATGTCCTGACATTTTCCGGCAGAATTCTATGGAATAATTCAGAATTCATTGTTCCTTCAATGATGGCAAGCCGTCTAGGCCCAGATGCAGCAAAACAGGCCCAAACCGTAATACTACCACCACTATGTTTCAGAGATGGGATAAGGTTCTTATGCTGGAATGCAGTGTTTTCCTTTCTACAAACATGACCCTTCACATTGAAACCAAAAATCCTATTTTGGTCTCAAAATACCACAAAACATTTTTTCAACAGCCTACTGACTTGTTCATGTGGTCTTTGCCAGATCTGTATAAAGAGCAGTGGCTTTCTCCTTGCAACCCTGCCATGCACACCATTGTTGTTCAGTGTTCTCCTGATGGTGGACTCGAACATTAGATAACGTGACCAACGCCTTTAGTTGCTTAGAAGTTACCCTGGATTCCTTTGTGACCTTATGGACCATTACATGTCTTGCTCTTGGAGTGATCTTTGTTGGTCGACCACTCCTGGGGGGTAATAATGAATAATGACTTTGATAGATTCCGGTTACTTAAATAAAACAGGGCGCTCACTCACTCCTTATCGTCAACCTACTGATTAAAAACACCTGACTAATTTCAACTTCAAATTAGATGCTAATCCTAGAGGTTCACATACTTTCGCCATTCACATATATGTACTATTGGATCATTTTCCTTAATAAATAAATGACCTATAATGTCCCATATCAGGTCTCATTTGTTTAACTGGGTTCTCCATGTCTACCTTTCAGACTTGTGTGAAAATCTGATGAGGTTTAAGGTCATATTTAAGCAGATATATAGATTTCTATATATAGAAATTCTAAAGGTTTTACAACCCTTCAAGCACCACTGTATCTGTCTGAAGTTTCAGCATGCTGTGCATTCTGACATGCTGTTCTGTTCACCAGGGCTGTAAGTTTAAATTTGAGAGTAGACTTCCTGTCAGCTCAGACCAGTCTAGCCATAGTCCTTTTGCATCAACAAGGCATTTCCACACACAGAACACTTGCTCACTAGAGTTTACACTGAATGGGGGTTAAGAAAAGCATCCAAAGACTGTTGTGTGTAAAATTCCCAGGAGATTAGCAGTTAATGAAAAAAACCATACCACAGTCAAAGTCACTGAGAGAACCTTGTTTCTGATGTTTGATGGGACATTAACTGAAGCTCTTGACCTGCATCATATTATGCGCTGCAGCCATATGACTGATCGGATAACTGCATGAATGAGCAGGTGTAAAGGTGTTCATATTATATGGTCCAATGAGTACATAGTCAGTCAATACAGGTTTCCAAAAGATCACACATGCCCAAAGAAAAGTCACTAGAGTAAAAAAAAAAGACCAGTAGCATGAAAAGACAGAAAAAGTTGCAGTACACAAACTAAATGTAGTTTACATCTTGGAACAAAGCATATTTAAATCTCTATTTGGACAGTTTACCATCAAGCTTCATAAGGTCTGGGCAGTAGTAGTGGACTACAGTCAGTAGGGCAGCACCATCACACACATCCCTCATCAGATCCTCCAGCAGGGGAAAGTGGGGCAGCAGACGACCTGAGGCATGTTCCCGTCTATAGCGCACCTGAACAGGCAAGAGAAGAGACCGGAACAGGGCGGCTTGGCCAACAAGTTCTAACTAGAATCAACAACGCATATAAGAAAAATCTTTCAAATAGTGCCACATAAAGCTTTTAAGAAGAACCAACTCACTTCCATTAAATAAACTCTTAATAATTAGAATTTTATTCACAACAGGTATACATTTAGCTGCATAACTGTAACAGGGCTTTCTAATCTTAGCTTGTATGGAGGGTATACCCCTTAGGAAGTTATATATATTGTATATATTATACGGTCTCATCCAAAATTATTAGAATGGCAAGTTCTGATTTAATTTGCATTTTTTTAGCCAGTACACTGAAGACATTTGCATTTCAAGATGAATGAGAACGTAGACTAGAATTGCAGCTTTACATCTAGAAGTGTAACTTAGAACATGGCACCGTTTGTTAGAAACCACCTGTTTATCAAGTGATCAAATACACTGTGAAAATGTGATTGACAGGTTCTTGTTGCCCAGGTGTGCCCTTTTAGACTGATCAGTTAAACAATTAAAATGCTCTTGATTGTCTACTCATGGTTTGGGCTCTGAATTTTGGCTGTGAAGACTGCAATTGTTGTTAAAAAAAGGATAAACTAACTTGAAGACCAGAGAGCTGTCTATGGGAGAAAAGCAAGCCATCTTCAGACCCATTGCACAAGCACTGGGCATAGCCAATACAACAATTTAGAATGTCCTGGGGGGACACTGGTGTAATAGACCGACATCAAACAGGCCAGCCAAGGAAAATGGCAGCAGTTGATAGGGGCATAAAAGGTACCACAATACACCATTTGGACTTTGGGAACAGAATTACAGAGGCCACAACACAAGATGGTGTCAGTAGGTCTCCAGCTTGATGCGGCTAATGCAAGCAAGAGATATGCAACCAAATATTAAGTGTTATTTACTTTAAGACTATGTGTTCCTATACTTTGCTCACCTAAAAATTGGGTGGTCTGCCACCAAAGCTGCCATGTTCTAAGTTCTATTAAACACATCTAGATGTAAACATCAGGAAGCAAAAGCTGAAGTTCTGATCTATCGACTCATTCATCTTTTGACCTCAATCCCAAATGTCTTGTGTATACCATACACAAAAGTATTGGCCTTGCTGTTCAAATACATTCCAATGAGACCGTATATGCGCACATTGCAACTGAATTTTTTTTGCAATAGAATCCACACTCAGAGCATAGCTTCAAATAAAAGACATACCAAAAACACACATTAACTTGCTTTGCTAAATTCAAGATTCAAGGTTGTCCGTTCCACAGCAAACAGATACTTGACTACAGTTAAGAACCATTTCAGCAATTTTACATATGAATGTCCAATTTAAAAACACTGCACATTTAGTTAGGCAGGATGAGGAACGGTCATCCCTGACTCAGCTAAAAAAAAAGCTGTCTAAAACACAGCGTAGCTACACACACACACAGTGAGGGCTACAATAGAGCAGGAAGTGAGTGAGGAGTACAGTATGGACATGGAGGATTTAGAAGCATTGTCCCACATGTGGATTACATGACAGCCTCTAGCATGCAATGGTTTAGGGGTGCTAGCATGAGTTCAGGGGCTAGCGGCACACAAAGCAGAGTGAGAGCGCAATGGCAGATATACATATTAAAATAAATCGATAGCGTCAGAGGGGGAATATCGCGAGGCACTGCTCCAATAGCCTGCATCGATCCAATCCTATTTTTAAAGGTTGTTTTCTTTAAAACATGCGAGATGTTTTTGTTTTGTCTGATTTTTCTTAAATTATTTAAAATGATGTTCGTTACAATTGTACAGCGCTTTCAAATAACATTTGCATAGGAGAGCTCAGGGGCACTTTTATTTATGTTAACAGATCTGAACTCTTCTCTATCAAATACAATTATTTGATAGAATTTGATTCCAAAACAAACAAAAAAGGAAAACTGGACATTAAGGTCTGGCCAGTGATTGAATGTATTGTATGTGATGTAATGTAGTGATTTAAATTAGTACATAAATTAATGTATTGTAAACAATCACTAAAATCACTTACATTTCCACGATAGCAATGTTGAGAACTCAAAATTATATACATTATAACATCAATGTCTCCACTGTCAGCATGGACACTCCTGACGGTCAGCTACCCAAATTCCTAAAAGCCAGTTTAATCCCAAATGCTCCTGATGGTATGCAGACACTTTGCACATGTTTAAGAAAATAAAGAAGGATTAAAAACAACAACAACGATGTAGTTTTGTATGAAGGGCTGTGACAGTTTTATACCACCACGGTTGTTATTTATTTATATATATATATATATATATATATATATATATATATATATATATATATATATATATATATCTATCTCAAATTTTGTAGGCTATTTTAGTAAAAAATACAGCCTTTCTGTGTGGTATTGATGCAATGAGAAAATGCCTGAGGGCGCTGGGAGATACGGTATAGAGGAGACGCAACGAAGTGAAACACGCACGTTTCTCTAAAGGTATACTTCATTTCTTTTACAAGTGTAGTATACCACAAGCGTATAAAACAAAGAAATACCACTAGGACGGTAACCAAAATATTATGTTCAAAAACTACATATTAAATGAAATTAAAAACGTGGCCGAGTGACATGCCTGGAGATGGATCCTGAGATTTGTAGGTTGGTGCTTGCCCGTTAAACACTTATATACACCCATCAAAAAGCAGACAAATGACTTCATCCAAATTTATTGGTTCAGCTTCTTCGTTAGGTACGAATCCAAAATGTTCCCAGATCGCCTACGTAACATTTGGTTTCCCAAAAAGATCCCAAAGTGAAAACGAACCCGCACCTTACTAACAGACACCATATAAAGCGTTTGATTATGATTATGTAATTTGTGCATCAATATAAAATCTCACTATATGGAAGGCTATAAAGACAAATGAATATAGCAACAGTTATTATTATTATTACTACACTTGTATACAAAATTTTGTACTTTGTACTGGTCATAGTGCGCACTCCTGCAGAAACATTTGCTTGGGACCTGATGTGACACTCCCCTGCAGTGGTCATGAACGACACAGCCCTGAGTTTGGTTGCAGGTGCATTTTTTTGTTATAGCATGCATTCTCTGTAGGAAGACATTTCGTCCAAGGGGCCTAACATCACTTATGCATGACAACCAGCTACAGTGGTGTGAAAAAGTGTTTGCCCCCTTCCTCATTTCCTGTTCCTTTGCATGTTTGTCACACTTAAGTGTTTCGGAACATCAAACCAATTTAAACAATAGTCAAGGACAACACAAGTAAACACAAAATGCAATTTGTAAATGAAGGTGTTTATTATTAAAGGTGAAAAAAAATCCAAACCATCATGGCCCTGTGTGAAAAAGTGATTGCCCCCCTTGTTAAAACATACTATAACTGTGGTTGTCCACACCTGAGTTCAATTTCTCTAGCCACACCCAGGCCTGATTATTGCCACACCTGTTCACAATCAAGGCATCAATTAAATAGGAGCTGCTTGACACAGTAAGGTCTACCAGAAGATCCTTAAAAGCTACACATCATGCCGAGACCCAAAGAAATTCAGGAACAATTGAGAAAGAAAGTAATTGAGATCTATCAGTCTGGAAAGGGTTATAAAGCCATTTCCAAAGCTTTGGGAATCCAGCGAACCACAGTGAGAGCCATTATCCACAAATGGCGAAGACATGGAACAGTGGTGAACCTTCCCAGGAGTGGCCGGCCGCCCAAAATTACCCCAAGAGCGCAGCGACGACTCATCCAAGAGGTCACAAAAGACCCCACAACAACGTCCAAAGAACTGCAGGCCTCACTTGCCTCAGTTAAGGTCAGCGTTCATGCCTCCACCATCAGGAAAAGACTGGGCAAAAATGGCCTGCATGGCAGAGTTCCAAGGAGAAAACCACTGCTGAGCAAAAAGAACATCAAAGCTCGTCTCAATTTCTCCACAACACATCTTGATGATCCCCAAGACTTTTGGGACAACATTCTGTGGACCGATGAGACAAAAGTGGAACTCTTTGGAAGGTGTGTGTCCAAGTATATCCGCGAGAAGGAACACTGCATTTCATAAAAAGAACATTATACCAACAGTAAAATATGGTGGTGGTAGTTGTGATGGTCTGGGGCTGTTTTGCTGCTTCAGGTCCTGGAAGACTTGCCGTGATAAAAGGAACTATGAATTCTGCTGTCTACCAAGAGATCCCGAAGGAGAATGTCCGACCATCTGTTCGTGTACTCAAGCTGAAACGAACTTGGGTTCTGCAGCAGGACAATGATCCTAAACACACCAGCAAGTCCACCACCGAATGGCTGAAGAAAAACAAAATGAAGACTTTGGAGTGGCCTAGCCAAAGTCCTGACCTGAATCCTATTGAGATGTTGTGGTATTCCTCCAAGTAATTCCTCCAGGACGCTGTAAAAGCCTCATTGCACGTTATCGCAAACGCTTGGTTGCAGTTGTTGCTGCTAAGGGTGGCCCAACCAGTTATTAGGTTTAGGGGGCAATCACTTTTTCACACAGGGCCATGATGGTTTGGATTTTTTTTCACCTTTAATAATAAACACCTTCATTTACAAATTGCATTTTGTGTTTACTTGTGTTGTCCTTGACTATTGTTTAAATTGGTTTGATGTTCCAAACCACTTAAGTGTGACAAACATGCAAAGGAACAGGAAATGAGGAAGGGGGCAAACACTTTTTCACACCACTGTATGTAGATCTCCAATAAATACAGTGCCCTCCACTAATATTGGCACTCTTGGTAATAGGAGCAAAGATGGTGAAAAATTGACTATTGTTTAACATTTCGATCTTTTGTTTAAAAAAAAAATTAACAAAAATACTCTGCTCTCATGGTTATCAAACAATTGCAAACAGGTTTATCAAAAAAAAAAAAAAAAAACAATATTTGTAAAATGTGTGCCACAATTAATGGCACACTATGAATTCATACGAGATATACATACATTTGAGATATATATCCATTGTTATATTTTTTTTTTTTTAAATTTGGTAAATCCAAAAAATTGGAACAAAAAATTGTTCAACCATGACTTTCTGTTTCACTGGGGTATAAATATGAGGTAACACATAGGCCAAAATTCCTTGGTCATTTATAACAATGGGTAAGACCACTAAACAAAGCTGTGATGCGTGGCAAAAGGTTGTTCAGCTTCACAAAAGGTGAGGATGGCCCGAGTGGCCAAAAAATCTCCAAGGATCACAGCAGGAGAATTGTAGAAGTTAGTTGTGTCTTGGGGTCAGAAAGTCTCCAAAACTACAATCTGAAGGTTTCAAGAAAAAAGCCTCTACTCTCATCCAAAAATAAACTCAAGCATCTTCAGTTTCCCCAGACACTACTGGAACTTCAAATGGGATCAGGTTCTATGGTCAGATGAAACCAAAAGAGGTGGTTTTGGCACATACAGAGAGGCAGACATATGGAAAAGTACCTCATGTAAACGGTTAAATATGGTAGGGGCTCTTTAATGTTTGAGATGTTTTTCTGCCAGAGGACCTGAACATTTTGTTAGGATACATGGCATCATGGACTCTATCAAATATCAACAGATATAAAATGAAAACCTGACCGTCTCTGCCAGTAAGCTTAAAATGGGCCGTGGTAGGATCTTCCAACAGGACAATGACCCAAAACAGCTAAATCAACACAAAATTTTTTTACTGACTAAATAATCAAGGTCCTGTCATAGCCATCCCAGTCCCCTGACCTGAAACCTGCGGAATGAACTGAAGAGGAGAGTCCACCAGCATAGACCTCGATATCTGAAGGTTCTGGAGAGATTCTGTATGTAGGAATGATCTCAGATCCCTTGCCATGTACTCTCCAACCTCATCAGGCATAATAGAAGACTCAGAGCTGTTATCTTGGCAAACGGTGATAGCACAAAGTATTGACTAAAAGGGTTCCAATAATTGTGCTACACATATATTTAACAAATATATTTTCTGTGTTTGGTTTGCAATTGTTTGATATCCATAAGAGAAAAGTATTTTTGTTAACTTTCTGAACAAAAATTCAAAAGGTTAAAGAATAAAGACAAATTTTCACAGTAGTCTTTGCTCATATTTATCAAGGGTGCCACAATATTAGTGTAGGGCATTGTGCATCTGTTTGACAGAATACAAGTGGATTAAACATGTTTGTTTAAATTTGTTTCTTTAAACAAAAAAACAGAATGAATGATTTAATCGTAAAGAGATGAACAACAAAGCTTAAAAACTGAGAGAAAAAAAGAGGGGGAAGAAAAGAGGAAAAAAAAAAAAAAAGAATGGCCTGAACGCCAGTTGAACTGATCCACACTAAACTACAGGTTTAGGCTACATATAATCAGTGTGTGTATTTTTATTTATTTATATATATATATATGCACACAGATCTGGTCAGAAACATAATTGACAATTTTTACACTTGTTCTATGTATCGGAGGGAGAAAAAAAAAATTTTAATATTCGTGCAAAAATCCCTTACTGACAAAGTGTTTGCTATCCTTTAGCCATGATCCTTTCATCATGTTATTATTAAAATATATCAATCTGAATAGCTTAGTCTTCCATATAAGCAATTAAATCCATCTAGTAATACATTTGTTTAAATGTCAGTCAGTGTCTTAGCCAATGTGTGTCATGCAGCAGACAGAATGAGTAACTTGCGCTATAGTTACTGCATCAAGGTGTGTTTCTCCACTGTAAAACACATTACATTTAAACATACAGTTGAAAAAAAAAACTTTTTTTATATATAAAAATAGGGAAAAAAATGCAAAGATAGGAAACGATAAAAGAAATACAGGCTAACAATTAAGGACAACATGACTGGATATTGTCCTGAGGTAAAGCAAGAGCATCTGCAGATGATTAGATCATTATACAGCCTAAAAGCAATGGAGTCATAAAGAATGGGCCAAAAGCTGGGATGGCGCATTGAGATTTTACACACACACACACACACACACACACAGACTGGAATGGGCTCAGGGGAGTGGAAGGTTGATATTGTTGGGTGATTATTGGACAGCATGAGCCGCTAGGCATCAGCGTTTCCCACCGTAATTCACTGCAAAGCCTCAATGGTAAGGTGTGTATGTGCGCACATCAACACACTAAATGCGTGCAGTGGTGAAGATGATTGCGCTGGCAGCAAACTTACAGGTACTAGCTTCCAATACCACTTTGAGGGAGACTATCCAAGTAGCGAGAGAGGAAGGTAGAAGGAGAGAGACGTGAGGGGGGGTAGACAGGAATGTACGGTCAGAGAAAAGGAGAAAACAGAACTGACATTGCTAGCAGAGAGCAAGCGAAAGCAGAGAGAGAGAGAGAGAGAGAGAGAGAGAGAGAGAGAGAGAGAGAGAGAGAACACGAGAGAAAGCAAGAGAGAGCAGGAGGGGGAGGGACTGGTAGTAGGGATCTTTTCTCTGTTACAGTGAATACAGTCCAAAGAAATATGAGACTACCAAAACACTGGTACTATAGTACACATATAGTATCACTGCACCCTTTCTGAACTTACAGAAAGTGTGAAAGTAAATGAAGAGAAGAAAAGGGCGATACCTTCTGATGACTGGGAGAATCCAGAAGATGTTGCTTCATTTTGTATTCCTTTTCAGAGATCTCCCTCATTTTCAAGTTCACCTGAAGTGTTAAACACTGAAATATTAATATCAAACATAACGCAACCAGGTACACCTACACCCGGTGTAAACCACTCCTCCATTACATTAAGTGCACCTACACAGCAGTTTTACAACAAACCATTCATTACCACGGGAATTAATGACATCCCACAATGCTGCATTGGGTAAATTACCATCATCACATCTTGCCTTGTGTAGGTTTTGTTACCAAAGTCTACAAGGCAAGCTAAACTTTAGTAATGTTCCAATAGTTTATGTAAATAAATGGATCTTATTCCTAAGCACTATGAATATTGTCTCGCTTTTAGAAATGTACTGTAAATAGTGACAAAGAGGGGAAAAATCCAACAAAACTCTTCGCTGTTTTTGTCTTAATTATCTGTAAGACAATTTTATTACTGTGACATTTTGTATCGGCTTAACAGGCTGCATTATAGCGAGACAAATTCGACTTTTTACTGACATCAGAAAATATACCCAACAGTTCAGCTCAAACAACTATGACGAGGTGTTTATCTCTGCCACCCACAATATCATTACCTTGTTATGTAACAGACGAGACAAGTCTATTTAACTGCAACACAAATTCTCCATCGTTCCCGTTACCTTGTTAATCCAGAAGATCATGGCGTCCTCCAAGTCAAAGGGAAGCTCTTTAGAGGCGCTGAATGTAGAGAAGCGCTTCACACAGGTCACCACTTTCTCAATGCTGATCATCTCCACTGTGTAGGCCATCATCAGGGCATCGATCACAGGCATGTGTGAGCTCTACCACACAGTTAAGAAACCAACAGTCAGCACAGCAACGTTTTTGGCAAATACAAAAAGTCACACACTGAGTTCATATTCCATATTCGCACACAAAGGCAAACAAACCACGGCGCTACTCTCAACTGAAACGGCTGGCACATATTACAGCACACTGGCAAGCATTCATAATGACATCATACATCCAAAAAGCCTAGGACACTGCAGACACTATGCAAGGGCTTTTGAATGAAACCAGTCAGGTCCAGAACTGCATCCCTGAACAAACCACCCAAGACTTCTTTGCAAGCTGAAGTTAAAAGTAGATATCTGTTCCACCAAGCACTCTGTCCCAAGTGGCAACAATCCTAATTATGTCAATTAAAGTCCGCTCATCAATTATCAAATTATCCTAAACAAAAGAAAGAGAAAAGCCAGGAAACAAATCTTGGCCATAAGTCTGTACTGAACATGTAAATATTTGTGCATGCTGCCCAAACATAGACCTACTGCCTAGTTATACAACAAGACACTGAAGTCAATATCAAATTAATGAGCTACTTTTTAATTGGGTCATAAGGTCAAGGTCATAAGGCCAAGTGCAATAAAGCCTAAATATTATAAATGACATATGCAGAGAGAATAAAATTTCCCTTTGTGCCATTAAGTGTTAAAATTAAATCTGTAATTCTGCAGTAAAATAAAGAACTACAGGCTACAGTATGCAAAATCACAAAACTCGCCATTTCATTCCACACAAATCTATCAGCTCAGCTATACACAGCATTTCTGGAAGATAACATCCTCCTTCATCCAATGGAAATCTGTCTGCCAAGGTAAGAGAGTAAAAGGTTATCTATGCCAGAAGACGTATATACATTCCGACTAAAAAATAAAAAAGCAGCAAAAAAAGTTGTTTATGTTTTTGACTGGATTTTTTCACAGGCGTTTGAGTCTCCAGACTGGTCAGAGTTCCAAATCTCGAACACATTCCATCAAGAAACAAGACAAGATAAAATAATAATAATAATAATAATATAATGCAATGGCACACTGAAAGCTGGAACACATAACAGGCGAATACACCAGAAAAAACAAAAGAGCTTAATTTCTTGTGTTCAAAGATGCAAATGTAGGCCATGTAGCACCAGTGCACAGGGAAATTGTGTTGGGAACATGGGCATGCTGGAGGATATCTGGAGCATAATGTCCAAGTGCTTCTAATATTGTGTGTGTGAGAAACTGCCATGTCAAAATTTAAACGAATAAAACATTCATAAATATAATATGGGATGTTATCACAGTCATAAACAAAACAACAGTGTTTGTGGATTTTACAGCAAAGTGAGCAGCCTATGTTTTGTAAGTGAAATCAGTCGCACGTTAAAAAAGTGATTAAATGACTTGTGTCTGTTGTCCCTATGGAGACTGAAAATCAGCACAAAATCCATTGGTATAATAGCCATGTCAAAAACAGACTAATCACAACACCAGAACACAATTGTTTATAAATATTTAATACTGTACAGTTCATACTTTCGACTTACTGTAGCTATATGCATGCTGTAAAAACCCAGCACTGGAACAGTTTATTCACATTCACTATACAGAACCCAACACTGAAAGTACACTCCTTACCATGTTTGTTTACAGCAGGGTTGTCATAGTAACCGGTCTCTCATTAATCATGCTTGTTTCCTGCTTTTTGTCCTGATCTCATCACATATTATAAGCTATAAATAAATGAAGTACTACTAAAATTCTTCAGACTAAATATGGCTAAATATCTCCCCAGTGTGCAATGATCGCATGTGATTGGTGGAAATACCCAGCCTGAGTACAAAGCAAAGACAAAAACAACACAGAACACAGCAAAATGATAAAGCATTTTTTTAAATGGCAAAAATGCATCAAAATGCATATGATATAGCCTGCACGTCTTTCTCTTCTTCAGTTTGCAATCACGCTGTGCTGAATCCATTTAGGCTGCCTCTTACCTTCCCTAATTTATTTGTAAACAATCCCCACATTCATAATTCTGTACTTTCAGTAACCTGCTGTAGAGATGTCACAAGAACCGATACTTCGGTACCAACATTCTTAAAACGTGACGGTATTTGTTTTTTTCCACAGTTGGTGATGAAGGTACAGAGGTTGCAATTCTTCCGGAACTGAGGGGGGCAGAAAATACGCGCAAGTATAAGCTAACATTATGCTCCATGTCATATTTGCGATAGCCAGTTATTTGTTAACGATGCTAAAGCATTGCAGTGTTATAAACTACCTCCTAATGGGCCACCATGTATCGCCATTCAGCCCGTGTCCTGTCAGCAAAATGTAGCCTAATGTCGCTAATAATTATTCAAATGTTCATGTTTTTAATAAATATTTTTGGCCTGCCACCATATCAGTGAATTTAAACGAACGCTTCAATTCAAAGTATAAGGGGTGCGTGTGTGTGTGTTTAGGAGTGCACCTTAGCACATGTAGCCTCCACTGTTTTATTGGTCATTGTCAAAAAGTGTTTGATAACTAAAAAAAATCCCCCTCTCTCTTTTTTTGCCAGTATTAGCCAGAGAAGGATGTCCTCCAGAAGAGATTTTAATTTTATTTTTAAACCACACAGTGGAATCGACTTTGGTATCAAGAATCATGTACTTTTGGTGGTATCGAGTATCAACTACTAGATTTTTGGTATCGTGATTTTTCTTACCTATAGGACAAGAAATTGTACACAGAATTTTAAAATCGTGCTTAACGTTAGACTGTTTATAAAGTGGTAAGCCTCTCTGGTTTTCTATGCATTATCATTCCCAAAATAAGAGATCACGGTCAACAAATTAACACCAATTACATGTTCTCTCTACTTTGTTTGAGTTGCTTTAAGTGTGGTACTGAAAGTGCCGGTGCAATACTGGTCATGACAAATTCACACAAAGCAAATATCAACTCAGTTATACAAACTCATAGCTAGTAACAATCAGGCTTTGTCAAACAGGTTCATGTGGGTTAAGCCACACAAAGCCTTGTACAGGGTGTGGACTCGATCAAAAACATTTGCATCTACAGGGATAAAGCCACAGGTGGGTGGACAGTGCTGAATCACCAGCCCTTTCAATTTCTAATCACTGCAGACTTAAAGCACAATGACAGAAGTCAATGTAATCCACTCCTTTTCTAAGCTTTTAGTAGAAGCTCCTGATTTAATGTTTGAACTTGTGAAAGAGATATTAACGACAGCCAAAAAACACACACGCTTTCTCCTTCCTGCCTTGTTGGTGTGGAGATAAGGCATGTTACTACAGGAAGACTTCTGCACACTAAAGAATAGACTCTGGCCACGCAATGCCATATTTCCTTCCTCTTAGTGCATCGGTCACTGAAGATTACGGCTTGTAACCATCGTCGCAAGCTATACTGCAGTGCAGAGACTTTCCGACATGACGCATTTGGACCCTTTCTGCAAGCCATTCGTCGCAATTCTATCAGCTAAAGAAAGAAAGTCAGACAATGCAGGTAGACTCAACTCTCACCATTTTGATTGGCTGACACGTGAGGTCGCCGTCTGTGACGGGTGTCTCATCTCCCTCCATGACGTAGATGCCTTTGCGAGACATGGCCTGGATGACTGACTGGTGGGACTGAAGGGAGGCCGCCTGGTCCCCTTTGAGAATGAGTCCGCACACACGACAGTAGAGCTCAGAAGACAACAGCATCCTGATCACAGGAGGCTTAATGTGCTCCTGCTCATACTGGTCTGTGTAGAAGGGGTCCCGCATGTCCTCTGGGATGTGATCTGAAAAATAGGTAAAAAGGAGAATAAATGAGTAATAAAGACTAATGAAGTTATAACAATGAACTGGCAGCCTGATTTAAGCTAGTTAATAATTAGACCCAAGTGTCCATGAAGCACAGCCAGGATGTACAAGACAACCCACCATTATCAAATTAAATGCTATATGGCCCCCATAAATACTTTCAATATATGGCCAACATTTTGTGGATGCATGACCATCACACCTAAATGTGGTTCTTAACATAAACCTGGAAGAACACAATTGTCTACAATGAGTTCGTATACAGTAGCATTACAATTTCCCTTCACTGGACTCAAACCTGTTCCAGCATGACAATCCCCCGTGCACAAAGCGAGGTTCATGAACGCATGGTTTGCCAAGGTTGGAGCGGAAGAACTCGAGTGGACCGAGTTCCCCACTGACCTCAACTCCACTGAACACCTTTGGAAATAACAGGAACTCTATGCACTACTGACTACGCACCAGGCCTTTCATGCTCTTGTGGTTGAATGGACAAATCCCTACAGCCACACTCCAAAATCTAGTGGAAAACCTTCCCAGAAGAGTGGAGCTTATTATAACAGCAAAGGGGCGACTAACTCCATATTAATACCCATAGTTTTGGAATGGGCACAAGTGGGTACCATAGAGTTAGACGGAGTAAAACACTGTACACACTTAAACAATGTTTCAATGTTGACCTATGGTCATAAAATAAATCTGGATTATATTTTTTTTTCCCAGTTAAAGCGGTTAATGGCTGCAGAACCACCGAAATAGACAATAAAGTTCATTCAGTAGAAATTTTACATGGAGGAATGAGGGATGCATAAATAAACCCCCAGCTGAGGACAGAAAGTTAATGTGTACAGCAAACTGGATTCAATAACGCCTCGTGTCTAAGCCTGGAATATTTAACTGCTTGGAAGGGAGTTTATCATAGGGAGGGTGTGAAAAGGTGGTGATGCTCTGTTTCACAGTTTAAGAGCTCCCACGTCGGCTATATGAACAGTATCAGCCGGGGTCCGGGTGTAAACACGGAGCATAAACGCTTAACAAAAGATAGAGGGATGCTAGATCTGCCCTATGATTGGTAGCACATTGTCCGTTCATCCCACAAACACTCAGCAGCACAAGCATCATCCGGGGCTACTGTCCTGCTGGATGTCACATAGCACCAAGCAAAATCAGCCCTTGTGCATCACCCCTCATTTTCTTTGTAACGTCCCAGCACCGGTCGAAAAAAAATCAACAGTGAGGAGAAATGCTGATCTCTGTTGCACCCTAGGCTTTGTAACAGGAATGAAAACAATTGTGGAGGACCCCCAGCATCCAACCAGTAATGATGAGGAGACATGCCTGTAAATCCAGAAAGCCCTTCATCTTGTGCAGGCACGAAAGTGTGTAAAGAGGTGTGGTTTTGGAGGGAACACTGAAGGGACGGGCTGGATTTGTTTGAATTTTGAATTTCAAAACAGACAGTTAGCTTCGTCGAACATAAAACAGCACCGTGGCTGAAAACAGACTATTGTTTACATCACTCTTATCCCATGAGGATTGTAAGTATAAAGTGAGTCCCTAATAAGTCTTGTAAAGATGACCATTCTTAAGAGGCTTGGTTTCATCAGCAAACTCTTTCATACCACCCAGCTGATCAGACACTGACTCCAGCAACAAATCTCGGCAATATCATCCTGGATATTATATCCTTTCCATACCCACCAGTATTTTTTAATTACACGTCTCAAATACAACACAGAACGAGAGCATACAACACACTGCCTTAAATAACACCTGTACTAAACAGAAGCATACATTACTTACAATTTTCAAAAAGTATAATAAATCCAATAAATCAGTTTGTTTTAGTGATGCGCCCGTGGTTAAATTGGACGGTTTTCTAGCATTTTGAAGAAGCAGACGATAAAGTAGACGAGGACAGCAACTCCATCGTGTATGGATGCCAGTGATTGTTGGACGCCTTAAAAGACAAGGGTTACACCTGCATCACAGAACGTCCAGCATTTATGGATAATGACCTTTGGGTAACTGATCATAATTTTTTTTTTTGGGGGGGGCACTAATTGTTGCTATGGCAACGGCAAGACACACTGTCAAAGAAGTCAAAAGGAAAAAACCTCACAGCAAGGCATGTTTGTGAAACCTGCAACACATCTTGGGAAAACAATACGCCGCTGCATGTAAACGTCTAGAGAAAATAAAACACATTCATACAAATTGTCCGAACCACATGGCTGCTTAGATAACCATCACTACCTCATTAAAAATATATCCTGAAAACTAGAGCGAGTCCTGAGTGGAAATTACACAGTTGACAGGAATCCCAACCAGTTATGACAGGATCCACATACTGCATGATACCAAGCCGCTCCATCACACGCTCATTTATAAGTAGACTTCAAGAACTTTGCATGAGCCCCGAGATATGAACAAAGGCAAATTTTGAGCTCAAAACTTGACCATAGGATCAAACGTTCATTAAACTCATCCCTACAAAGACCATAAAACAATACTGAGCATTCAAAAGAGGAAGAACGTTACAGGATAAAACGGGCTGACCTCACCAGAAACTCCACTAATTATGTAAATAGCAAGAAATTCAGTCTACAGCCTGTGGGGACATTTGCCTGAGCGCTTCACTGCCAGTGTAAAACAGACCTGGGCTGGCCAGTGCCAAGAAAAGCACAAAAAAAAAAACCTTTGTGCAACAGGGTTCCTGGTTCTCACTTTTCCATCCTGTGGTGGACTGCTAGTGTAGTGAAACTATGCTCAATTATCACAAGAAGAAAAACAAATAAAACCTCAGCAGGGAGCGGTCTGAAGCAAATAATACTGACGAAGATAAAGCACCAGTTATATTGAGAGGTGACAAATCACAGCTTTTCACCCACCGCAGAGGATGTTTCAGAGCGTTACATTTTACAAGGAAAGAGGAAGAATGAGGTTACACACCTTCCTCCTTCTCTGCTCATGAATACAATCAGTTCCATGAACACAATGCACGTCAATCATCAGGACACATTTCCCCTAACTCAGGTATAGAAGTGTCAGGGTTCGCAGAGATGCGTCAAAATAAAACTTCTGGAGAATTTTATGGCACGATATTTTGCAACGATTGCACAAGAGAGGGTTGTGGAAGATGGATGACCACCACTGACTGAGATGTTGTAATTTGGTCTTGACACCAAATAATTGAATGTTTTCAGCCAAACGATAAGATTAGTAGTTTATGACAGGTTATCTGCTGTTTTCGATTACTGATCAAGAAAACAGGCAATCGTTTTCTGTACAAAGCCAAATTTACTTTACTTGAAGTTCCTTATACAACCCCTGGAATAAAATAATAATAATAATAAAAAAAACACAGTTTGCATGTCTGAAAGTAAATATTAAGTGTCTAAGCCTGTCTAAAGCGAGACCTTGCTCGTTTGACCCACTACATTTTCCCCTCTTGCCAGCACTGCAGACAGAATACATGCTGCTGATCCTGACCGTTCAATCAGTGGACACTTTTGCACTTCACATCCAGAACGATGCCTGTGTTGACCCAGATTGATCGCCACCACTGATGTAAATTAGCTCCGTGTGCCATAAAGCAGAAAGAAGGTAGTTTGTATGAGAATATGAACTCTGGAATAATCCTCGAGTAAAAAACAAAACAAAAAAAGATTTTAAAAAAAAAAGAGCGTGCCTTACTGTTTAGATTACCGTTAAGATGGGGAAAATATTTCCGGACAAATGAGTGTGAAGTAACATTGACGGAGGACATCTATAGTACTCGCGATGAGTTCACATAAGATAAGCTATCAGTGTATAAATCACAGAGATTTGCATGTTTGTCACGTTCATGAAGTACCTATAGTCATTCACAGCGAAAGTTTCATACGCACTACACACACACAGACCACTTACTAATACAAATGTTTTTGCTTTAATTATAATCGCTTCTTGTGCTCGATCACAATCGTGACTGTAACACGCGTGCCGGCTATACCCGAGCTAGGAACGCAATCTCACCTAAAGCTTCTCCGACAATTCCTTGTAACGTCTTTATTTTTCATAGTGCTGCTTTTTAAACTCTGCCAAAGCGTTGGTTTGGTTTTACCTAGACAGTCCCGCCAGGATTTTCACGCCAGCAGAAATCAATGCAAAATCAAGCAAACTCCGATATTTTCAGAGGAGCTTGCAATTTTTCAAAATTACCGCAGATTTTCTCCAAGACGCATCATGTGACATCATCACGACACGCATTCAGCCAAAGCCCTCTTCGATTCCCGTGCGTCGAACAAGAGTACAGCTAAAAGCTCTCATTTACCAACAAACATCACCGCAAAAGACTTCGCACAACTTCGCACAATCGCAATCTCGCCAATTCAAGTACTTTTCCCCCACACACAAATAAAAAAAAAAAACCTCCACAAACCGGACGCAGCAAAATCGAGCATTTTTGGACACAACAATCACAACATACTCTGTGAAATCCTGTACGGACTGACTAGTGATAGAAAACAGCGCTGGAGTGTCTCTATACTGCAGAAAAAGCCGAAAACCTCCTTCCTTCACAGGATAAAACAGGATTACCTGGGGATAGTCACACACGTCCTTTTAAACCATGTTAAAGATGCAGCCTGTAACATTTACCGACATGATGGATTCAGACGGGACTAAAACCCTAGAGATACACGGGTAATAAATAGACTTTTCGGACACACTGTACATTACCCCACGTCCCTGTTTACAACTAAGCACGTCCGAATAGGGCTAAAGGGAGAAGCCTGGATGCCGGGGGTGTGTGTGTGTGTGTTATTGTGCACTGAAGACTATGCAAATGCACAAATAAAGCAAAGCACGGTCACTCTTTAATATTACACACTCGTGTAACGATTTAAAAGCTAAAAGCAGCCCTTGTGTGTTTCAAACCTATTCTGAAACATTCCATCCATGATGTATCTGTCTTGAGTGCTTCTCTCGGCTCGCCCCTTACCCCCTGAGGCCTCAGCTGTGCGAAGACAAACGGACACCTTACCGATCCCGTAGGCTTTAGCGAACAGCCAGCGCAGGTTGGCCGCGATCTTGGCCCGCGCCGAATCGTACATTTCCAGCGGTGTGATCTCCACTGCATCGCCCGCCGCCGCCTCCATCTTCCGCCGTGTGCTGCTGTCACCTCCGGCCCCCAAATCCGAGTCCATCCTGAGACAACAAAACACACACTACCTCAGCGTCGTGTCTCGCCCCAGAACCTGCACTTTAGCTTCAGCTCGAAGGCGCCGGTGACGGAGACAGCGTTAGGCCGGGGGGAAAAGTCCAGCTCTGGAACGTTAGCGCTCATAACAGCAGCATGCATTCGAATCTACTGCAGTCATTAGCACGCGGAACGGGTGAAGCACCCGATTAAAACGCTACCAAAAAAAATTTTTTTAATCACCAGCGCGCGCACTTCTGCCGATGCACACGGAGAAATGAAGACCAAACAGCCGAGCGCGGAGAGCATTCCCCGCTAGCACGCTACTACTCTGTTAGCCAGCTAGCCGTCGTTCTCATGATGACGCGCAGGCTAACTGTAGCCAGGTCTGGTACATAGGAGCGTCTTCCATCAAAGCCTCCGCTAGTTTACGCTGTTTACGTTAAGAATAAAAGCAGTAAACGGTCCAGCTCTGACTGAGCTCCGTGACAGAACTCACAGTATATTTGATATAGTTTTAGCTATAGCTGCACAGTTCAAGTGTGTATATATATATATACACACACACACACACACACACACACACAGACAGAGAGACACACACTGGCTGTAATAACGGCAGCTAGCTAGCTAACTAGCTTTAATTAAATCGAGCGCTGCTGAAGGGAAACAGCAGCACAGTCCCATTGTCCGTGTTAAACGCGGCATTTGTGCTCCATACCTGAATATCTGCTGCTTTCAGTCCCAGTGAGGAGGTCCGCGGGTGGGTGACATGAGAGTGAGGAGGCAGAGCAGCGGAACTCACGAGGAGCCGCTGGCCGAGCAGAGAGCACCGTCTCCTCCTAACAACAACGGCGCGGTAGCTGCGCGCGAGCCGCGCGTACGTAGCTCAGCCTAGCGACCGCGCGCACGCACGCGCGCGCGCGCTCGCTCGCTCGACGCCCTTCAAGTTCAAAAATGTAACTGGTATAAAGTCGGTTTGATGTTCGATATTCACGGATATGCGGAAATAACTGACTCTAATGTTACATACGACATTATTATACACGTTTCTATGTTCAATGGCATTGGAAGGGAATGACTTACAGTCACACAACCAACTGTAAAGTGTTCATCTGGGTGTCAGGTATAATGCACACCTCTTAGATTTCTGATATCTATTCAAATAAGCTATTAAATCATATGTAAATTAGACATGAATTTCACTACAGAATGGGCCCCATACAGAAAATATACCATTATTTAAGGCTCAATAGCATTTGAAGGGAATGATGTACAGTCACACAACCAAATGTAAAGCGTTCATCTAGGTGTTAGGTATAATGCACGTCTTTTAGACTTTTCATATTTAACCTTACAATGCATGAACCAAAAAACCTTCAAGAATGCATAAAGGGGGTCAAAATGACCCGCACTGGATTGCATGGTTTTCTTCCAAAAATAGATGTCCTATTAATGAAATAATTTATACAGTGCATCCGGAAAGTATTCAGTGCTTCACTTTTCCCACATTTTGTTGTTACAGCCTTATTCCAAAACAGATTAAATTCATTATTTTCCTCAAAATTCTACAAACAATACCCCATAATGACAACATGAAAGAAGTTTGAAATCATTGCAAATTTATTTTTTTAAAAACAAAGCTCATTTATATAAGTATTCACAGCCTTTGCCATGACATTCAAAATTGAGCTCTGGTGCATCCTGTTTCCACTGATCATCCTTGAGATGTTTCTCCAACTTGATTGGAGTCCACCTGTAGTAAATTCAGTTGATTGGACATGATTTGGAAAGGCACACACCTGTCTATTTAAAGGTTCCACAGTTAACAATATATGTCGGAGCACAAACCAAGCCATGAAGTACAAGGAATTGTCTGTAGACCTCCGAGACAGGATTGTATTGAGGCACAGATCTGGGGAAGGGTACAGAAACATTTCTGCAGTATTGAAGGTCCCAATGAGCACAGTGGCCTCAATCAGCTCCATACAAACTGATGTTATTGCTTTCACATCCTTTATAGCAAGACGTTCCCTATTGTTGCATTGGAAGTCTGCTAAATACCCGTCTATCTCCCAGTGGATAATGGATGTGAAGTTTTTTCTGAAACTCGAGAAAATAAGATATACGATGAATGGTTGTACAGACAAGTTTTTTTTATTTTTATATATAAATGGCATCCCTTTATTGTATACTTTATGTAGTTACAGACACTTCCCACGTAAATCTTTGTGCCTGTTGTTGGGTTTTACAATATCGTATCGGGGGGGGGGGGGACAGGACAACTCTGTGACTGTCCTTGAGTGTCCCAGCCAGAGCCCAGACTTGAACCCGATTGAACATCTCTGGAGAGATCTGAAAATGGCTGTGCACCGACACTCCCCATCCAACCTGATGGAGCTTGAGAGGTCCTGCAAAGAAGAATGGGAGAACCTGCCCAAAAATAAGTGTGCCAAGCTTGTAGCATCATACTCAAAAAGACTTGAGGCTGTAATTGGTGCCAAAGGTGCTTCAACAAAGTATTGAACAAAGGCTGTGAATACTTGTACTTGTGTTATTATTTTTTTTGTTCTTTATTTTTAATAAGATTTGCAAAGATTTCAGGGCACACGGTGGTTAGCACGTTCACCTCACACCTCTTAGTGGTTAGTACATTCACCTCACACCTCCAGGGTCCGGGGCTCGAGTTCCGCCGGGGCCATGTGTGTGCAGAGTCATTAATAGGACATCTATTTGTTTATTTTTTTTAAAGAAAACCATGCAATCCAGTACGGGTCATTTTGACAACAGCTGAAACGTGAATAAAATACTTTTTAGACCAGTGAGAATGTGGGAATGTTTCACGGTTGCATGTATTTCAGACCAGCAGATGGCGCTTTATGAATGATAATCTGCATTGTAATTTGATTTCATCCACATGTTTTTATGCGAATAGTGAATTTGGATGAGAATTATAGAAACCCTGCTATAAAACTAAAAATAAACCAATAGTAGCTGATAAATGTCCTAGCAGCTACTGTGGCTTTCAAAGATATATAAATAATATAAAAGACATTAATGTAATATTGAATGTTTTTTACATCCACATCACACTATTTGCTGTTAACAAATGTCTTAAAGAGAATTATTTGAAATTTTTGTGCAATCAAGAACAACAGCACCACCAGTGGAAACTATACAGAATGACGTGAAGTGACGATGGGGATGGTTTCTTTCTAGACCAGACTGTAGATTCATGCAACCTTTCACTGTCAGACGTGTAAAGCAGGAGTGGCACCATTACTCTAAAAGTGGTGGGGAAAATTTTTGTCTGAGATAAGAGATTTGTCATTTGTCTAAAAAAAAAAAAAAAAACCCATACAGACTAACTATATATATATTGCTATGGAGCCAGCGTCTGATTATAATACAATGACTGGGCATAACACACCTTTTAATCAGTGTAGTTTGTTTTCAACCGCACACCCATCATTTTGCATTTTACTCCTTGGGAAGCTAATAACAGCAAAAAATTAGTTCACAAAGTCAGATAACACTAATTCTAAAATATGTTTTAAAAATTGAAAGCATGTTCATGTTCTGCGATAGGATGTTCATCAGTGTCTGTTTCGCTAAACATTTTTCCAGCAAGCCTTGATTAATTTATTTGAAGGATGTCATGTGCGGAATGTCCCTGTAATCGATTCAGAATACAGAAGATGTGCATATGTCACTTAAAATATTGAAACGTTAGTGATACTGACTCAACACATGTTTATTAAGCAGTAGTGAGCACCAAACCACGGTTAACCCTTTATCGCTCATAGGACATCCCCCAGCTGAACTGACAGTCAGACCTGTCTGAAGTTCTGGGTCAAATGCCAGCTCGCCCCTGTTGCTCCGATGGGTCTGGTGCAAAGTGATTGCACAGAGTGAAATACACCCATAGATTTAATCTGCATGTGGGCTAATATACTTCAGCCCATGTCACTGACACATCTGTAACACGTAGTAAGCAGAAAGTGCATGTGAAATACATTTGTGAGTGACATGAACATAAATGAAGTGGATTATTTATTCTGTCATCTCAAAAATATGTTTTGGAAAAACTAACAGACCAAGAACACAGTGTCCAATGAAAGTACAAATTACGCAAAAGGACAGACAACGCTGTTTGGTTTGACCAAAAGGGTTCCAAAATTTGAACCCAATAACACAACATTAACCAATAGAGCATTACAGTATGTACTTGAAATAATATTAGATGAATAAAAATCAGTATGCAGGTGCCTAGTTCCCTTTAAGATGGTGTATATATTTAATAGTTTACCCTTCAGGACATCGTTAGGCTATCTAATGCATTGCTCAGCTCAAACCGTTTCATTGTTGAGCTATTGATAAATATTACCTTTGAGTCCTCCAGTACATTTTAATGGTGTCAGTGAAAATTTGGGAATGCCAGAAATTTGAAAAAAAAAAAAAGCCTTGATATAAAAAATGTTTTGTATGTAAAGGTTGTACAGTAATGATTGTATACTTGGCTGAGTTCTAAAATGTTTTTGACTGAATAAGGAATTATACCACCTCTAATCACAATAGTCTCATGCATATGGTCTTGTATCACTTCCATGGAATATAATAATATTGTTTATCTTGTAAAAATCTGAGCATCAGGGCACATATATTAATAATAATAATAATAATAATAATAATAATAATAATAATAATAATGGCTTTGATGCTTGCAGTCAGCAGCAAAAGCCAAAGCAGATCTCTACACCACGGACACTGTATTTGAATTACTCATATGATAGTGAGATGAGGTAATATAGTAATTGAGTTGAGCCTGCATAACCTCTGGTGGTTTCTATTTACATAAACAGTAATGTAAATATGACATGAAGTCTGGTTCAGGAGGAATCGACTATTAGTCTTTTCTAGGAAAGATATAAATGCTATATAAATGTCTCACCTTATACTGAGCTTTATCCCACACTCTTGAAAAATATTAGGATATGCTTTTGAGAGAGAAATATCAAAGTTTATGACTAAGTGGAGGACTGCCAGGACAGTTAGTTTCCTTCGGACCTAGTGGAGTGTTCCTTAGTGCTTGTTTCCTTGCCGAATGGATAGCCTATAAAAAGTTTGCACTGCAATATCCTCATCCTTTGGTTGTTTTATGAAGATGCAGGTGGCCTGGCAGTCCTCCAATTAGTTGTAGGACCTCCATGAAACACTGGAGAATGTATATTATAGTTAAAAGGTAAATACTGGTAATTACAAAACACAGATTTTGTTTTAATAAAATGTAAACATAACAAAAAAGGCTAAAACTGAACCTGCAATAAACTTAAAAGTCAGCACGAGCTCAATTTTTTGCTTTAAAGTGATGGCCTCGTAAACCTATATGCATGTTCCGTGCCAGCAAAGCACGATTTGCAATAAGGCAGTGTGTTATGCAGATAGACAAGCTTTATGCTGGAATGTTTTTCTCCCACCTTCTCAAAAACATACCGGTAGGTGGACTGTGTTCCCAAGATAGGCTCTTGATCCTCCTCAACCCTGATCAGGATAAAGTGGTTACTGAACGTGAATGAAAATGAACATTTTAGAGCTTTTTGTAACTTGGTGTTGTGTGCACAAATAAGTTAGTATAGTATATCATAAATGTGTTTTGTACTGTAGTATTAACTGTAGTTTCCCCATAAACAAATATACCATAAAAATTAGTATAAATAATGTCACATGCTATGACAATGGGAAGTCTGATTGGCCCATTTTTTCAAAGATGTTGCAGACTGGTCACCTTTGCATTGTGAGTCTTTTTTGAGCTTAAGTTTTCTTTCCCTTTAATCCAGTAATAAAACACAGCAGATGAGTATCGTTTAGTTTAAGTTGGCAATGAGATGGCAGAATGAAAGGAAGTCCTATCCATTCCTTGTACATTTTATTTGTACAGCACATGCTATTACCTATTGCCAACCACTCAACCCCTGGATATAATGACTCATATAATCCACCTTCAAATACTGTCCTTTTCCACGATTTTATCTGTTTGAAGTGCAGATTGCTACGAGGGAGGACGGTGACTACCAGTATGCCTCGCTGAGCCAAAGAATGAAAATATATCACAGAATGTAAATATATGTTGTATTTATAAATACACTTATAAAAATGCATTGACAATATCTCACACAAATATAAATTATTAAAAAAAAAAATATTATATTATTTCCCCCAAAAGAATCGTCACTGTGTAACTAGTCCTTTAGGCTCCATAAGAACACATATACTGTATGTATGGGAATGTTTAGGACCAGCGACCTTCAATTATTATTATGCCCAGTCCTAAAATCGTCTTCAAAAGTCTTCAAATGTCCTAACAGATGTTCCGTGAAGATTTGTCATTGACGATTTAATTTGAATCTGCAGAAAAACCCCTTGAGTTAGAGTAGGAATATAAATGGGATAAAATGCTTTATGATAGTGAGTATTATCTGTGACACTTCAGTGAATATGAAGAAACGAGTCTACACTCAGATGGTCACGGGATTGAAAGAACTGTCATTTTAAACAACACGGTGCAAAGCCATACGCTGGCCAATGAAAGACACCAGACATGCAGAAATCAGATACGAATGTGTATCTTTTATTATCTCAAGATAATAACATTTAAAGATTGACAGTAGAATGAACAGAAAATATACTTTATGTAAACTATGAGTTAGGCATTATTTAATTATTTATTATGTATTTATTTTATTATTATTATTTTTTTTACAAATATTACATATTCAATGCTGTTGACTTGTGTAATCTTATTTGAGCGCTCAAAATGTATATATAATATTATACCAACACATCAACTTTCCAACAAACCCAAACATTATCGATTATGTAACTTAATGGTCAATAGGTAGAACGTTTTCGGTTTCTAATTGTTCATTTTTACCTATATGTGTCATGTAAAATAGAACTAATCATTTCTATACATCTCTTATATGACCCGGGAGAATGCACTGGCTCGTGCAACCCTCCAAGGGCTGGAGTTTGCCCCCTGACCGGGAATCGGACCGTGAAGGTGAAAGCACCACATGCTAGCCACTAGTCTACCAGGGAACCACCTTCACCAAAATATATGGTCTCTTTCTATGACAGAAAACAAAGAGCTACTGAGCCAACGTTTAAATTTTTAGTGACACGTATAAGACTTAAGATTTCTGAAACAAAATCCTGTTCACATGAATCATGTCCACTAGGTCTATTTACAGTAGCCATAGGCTCCAACATTACATACCATAGAGGAAGTAAAGACAGGCTCACAAACCTATCCACATGACCCCATACATTTCTGGCCACTCGCCCAGTTCAGTAAAATTGAAAGGGAGGGGAAAAATACAGAGTACTTTAAACCGCAAACTGTATTACATCACATCAACACCTAATAAAGGAGTCCAAATCCTCACTTTCACACCCACAATTACAGTGGAAGTTTTACAATTCTGCGTTTTGCAGGTAATTTACTCTAAAAAAAAAAAAAAAAAAACAACCTCCGAAATGAACTGTACAAATGTGCCGAAGTAAGAAGCCATCATTATCAGGAACTACTACTTGAACATAGACGGTACACTTATTTGAGGAGCAATTATGACAACATGACCAAGAACGACTCGGACGGCTAGAATCAGAAACCGATTAGGACCTGTTATACACTAAAGCTTTGAGTGGTCAATCCCTATTGGCTGTAAAGGCAAAAATATACAGGCAGGAAAAACCTCGCTGTTCTTCTTGTTCTGGTGATGACAGATAAGCTGTGCTTGTTAAAATACAGTGAGGGGAAAAAAGTATTTGATCCCCTGCTGATTTTGTACGTTTGCCCACTGACAAAGAAATGATCAGTCTATAATTTTAATGGTAGATTTATTTGAACAGTGAGAGACAGAATAACAACAAGAAAATCCAGAAAAACGCATGTCAAAAATGTTATAAATTGATTTGCATTTTAATGAGGGGAAATAAATATTTGACCCCCTCTGCAAAACATGACTTAGTACTTGGTGGCAAAACCCTTGATGGCAATCACAGAGGTCAGACATTTCCTGTAGTTGGCCACCAGGTTTGCACACATCTCAGGAGGGATTTTGTCCCACTCCTCTTTGCAGATCTTCTACAAGTCATTAAGGTTTCGAGGGCTAACGTTTGGCAACTTGAACCTTCAGCTACCTCCACAGATTTTCTATAGGATTAAGGTCTGGAGACTGGCTAGGCCACTCCAGGACCTTAAAGTGCTTCTTCTTGAGCCACTCCTTTGTTGCCTTGGCCGTGTGTTTTGGGTCATTTGGGTCATGTTTTGACCCATTTTCAATGCCCTGGCTGAGGGAATTAATCTCACCCAAGATTAATTATAGACTGATCATTTCTTTGTCAGTGGGCAAATGTACAAAATCAGCAGGGGATCAAATACTCCATGTTTGAAGGTGGGGATGGTGTTCTTGGGGTCATAGGCAGCATTCCTCCTCCTCCAAACACGGCGAGTTGAGTTGATGCCAAAGTTGATGCCCAGTTGTCCTCTGAATCATTCAGATGTTCATTGGCAAACTTCAGACGGGCATGTATATGTGCTTTCTTGAGCAGGGTGACCTTGCGGGCGCTGCAGGATTTCAGTCCTTCATGGCGTAGTGTGTTTTCTTGGTGACTATGGTCCCAGCTGCCTTGAGATCATTGACAAGATCCTCCCGTGTAGTTCTGGGCTGATTCCTCACTGTTCTCATGATCATTGCAACTCCACGAGGTGAGATCTTGCATGGAGCCCGAGGCCGAGATAGATTGACAGTTCTTTTGTGTTCAGTTCTTCCATTTGCAAATAATCGCACCAACTGTTGTCACCTTCTCACCAAGCTGCTTGGCAATGGTCTTGTAGCCCATTCCAGACTTGTGTAGGTCTACAATCTTGTCCCTGACATCCTTGGAGAGCTCTTTGGTCTTGGCCATGGTGGAGAGTTTGGAATCTGATTGATTGATTGCTTCTGTGGACAGGTGTCTTTTATACAGGTAACAAGCTGAGATTAGGAGTCCCTTTAAGAGTGTGCTCCTAATCTCAGCTCGGTACCTGCATAAAAGACACCTGGGAGCCAGAAATCTTTCTGATTGAGAGGGGGTCAAATACTTATTTTCCTCATTAAAATGCAAATCAATTTATAACATTTTTGACATGCGTTTTTCTAGATTTTTTTTGTTATTCTGTCTCTCACTGTTCAAATAAATCTACCATTAAAATTATAGACTGATCATTTCTTTGTCAGTGGGCAAACGTACAAAATCAGCAGGGGATCAAATACTTTTTTCCCTCACTGTAAGCATCAAATCTAATCATCTGCTGTAATACTGAGAACTTCATTAAAAAAAAAAATGTGCTCCATAAAATGCCCTTACACACGTGATTTACAAAATTATACAATCATGTAGAAAAAAAACATGACAAAATAAAAGTGAAGGCAATTTGACTCCATAAAAGGCAAATAAATACCCAGTGTAGATTTTAGTGAAAACACAAAATATTACAAAAACAAACAAACAAACAAACACACAAAGGTTCTTCTTTTACTCATCAGACTCCTTATTTGGCAGTGACCTAATTTATGTACTTAAACTCCTCAGGCAGGTGAGAAAAAGTATAAATTACAATACATTAATAAATAAAAAAAGAAAAGAAAACACAAATGTGGTTAGTACAAAAAAACATAGAAAAAGATGTTTCATTTAAATTCGATTACTGCTTTAAAAAAAATTTTTTTACAAAGAGTACACTAACAAAAGACCCCCAGATGTAACTGGTTCACTTAAACGGCTCTGGAATGTGTGAGATTTGGGAGTGCATGCTTGTGGGTGGGCTGGAGATGCCCTCAGACCAGTCAGACATGTTGGAGTGGGGTGAAGAGCTGGACCACTGGTCAGGCGAGCCTGGTGATGGGGTAAGAAAAGGATGATCGGGCACCTGAAGCTGGTGGCTGGGTGTGTTGGTGTCCATGGCACCTGAATAGCTGTGCTGTGATGGGGGCGTAAGGAACTGTGTGCTGGCCATGCCGGGAGCCAACGTCTGAGCATTGAGGAGCTGCGTCTCCTGAGGGAGGATTGTGTGGATGGGGACACTGCTCCCTGTGCTTTGCTGCTGCTCGTTGCTGATGAAGTTTTGGCTGCTGCTCAGGTTCTGATTTGGGTTTGAGTTCTGGTGCTGCAGCTGGATGCTGGCTTGCTGCTGCTGTTGTAGGTTGTTGGGTTGCATTTGCTGCGGCTGTAGGATGTGTGGCTGTGCGGCAAGGTGGGCACTGGTCAAGCCCTGGTAGGTCAACAGTTGCGGCAGCGCGTTGGCAGGAACGCCGTTGTGGAGTGATGTCATCAATGGGTGCTGGTTGGGTTGGCACATGCTACCCTGGCCTGGGATGTTCCTCATGGCTCCGAACTGACCCTGCTGACTCAGGCTAGCATGCATCCTGTTCAGCCAATCGCACTGACCGTTCATGGCTGCTGATCCATTCGATCCACCCACAGGCAAGTGTGTGAGACGCGGAGGCAAGGGATCGAACTGCAAGCGTGTGAGCTCCTGCTTTCCAGCCATACCCATGTGGTTAACTCCCACATGACCGTCGGAAACAGCCTGCAAGTGGTTTAGTGGTATGGAGGGTGACTGCTGGAAGGGCGAGGGCATCAGAGGTGGCGAGGCAACATCTGAAATGTAGCCGTGAGGCGACTCGAGGGAATCGACAGGCGAGAGCACGGCTGAACTGTCCAACAAGCTCCCTTTGCCATCCTGTGGCTTCTTTTTCTTGGCCTTCAGGTCTTTAGGATCCTTGCAAGCCATACCCTTGGCACCAGGCTTTCTGGCTTTCTTGCTCTGGATGGACGGTTTCATGCCACTCAGATACGCATTGGGCGAGCACAGAGGAGGTGAGAGCGTGGAGCTCATGTTAGCGCTGGGCATAGGCGGGCTGCGCACCAGGTTGTACTCGTCCATGAGGCGCACAATGTCATGGTGCATGCGTTCCTGAGCAATGTCACGGGGCAGCCGGTCCATGTGGTCGGTGATCTCACGGTTAGCGAAGTGGTCCAGCAGCACTTTGGCCGTCTCGTAGCTGCCTTCCCTGGCTGCCAGGAACAGCGGCGTTTCTTCCTGTAGTGTGAGAGGAATTTGTGCAATTTGTACTTTAAATTGTGTTTAATAACGGATTTGCAGCTCCTATACAGTTATAGATATGGCTTACTGTTAACTCCACTATACTGTATTTATCTCAAATTTGTTGTACCTTGTTGTTCTGCATGTCTTTATTGGCTCCGTTCTTAAGCAGTACTACAGCTGCGTCCACATTGTTCACAGCAGCAGCCCAGTGCAGTGCAGATTTCCCTGGTGCATGAAGACAAAAACAAATCTTAATCTCTTCCACTAACATTTCAGCAAACACAACACTGACAAAAAAAAAACACAGATGTTTGGTCTGATCCGAGCAGATTACTTTTCCGCAGCGATGGCGATAAGTATGTGATAAGTATATATTAAGCATTACCAAAGTCATCGATGGCATTGACGTCAGCGTGGCAGTTGATCAGTTCCTCCACCATGCCTTCCACGGCCAGTCTGGCTGCCAGGATCAGAGGAGTAGTGCCGTCATGCATGCGGGCATCGAGATCCGTTGCACGGTTCCGTATCAAAATCTGAAGCAAGGATATATTGGTAGGAATGAGATCCGAATTGAAATGAGAACGCAGAAGCAAATGAGCCGACCACATGGACCGGCTGTCCCGTGACATTGCTCAGGAATGCATGCACCATGACATTGTGCGACTCATGGACGAGTACAACCTGGTGCAAATTCAGCGCTTTGAGAAGCTGCTTTAAAGGCGCTTTATAAAATAAAGTTTATTATTATTATTATTATTATTATTAAATGTTTCATCATAGGATATAAGGTGATCAGTTATAAGAACTTTGATATGATTTGTTTCCCTCTAAGGCAGGGGTGTCCAATCTTATCCGGAAAGGGCTGGTGTGGGTGCAGGTTTTCATTCCAACCAAGCAGGAGCCACACCTGATTTCACCTGTTTAATCAGTTGATCTTGGTTTTCAATAGACTCAGGTGTGTCTTCTGCTAGGTTGGAACGAAAACCTGCACCCACACCGGCCCTTTCCGGATAAGATTGGACACCCCTGCTCTAAGGGGACAAGTTGAGCCAAACCTTGCCAGCAAAAAAACAGAGCAACTGGGTTTTCCTTTAATTTATCACCCATCTGTAGGTTTCAGTTTCAAAAGCACCTGTTAACTGCCACGTTCATAAGAACAAGCTGTTACAAAAGGTAGGACCTGAAAATCAAACAACTGGCACTGTGTGTGTGTTCAGATGAGAACTAAATCAAAGGTTTTGCTCATGCAAATGATCAGCATATTTGGTGACAGAAGAGGGCATGATGCAAGAACAAGCACTTGATAACTACTGTGCAATATAGACGTGGATCATTGATGCTTTGGGGCTGTTTTGTGGCTGGTTGTTCAAGGGCTTTTGAGAAGCTTGATAGCATCCTGACGTCTGCTAAATACCAGGATATTTCAAGACCAAAGCCATATCACCTCTGCCAGGAGGTTTCAACGTGGCCATAGACAATATCGAGAGGATAAGCCGAACGTACTTTCAAATCAACACAGAAAGGTTCACACACCTGGAAGACCCCTTGTGCATCTGAAGCCACGGCAGCATGTAGTGGAGTTCGGCCCATGTTGTCTTGGATGTTGGCATCTGCGCTGGCCTCCAGCAGTCTCTTAGCAGCGTCAGAGCGGGCGTAGCGCGCAGCCAGGTGCAGGGCGGTCTCACCTGTGCGGTCCGTCTGATTGTGCAAGTTAGCGCCCTGGTATATGAAGTCGTTTATGACATTGGCAGAGGCATCCTCCTCTTCCTCGCTGTTGCCAGTTTCCAGGCCTCCTCCGCTACAGGAGGCGATCATTAGAGGAGTGAATCCATCTTTACGTGGGAGAAAGAAAACGATGTATCAGTATAAACCCGACCCAAAGCTTTTTCTCAACTTGACAGTCAGTACATTTACATGGACAACAATAATCCGATATTAACCCGATTAAGACAATACTCTGATTAAGAAACTGTCATGTAAACAGTCACTACATTTACATGGACAGCAGTAATCTAATTATTGACCTTAATCTAAGTAACCTAATAATGTGATTAAGGTGTTTACATGAGTCGCTTTTAGAATACTCCTGTCATGTTCCCATTTTACATGTTATAGATCATAATTAGATTAATAGGCCACGTCATTACGTCACGCCTTCTGACGTCCCTCCAGATTTTCACGTATCAACATACAGTTTGTCTTCATTATGGGACCGTATACAGTTTTGGGTGTTTTTTGTTGAACGCTTTAAGTGCAGTTAATTATTAGTCATGCTGTACTTGCAAACAGACGACTGCTTGAAGCTGTGGGCAGCGTCTCAAATGGCATACTTACCTACTGTATAGTAGCCGAGATACATGTATTTTTCCCCACTACAGGCCTATAGTAGCAAAGTATGCAATTTGGGACACAGCCGCACTCTCTTGTTCGCCGTAAAACTGCTGTGAGTGATTGTGACCTGTCACAAAATGCGGTGAAAACGCTCACACGATGTTCATAATGTGATTAAGGTGTTTACATGTCTGTAATGCACGTCCATAATACAATTAAAACAGGATTACCCCACCTGTCTTAATTCAATTAGAGCTTACTTAGATTATGACCTTAATTAGATTAAGGTTGGTGTTTACATGGTAGTTTCTTAATCAAAGTATGGTCTTAATTAGATTAAGAGTGGATTATTGTTGTCCATGTAAACGTACTGCATGTAAACGTAGTCAGTGATTATTCACTAAAGTCATACTCGAAGTAAACACAAATCGAATTAAGACACGTGGAGTATTCCTGTTTTAGTCGCATTATCGACGTAAATTACAGACATTTACACACCTTAATCACAATAGTAACGTCGTGCGGGAGTTTTCACCGCATTTTCAACAGGACACGTACACACGGCAGTGCGCAACCGTTTGACGGCAAACAAGAGAGCATGGTTGCGTCCCATACCGCGTACTTACCTGCTATAGTATATAGTAGACGAGACACATGTATTTCAGCTACTATATCGCAGGTACGTATGCGGTTTGGGACCTAGCCCATGGCTTCAAGTAGTTGTCTGTTTGCACTTATAGTATGACAAATAATTAACTGCACTTGAAGCTTTCGTAAAATTTTAAATGAAACACGCAACACTGTATACGGTACCATAATGAAGACCAACTATATGTCGATACGTGAAATTCTGGAGGGAAGGTCGGACGGCGTGGCGTGGGGACGTAATGATGTGTGCCGTTAACCGATCTATGTTCTATAACATGTAAAACGGGAACATGAAAGGAGTATTCTAAAAGTGACTCATGTAAACACCTTAATCACAATATTGTCTTATTCAGAATAAGGTCAATAATTAGATTATGGCTGTCCATGTAAACGTAGTCAGTTATAGGATTAGTACATTTGTCAAGTTTCTTGGGTGTTTGCGGAACATATTTTTATATAATGTTATACAAACATTCCTACAATGTTACTGCAACATTTTTCAGCTGTAAACCAAACCAAAACTTCAACCGTGTTTTTAAAACAGGGAATGTTATTTATGGCATGTCACAGTCTAACCAGCTGAAAAACCAACTGAACATTGTGGGAACATTCTCTGTTTCATTCAATGTGGGTGCACAAAGGTAAAGACAGTTCATCAATCTAGGTTTCGTGAAAGATAGCACCACAAAAACCAACTCATACCAAGCCAAACAGAAATGTTACCGAAACCCTCACTCGTGTTCCCAGCCCGAGAGTGAGATATAAGTACCTCTGAGGTGCAGTCTGAGGGCATAGTCTACTCACATCATTCTTCAAAGTGATGGAAAGCTTACACCAAAGTAACAAACAAATCGAAAGCGGATTTGACGTGTTTGCCTCTGCCAATCATCCCCAGATCTCTTCGATAACAGATTCTAATCAAGCGCTAGGTGTTTTTTTTTTTTTTTTCCTGTGGAGCTTAAGAGAGTGGGCTAGGCTTTTGAAAACTTCATGGCTGGTATAAGCGAGCATTATCATCTCTAAGAAGAGGCTTGACATGCCGTCTTCAACAGGGCCTTCTTTTCTTCAAAAGAACAGCTATTCCCAGATCTATCCCGATTTTGTCAATTCCAGCACATTGACTCAAAGAGTAAGGGGGGGAGGAGGTTGGTGGAGAGAAAAGAAAAAAAAATGCTTGCAAAAAGCACACTGCCTTACATTTTTATCATCATTCTTCAGGGGTTTTGACAGTTATTAAAACAAAACCTTGAGTCTGATATCGTTTCTGTTTAATTGGCACGTGTAAAGAGATAGCAGGTATCATGGAGGGAGCGAGGGCTTCTCTTGGGCACACTCCCCAAGGTTTAGAGCTTTCAGTGAGTCTTTGAAGTTGATCTCTCTTCCCAGTGGGCCCTGTATATTAAAGCTGCTGTGATCGATTTTTTAAGAATGATTCGGTCTTAAAAAGCTGTCTTTTTATATCCTGATAGCCATCAATAAATTAGTTACTTTGAGAGAAAAGAAAAGGAAAAAAAGAAACATCCCTGTGATCAGCAACTAAAATTTCAACACGACCAGCTGCATTATCCAATCAGGCTAGTATTTTACAAAGAATCAGTCCTCTCTGCCTGTCAGGAAACAAAGAGCTAGCTTGAAGAGCGGGAGACAACCCGGATGCCAACAAATGAGGATGAGCTTACACTACAAAACAGCTTAAGAAAATAAGGCTTTAAAAAAAAAAAAGGAGCATACAAGAAGGTGATTGCTGGAGAGACTTGAGATTTAACCGTCTTGAAACAAGTTGACGCGTGACAGGTAACTGACTGTTTACTCTGTAGGTTTTAGTGTAATTTATTATCCTCCCAAAAGTTGCTTCTCCCTCCCAGAGTATACATTTATATTTATACACATGACATTTAGTTATCTAGTTGATAAACAAACTAAAAAAAAGTGTTTAGCTGTGAGTTCTTTTTGATTCAATGTTGCTTACAAAAGTGCGATTGTAGGTTGAACTTTTTGAGCCTTTGCTCACATAGCTAAAGCAACTTATACCACTGCCCCATTCAAATTCTCGATTGCGATTGCTCAGAAGGTGTTGATTAATTGTCTACATCAGCACATCTCAGACAGTAGTGCTGTCGGCAAGACAAGTCACAAGTTTATATTAATGCGCGCGTGCTACTATGTTATCTGATCTATGGTAACAGCTAACTGACTGGATCTTTTATGTGGACGCAGCACATAATCTAAGACTAATAAAAAAAATTTTTTTTCTTTTTAAATGTGTTCATTACGAAGAATAAAATAATGTAACCTCTGATATGGTGAGGTTTTCTGTAAGCAGAATATAAGGAGTCTCCAGTGTCAGCATTTTGTAACATTTACAAAGAAGTGGTTCCTTTAACGTTTCCACCACAGGAAAGTTTCAGTAATTTACTAGTAACATGATGCATTTTTTGTTGTTGTAAGAAAGTAAGTAAATTTGATTTATATAACACAGGAAAGCTGACCAATGTGCAGAACAGAGTAAAACCAAACAAAGACAACAACAGTACAAATTCGATTAAAATGCTTTGGAGAAGAGATACGCTTTCAGCCTCTTTTTAAAAATAATAATTGAGGGTGCGAGGCGGATGTTCAGTGGCGATTGATTCCATAAACGAGGGGGGCGACTGAAAAAGCTCCATCTCCCTTAGTTTTTAAACGGGATCGAGGGACATCCAGAGGAAACCTATCAGAAGATCTTAAAAATCTGCTGGATGAATGTGGTGTAAGAAGATCTTTGAGATAAAAAGGAGCTTGATCATTAAGAGTTTTAAAGAGAAACAACAGAATCTTAAACTGGATCCTAAAATGGACCGGGAGCCAATGGAGCGATGCTACAATTGGGCTGACATGATCATATTTTCGCCTTATTAATATCAAGCTTAAGAAAGATGTTCCACTGGTGAGTGAACTTCTTTCACAACATTAATGGTAACATATAACAAGGTAAAACATATGACGTCATTTTTTAAATAAATAATATTTCATTTGTTACATTTTTTGAAAAATTGGTGTGGTATAAGAGGAATGAAACACTTCGGTATGTGCTGTTGTAGGAAACGAATAAGCTTCGAATGGAAATCACATCACACCAACTGCTCGTTGATTCTCCCCCCCCTTTCCTATAACAAAATGCCCCATTGTGTTTTATTCCTTTCATACTTAGCTTTGGCACCGATAAGGTTCTTGCTCTGGAATCAAATTGCTGCTTGTGAAATAAAACCTGCACCCCATCAGCACTTTCTACATCATGACGCTTCTCATGTGATGGAGTGTGTATGTGTTTGGAGGTTTTGGAAAATAAAAGGTCTGGAGGATCTGGAGGGTGTTACTGCACGGATGCAATGAGGAAGATAGCAGGTTAACCAACATTGCTTACAGCAGCTTTAACTCCTGAACAGTGCTCAGTTCACTCACCTTAATACTATACTGACACACACGAAAAAGTTCCCTCTGTTACTGCATACACTATATATCACTCTGAATGGTTTCAGACAAAATGCAATAATAGACAAATTGAACATGAGTAAACACATGTTTTAAATCGATCATTTATTTAAGGAACAAAACTGTCCAACACCCATATAAAACATGTGGAAAAAAGTAATTGCCCCCATGTTACTCAGATATCCACATTAACTTTTAACCACCCATGTTGAACATAATAATAATAATAATAATAATAATAATAATAATAATAATAATAATATAACAGACCCATACCTGAAGAATGGAGTAATTGAATGAAGAGGTGAAAAGGGTTACTAAACCATTTCTAATTCTCTTGGATTCCACTGAACCACAGTTGTGAAAGCTATTATCTCTTATATAGATACAACTCAAAACTGAGGCTCTTCCTAAGAGTGGCTGTCCTGACCAAATCTTTCCAAGTGCACAGTGACAACTCCACCGCAAAATCACAAAAGGTTCCAAATGAACTCTAGAGCAATTTATTCTCATTGGGTGCTGATGAATCCAAGCTATTAAAGTAACCATGCCAACACTGCTGCACTGCAGTGTGAACGAATTGTTTCAAAAGGATTTTTTTTTTGTGGTTGCTGTTACTGCTGCTAAAGTCCATGCAACAAGTTATTATGTTTAACCGGGCAATAACTTTTTCACATGGGTAATATAAGCGTTTAATAACTTAATAAATGTCAGGCTTCTTTTGTCTGGTATTACTCATATTACTGTATATTATTATATGATTTTTGTATTAACATAAAAAAAAATTCAGTGTGACAAATTTGCTCGAAAAGAGGAAATCAAGAAGGGGGCAAATACTTTTTTCAGGGTCCACACACTGTGTGTGTGTGTTTGTACAATTCAAACAGTGGACTACAAGTAGCGATGTTGCATTCACACTGTCAGTTAATGCATTAGGATTTCTAGGATAATTGTTGAGGATTTATACTGCATGTGTACATCCCAAAAATAGCTACTTTAATTAAAAAAATAACCATCATTTAATTAATAGTCCATGTGACAACCAATGCAAGTTAAATTCCACCAGGATCTGCTATTTTTATCAGTATATTGTATTTGTAAATACAACTAGAATCAAATTCTTTCGAGTACAGTAACCTTACCTGGTCCTCTGACATTGACGTCCATGCAGTCGTTCTCGTTCTCGCCTTGAGGAGGCGTGGGGGCTATGGAGGGGATCCGCAGGTCGGCTGCGTCCAGGTGCTGCTGAGTCCACTGCCGATGGTCCTGCTGGTCATCCAGATTCAATATCGCTGGCTCCTCAAACTAACACACACACACACACACACACACAGATAAAATGAATACACTAAACGGTTAATTAAACGACATGTTCTAAGACTGCAGTAAAACTGCCTCAATGTTTACATATATATTTACAGCATTTAGCAGACATTCTTATCCAGAGCGACATACAGAAACGCACTCAATTTGAACACACATCCTCACGCTAGTGCGAATAGGCTATGGTCTAAGGCTAAAATCATTTTACATAAGAGTTAATACTATATTAAATACTGAATATTAAGCATTCAATAAAGATTCTGCTTCCTATAAGTCTATACAAAAGGAGACAGTATTACATCAACAATTATTTAACATTATTTAAAGCTCATATTCCAGGATACCATCGCAACCAGTTGTCAACACTTCCATGAATAAAATCCTATGATAAAATATTATTATTTTCCCATAATAATGGCTTACCCTAAAGCGCTTGGTGTCTGCTGGCGCTTCTTCTCCCCATTCATTCTGATTGTCGTCCATTAGTGAAATATCGGAGTTCTTCAGTGGCCTGTAATGAAAAAAATTCCCATCAGATGCGCTGCTGTGCCCTCCATCCCCAAACGTACAGCATCAGAAATCCCAACAACCCATTGTTCAATTCATTAACGCAAATAAAAACTCCTCCTATCTATTATAATGCACCATAAGCATGCCATAAGCTTTATGTTCTATTTTTCTGTGGTTACACCTACATCGAAGAAAACTCCACGCAGAAAAAACCTCCCCGCTGTACTCACTTCAAGCCGACAGAGTCCTCGCCGACGGGCTCTCTCCGCTTCTTCTTGCTAGGCTCGCTGGTTTTAAAGCCCTCGGGGAACCAGAGCTGACCATGCTCTCGTCTCCGCTTACGGGAAGCCACCATGCCCACGACCACGAAGGCCAGCAGTGCCAGGCCGGCCAGCACCACATACACCACGTACGGGTTTGTGGGTGGCTGGACTTCACTCTCAGCTGAAAGAAGGAAAGATATGTGAGACCCGGCAGACGAGTACGGGACGGTGTGTGAAGAGGTCACACACATGTCCCCGTACACGCAAAAGATGCTCAGGCTAGCGACGCAGCGAGGTGAGCCAGGTTTCTTGCATACACTTGCAAAAGTGTGCGCATGCCGTTCAGGAAGAATAATCAGAATCGCTAACCATTTTTCATGACAAAAAAAAAAAAGCGGTGCTGGCAAATAGGAAGACGAGGAAGTAAAAAAAAAGAGAGAAAGAACACCTCCTCTCACATCTCCTCAGCCTAGGGTACCAGGAGACAACTTTACCACTTCTTCTTTAAGGGGGAAAAAAGGGAGGGATTAATGAACTTCAAATTACTGCGCACGCTTTAAGCTGTAAAGACGAAGGATTTATTAGGATTTTCAAGATAACAAAGACTCCCAACTTCTAGCACACTCCCGATCAATTTTCCTCCGCTTCTCTTCTTTTTTTTTTCTCCTGCCCCTCTCCCTGTCTCTGCTAAAGATTTTGAAATGATAAACTCTCCTAACCTAAACCCTTAGAGATGTGGCTAAGGCTTGGTGTTACATTCAGAGAGGTGAAGGTTGCAGCAGCCGGCTTCTTTCCATGCTTAGGCCACACTAGGTGTGTGTATGTGTATGTGTGTGTGTGTGTGTGTGTGTGTGTGTGTGTGTGTGTGTGTGTGTGAGAGAGAGATATTTGAGAAACAGATCTGGTGATAGGGAGCTTGATTTACGGCAATTAACCATTTTAATGCCTGAAGCAGGTAGATTTGCCCTCTGACTGCAGCATTGACTGTTTAGCTCATCTGACATGCAATTCCATTTGCTCTAGTGTTTGAGTACAAAAAAACCCCAAGAACTTCAAAGTCATCCAGATAATCCCTGCCGTGTTCAGTGTGTGTGTGCGCGCGCGTGTGTGTGTGTGTAAGGGGTGACTGTTAAAGGTCGAGCCTTGAGTGAGTGCTGCTGGTATACTCTGAGAACATTTGAGCTAGTAAGTGTCCCTTTACAGGGAATTTATGCATATCGGGCAACATGAAGCTCTTGTGCGAGTTATAGTGTGTGTGCATGTGTCTGTATGATTGTAGGGCTGTCACTGCTTGATTAGAAAACTAGAAAACTTCTGCCATACCTCACAATTAGGCCGCGGTCACATTCGGCTTTAAGCATGCGTATTTTTGACATATGACATCATCATACTTCAGGGCACTGAAGTTTTCATACGTAATTAAGTTTTACACTTGCACTTTGTTTTGCGATCATCTACTGGTCACACGTCTTCCCGTGATACGATTACACAGGTCAGAGTTCACCAGATTTGAATTTTCACCGTAGTGTGTGCATAAGCACATTTCGGTTCTGCCGTTTTCGGAATGCGTTTGAATGGAGGTCAATGGAGCGCTAAAGCCTAGCATTAGGGTTGGGTTTGTTTGTTTTTTTGTCATTGTTTTTATTTTGTTGCTGTAGGTATTAAATAACTAGCTTTTATATATTAATGTCATATCAGTTGAGATTAATGGCCGAGACATAGTCATCGTCAGAGCCATGCTGTTATATTAAATGAATCAAAACCTGACCAATCAGATTTGATAAATCAACAAAACAAAGATGGCTATAGAAATAACTTTTCACAGCAGACACACAGTGTCACAGTTTTACAGTTATCATGACAGCCCTGTGCACTGGCGCTCAATACTCACTACTGACGGCCTTGATGTACGGCATGTTCAGGTTCCCACTGGAGGCAAGGGCTCCCAAAAAGGCAGCAACATCGGTAGCACTCTGGAAGCACTCGATCGACTGCTGGTAGCACTGCCGGTTATCGATCTCCAGATACACCACCGAGCTAGAGAGAAGACACAGTGTACTATAAAACCATAACCCCTGTTCGCTCACTGTTCCTAGACAGAGTGATAAAGACTCTCGCTTTTGGCTTACCTTTTGACCTGAGCACTGTCTTGGTCGTGATGGCTTGAGCCGAAGATGTCTGACAGTGAGTCCAGCGAGCGCTTGATGTTGTGCTTCTTGAGCTCATGCGTACTGCCGTAGTACGGGTAAATCATAAGCTCGCCGTGCAGGTCCACCCGGAACACCACGTTGGTGTGCAGCAGCCGGCTCAGTTCGCGTATGAAAGATGACGAGTTGTTGCGCAGCTGCTCAGGAGGCAACTGCACCACCAGCACCAGATGGCCTTCCGCACGCTTCTCGGGGACGTTCTCGGCGCAGTCCAGTCCGTCCCAGTCGCACTCTGCGTTGTTGCAGCCCTGATCGCAGTGACCGTCCGCGTAGTGGTCTTTACAATACTGATCGTACAGCGGGCTGAAAGATACACAGCGAGACACAGCAGAGAATAAACTCGAACGGCAAGATGGATGAAACCTGGACTGCATTAGTGATGGTGTAGGCTGGAGTACAGTCGGAAATTATTCTGTAGCTACGGGTGCCCGATCATCGCAGAATTCATAATCACGATTGTTCTTGGTCAATAAAGAGATCACGGTTATTAAACACGATTATTATTAAACTGATTGACTTTGGAATCGTCAGGCATTTATTGAACTTTAAAAAAAAGAACCGTTTCAGTGGATTTCCTTGTATCCACTGTATGAAATTATATATATAATTAATTAGCTCACTATACCTCTACATGTACTTTCCTTACTTATTCGAGCTATGGATAGCTACTTACATAAAATTTCAGCGTTTTCCGCATCTCTTTTTACTGTATTGATATCTCTCTTGTAAGCTAACGAATCGTATTGCCAGAAATGAACTTTAAACTTCCTTAACTTCCGGTTTAGATCAGCCTGTAATTTCTCACTATTAGTGAGCTCTAGGCAGGAAATGACCGTATTAAACCAGCCGTCATGACGCTAGAGCAAACGAGCCAAATGATACCAAACGTTACTTGTACCGAGTCGGACTCCTTCAAACCAAATTGTTTCCAAACGGCTGAAAGGGTTTTATCTTTCTTGTCGACCAAAGGCTCTCTTTCTGTCACCTTGGCTCGAGCTGAACTAAAAATGCAGCAGCCTGGTGGGGAGAGAGTTTGGCCTTTTAGGGAGGGTCAAAAGCGCGCCGCTGTAAAGAAAAATGTCACGCGGTTTTGTAAAAGACAAAAACGAGAACGTTGCGGAATGGAACGCGGCACAATAACCGATTTATCTCGATTGTGTTGTTTTCGTAATCGTCGGAGGCCATAACCGAAATTGAAATCGAAAATCCGATTAATCGCACAGCCCTATCTGTAGGATCATGTTGCATTTATTTTCTTTTTTTCAAAATTGAAATGAGTCTTTAAAAAAAAGACTTTTCACTGTCTGGACAGTGTATTAATTCACTGAAAGCAATTCACTTCAGATAATGCAGCCCAGCAAACATGTATCTACATTATTTACACCAAGCAGATGCCTGAAACTCACTTGCACTCGCCGCTGCTCATCTGACAGTCGAAACCATCAAAGAGGCAGCCAGCGTTGTGACACTGTTTGTCACAGTGTCCGTTGTTGAAGTAGCGCCAGCACTGCAGCGAAGCCGGGCAGTTCTTCCATGGATCGTGGAAGTTGAGCGAGCAGTCGCCGCCGTCCCACTCGCACTCGTAGCTGTTGCAGGTGCTGTCGCAAAACCTGTTGCCCTTCTTAGACGCACACTCAGCTACCGGGCAGCTGGCAACCACTTCGGGCGGTGGAGTGATGTTTCGGCCGATGCCGCCGAAGAAATTGTAATCCAGAATGTGGCACAACGGGCCGTTGAACGTCTTTGGGCACACACAATGGAAGTAGGGTGCCTCTGGGTTGGCTTTGCACGTGCCTCCGTTGTAGCAGGGCTTGGAAGTGCAGTACCCATCAGATGTGTGCTGGCACTCGGGGCCACTAAAGCCTGGTAGGCACTGACACAGTGGGGCTTTCTGGCCTGAGATGCAGGTGCCACCATTGTGACAGTGTAGACTGCCACACGAATAAGCGTCATACTCGCAGGTTGAGCCAGCGAAGCCCTGAAAAAAAGATGAGAGTTTGTACTGCACCTCAGCAAAGGAAAGAAATGAACAAAAAAACCTCATTATCACAGTATTGTGATCAGTTGACTCTGTTGGAAAAATGAATATGGTCAAATTCTAGACAAATAAATGCTACCCTATAGCCAAAAATGCTTTCCGTTTTTTTTCAGGTATCTATTACGTAAAATTATTACTGAAAAAAAAGGTGCATCTACTGTATTTGAGGTGACACGCCCTTGACATTGAATTGGGATGCGCTAAACAAATAAAAAGCATTTGTTTCGGTGCAGAAAGTCATTTCGAGATAGATCTTATCATTCATAAATGTGTCACTTACTGGAGGACATTTACAAATGAAGCCATGGGGAGTGTTACTGGCTACAGCACAGGTCCCTCCATTTCGGCACGGTTTGCCCTTACAGCCATCGAACACAGTGTCACAGCGCAGACCTATCAAAAAAAAACATAGATGTACACTACAGGTCAAAGGTCTGGAGACACTAGACTGAAATGTTTCTCATGGTCTTAAAAACCTTTTGATCTGAAGGTGTATGATTAAATGTGTTAAATCGGTGTTGTAGACAAAAAATGATTGTGCCAACATATTCATTTCTTTCATTAGAAAACTAACATTTTATTTACAAAAAATATTTTTTTAAATGGATGACTTGAGGCGAAATATTCCGAAAAGCAGCCAGTAAGTGTCGAGCATAGGTGGGAACTCCTTTAATACTGTTTAAAAAGCATCTCAGGGAAATTCCTCAAGAAATCAGTTGAGAAAATACCAAGAATACACTTCTGAAAATTTTAAGCAAAAAGGGGGTTTACTTTTTTTTTTAACTTTTTTTGAAGATACTAAAATATAAAATTATTTTGATTTATATTGGATTTTTATCACAACATAATTCCCATAGTTCCATTTGTATTACTCCAGAGTTTTGATGACTTTATTATTATTCTAAAATGTAGGGGGAAAAAAATAAAGAACGAGTTTAAACTTTTGACTGGAACTGTACATCAGCCGCTCATTATCGAACTCCACGTTATCACTGAAAATGAAATGAGTTAACGAACAAGCTCTATGATGGTGGTAATATCAATGGACGGAGAAAAGAGAATAGACATAAGATAATCCACATGATTGCACCTGTGTATCCGGTGCGGCACTCGCAGCGGTAATTGTTGGTGAGCTGGACGCAGCTGTGGGTGCCGCGTGGGTCGCAGGGGTTAGACAAGCACTCGTTGACATCTCCTTCACAGCGTTCTCCCACGTAGCCAAGTGGACACTCGCAGTGGTAGCCGCCAACACGGTCCACACAGCGTCCCTTGTTAAAGCACTTGGGCTCCTGGGTCACGGGGTCAGTAAAAGGTGTGCAGTCATCGATGTTGATTTCACAGTGAACACCTGGAGCAGAATGTGGAGAGAGTATTAGGAATAAGATCTAGTACCAGGCTTGTGCTGATAATACTCAAAGCTCTGATATGAGTATCATAACAAACGTGGAAAAAAAATACGATTGTATAGTATTGTTTTTCCCTCTGTTTACCTGTAGTATCCAATTATATTCCTGGCCTTTGTACACCCAGGAAAAAAAAATCAATCACAGAGGAAAAAAAGTCTTACTAAGCTGACTACTGTCTGCTAATTAGTGAAGTGTGGGATGAACAGATTGACAGAGGAAGTAGCTGACCTTGAGTTCCTCTGGGACAGGAGCATTTGTAGGCATTGACGAGGTCGATGCAGATGCCCCCGTTCTGGCAGGGCTGCGAAAGGCACTCATTGATCTCATTGGAGCAGTTTACTCCATGATAACCTGGCAAACACTGCGAGAGAGGAAGGGAAAAAAAGTGTAAACTGAATGCCAAAATATAAAGAAACATCTTCTTGTTTACCTGGCTTTGGTCCGCTATCTTAACAGACAAGCGGTTCCTAGTCAATTGGCTAACTATATTAGGTTCATAACATATATAGTTGCAATCAAAATGATTCAACCCCCATTGCAAATCAGGTTTATTGTCAAAATGTACAGACTTTCAGCTGTTTGCAATGAACAAATCAAACAAAAGCAACTGAAATAGCAACTGAAATAGATAAACACAATGAATGCTTCAAGTGGTTTCCCCAAATTCAACTGAAAATGCAACTTATAATGACTTCTCCAGTTTCAAAATTATTCAACAGCTGAATGTCTGTACAATTTGGACAATAAACCTGATTTGCAGTGGGGGTTGAATCATTTTGATTGCAACTATAGGTCAATTGGTATTTTGCATACAAATACCCCAGTCCAGCATTGGGTGCAAATCAGAAAGCATACATGTGAAAACAGCCTAAGAATGCCAGCTTTCCTGCTCATATAACATGTTAAAATAAAGCAGTGAGAAGCTATTCTTAAATCAGCAAGGAAGCTGGGAGTAAAGAAACATTAAGTACCACTGTGTATCATTTCATTGTGTATCAGCTTACCTCACAAGAATATCCTCCTAAGTAATCAGTGCATGTAGCTCCGTTCTGGCAAGGGTTGGGGATGCACTCGTCCACCTGCTCCTCACAGTAGCTGCCAGTGTATCCTGCCTGGCACTGACAGTAGTGTGTGTTTCCAGCATCCAGACACTGACCAGAGTTACGGCACAGTCTGGCAACATCCACACCTACAGAGCAGACCAAGAGAAATGAAATAAGGGCAAGACATAATAAGCAAAGATGTTTGGGTGCAGCCTAGAATATACAGTAAGCAGAGAGTACACTTGCAGAGAGAACTGTATTCACAAACACACACATAGACCCTACCTCGCTGCTTGGCTGCCACCTCACAGGAGACGCTGGGGACGTCACAGTAGAGGCCAGTCCAGCCTGTCTGACACTGGCAAGTGTACGTAGTGCCGCTCTGTCTGCAGATACCCCCGTTCTTACACGGAGACGGCTTACACCAGTTCACCAGGTCCTGAACGGCACAGGGGGCACGATTTTAAATGGTCCTTATTCACTCATTTATTCAGGTGTGTTGGGTTATAGGTTGAGTCCCCTGATTTACCTCACCGATTTAATATGTGTGTTAGAAAAAGAGTTGCTTTCTCATTTATAATATTACTGACAAACAGTTGACTTTTCAGTGTCATCAGATTACATACTGCAGACAGAGGGTTGTACCTGGCAGTTGAAACCGTGGTAGCCATGAGGGCAGGTGCACTTGTACGTGCCATAGCTGTCCTGGCATGTGCCACCATTCATGCATGGTTTGGAATCGCATTCATTGATGTCATGCTGGCAGTAGTTGCCCGTGAAGCCAGCCGGACACAGGCAGCTGAACGTGTTGATGCCGTCCACGCAGGTGCCACCGTTAAAGCAAGAACTGTGACAAATATAGTAAAGGGTTTTGTAACATCATGTACTGTGTAAACAATCTCAAGAATCTGTACAATCTGACCACTTTCCTTATATGGTCAGTGTTTCTTGCTCTCGTTCCTGTTGCCATGACATTTAATTAAATCACACCTGTCGCATTAATCCTGCCTAGCTCGGCCTATTGTGTACGCTGTAATTTGGAATAATTCTTAGCAGATCCTGAATAATATGCTTTATACCACAGCGCCACTATATTGGTTGCTGGATCAGAATCTGACTGGTCAGAAGTTGTTGATTCATTTTCTATAACAGCAGCTCTGACAACACCGCAATTCAAGTCACAGGTTTATATTAATGCACTCATTCTAATAGGCCATTTCATATATCATATATGTAAATGATATAAAGAGAGGCTAGTGAGGGAATGAGTATTTATAGCCGCTATAACATAAGTGAAATCAGGAACTAATCTCACAGATGTTCCACACAAAGTACTGTACAAAAGTCTTAAACATACGCAAAGAAACACTGACGCCTTCAAAAATAATGAAATTAAATGCTGCTCCAGTAAAAAAACATACTATAAAGAGCAGTGAACAGTAATAAATGAAACAAAGGCAATTTTTGGTGTGACGATCCTTAAAATAGTCTCAGGTAGAATTAGTGCAGTTTATAAGGAAATGAGCTGAAAGTGTTATTGAGCATCTTGCAGAAGCAGACACGGTTCTTCTGGAGACTTTGACTGTCACACTTGCATCTTATTTTTGCAAAATCCAGCAGCCTTCATTATGTTTTTTGTCTGAAAAGTGTCTCCGACATCCTTAATATACTGCCTTCTTTACCATACCAACATTTTTGGTAACATTTAATTTTGTGCTGGAAAACTAATATTTGGGAAACTGAAAAGTTATTTGCACTGACCCGATAATGTAGTCATAAAATAAAATAAAGTTTGTACTAAACAAATAAGGTGCCTAAAACTTTTGCACAGTACTGTACGCTTCACAAATGTTTTTGTTGGCAAGTTGCTACGGTTTAAGAGGAATAAAACAGGACTGCAATGCTCATTTTGTTTTTTGCCTGTTTTTGATCCCAGCTAAAGAGTTTAGTATGACCCTTTAGTTCCCCTAATAAATCTGCTTCGAGTATACACTGCCTTCAGTTTCCATTCCCACCCATTCTAAGTATTTTGTTTGGTCATATCCCAACTATTTGGGGAAAAAAAAGTTTTTGTCTATCCTGTAGTTGCATGGAAGATTGTCCACCAAAGGGCGTGCCAGTGGGTAGTACAAGCACAAGTATAATGGCAACTCGGTTTCCAACACAACCATGATCGTACAGTATATCACACCTAATCTTCCGCCAGCTCTCTTATACACCTTCAAAGAGGTGTTTCCATAACGAGGCATGGTCCTGAATCAGATGTGGTTTTTTTGTACTCACCGTAAGAAAAAATCTTAAAGTTAATTGGAAATGCCTGAGACAATTGACCATGAAACCGTGAACTCAGCGTGTTTAAAGGTTGTGATTTACACATCAGAACCTGACTCCGCTCGAAAAAGAAAAAGCAAATGGGTTTTACCTCTCGGTGCAGTCTTGTGTGTTGGTCTCGCAATGAATGCCGCTGAAACCAGGCAGGCACGTGCAGGTGTAGCTGTTCACGCAGTCTGTGCAGTTGGCTCCGTTCTTGCATGGATTGCTCTCGCATTCGTTGATGTCCTCCTCGCATTTAGGACCACGGAATCCAAGGAGGCAAGTGCATGTGAATGTGTCTACGTCGTCCTTGCAGAAGCCACCGTTACTGCACGGGTCTGGGTGAAACAGGAATGGGGAATGCATGCATCGATGAATAAGCAAGAAAGAAAAGGCCCAAAGTGTGGAAAAAGAGTAGGATACGGGCTTACTGGGCTTGCAGTCGTCAATGTCTGTCTCACAGTTGCGGCCGGTGTAGCCTGACTTGCAGTTGCACTCGTAGCTGCCGATGGCGTTCTGACAGATGGCGCCATTGAGACATGGGTTTTTCACACACTCGTTGATATCAATCTCACAGGTCTGACCTGCAATAACAGGAAAGGAAATCAGTGCAACAAACATGCAACAAATGTACTTGGACTTCCTTTAAAAGCGTTGGAGTATTCGATTATAACGAGCAGATCGCACGCTATTGTCGATACAACTTTTCTTATTTATTTTGCTGTGTTGCTCTGTGCTTACTAACCTTGCCAGCCTTCAGGGCACACGCATGAGAATCTCTCGTAATCTTCTGATTCCTTACACGCCCCACCATTCTTACAGGGTTTGGGACTGCAAGGGTCTAACAAAGTTTCACATTTCTCACCTGTGAATCACAAAACACAACCTGTTTTAACACAACGCAGCTGGCTCGAATGATTCCTAGCATTTATTAGTGCACTTTGTCCGTTTGCGCTGCTGCTTTTGGATCTTCCTGCAAAACAAAACCTAAAGAACGGAACTAACCCGGAGGAAGACGCTCTCGCATTCTTAACAGCACTATATTTAGTTAACGACACTGGATTTGGAAAAAGCCCTTTAAAGATTCGCCCCCTCTCAGAGACATTAGCATTTGATCAGTGGTGAGAAGAGCTGGGTGGCCTCACAGCCCGTCTTCCTATCTGTTTCCACGATACCAGGCCCCTACAGGAAGCTGACAGGCCTTTCCGCCCATTGTCTTTCCATTTGCTTTTCTGTGAGAGAGGAAGCAAGGCAAACAGGAAATGTGTCAGGCTACTGTTCCCACCCAGCCTGGACCAGGACCCGCTTGTTATTCCAGCTCCAACTCGGTGTGGAAAGAAAAAACAAAAAGGCTCTGGAAATGAACATGATTTCAGTTCGAGGCTGCGAATGATCCTGTCTGTTTTGTAAAATAATACAGAGAAAGGAAGGAATGTGGACTCTTCTGCAAACACATTCCCATACTGTTATCTGCAGCACTTGCATATACTCAACAGGCCAGGATGACCAAACAGGCAATCAGCTTGTGGGGAAAGGAAAAAGGAAGCACTGTTGCTGAACCGAGCGCAGAGAACATGACCTTGGGAGCACGTTTTTCGCATCTCTGTATTTTGGAAGCGGATAAGCTAGGAAAATGTCAACGAAAACTTTGCTGAAAAATGTCAACCTCAAGATGTGGAATGATAAGAAATCATCAAGCTCGTACCAGTGTAAGGCAGCACGCAGTTGCATTTGTAGCCAGCCACATCGTCGATGCAAGTCCCCTGGTTTAAGCATGGGTTTGAAGCACACTCGTTAATGTTCGTCTGGCAGTTAGGACCTGAGAAAAAAAGAAATAAATCATGGAACCCGGATCAGTTTGACTGAGGCTACGAATGGAGCCACCACACAGGTGTATATTAGTGACACTAATTGAGCAGCACTAACCGCTGAAGCCAGCTCGGCAGGTGCACACATAACCGCTGGTCATGTCCTTACAGGTGCCACCGTTCATGCAGGGGTTGGACTCGCACTCGTTGTTGTTGATGTCGCAGTTGGTGCCGCTCCAACCCGAATCGCACATACAGTTGTAACTACAGACAAAAAGAGGTGGAAGTGAGATATTACTGTTCTACCACTCAATTTTTAAGATAAGAGAAATAAGTCGCTCTCAGACCTCACGCACCATCAGCACAATGACAAAAGGATTCTATTTCTAGCTGTTATCAGTGTGTGGTTTTAACAATGTACTGAGAAAAGAACAAAATCCTTACGAAGAAAACTGAGAAATATGTTTTTGTAGAACAATTGTGTGTGTTCTTTAGGGAAAGGCATTTGCAAATTAAGCTCTAAATCCTTCTGTGGTTTTGCATTACAAAAGTGTGGATCAAAGTAAACATGTAAGTGCCTCAGGTTCAGCCTGATTGCACGTGAGTAGCATAAAGGTTCCCGAACATGCATTTATCCGTAATTTTTTTTTTTTTTTGCTTCAGTACTGGAAAATTGAATAAAACTACAAGAAAAAATGACACTCTCATTTTTCATGTGTGACAGATTTGAACAACTGCCCTTAGACCCTCATTATAGTTTTGAGTGAATTTGGACTGAATGGTTTACTCTTCTTTCTTAGCACAGGAAAACGTTGAAAATATTATTAACTTAGGGTTATTATACGTGACAGATGAGCTGGATGGATAGAAAGTTAAGAAAACACTGGAGTTTTCCTTTAATAAGTGAAACAAGGACGTCGTACCCATTGACTTTGTCTTCGCAGTGTCCATGAATGCATGGGTTACTGAGACACTCGTTGAGTTGAGACTGACAGGTGGGGTCATGATAGCCATCAAGGCACTGACAGGAGAAACCGTTGACTCCATCAATACACGTTCCTCCGTTTTGACAGGGGTTGATGGCACACTCGTCGATATTGATGTTACACATTTTGCCTGTGAACATTTAACATTATGAGTAAAATGACCAACTCAGACATAACACGTATATAAATCCATTTATTTCCTTTCCTGACAAACTGAATCGCCTCATTCACTGATTGTTTTTTTTTTTGTGCACCGGCTTTTTGCCGCCACTTGAAGCAGCGACACCGTTCAGCCGACGCGAGGCACAGCATGAAAAGGGAGGTTTCGTTTGTCGCTCTTCTTTAAAGCGCCCGCCAACTTTCCCCTTTTAAAAGATCGGCTTACACAAATCTTTCGCAAATCTTTTGTCCTTTAAACTCCCCAACCCCCCAGGTGCCTGGCAGCTCTTTCCGCTGAATGGGTAAGCAGGGGAGGTTGCATGTCGGAGCGCCAGGAGGGGGATTGGGAGGGAGTGTAAGGCAACACCGCAGCCAGACTGTGTACTCGCTGGCCAGCTGTCCCTCCACACCCTTGTTTGTGGTGAACTCACCTGGGGAGGCTTTTGTCGGCACCCATTCCCCACTGCCTTTATCTGATCCACACAGGTTTAAAAAAAATAAAAAAAATGCAGCTAATACATATTTCGAGTATAAAATCAGTCAATAAACAGCGTTTAGTTGCACTATCTATCAACTTAGACACGATCCGTGTGTATTTCCAGAAGCAACTGACCTGTGTATCCCGGCTTGCAGGCACACTCGTATCCGTTGATCTTGTCAATGCACTTGCCATAGTCACATGGGCTGCTCTTACAGTCGTCCAGATTGACCTCACAGTTAACGCCTGTGAACCAAAATCCAGTCAAGCTCTACAGCAAAAATTATTCCAAGAGACACTGTCGATGCAGTAAGCTTGATATATACGTGTATACTTTGCATCTAAACCACAGCAGGCTGTAACAGAATTCCATATTACTTCCTCACCTGAGGTTCCGCTAGGACAAACACACAGGTAAGAATTTGCCCGGTCCTGACAGGTGCCTCCGTTCTGGCAGGGCTGGCTCAGACACTCGTTGATGTTGGCTTCACACAGTCGACCGGAATAGCCCAGGTGGCACTGGCAGGTGAATCTGGCCAGGCCATCCTTACAGGTGCCGTAGTGACACGGATTGGACAGGCACTCATCGATATCAGCCTCACAGTGCTGTCCTGTGTAACCTGGACCATAATAGAGAATACTTTATACTACTGTGTTTCTCAACGTTCTGTTTTTGTATACACATCTAATATAGTTCTGTTAACATGGTAAAAAGTCTGTACAGGCAATATCTCATGACACCTACTGTACAAATCAGAGCTTATCTGTGATGTGCTAAGAGAAAGCAGGTGAATAACTTTACTTGTCAGGCATGAAAATGCCCCTGTGCACAAAGCAAGGTCCATAAAGAAATGGTTTGTCCTGGTTGGTGTGGAAGAACTCTAGGGGCCTGCACAGAGCCTCCAGAAAGTCTTGCCCAACATCAGTGCCTCATCTCACTAATGCTCATCAAAATCTAATGTAAAGCCTTCCCAGAAGAGTGGAGCAAATCCATATTAATGCCCATGGCTTTGGAATGGGATGTTCAACAAACACATATGGGTGTGGCGTTCAGGCGTCCACATACTTTTGGCCACACCATGTATGTATATACAGTATGAGCTGATTCATTAGATTCGGCAAAGGCAAATCCATTTTATCAAACAATAAAACACTGTATAGTTATGGTTAGATTAGACAGTAGTGGACAGTTTGTTATTGTAATGATATAATAATGACAGAGGGAATAGTTTTTATTGAATGTAAGCTTTATTACAAAGTGTGCTTTAATTCAGTCCTGGTAGTACGTCTTGGGTCGTACGTTCGTCTTCATATGAGAATTACTTTGCTAAAGAGACGTTGACACCTCCTTCTGAACAGAAGCGCGTGAGAAAGATGTGAGCCGCATCATGTTTCCGTTTCTTAATGTAATATTTACATAACAAGAACTTTGGACTTGAATAAAAAGAAAAATATACCGAACATGTAACGTAAACATAGCATAAACATAACATTAAATGACATTGTTTACGAAACTATCTAAACTAGACTGCCTGTGAGGAAAAATGACGATGCGAGGCAGCAGATTGGTCATTTTGTTTGATAGCCGACACGGGTTGCCTTATTATGCCTTATTCAACTTGTAACATTCACGAAGGTGAAAAAATTCAGAATTCCATCAATCTCCATCTCCAAACTATGGAAAACAATGCTTATATAATGTAAAACTGAAAGGTTTTAACACACTTAACTGTTTGGTTGCATTGATGGAAGGTTTCGTAATAATAATGTCTTCTATAAAGACATAGCGTCTGCATTTAATGCATCAAGTAAGCTAAATGTAATCCTTTTTAAAACTTAACCTAACTGTAAGACCAAATCTGCAGCTATGAGATACATTTTTAGATATCTAGAACCAAGAACAAATGAAAAATATGTATCATTTATGCTTATGTATGTTTACATTATGATTTTTCAGCATAGACAGCAGAAGTCTTTGCATTAAGCGCTTACGTTTGGAAGAAGGTATTTAAGCCTATTTTACACCAGAAGTGTGCGCACCAAGCATACTTTTATTTCATATCGAGAAACACTATAAAGTAAAATGAAATATTTATGTTATTTAGTGAAGTTTAGGTAGTGGGGTTTAATTGAAATAGCTAACTCTGTGCAAGAAATAAATGCTCCAGTCTCTGTTAGTTGAAGTGTCTCAGAGCTCAGTGTCTCATTAATTCTGGCATAAAATGAACTTAAAAGGCCACAGTGATTAGCATGAAGCAACATGCATTGAAAGCAAAGCCACCAGAGTGTAGCATAATATATATGCTATGTAAAATGGTCTAAAATGTAAAAGATGTCATTTAAGGCAAATGAAACATTTTAAGGACCCACACGCCCCCTGTATATGCTTAAAATAAGAGAAAAAGCATTATTTCATTTGAACATTGAAATAAAAAGTGTTTAGCAATTGGTCTCAATACCCTCAGTGCATTGGCAGGTGTACATATTGGGCCCGTTGATACACTTGGCGCCATTTTTGCAGGGTGTGCTGGCGCACTCATCGATGTCAACCTGGCACTGGTTCCCAGAATATCCTGAGAAGAGAGGCAGAGTGAGGGAGGAGTGAGAAGAGGGGGGTGGACAGGGTGAGAGGGGGATGATAAAGAAGGTAGACCGCCTTTAGGGTGAGCTCTCCAGACCACACTTGCTTCATTCCACCACTCATCTACACAATCCCCAGCTAGGCTTCATTAACATGTCCCCATACTGCTCAATGTTTTTCCTCTCTCTCGCGCTCACGGTTCCTCCTTTTTCAATAAATCGTCATAGGGAGGAGGAGAGGAGGTTGTTAAAAAAAAAGAAAGGGGTAAAAAAAAAAAAAAAAAACCTTCCAAGGCCTCCTGACCAAGGGCACCAGACAAAAGGGAACAGTCCATTCAATGGTATGCAAAGCTGCACTGGTTGCCTCCTTTGTCCTGAAGAACTTTTCCATCACAATGTGCATTCTCTCATCCTGCCTTGGCCCCCTCTTTACCTCCATACCGCCAAAAAGATCTCTGCCACCTATAACCTTTCACTATTCAGTCAGCTCATCATTCAGGATCAACAAGCAGGCCACTTCTAGTTATAATTACCTCAAAAGTACAGTCTGTGCCCAGGTTCTGCTTTCAAAACCCTTAAGTTATATTTAAAATACTTGAATATTGTCATTGTTGAAATTAGAAATTGCCATCTGCTGCAGTGTAAATAGCACCAGCACTCATCCCAGTGGAAATTCCTTTGTCGTGGTGTTCCAGAGCTACCTAACAATCCAACAGGGATTTCCTCCAGGCCACTAAAATGGCACATTTCAAAAAGCTCTATTGTGGTTGCCATGGTCTCGCTATGTATGCCATTCAAAAGCAACCCTGCCCTGCATTCTGAACAGTGCTCTAATTTGCATCTGAAGACAGAGTAGAGTGGCCTGGACTCCGTTCCCCAGCTTACCGTTCCTCACAAGTCCCAAGCACTTTGCTCAGGGACCCCACAAGCCTCTCATCCCCTCATCACAGAATCCTCGCAGCATACCTCGATTAGCCCAGTATTTATGCATGAATTCCTCTGTATCACAAATGCATTCCACCCTACAAGAAGTGGTCGCTTTTCTGTACGATAATCCTCTGATCTGCTTTTATGACATGCTTGCTACTTTACAACCGAAATTACTTCCACTTCATTTGGGATGAATGAACAAAATAAAAGTAAAATAAATCCTTTGGAGGGAACGCTGGAGATTCACAGTTCAAACAGCAATGCGTGAATGAACCTTACACCTGATTATGTGATCTAACTGGAATACTTCCCCAAAGTGTTAATCGGTGACATACAAGCATACTTTCACATAAGCGTACTCACTTTCTTATGCCAGATACTTTTGATAAAGTCAATTTTCCTTTTGAGAGCAAGTCTGCAAACTTAGTAGAAATAGATAACATTTCAGAATCCTTCTATATGGATTTTTTTTTTTTTTTTGCAATTTGGTTGGAGCTAGCTAAGCCAGCCTGAGGGCAGGATTATGTTTCTCCTCTCTGTGCTGTCCAGGGGTTGAATGGCCCCCTAGCGCTTACCTTTGGGACACTCGCACTGGTAGTTGTTGATCTTGTCGATGCACTTCCCATTGTTGAGACAGGGCATGCTATCACACTCGTCTGTATTGATCTGGCAATAGACTCCCTCATATCCTGTTAATTAGCACAGAGAGACAGGCTTAGATAGTTTTAGTCAGAGAATTCAACATGGCTTAATGACGTGATCAGATTATTTTCTCTGTCTAATATAGGGTTTTCAGATACCATAAACATATCTTACAATACTGTACCAGCTGAAGTATCACGATACCATGTGATATTGTGTTCCTTCATTAATTCAAATCTACAAACTGAACCAAATTCACAGAAACACATAGATTTAAAAGAAAACAGACAGACCGGGCTATTGGGAAAAAACTCAAGAACAATCATACAATTGGCAAGTGACTAATGAAATGTGCCACATATTTCATCTATTGTTCCCTAGAGCAATGAAATCATGCAAATGGAAGTTGTCCTCAGAGTGAGAATGAACACAACATTAGGAATAAATAACTGAATTTGGAATGAACTCGCGGCTAATTTCACAGGATTCGTACAGTAGCTTCGTTATGAAATTCCAGGACTTTCAAGGACTTTTCAAGTGCTATTTTTTTTGTTGTTGTTTTCAAGGACTATACAAGAGATGTCCTTCAAACATATTATTTCTTCTTTTTAAATTTCTTTTTTTATTATTAAAAAATAACAATAAATTCTGGACTAAATTTCCATTTCACAGGCATTGCTTTGTCTTTACCATAACGTCAAGATGAGTGACAGGAACACTGTTGCTAACATCTTTCAATGGAAAATTGCTAAACATCGCTAGATGATGTCATTCGCTATTCGTATTGGTCTTTTGCATTCTGCCTAGTGTCGGCCCTTTACATCTGTTTGACAACGGCTGTGCTGTGATTTCAGCTATATGTAAAATCACTCCGAGAGAAAGCTAGAAGCGAATGAATGTGCTGCTCCTCTCTTCCACTCACTGAACAGAGTACCCGTGGGGGGATGGGCTCATGCTTGCAAGGCAGCACTGGCTACTCTCTTCTATGGAAAATAGATAAGGTCACTAGATTTGTCGTTAGGTGCTTTTTTGAGGAAAAAAGGAGTCTGAAAAGTGGACCGGAGCTGTCTCTGTCAAAATGAGTGAGTGAATGGCAGAAGGAGGGGGAGGGACTGCAGCGGGGTGTCATATTTAGAGCGAAAGGATTGCGTTCGTGTTCCGTCCAAAAAGAAACACTTTCAAATTATTTCACGATTTCGTATTTATTGATTTTTTTTTTAGAATTCATTTTAGAATTTGTTTTCCAGTACTTACATTTTAAAACGCCTAATTCAAGCACTTCAAGCACCTTGGACAAGCCCTGAATTTAGTATTTAGACACAGCGGTTAGCGTAACATTAGCTCGATTGTTAGCAAACAGAAAATCTTTAAATATTAAACTAAAGAATTTAGGTTAAATGTTTTTAACCTTTGTGTATTCTGCAAAAGCGGTGAGATGTGTCGTTTTAGATGCAGTGGCATCTGCGCTAATTTGAAGCTTTAGTACCGGTATACCGTGCAACCTTAGTCTAACATACCAAACGGAGGACATGTAAACTGAGCCAAAAATCATTATTATAATGTCAGACATTATAATGCACTGACATCATTAGGCACACAAAAAACATACGCTATCCTGAACTACTATGTGTGTGTGTCACTGTTCACCTTAGCATGTTTACACTGACTGTTTGTTTCTTTACCTGCCATGCAGATGCAATGGAAGCCTCCGATTTGGTCCAGGCAGGTAGCATCATTCTGGCACGGGCTGGACATGCACTCGTTGACGTCGAGTTCGCATCGAGCCCCCACGTAGCCCTGAAGACACTTACACTGGAATGAGCCTTTGGTGTTCAGACACTTCCCAGCATGCTCACATGGGTTTGAACCTATAGAAAGACAACCAAAAGACTACATGCTAATACGTCCTCTATGATAAAATTGACAGAAGCAGTGATAGCTGGTTGTGATATGAATCTAATTGAATATCTATCTATCTCGTTTATCCCAGCCATCAATGCTTAGATGTAGAGTGTCTTGGATGTAGAGTATATTTTTCTCTCTAAAATGTGTTAAAGTGGTTACCTAAGGAGCATTCATCAACATCCTGGTCACAAGCTAAGCCAAAGTATCCTGTTGGACAGGTACAGATAGCCTTGCCATTGACTGGGTTTGTGTCACAATTCGAGCCTTTCTGACAGGGGTTACTAATGCAAGCATCATCCAAATGACACAGCAAACCTGGATTAGAAGGAAATGAAATGGTTAATAATATACAATAGTATATAACTAAAAATGTACACAATGTATAAACGCAAAGTGAAAAATAATGACCTGTGCGTCCAGGTGGGCATTCGCAGACAAAGGACGCTACGCGATCATGACAAGTTGATCCTTTGTGGCAGGCGGCATCAACGCAATCATCGATATTCTTGCTGCAGTCATCACCTGACCAGCCGTTCACACACACGCAGTTGTATCCACCTTGAGTGTTGAGGCAAGTGCCACCATTCTGACAGGAGTTGGGCATCAGGTCGCACTCATTGACATCTTCGGTACAGAACTGACCTATCAGGGAACACAAGACCCAGAAGACCCATGATACACATGCTAAATAAATCCAACCAGAGTTAGCAAGCTAAAGCCATCTCGTGATTGTGGCTCTTTAGAAACACTGTAATTTATCACAGAATACAATGACGCACAATAAATGTATAGGATTCGTACCGGTCCATTCCGGTTTGCACTGGCAGTTATAGGTGTTCACCCCGTCTACGCAAGTTCCTCCATTAAGGCAACGGTGGTCTGGACAGTCATCGATGTTCTCCTCACAGTTTTGGCCACTGAAACCTGTGAAGATGGATGTTGCTTCTTTAATCAACATGCTTAAGTGTTTTGAGTTTGTTCATTCGACTAGTGGAAGGAAAGTTTAAATTCAAACATTCAACGTTTCCACAGTTTATTTTGTTGGATTTTGAATATTTCAGGTAGCTTTCAAATAACTGTTAGTCTTAACGAAGGGATACGGTGTTTGTGAAACCCACTGTTACACACTAAAAGTGTGGTTAATGGTCTTGTGGTCGACCGTTTTCTTTTTCTGGGAACAATGGCAGTGCCAGGTCTCAAGTCAGAGACACCAGCGACAGCAGAGTCAACTGACAATAACCACAGTTTCCTTTGACTTTTACAGCAGTTATGAAACATTCCTGAATTACTATTCTTTATATCCTCATATCAGTGGTATATGAGCAAATAGATTTTTTATCCTAAGTACAGAATTTGTTACTTATTTTTGGAATCCTGGATGAATTGAATGAAGAGGATAAAGCCTACATGCTGTCTACTATCACTATCGTTTTGAGTTCTGCATGGATAAAAAATTTTTTGCCCAATTTCACCATCAATCTTAGATTTTCTGAGTCATGGTCACCCATGTAGTTGGAGAACTTATAAGGACAACAGCCAGTTACAGAGATAAGGGGAAAAGGATAAGCCGTATGCCAATAAACACTATACACAAGGAGTAGGCAGCATAAATTCAGACCGATTGGAGAACTCTGAGAATGATGTTCCTCAACCACATTTTCACGTCTTATACACTTTGTTTGTACATAAACTAACAATAATAACTTCAGCCAGGAAACAAAAAAACAGAACATGCTCTCTGATTATACTATCTACAGTATTGGGATCTTATCATGCTATGTAGTTTGGCCATCGTGAGGGAAACTGTATGAGTTTCTGAGTATGTGGTAAGACCCACGTTTCCATGTCCTCTTAATCCAGAGACAACACCGTGAGGACACTGACCCTCAGACACTTCCTCATGATAAGCGCTAATGCTTTCCTGCCGACCAGTTCACACACACACAGGGTGAACTTACATCAAGCTGACGAGAGGACATGTTAGGAGAGCTAGCCTAGCCAAAGTCTCACACTGGTGGAAAACACTGACACTACAATGTGATTATAAAGGCCAGTTAGCGCTTATAAATCTCTAGTGTCAGTGTTTGACAGTGACAGCAGGCTGCAATCATTTGTTTTGTACACAATTAATAAAAACTAACCAAAAAAAAAGCTAACACTGCCAATGGAGGCTTAGCTTCTTTGGCTAGAAATCAGTAATACGTAACCATCCTAAGATCATGCTTTCCTACCTGGCAGACAGGAACACTCGTAATTTGTGTCTACGATCTGGAGGCAGGTCCCGCCATGATGACATGGTGATGGGCTGCAGGGCTGGTACAGAGTCTCACAGTGTTTCCCCGTGTACTTGGCTGGGCAGTTGCAGCGATAGGTGCCCACTTCGTTCACGCACACACCGCCGTTCTTGCAGGGAGATGGGAGCTGAGCACACTCGTTAACATCTTGTTTGCAAGTCTCGCCTGAGAAGAAAGGCGTGCAGGTGCAGATGTACTGAGAATCAAATATACTGCACTGGCCTCCATTGGCACAAGGGTTTGAGGCACAAGGGTCAGCCTGCTGGCAGTTTTTACCTGTAAAAATGGAATAGTACATAATAGTAGGATATATATATATATATATATATATATAGGAATATAATAGAAATTGAATCTGTAGATGTTATACTCCCCCGGTTGCCTGATTTGGAGGTTAGGTATTTACTGTGAGAAAATATATCATTTAGAAAATAACACATTCTTACCAGTCCAGCCTGGAGAACATTTGCACTTGAATGTGTGGACACTGGTCAGCTCACACGTCCCTCCATTTCCACACGGGGAGCTTCGGCATGGGTTGTCAGTGGGAGTGAGGCACCGTGGGTTCATGTAACCCAATGGACAACGGCAGACATAGTCCACTTTGTTGTCACGGATATTTGGCTGGCAAATGCCTCCATTCCAGCAAGGATTCGACAGGCAAGGGTTGGAATACTGACAATCCGGGCCAAAATATTTGTCAGGACACCTTAAAAAAAACCAGACCACAAGTCAGTGACAAAAATGCTCGGCTGATAAATTACATAAAATATAAACATAGTTAGTGGACATGTTTGTTTGTTATTCTTCCCGTAGGATCCGTGATTTTCACTTTCTAAATTGGCACTTGGCAGCTGATCATAACGAACTGTTAATCCAACTGCTGTAACATCGTAATGTGAAAGCGAACAGATAATTACTTTGTCTTACAAATCTGTATGACATTAAATGTACAGTTTAAACAGTGTATATGAAGGAAGAACCAAACAACCACAAAAAGGAAAAGAAAATTATTACATGGCCACTGAGGTTAAAACCAAAATGGTAGATGGGCAGTGAGGTTGCAGTTTCCCTCACACACACACACACACACACACACACAATCATGAATGTCTGACAACCGCTAAATAACGTGTATACTTCATATACAGCAAAATATTGCTTCTACAAAGGCTTGATATAATAAAAATAAAATTGGCCCTTGAAGCATAAATCATACTTGCTATGGATTCTCACATCTGATATGTATTTTATCTAATAAGCAAAACATCAAAATTCATTCAACTGTTTGGCATTCTGGACCACATCCATAAACCATCACAATTATTTCAGCTACATTGTACCGATCTGAATCTATAAACTGTCAGGTAAAAAAAAAAAAATCTCTTCAACATAAAATATATATGTAAAAAAAAAATCAACATTTTTAACATCGTGGGATTTCACTCAGCTCATTGTAAATTCTGGCTTGCACTTCTATAAAACTGCTGCATGAAAAGCACCAATCATCATCATCATCTCTTAGTAGGAAATTTCTGCATGCCTCAGCTTTTTTGTACCATCCATTCACTCAAAGGACAAGGCAGAGCCTATACCAGAGTCTTTGAACCCTGGACTAACATTATCAGGACTTCAAAGCCCCCTTCCACCTCCTCAATAGCATGTATTCTTCTACAGTAGAAGCTCATCTGAGCATCAGTCAAGAGCTAGGGGCACAAAGGGAATGAACAGCAAACACTGCATAAAAAAAAGAGCCAAACAGACTTCGTAACAGGGGCTGGCTTGGGCATACGCATTCGTCTGATTTTCCTGGGTGACACAAAGAGGGTGCTTTTCCCTACTATGCCAATGTTGAAACGACCTTTCTTTAACATTGAAACCACACCACTGGTGAAAAGCTAAGCATTGTCTTTAAAGCCTGGGGGCAGGCAGTACAAGTTCCCAGTGGTTTGGTCTCTGATCACAACAGGGCCTCTAGCCTGGAGGGAGTGGTATTGTTTTTACTGTTTTTCGATCAGGATTTGGATGGCCAATAATATTATCAAGGAAAAGAAAACAAGCGATAGAAAACCAGGTATGGCAGACCCATTAAAAGCACAGTGAGAACTGCACTCCATCTGCTTCTGCAACCTTTCCTGTGGTTGTCCCACTATCAGTTCCCCCGCACCTATATGGAAGCTACTGTTATAAAACTAACCATGGTTTGTGACGCAATTGAAAATCACAGTCATGCTTACTAAAATAAGTATCCAAGATGTCTCATTGCTTAAGGCTATTGAATGGACATTGAGGAGTTCAAATCCCATTTCCACCAAGAAGTCACTGTTAAATCTATAATCAAGGCCCTTAAGCTGTCAATCATAGAAGAGACAGTGGTGGTCTGTGCTCAGGAGCCTGCATGGTAGAGTATGCTCAGGCTTTCTGGAGCTGCCTTCGGGAGCAGGTGCGCATGTTAATGAGAGCGCGACAGCTGCTGGTCCTAGTACACACCCCCACTCTCCACTTCCCTCCTGGAATATGGCGGCAGAGGCTGAAAGTCCCTGAATAGTGTCCCTGCTGAAAGGCTCCATGAGAAGGGCCATTGTTCGTGCTGCCATTCAAGAGTCAGGCTGAACGCGGTTTGGTCGCCTGCATCCCCTCTGAGTGAGCCTTCAGTTATCGAACCTCTCCTTTCCCTCCCCTGCCTGCCTTCTCTCTCCTTCACTCATTTTCAGATCCTGGGCATGTCATTTTAAACGCCTTCCCGCCAATTTGCTGTCACCAGTCTTGGCGAGGGTTTGCTACTCGTGCCATCTCTAGTCTCCCTAAACTCTTCTGTTCTTGTCACTTTGCAATGTGGACAGAGGTCACTATCCTTGACCAAAAACTCATCAGCCATGTTATGATGGGAAAAGTGGAGAGAAATTTGAAGATAAAACTAGTAGCCAAAGTCAGAGATTTAGTTCTCTCACAGTTTTAACCTGATACTAAACTAAACGAACCATGTCAAGTTGGATAACAAGTCAATACAGGAAGTAGACCTTCTGGAGGTGTTTGGGTATTGGTAGTTCAGATCATGCCACTATTTTGGACATCCCACTAATGTCATGGATGGCATTACTCTTCCAAAATCATCAGTTTGGGATTTTACCGTTGTAGTCAGCTTTATAGGAAAGATCATAGTTTAATAAATTTCTTCGTCAAGAGCTTTAGGAGACATGACTCTATGTTCCACAAAGCAAACAGTCCCAGCATGTCTGAAACGAAAGATATGATGGCTGGTTTAAGGGTTTTTGCAGACAGTCTGAGGGAAGGAGCCTGGTAAGTGAGGAATGTAACCGTTTACACTAAAAATTCGCCCCAGCCTGCGTCCCCATCCCTGACAGCACTTCTCAGTGGAGACTGCTGGCAGCCGCACTTCACAGAGCCCAGCGAAAAATCACACCAGCTTTGAAAACTCTGCTGGTGCTTGCCCAGCCTGGCAAACAGTTCCACGCCTCAGGGGAATGACAAAAGTCAAAATACATGAATGCACATAGTCATCCCCTCCATGTGTTCTGTTAATAAAATACACATAAATGGAAGCGCACAGAAGAGTCGAGCAAAAAAACTTTGGCGGTTTGGTCTTTAATTTGGCAAAAGATTGTCAGGTTGTTGTCAGCATAAAATCCGTCTTTGAGAGACAGTGAATATGCCTCGGGTTTGAGACCAAAGGCATTCGAACTGTATTCTAGCGGGTCATTTGACTTTCAGCAAAATGGAAAATTATTGTGGTTGCACACAAATCATATACAAGTTTTTCATAATAACAAAACAAACTCATCAAATCAGACATTGTGTAAACAGCCATGATTTATTTGATGCTATTTGGCCAGACAGTGACCCTACTAATGTTATTCAATCTTTACTATGCACTAAATAGAAATCTTTGTCCTCTGGCCTGTTATGGGACTCCTTTTCTATGTGGCCACCCGTAGCCCATGACAACAGGTCTTTGCCAGTGCAGCAATGTGCGGTCAGGCTAGAGCAGATGTTTTGCTGACACCTGACCTCTTAACCAGATGAGATACAGGGGGGTTTCCTCCCCCCACGGCCCAATCTGCCATCTGCCATCATGAGGTCGTACAGTGGAGGAGGCTCTGTCTCACACATGGAGTCAAACCATAACTCGGATTTCCTTTCACGGCTGAACTCCTCTTTTCGAATAGGGAGGAAATGTGTGTGCTGCTTTAATGAAACTGCTCAAAGTTCAGTCCGTTTCTTCATCTGTGCTGATAAACAGTGTAAACGTTCATATGTGCTGATGCCATTACCACTGACCTGGAATTTTCATGCCTTAAAGCAAGACTAGAATAACCCTTTTAGTTTGGTAGTCGTTTAGCCCTTTGCAAACCCTCATTTCCTGCAGTTGGGTGTCTAAACACCTTGTCTGATCTTTAGGAAACGATGGCCTCAGGCTCCCATGCACGCTCTGTAATCACTATTTGATGCCTGATCTTCCAAGACCACATCTGTTGGTATTCATTAGAGACATGCTTGTTTATCCCTAGTACTGTAGGACCCCATGGGAAAGGCCCACAATTCCAGGGATAAAGCGAGAAGCGGGCATTAGAAACTCTATACTGACCTAATGAGTGTTACTCCTGATGGTTTTGCAAGTCTGGGAACTATATTACTACATGTCCTTCACAAACGCCTTGGACATAGAGCTGCATTGGACATTTCACAAGGAGGCTTTATCTCCAATATGCAGCATTTCTTTTTTCACATAGCTTCACAAGAATTGCAAAAGACATGTGGTATTTCTTGTGGCAGCTGCCACTGCTACAGCTGAATGGCTTAAACCACAGACAGTAGATATGTATTGTGTGGTACCTAGCAGCATGAATACCTTGATAGTAATCGTTCGTAATGCAATGTTCCACAGACAGATGGCTCAGGTCAAAAGCATCAAATAAAAACAACACGGCTGATTTTTTTTTGCTTGCCCAGCTGTGCATACAGAACTTGATCTGCCACACTTGGCTGTTTGAGAACGTGTGATCAAATGTTTCGCAGAACACAATCTAAGCGTGACCATTTGTATCACATTTATATATCAAGACACAAAAATTTACCATAACGTACATGCTAAATGATTCTGACACTAATGCCTCGTTTAAGACGATGGCTTTCTCTAGTGATATGCTAATAGGCTCGACCTTCTAGTCCTCCCTGGCTCTGGAAGTGCATTTCCTGTATTTGAATGCAAAGGGGAGCACAGAGGAACTCATCCTTGACCCTGTAAACAAAGCTCGCATTGAAGCATCTGAGCAAAGACAAGAGGGTGCTTTCATACAGTACTTATCATAGATGGCCATGGACCAAAATAGTGACTGCTTTGATTGCTCACCCACACATGCCGATACTTGAAAGTCACCTTTGTTAGGCTACATTAAACAAATATATTTACGTTAAAGGTGTACAGACATGTATTTTACAGCTGCTGACATGCTTGCTTTTGAAACAGTGTGACTGATCAAAATATATTGGGCTTAGTGTCAGAGGCTCATGTCTGTATTTATTGACATCTATGGAATTTCTTATGAAATGTCAAACACTATAACATGACTCTCCAAACACACAACTGTTCAAACCTTTTGAATGAGTAATATAAACCATGTGCTTAATAATTTCTTCAGTCATTCATTGTCAGAAACTGCTTTATCCTGGGCAGAGATGAGGCGGAGCAGGAGCTTATCCCGTGGGAGAAATCTGGAGAACCTGGAGGAAACTATGCTTGAGAAATCATGTGCAACATGCCATTGTCCTGTTGTGCTGCATAACTATTGCTGATTGATGATATTATCGCCTGTGGCTTTGAAAGTGGTGGGGGTGTTGAGAAGGAGGCGTGACCAGACATATGTAATGCGTGCTGTGTAAACGTTATGTGATTAAAACGGAAATAAAACCCACTGTAAGCTGGTTACGAGTCGGCTGTAGCTGCAATTGCTTACGTTTAGTCAGTTTAAATACACATGCATGTGCTCTGTGGCGAACAGCAGCAGAGATACTTATAAAATTATTGTTTGGCAAAGTAGCAATGATAAACAACAAACTGTTTCATTTGCTTCATTTAAAACCCCGTTCACGTTTTCGCGAGCAAAGACATCCATGTCTTTATCTGTTTGGCAAGCATGGACTAGGGAATCTGAGATGCATTGAAAAAAGATGTTTTGTTGCTTTTCTCCGAAGTCAGACAGCAGAATATTATGGTTCGTACAGGATACAAAATAGACAAAAAGGAAACTAATATTACGAGATACAACACAATTTGTTTTTGCCGATCTGAAAGCGGCAGACACCACGTTTTCTGACAGACATTTAAATAGTCCAACTTGATAGCCATTGTGATTGTTGGACTCTATTACCGATACTATCGTCACGCGTCCCAAGCCTAGAGGAAACACACAAACACAGGGAGAGCGTTCAGAGCTCTTCTCAGACAGAAACCTAAGCTCAGGATTGGGGGAGCAACACTACATGAGGTACCACCGTGTCACTGATGTCCTCAACAATTAAAAACATAAACATAATAGGTTTAAAAATTACTTATGGGCTCCCAAAATGGGAGATCGGGAGTTTGAATTCCAACTGGCCGAACGAGCAAAACTGTCTGGGTGGGAGGGATGGAATACTCTCTTTCCCCTGTCAATCAGCGAAACGCTTGGGCATGAGCTCCTGTATGCGGAAGACGGCAGATAGAGCTTCCCTCCAAGTGTGTTATTCTGCCCCGTGAGGAAACATGAGCAGCAGTTAGAATAAAGGGAGTTGGCTGGCTTTACATGTCTCGCAGGAAACACATGTTAGCCTTCACCCTTCCCGGTTGGTAGCTGATAGAAGAGCGCTGGCTCATGGGTGGAAGTGGGAGAAAAATGGAGGGGGAAGAAAAAAAAATTGTAGAAAGCTATAAAAATAAAGAAATCCTATGACCCCAGAATATTGTACAGAGCTGTTATTACTGATGATTATAAAACGACTTAGAACACTACTTTACTGAACACTTGGAGGCAGGATCCAAGTTAATGGTATTTCTTTTATATTTGTATATTTTAATGACTGATTGATGTGGCACCAAACTACTCTCTTATTATGACCGAAAGAGTATTATAGGTCACATAACAGGAGCATTGTTATGAAGGTAATTGTAGGGTAATTGTCATATCCTATTTAAATACTGAGGGAAATGGCCATATCCTATTTAAAGACAGCTTTTTCTATGACTAATCTGTTTTCAAATTTTTCATGTTCAAGGCATGGGCATTTTGATAATAACGCAAAATGTTTTAAAAATCCTCGTATTTGGAAAGTGATGATCAAATCTTGAGTCAGATAATTTGTGGAGAAATTAGAAATAAATGTATATAAAAAAACTGTGCCTAGGTTAAAAATATTTTTTGAGCTGTGTGTTATATTCTGAATTAAAAAATAAAATAAAGCATTGAATAAAATATGACCACGCTTTTAAACAGTAGTTCAATATACTGAAGCATCAGTTCTTCACCAGAACATAATAAATAACCAGAACATTATTTATTCTCAATCAGGATTTTAAAATGAATTTTAAAATGGCTTTATCAATAGAGATCTGTTATGTAGTGGATCCACCAGCCTTCTAAACACGTTAACCCTCACCCAGTCTTTGCAACTGGATCTAGACTTCATCCTTGCTGAGAAAAGCTCATAGTTCTGTAGAGCAGAAGCCTGGTTAGCTTTCTGAGGTGTCAGGTGCACGTCAGGTTGAGGTTCATCAACTCTTCTACATCCCCTTGAAGCCTTGCGTCTTTCATCTCCTTATCGGATACTAAACTCGTTTGGTCCAGCCATTTCTCCCTTGTCCACAGCTGTAAAATCCAGCACTTGTAGCTGCTTTCCATTATTCTCAGCAAGGCAGACGTCTGGCTTTGTCCAGGCTTCTGAGATAGCGCTGCCTCGCTAAGCACCAGAGACTGAGCACCAGATTTGTGGCCTTGGCATTCCTGGCACAGTTTGAAAAGCATGACCTCTATATCTCTACATTGTTGTATAAGATTGGCTGAAAGATACCTCATCTTACAGCACTGACAAAAATGTTGGCTTGCTTTGCTAGAGAAAAGATACTGTTAGCAAAAAAAAAAGTACCTGTAAGACCACAGTTTCTAAGTTGCACAAAGTTGTTTTTGTACAGAAAATGCAGTAAAAAGATGCTCATAAGCTGTATGATCAAAACAGCCATTAGCAAAACCTCACCCTACTGTTTAATAGTCTATTCATGAATGTGCAAATAGCTGTAATGACCCCTTTAAGCAAGTGTCAGAACAATTTGCTACACACATCATGCTGGCGCTCAAGGGAGAAATAAGCAAAATCACATGTTTAGGAACCGTAAGAACTTACCAAACACTTCATTACAGCATGTGGCTGGTTTTATAAAACAAGCATGCCATACAGCTGTCAAATCAAAAGCCTGACATTTGCATTATATTGTAGTAACATCTGCTTTCATTTCATTATTCCCGAATGCGATCAACCACTACAGTAAACATTCAATGTCAAATTCCAACAAACGTGCACATGCCCACATAGCAAAGCTAAACCAAATTCGATGAGTGTAATGACTGTCCCCAAGCATTTTCAGAGCATGCACAATGGAGTCATCTGATAGCAGCATGGGGTGGTCAAAACTGACCTGTGAACTTGCTGCTTGTGAGAGCTGGACAGACATGCTGCAGGCCCAGTGGCCCGTCCGCTCTGTGCAGTCGAATAATACACACCAAATAGCGGACATGGTAACCAAGCATCTCAGGGCGGGAGGAGCAGCCCTCGTCCTATCTCTATGCTTAATTAGAGGAGTCTGAGGGTATCCGGCCACAATGGTTGCTTTGTGGCTCAACTGAGGCAGAGAGACTGCCAGACAGAATTAAGACATGGCCCCAAGCCAGCATAGCCCCATGAGAGAACGGCCCACTAAAGGAGGCCGCAAACATTGCCGCGGTCCCTATTTCAAACCAGTCACACTGATAGCTTGCTGATAACGAGAAAGAAGACACTACTACACTCGGCCAAACTCCCTGAAACTCAAGACCACTTTTGTATCTCAATTGTGCACAGATAGAAAAAAAAATATCAAAAGCTAGCCCCGGTAAGAAATCAACAGCTAGCAGCGATTTCATAACAACAACACCCACCCCCACCCAAATTCTAATCAGGAGAGTGAAGGTATGTGCTCTAGGGCGGTTCGCTTTTTATATTCGTCTGCTCAATTGTTGCCAATTATGAAAACATCCAGTCCAATTACACTCTGCTGCCATCTGTCCCTCTAATATAAATCAAAGAATAGCTATTCAAAATGGGACAAAACACCCAAGCGGGGACAGGGGCGTGTGGGGCGGGGGGTATAGGCATTCTGGGAAGCCTGACACAGATTAGTCACACAGAATTAATCTAGATGGGAGAACAATGGATGCTGAGTTTCTGGCAAACCCCAGCTGTCGTTTCATAAAGGAAAAGAGAAACAAGATTTGGGGCTTAGAGCGTCTCTGAGACTTCTGTTAGACAAGAGGCACAAACAGCAAGACAAGAGAAAGCCAAATTTCCCTCCCTTCATCAACATCATCCCCTTCATCGGCTGGTGTAGACCATGGCTTCTCTTCGACAGCGTGCGTAAACATTACAAAAGCATAGGTTTTTAGATGTCAGGTAGAGCCTTGGTCTAAAAGTGGTATTTAGGCATGCCATCACACATTTTTTTCCTGATTGCCAGGGTACACTCTCAGGAAAAATGGTGCTATTCCTTGTCTCTGGGATGGTGTACACTTTTTGTGCTTTTAGTATGTATCTTTGACCTACAAATATATATATACCCCTCAAAAAATAAAGGGAACACTTAAACAACACAATGTAACTCCAAGTGTTCCCTTTATTTTTTTTGAGCAGTATACATAGTGTACCTTTAAAGTTTTACCCTATAAACTAATTACCGTAATTACATTACATTTATGTACTTTAAATCATTTTAAATGTACACTATATCCACATTTTTCAGTGACAGATACTTATTACAGGTACAAACGATGGTACAACCCCAGTGAAAATGAAGGGTACAATTTAGAACTATTCTTTCAACGATCCTATATTAGTCATTACTGTCAAACTAACAACATAATTTGGCAAGTGAACTTATCGAAAGTATCAAACAAGAGGTCCGATATTGGTGCGATAGAACTGTTAGGCTTCATGCTCTCAATGTTTTCAGCACACAGCGATTCAGACTCACTTGCATTCTCCTCTTCCATCTGCAGTAACCACACACGTACCTCCGTTTTGGCATTTCTCAGAACATTTCAGACCTGTAAGCACAAGAATGTCAGTAAGACAATGAGTCCTTGCCCAAGCTGGTACAAATACAAAATTTCACATACATGCCAAATTCCCAAGCTTAGTTAAGAGAAAGGAGACAAAAGTATCGACGGTATTTGTTTTCCACCAAGTGCCAACGAATTTTCATTTAAAAGTAAATGAATGCTTTCAAGTTGTTGGAGAGAAACCAAAATGCCATGGATCGAAGCCCACAGAGAGAAAAACAGGGATGGGGGCAAAAGTGTGATTCCTAACACCTTAAAGAGATGTTTGGCGGCAGGAGAGCCTGAACCCAGCATTGCTCGAGTCCTTCTTCAAACTTCAGCTGCTCTCCACAATGAGGCTATTTTTGGTTGTTAACACAGACCTGCTAAACCACTTCTGTGAAACTTTACCTAACTGTGCTAAAGTGGCTTTACTCAATATCTATCTTTCTATCTATCTATCTATCTACACTCAGAAAAAAATTAACTGTTTTGTCCCCTTGTTCTTTTGCCAAGAAAAATGTTTGCAAATTACCTTCCAAGCTCTAAACGGTTATTACGGTAAACCTTGAAATCTTTTAAAATATACACAATACCTAGCCTACATTTCCAAGTTGGAGACACATAGCCTATTAAAAGTACAGAAGATAAAGGTACAAACTGGGCGACTACACAAATACACTTTAGTAGCTTTTCTTCTGAAAGTCTACATATTTAGTCAGCTGTGTACTTCTCTTGTTTACGTCCAAACAAGTTGTTTACTCGTCAGCAAAGTTACACTGTAACTCTTCTTTTTTTTTAATTACTATGATAAATTTTTTGTTATTATTAATTTAAAAAAAGCTTAATATCTAGCAAGTTATTACGTTATTAATAAGATATTAACGAGCCAAGTGTTACAGAGTCTAACAGTGAGATGTACTGTAGCCTACAGCATTAACTTGTAGTGAAGCGGCTCTCGGGACCCGTTATGTGATTTACACTGACTCACCTGATGCTCAGGGTGTACATGAAGTGCTTTTTATTTCCTGTACATTTATACAGATACCTTCCACAACATCTAGAACTTTTTATAGTCCATTAAAAAAAAAACGTTTTCAATCCCACCTCTGAGTGACTTTCATCCTGAGAGCAACAAGTGGGTTTCTACTGGTACTGTTTCTACTGGTACTGTTTCTACTGGTACTGTTTCTACTGGTACTGTTTCTACTGGTACTGTTTCTCCTGATACTGTTTCTACTGGTACTGTTTCTCCTGGTACTGTTTCTCCTGATACTGTTTCTACTGGTACTGTTTCTCCTGGTACTGTTTCTCCTGATACTGTTTCTACTGGTACTGTTTCTACTGGTACTGTTGATCCTAATACTGTTTCTACTGGTACTGTTTCTACTGGTACTGTTTCTCCTGGTACTGTTTCTACTGGCACTGTTCATCCTGAAAATAGAACCGAAAATAGAAACAGTATCAGGATCTGGTACTGTTTCTCCTGGTACTGTTTCTACTGGTACTGTTTCTATTTTCGGTTCTATTTTCGGTGCAATTTTCGGTTCTTCTTTATTATTGATTTGGGTGTTTTTGTTTATTTGTTTGTTTGTTTTTTTTTTATCCGCACATCATCGTGGTCAGTTACAGATCAGATTTTTATTTGAAAATGTGCACTTTGTAAATAACAGAAACAGGCATGTTTGTTTGTTTTTCCGGCGTGGAGTCTTACCATGTGTCAAAGCAATCAGCGAAATCACACGAATCAGGTTCACGAGGAAAAGATGCATTCCTTCTTATGGAGCTGTACGATTCCGCGCGTTAACATAGATCCAACATTTGTTTGGTCCGAAGGGAAAAACACACACACACACACAGATAGAGATAGAGAGATATAGAGAGAGAGTGAGAGAGAGAAAATACAGAATTATATCCAGATATTTATATCCAGATATGGCGCTTTTCTTCCTGTTCCCCCGCAAACTGCGCGCGCGAGTGACCTGGCCTTAGCAGTGTCAGTGAATGGGATTCAAAGCTCCCTCCGCCTCTGCACTTTTTACAGCAGCTATTCATCTGCTCTCCTTTACCCACACACACACACATACACACGCACACGCGGAGGCAGTGGGAAAAACACGCCCCTTTCACGCGCGTCGAACCGTTTAAAACGCAGAAGCGGGAAATAGATGGGAAAGGATTTCAGGTTTTATTGTCACGTGCTCAAGGAGCAGACAGTGTAAAGTGTGCAGTGAAACTCTTATGTGCAACATCACACCAATAAACATAAACATTCATTTTTATACTGTAGCCTATTCATATTGTTGACTGATATTGTACAGGTAGGGTACTAGTGAGCATTGTACAGTTATTGTATTGTATTTTATTGTATTGTACAGGTAGGGTACTAGTGAGTATAGTACAGTTATTGTATTGTATTGTAGTATTGTACAGGTAGGGTACTAGTGAGTACAGTACAGTTATTGTATTGTATTGTATGGTAGTATTGTACAGGTAGGGTACTAGTGAGTATAGTACAGTTATTGTATTGTATTGTATGGTAGTATTGTACAGGTAGGGTACTAGTGAGTTTGGGGTGTTGGGATGGTGAAGGTCGTTCAACCCTTGTGCGGGAATTAAAAAAAGTTACACTCAGATCAATCAAGGACAAAAATATTAATGTCCAAAAACTGTCATCTTTTTTTTTTTTTACACTTTCACTGATTTATTATTATTATTATTATTATTATTAATATTATTATTATTATTATTATTATTATTATTATTATTATTATTATATTTTCCAGCATCAGTTCTGATCGTAATGACCAAACATCCATTCATTTTCAGAATTGTAACTCTTTAAATGCTGGTTTGTTTACATAATGCCACATGGGGGGGTTCATGAAAAAAAAGAAAAATGATCATTATTTCCCATATATTAAATGCTAAGCAGAATTTTGTTCTTTGTTTATTACAGTCTTTGATACGTCAATGATTAATAACATTATTATTAATAATTACCAAACATTCATTCATTTTCAGAATTTTAACCCTTTAAATGCCAGTTTCTTTACATAATGCAAAAATCTTCTAAGTTCAGAAACTTTATTTGACTCATATGCATGGGGTAGGATTTGTGATTTCCAGTACAATATAATTTATTTCTTTCAAATTGTACACAAACAACATAACATTTTCAGTACACACAAACAAACCACAACTCTGATATCTATACAAACACGAACACCCACATAATTATAGCTGCATCGTTTATTCAGTTGGTCTGCGATGCTCTATAATACAGCAGAATCAGAAAAAAGACAAAGCATGTATTTTCCCCACAGACTAAACCTAAGAAAATACTACACATTTCAGAAAATAAAAAATGTATGTTTTGAAACCTTGTCAACAAAAGAAAAGCCTATTAACACAGAATGCATGATTATACGCTTAAATGTCACAGGGATTAAATATTGCAGTTTGAATGTGTTTCAGTGGGAACACTTTTATCCTTAAGGTCCTGAGTGTAACTATTTTGTGTACCTAGTTTAAAATCGATTCATGAAAACAAATGAGGGTGAAATATTAAAAGTTCAGTAAATATACACACCTTTTGGAAAATTTATTCTGTTTGCATTAACACAGGCAAAATGATTTTAAAACATGAAAAAGACAAAAATGTCCATAAGGACACACAAAGGTTAACTGGCTTAAAGTGGAATTTCTAACTTTTTGCATTTAAGGATCACTTTTACTGTAAAAAAATGTTTTTTAAATCATGTACTCTCTCAAAGCAGATTTATTTTATGAACATAATCCAACTATTCCAATATTGACCTCATTATTTAAATGTTTTCAATACTATTTTGCTATTTATTGACATCAAATAGGGGGGCACATCAGCTTAGCGGCTAGCATGTTTGCCTCACACCTCCCGGGTGGGGGCTTGAATCCTGCCTCCGCCCTGTTTGCATGGCGCTTGCAAAGCCCCCTCATGGTTGGGGTTTCCTCTGGGTATTCTCCAGATTTCCAAATTGTTCGTAGTGTGTAGGGTGTGTGTCAATGGGTGTGTGGTTTGTAACCTGCAATGTGTTGGCAATCCATTCAGGGTGTCCCTGCCTTGCGCCCCAAGCTCCATGGAATGTGCTCCAGGATCCCCTGCAACCCTGTGTAGGATAAGCGCTATGGAAAATGGATGGATGGAGGCAAATAGTCAAATAGTATTTTATTCCTGACATTCCCTGACACGATGATGTTTACAGGCCTACTTAAACAGAATAATAGCTATTAGACCTCAATAGTAAATATATTAACTTTAATAAATAAATAATTGGGTTGTGATTTCCTCCACTCTAATTATGCTTCACTGACCCCTGAGAAGCATGGGTGTGCAGTATATACAGCAGGAAGTGCCTACAAATGTGCTCAGTCACAAAATATTGGAGATCCAGATCCCTTCTGCCTCTGGATGAGCCCAAATCTTCTGCTGGGACTACGGCTGCTCCTAAGGCCATACAGACTTCTCATTTTCACATTATCTGTGTTACTTTCACATTATCTGTGTTACCCAGATGAGGATGGGTTTCCCTTCTGAGTCGGTTTCCTCTCAAGGTTTCTTCCTCAAAAAACATCTTAGTTTTTCCTTGCCACCGTCGCCACTCAGTGGCTTGCTCAGTTGGGATAAATTCCATTTATGTTTCTCTATGTTTTATATCTGTTTTATATGTTTGTCTCTGTTTATCTGTTTCTCACTGTTTATATCTGTTTCTATTTCTGTAAATCTGCTTTGAGACAATGACTATTGTAAAAAGCGCTATACAAATAAAATTGAATTGAATTGAATTGAAAAAGCTACATAATGCTCTAAAATCCTATAATGATCCTGACAGGACTTATATCCAGACTAATATATCTTTGACATACCATTTTGACATTTTGTCTTATTTGTTTCTGACATGATATTTATTATAGCAGTTTTTTTCTATTATTCAGTTTCTGTGTACAGATGAGTGACTAAATCACTGCTTCACTTTTTGGGACTACAACGCAATTAAAGAACAAATAAACCACAATTTATGTGATGAGAAATGCTGACTGGCACAGGGAGCATTTCAGGAGTTTATCAGCAAACACAGAGTCATATAGCGCCCCACCTTCATTTACTTAATCTTCAAGGCAAGTACCGTGGGTAAAAGCTTCAATGAGGATGATTAAGCAACTAAAGAAAGCAGTTCTGCACTTTCAGTAGGCCAGCATTTAGTTGCACCCTCAACATTTGAAACGTCCTGACTTGCATGTACTTATGTTTTAATTCACGCAAGAAGGCATAATTATATATATTTGCCATAAGGTGAAATGGGTCTGTATAGAAATACCATAGGCTACCTGCAATAGAATATAGACAATAGTAAAAATTGGAGTTCACAGAAGTGGTGATTAATAACCTATAAAGCTTTCTTATGTGACAGTAAAGAAAACACGACTTAATCCATTCCTCTTGCTGGAATGAATAAGGTGAATTACTTTTTCTCTATTATGAGTAAGTATATGGTGTGACAAGCAGTTTCAACAACCCCAAGGCTCTAGATTTTCCTTCTTGATTCACTTAGTTCTCCAAATTGGCACCATTCCCTCAGGGTGTGGGTTTGTATGTGTGAGTAGGTGCCAAAAAAGCTGCAGGTAACTGCAGGCAGTGTGGGAAACATCTCTGGAGGCAGTGTGACCTGAAGGCTTGGGAAAAGAGGTTCATTGTGGAGGCGGCATCCATGATAGGTTGATAATTAGAACTGTGTACAGACATGCAGAAACAGCTCTCACACTGCACGCTGGGATCAGAAGTGTGAGAAATGTCATCCTATCTGGGACTGCAGTCTCATTTTGCTGTGTTGCGTGTCATAGCCTACATTGTCTATAAAAGTGAATTTCAACTGATGTATTCAACTTGAGAGGCTCGTCTGGGGCCTCAGAAGGATATTTGGGCCTCTGAATTCATTTTGCTGCTGAGACCATGGGAATCACTAATGTCTCAAAAAGCTGTTTGACATGGTCTGTCTTTTCATTAAACATCACCGTCCACCACTGATCTTGTGATCTTTCAGTGAAATAAATAAAGCAATCCATTCTGTTTGAATACAACCACTATATAATAATACCACTCAGTTTTACTGTGGAATTCACATGACCCTCTGTCAGAGATCTAAAATACTTAAATAGTTGTACATTTCTTCCTATAGTGTTCGTAATTATAGTTTTGGGGTATTTTGTGTACTTTACCTGAATATAACTAAAATGAATAATTACCTTCAATAAAAAAAAATCCACTCTTTGTGCAGCTTACATTTTTCACTTTTAGTCACGAATCTAAAAAATCATGACTCGAATATCCATCCATCCATCCATCCATCCATCCATCCATCCATCTTCTACCGCTAACTCCTTTTCAGGGGAACCTGGAGCCTATCCCAGGGAGCATCGGGCACAAGGCGGGGTACACCCTGGACAGGGTGCCAATCCATCGCAAGGCACACAATCACATACACACTCACACACCCATTCATACACTACGGACACTTTAGACACGCCAATCAGACTACCATGCATGTCTTTGGACTGGGGGAGGAAACCGGAGTACCCGGAGGACACCCCCGCCACACGGGGAGAACATGTAAACTCCGCACACACATATGACTTGAATATATTTTTCTGTATTTTTTCTGCCCAACTACCTAAATCAATTATTTATATTTATGTGCACTTTAACCTTACTTATGAACTGTAATTAAAACATCCAGTCAAATCCATACCCATTAGTAGGAATACCACATCCACTCATCATTCTCTCTAAGTCTGACTTGCTTGTAATACTTTAATTGAAAAAGTTATGCAGCCAAATTATTGATATAATTTAATGAAAGAAATTATTTTGTTCAATTTCACTTGACATTGTAAGAGAATTTTGAAGGCTAACCATGACTTGAACTCTAATCTTAAAGTTCATAACTTTCAATACAAATAGAGTTATTTGACTTGATAGAAATGAGCAAATGTGGGAATGCATTGGGAAAAAAAGTCATGACTACAAGTTTCACTTAATATCACTGATTATTTTTAAACAATTGGACGCTATTCAGTCCAACTTTCAGTCAAGTATCATTTTGAGCAGCTTTTTAAAATGACTTATGAATTGAGTTAAATGTTGACACTATACTTTCACTTGAGTATGATTTTTCTGTACTTTTGCCTTCCCTGATCCATGTTAGTAACCTTTGAAGATAGTTATAGGAAAGGGATTAAACACCACATGAAATTCACATTTGACAAAATTTGCAGATCCCTGTGACAGTGAAACAACACAGACATCATTCTTCTGTAAAATAAACAAAACCTCTAAGAGCAAGGCCAAACAATAAATGTATTTTCTCCCAGTCTTGCTCTTCAGAAAGTGCTGTAACAAAATAAATGTTATCTATACATGTAGTATTACACACTTACTTACTCAAATGGTTATGTTTGAAGGGTCCAACAACAGATATGAATGATTTTTACCTTTATATTGTCAACAATGTCTTTAAAATGCCATACTCCAGTCCAGTACAGCAGTGCGACCAACACTTAGGGCAGAAAACCTAAAAATGAATTATGCTTGACATGTCTCAAGATTCAAATATTCATGCTCCAGAGAAAATTTTTTTTTCTCATAACTGACTGAGATTTATATCTGTGCTGCAATCAAATAAAACCCACAAACTACAGATTATTTCTGATTGGCATTCGTCTGTCACCTCGTGGGTTACATATGCCAAACATGTAGTGCTGATCTAGGATTATTTTACATTTTCCAGCTTAATGGATGCAGTTAAATAACCATCCTCTGAGATTCTTGGAAAATATACATTTAAAGACAAAAGTTTGGAAAAATTAGGGAAAATGTGACTTCCAGAAAAAATGGAAAGAAACATGGATGAATCCTTCAACAAGACATCAATCCAAAGCATAAAAAATAAGCTTTTCCATGATCCAATATTTAACTTAGCCAGCTACATTCCACAGCTTATTGTTCTTCATGTAGTGCCTGATTGATGAACCTTTGCTGTTTGGTTATTGAGAAACAGATTAGGAGGGCTAAACTTAAATCCGCAAGTTTTGCTGCTTGGGATAAAATACACTGCACATAAATTTTTTTTAAAGCTTTTCCTTTATTACTATCAATACAGCGGGAGGAGCTACTACAGACAGCAGCAGCTGTTGCCCCAAGACATGTTGGGGCAAATCCTCGGCCAGTCCCTATCCATTAGCAACACAGCTTTGTTATTATCATCAGGCACATTAGCTCTGGTTTGTTTAGTCAAGGGATCTACGTGTAGGTTGGTGGTCTTCTGCAGATGCAAACAGACACATTTACATCAGTAAAGCTGAATATGTAAAACTCCATTGAACAGAAGTTGATGGTAGTCTTTTGGTATTGGTATATCAAATTTGTTGTAGTTGTTCAGTTATTCACATGATAAAAAAGTGTGTGTGTTTGTGTTTGGGGGGGGGGTACAGGGCTCCCTAGTACTGCAAGAGAACACTGACCAGAGCATTAGAGTCATAAAGGGGATGATAAGGTAACCCCAGATGTTTACAGGTTAAATCCAGAAGGCTCTCATAAAGCATACAATGTGAAAAAACCATTAGATTAGAGCACAGAAGTACACTCAAGTTTGACTTGTTTTTTATCTGCTGTTGAGAATGGTCTGCACCAGAGATGCTGTGCCACTTTGGGAAACTAAGAAGCAAAGGGGGAAAAGCAATTTCAGTAATGCCGAGAGGAAGGATGTGGATTAAACAGGTCTTCTGCAACTTTAAATTCCTTTCTACAGTGAACAAAGAGCTCAGTTATCATGGCTAATATATAAACTGCTTATTCAAGATATATACATACATACATATATATATATATATATATATATATATATATATATATATATATATATATATATATATATATATGTATATATAATTGCATAAACATTTGGTATTCTGTTTGACACATTTATGTTTGTATGTTGCATTTAATTGTTATTTTGCATTGTTCCATTCTAAAGTGAATACTGGATGTGGTGCCATCAAGAGTAAGAGAAAGGTTGAAAAGGACAGTGAAAAAGCGCAAAAAGTTATTCACATTTTGTCCAAAAACAACATTATACACTGGTTAGGGTGCTAGAGCTAAAACCACTTGCATTCCAAAACTGCCAGCGAATCTCGGATGGGACAAACTAAGATAAATCATTCAAAAGGCCGATATCAAGGTTAACCATGCATATTTCATGACTAGCATAGTATTTAAGAAACACTTACTCTTAATTGTAGTTTGTGCCCTGCTAGACTTTGTGTAATTCAACACTGGGCATTTTTCTGTGTGTGTTAACAGTTATTTAATGGGTATATGGATCCTGCAAACCAAAATCACCAAAATCACCAAAATCACCTTCCCTAATCACTTTGTTTAGCAGCAGGTGTTGTGTCTTCCACTTCAACATCTGTGAATTTGAAACCTATAAACTCTATTTGGAAGTTTCTCAGCCCAGGATCCAATCAGCCATACTGGGAAATTTGGAGGCCAAGTCAACACCTCGTCCCTTTTTTATATTCCTAAAACCATTTACGAACGATTTTTACTGTGTGGCAGGACATATCTTCCTGCTGAAAGAGGCCACTGCCATTAAGGAACACTGTTTCCATGAATGGGTGTACTTGGTCTGCAACAATGTTTAGGTAGATGCTACATGTCACCATAACATCCACATGAATGCCAGGACCAAAGGTTTTCCAGAAGAACATTGCCCAGAGTGTCATACTGCCTCCACCTGCTCGCCTTCTTCCCATAGGCATCCTGGTGCCATCTCTTCCCAAGGTAAGTAACACACATGCACCTGGGCTTCCACATGCATCACTGAGTCTTATACACCCATGAGCCTGTCTCCGGTTCTCTGGCTGTCCTTCCTTGTACAACTTTTTGTAGGTACTAACCACTGCATATTGGGAACATGCCACAAGACCTACCCTTTTGATGTTCTGACCCACTCATCTAGCCATCACATTTTGGCCCTTGTCAAAGTCACTTAAATCCTTATGCTTGCCCATTATGCTTGAGTGTTAACTTGCTGCCTAATACAGCCCAACCCTTGACAGGTCATTGTAATGAGATAATCAATGTTATTATCAATCTCTTCTTCATCCATTCATTTTCCATACTGCTTATCCCACACAGAGTATTGTCTTGTTAGAATTGGTATAATGTTGTATATATAGTATAATATGGTATAATATAGATATATGTATATTATATTAGATATTATATAGAGCTATAAATCTATGCAAAATTACAGATTTAGTATATACAATATACAATATACAATATAATACCATGGTACATCCACTGAAAATTAAATTAAGTAAATACATATTTTCTAGTGATTTAGCACTTTCATTGCTTAACTGAGGTTAGGCAGAATCATTTCTGGCATCATTCATTTGTTAAGTCCTTTGACTACAAATGCGAGACCTTTCGTGACCACCTGAAATTGGTACAATGTCCCATTGTGGTTCTATTGTAGCGTTATAGCTTCCTCAGTGAATCAACAATTGATTTATACATCCTGCCTCTCCACCACCACCCACAACCCCCCACATTCATCAAACAATGCCCTGTGGCTTGGCTAATGTTTAAGACAATGAATATATTATAACGAATGATTAGTGATGTAAAAACAGAGACTTGATCTAATGTCATATCATACCAATGAGTGACGAGTCACATAATCACATATCACAACAAAACATTTGTTTATGGTCCACTACTGATTGCACACAAAAACACACACTTGTCTCTTTTATAGTGGGCCCAGCTGCTTCCCAGCATTGTGACGCTCCACCTACAGACGTCGAGAGACGACGTGTGGAGAGACACCGGGCCAAACTACTGCGCTCCGCCGCTGTCCAAACTGCAGAACGGCATGGTATCTGGCTCTGTTTTTGGCCACAGAGTCACAAACAGGAAGTCACTTGGGGCCAGTCACACAGAGACACTTCCCCTTTTTGTTTTTGAGGAGGTTGTGTGAAGGTTCACAGTGTAGACCCTGTGTCGCCCAGCATCTCTTAATGCTAATCCTTCTCTTGGCACACCCACTGGCGCATGACCTTATTGTGCTTTTGTGACCATTCTGATGGCAGCCATGAGCCCCGTAGATAGGTTTCCACCAGCCAGTTTGTGAAAATAAACTGGTCATTTTATCCAAAACAGTGCTGAAATTTCTTAGCTGTTACATCAGCTGTTACATCATATCAGACAGTTGGAAACATTCACTATATTTTCTTTACTTTTTATTTTTCTTTATTTCCTTAGCATTTCCTTTATGATTGGTACATGTACATCTTTTCCTGTGTAGAGGGGGGGCAAAAAAAAAATTTATTTATTTAATAAAAAAAAAAACATAAAATTTTTTTTTTTTTTTTTATTTTTTTTTTATTTTTTTTATTTTTTTTTTATATATTTTATTTATTTAATTAACCAACCCCGGGAAATTGTTTTTTTTTTTTTTTGTATTTTTTTATTTTTTTAGAATGAACTTCCTCCTCTGTAGTCTATTAAATATAATAGTTTATGTTATATAATAGTTTATCGTCTTCACATAAACAAGCGGTGTCTTGTGTGTTTCATCACCTGTACACAGATTAGTAGTAGAAAAACACTTGCAAAATAAGCAAAGCGTTAAAAAAATAAAGACAATATGAATAGAGCTTACTCTATTCTTAGACTTGGTTGATTTATAGTTTCCTTCAGCAACTCTTGAACTTTCTCAAGGACCTCAGCTGTGACCGGCAAAGTACATATCAGGCGAAATCACTGATATCAAGGCAGAAGGTGAAGTTGAGGAAAAACCCAGTCATGACTGGACTGTTTGGGAACCATGTGGCCTTTTTCCATCCCATGATTCTCTTGAGACACAGCAGTACCACTCAGCTCTCTAGTTTATCTATGTTTTGTCTTCTTGTTTTAAGTTTTTCTAGCTTCTAGATGTGGGGGTCTGATGTGTTTTGGTTCGTGCCTGTCAGCTTGAAGTTCAGTTGAATTCATTAAATATGAAATCCATCAGGATGGAGCCAGACAATCATCATTAAAAGTGCATCTGCAAGGAACTGTAGTAGCATTCCATGCAAATACAGAAATAGGTTAGTTAGACCTTAATGACCTTATTATAAGGCACCCACTTGGTCAGTTAATTAGTTATTTATTTACTACTTTATTGCTGGGATTTAAGGTTAAACTAATGTGACTCTCCTTCTAAAATAAACACTTAGCTAGAGTATCTTCTTGACTTTGTGTGTGTGTGTGTGTGTGTGTGTGTGTGTGTGTGTGTGGGAGCCTAAGGATCATGGATCATGAGGGGTTGTGGCATACCTCCATATTCTTGGTAAATATCTGCAGGCCACTCATGGGAAAGAAACTCCTGGACTTCTGGGTCTTCACTAATGACCTATAAACAAAGTTGCCATGCTGGCATGACTTGACTTGACCTTGTTATTCTCATTGCTGGGAGTTTGCTGCTATAGAAAAACAGAGTATGTGTCTGTATGTGTGTGTATGTAACATAGAATCATTACGGATATACACTCACAGGTCACATTAACGGGAACACCTGTACACCTTGTCATTCGTGCCTTTAACCAATCAGCTGTTCGTGTGGCAGCAGCACAATGCACCAAAACATACAGATACAATCAAGCGCTTCATATAAAAGATTAGAATGGGGGGGGAAATGTGATTGTTGTGACTTTAACGGTGGCATGGTTGTTGGTTCCAGATCGGCTGGTCTGAGTATTTCAGAAATTACTGATCTCCTGGACAACAGTCTCTTGAGGTTTGACAGAATGGTACTGAAAACAAAAAAACATCCAATGAGTACCAGTTCCACCGGCAGAAATGCCTTGTTGATAAGATAGACCAGAAGAGAATGGCCAGACTGATTTGACCTGACAGGAATGCTGATGTAACTCTTTGTTTTAATAACACTCTTTGCAGCCATGTTGAGCAGAAACGCATCTCAGAAAGGCAGTTGGGATACAACAGCTGAAGATCGGGTTCCACTCCTGTCAGCCCAAAATCTGATGCTACAGTGAGCTCACTGAAATCAGGGTGTTGAAGATTGGAAAAAGACCATTTGATGTTTTTCCAGTCTTCAACCGTCCTGTTTTGGACCTGAATAATTGCATGAATGAGCAGGTGTTCCTATTAAAAAGGCTGGTGAGTGTGTATGCAACCAATCAGGGTTTTGTGTAATGGTGATAAACCTTTCATATTTAATATGAAATTATAACCCTGTAGAATATTGATGCCAGACTCATGAAGGTGTTCCAGTCAGAATAAAAGGACTACACAAGCTTTTAGTGTCCAAACACACATCCTATATCCACAGGAAGTCAGTGATTTTATTTCCATGACCACATTTCCACTCTGCCTCAAAGCCTATTGACAGCCACACACAGAGTGTTGCAAGGAGATCAAAAGTGGCCATGTCCTTCCTGATTCATTGTATGGACAAAGCAAACATACACAACACTCATTTCCAATGTTTTTCATTGAACTATTTACTTACATCCATTTATAACAGACTAGCAACTATAGACAGATCTTCTCACATGTTCAGAAGCTTAACCAGAGACCCACAAATCCTTGAGGTTCACAGGCTCCTCAAATGTCTGCAGCGACACTGGTCAAACAACGACAATTCTAGTTGTCGACTCACTTCAAGCCTTTTCATGTTAAGATGGGAGGTGTGAAGTCTGGCTGAGGAAATTACAAATGGATAGGAAATCACAAAGGAAGAAATTAACAATATGGGAGTAGTGTGGGAATGAAATGGTGAGAAGGGAGACAAAGAGCTCACTTTAGGTCCCTAATCTACCTTCTTTCTTAAATAGTTTAGGTGAGTGTTTCTAAACAGAGCCTAGGTGTTCCTGAGAACCTACCATCTAGTCATGTGTAAATTATAAACAGCTACGAGAAAGGTCCATAGATTTCAAGACCTCTCGAGTTCTTCTGTGTGTTCTTGAGAACCTTCCCAGACTTTCAGGGCTAGTCAATAAAAAATGTCCATAGCTTAAAAGATCTCTTGGCAAAACATGCAATGTTTCACCCTACTTAAGCTACAGGAAGCAGGAAAACATTCACAGCAGTCTAGCTAAGAGCATGTCAGCATGTCCCTTCTCTCTCACAAGATATTTTGCATACTCTCAGGCTAAACACACAAACAAAGTAATTATGTAAAACACAGTTGGACACGGACAAGAATGTTCTACAGGGTCGTATGAGAGCAGTCTGCGAGTGGCCCTTATTTTTCCATCCGTCTTTTCCACTAGGATTGCAGAACTAAACTGCTGACTTTACAGCCTGTGCATATGTGTGTATCTCAGATTTCCCTCACCTGTCACCTGGGATCATATCCTATCACAACAGCTCTCCTTGCAACAAAGTGTGTGAGCCTGAAGCAGTGAAGCGTGCTTATTGTCCAACCTGATCTCTCGGTTTCGACTGGTTCAGCAGCTGCATTCCGACAGCGCCTGGGAAAGGAGATGTCCGGGTGGAAAATGATAACTCGCTGCAAATGTCTGTTTATAGTAAATAGACAGGAACTCTGAGATGTACTTCATTTAAATGACTGTTGTGGTCCTTGGTTAATGGATGTTGTTATTATTGTAACTTAACAGACTTTTAACAGACTTAGGGTAAAACCCTTATTTGTTGTATAAATGAGCTCCACTCGCTGGGAATCCAGTGCTATGCAAACACATGCAAAACCATAAGTAGAATTTTGAGACTTGGTGAGGGTTTAAATTCCCCAAGGCCTGGGAAAGAGAATAAGTATAGTCTTCCTTAGTACATCCCAATAATCCTAAATAAACAAACATATACTGTAATTATTCCTAAACCACTGTTAATAAAATACAACATATAGTTTTCATCACACTAAAGGCCACAGAATAAAAAAAACAAATGGAAACACACAGGGAGACAACATTTATTTAGGACAGTCCTCTGGGTCAGATAAACACTGCTTTAACTGCTTGCCCATGTGTTCAGAATCATTCAAAGATCCTAAAGGAAATGCTTAGGGGCACAGGGGGTGTTGATGGACATCCAGCTGTTCTCCTGAGATGGGGACTAACAGGTGAGCAAGCATTAGTCATCAAACTTCTCTAAATGACCAAATGCTTTAATTGATACAGAGATATTTCAGAACATTTCAGCACATATGAGCTGAGTGAAATATAGTGAAGTAAATGTACAATACGCTCCAGTACCAAGAGCAGTTTTAATATTACTTAATGAACTAATAAAATTTTACAAAAAGGTACTACACAAACCGAGTCAGCATAATGAAGCAAAAAATATCCAATACCAAATGGGCCTGTGTGAAAATGTATTTGCCCCTGTAGTTACTAATTACCCAGATCTATGAAACTGCATTCATAGTGGGGTTTAGCTGGTCTAGAAACAACCCGGCCTGATTACTGCAAACCCTGTTCAATAAATCAACACTTAAATAGAACTTTTTCAACAGCATGAAGTTAGTTAAAAGGTCTTACCTAGTAACACACTATGCCAAAGTTGAAAGAAATTCCAGAAATGATGAGTTTTGGAGTGGCCTAGTTAAAGTCCTGACTTGAACCAATTGAGATGCTGTGGCAGGACCTTAAACAGGCAGTTCATGCTCAAAAACCCGCCAGTGTGGCTGAACTAAAGCAGTTCTACAAAGAAGATTGGGACAAAATTCCACCACAGCACTGTGAAAGACTGATCTCCAGTCATCCAAAAAGTTTGGTTGCAGTTATTGCTGCTAAAGGTGGCGGAAGGCAGATTTTAAGTTTAAAGGGGCAATTCGTTTTTCACATGGGTGATAGGTGTTGGATAACTTTATTTGCTTCAATAAAAAAAGCAACAATCAGGATGGGGGGTGGGGGGTACTTTTACATATCACAGTGTGTGTGTGTGTGTGTGTGTGTGTGTGTGTGTATGTGTGTGTGTGTTAAAAATAATAAACTTTTAGACCTTATCGTAGTACATTATTCTGAGCATACTGTATTTAATTTGGTTTACACCACAAGAACTTTAGCAGAGCAAATATTTGCATTTGGATATTCAATGCCTGGTCTTATATTGCGGTTATAAAGTGACTAATCTCTGCTTTTGTGTTGAGCTTCTGTATGCAAATATACCCACACATGCTTAAAATGTATGTACCATCACTGCCACCAAAACTGAAAAAAGAATTTCACTGTGCTGTAATATATACGTGACAAATAAAGGTTTCATCTTCTAAATTTAAATCTACCAAAAGAATCAAATATTAGCTGTTTATGGTATCCCAATTGATATTGAATCAACCCAGTTGATTGTGTGTAGAGAACCAAAATATAAACTATGTAGGTTAACACTAGGTTAATGTTAATGCAGGCCAACTCACACATCACTGGCATGAGATATACAGTAATAGAAACCTCCACCACCAATTACTGTCAGAATTCCACCACTTTCCAAATATCTCTTGAATCCCTGGGTGTGTAACTACACTGTAGCAGTGAACAACCCACAAACCACAGTTTTTCAGACAGGAGGGGTTCTGCAGCTGAAATATTTTCTGGGAAAAAGTCCTGCTCTTCCCATGTCTGTTTTTCATATCACATCCTCAATTAGATGATTGCATAACAACTGTCTTGGGGCAGAGAGTGGAAAGAGAGAGAGAGAGAGAATTAGGGAGGAGACAAGAGAAAGAAAAAAAATGGAAAATGGAAAAGCGATACTGAGGTTAGTCAGGAGAGACGGTGAGATCAGAGAGTGTACAAATGAGTAGGAGTGTGATATGAGAAATGATGGAAGTGTGTAGAGAGAGAGTGGAGAGAGTGAGCAGGGGTAAAGCACAGGGCCCCAAACGAGAGGGAGGAGGCGGGTTCCCATGCCCCAGAGGTCTCTGGGGAGCAGCAGTGGCAGATGTGACGTCTGGGATGTCAAACTTGTAGTCTGTGAAGCAATAATGGAAAATACTCGAATCCATCACTTACTATGAGCAATAGTGCATTTATACACTCACAAATACCATCCTTATTGACCACCCAAGTCCTTAAGATGAAATGGATCTACAGTATATACCGTATGCGACAACACAGTTATGGAATTTGAAAAATAATAATAAACATAGATTATTTACAGTGAATTTAAGGTTAAAAGCTTAGGTTGGAAGTATCAAATGTTTCCATTCAATAACAAACTAATGCTAGTGTGGGAAAACGCTTATATGTCCCCTGGGAACATATGATAATTTGGTCCTAACCAATGGAATTTCCAGATGTTTTTATTACTTTGAAAATTTCTTGTTGTTGTTTTAGATGTCTGTCAAAATATAAAATTAACTGACTGATCCTATGACAGTCATGAAGTCCTGAGAATTATTTCCATGTAAAACAGATTAAGACATGAAAACATTGGCTTCAGGAAAATGAAGAGGTTACAAGTGAATATTTTTTTTATAACAATGAGTGGGCAGTAATCAAAGAGATAAAGAATGAGAGATAAATTAAGAGCGACTTTTCCGAGGAGCTGTCAGCACGCCCCAGCTGTGAGCAAGAGGTCTTTATCTCCTAATGCGCTGCATTACAGAGTCCTTGGAAAAAGACGTGTCTCTGTGAGGGCGGATGAAAAAGATCCGGAAGGGATTCTGCTTTAAAAGGATTAGGGCCTGAGCAGTCACACATCTACAGCCTCCATTGTTCCTTTGAAACTCTGCGACTGGCTGTCAACGGCCATCAGACGTGGTTAGACCCCTGTGCAAGAAGAGTCCAGGCCCAAAGAGTCACAGTGACTGCCCAGGAAATTAAACAGTTTGGAACAGTTGTTGTATTTGGACTCAGCAGAGATAAGGTAAAGACTGAAAAGAGCAGGAAAGAAGGATTGTGAGTGGACATTAAGAATCAAGGGGTGGAAAATCACTAGTCTGAGCATCTGGGACAAGCAGATTTCATGTCAGGGCTTTTTGTAGTTGCTCAGCATACAAGTAGGTTCAACAACAAGGAAAAGAACCTTAATTCTTATCGATTTCTGCAAATCAAAAGATTTAATTTGGTATGTTTTAGCTTAATGCATTTCACGACAATGGTGTAACTATAATGCATGCTTCCACATCTCACAGCCTGCTACGCGACATACATTGGCTGTTGTGCAATCTGTCTGCTGGTGTAAGCAGATTAATTAATGTACCTAATAATCAACCTATACTCTAATATTTCTTAGCCTGTATTAGTGCACATAACTAGTTAACTAGCTTGCGCATACATTACATTATGTTAGATAACTTGGTAACACTTTAGAATACGGATCCCTCATTAATGATTAACTACACAGGAAGAAATGAATAACGCAATATTAACATTCTAGTAGCTACAATTAACTAGCTAGAAACTCTGATTAACGAATTAGTAAGTAATAGCGCACAGATGAACGTGGTAGATCACTATTAGCTAATCAATAACTGCCACTTCTTTCATGCCTCCCAGAGAACTTCGGTTACTGCACAGAACCTTTGGTTAACTATGGACAATCAACTGTCCTTTCCCTCTCACATTGGTAATCTGACATGCTCATGATTCCTCCATTACAACATCATAAGTATTCGTCCATTTCTGTCCATACAGGCCACTCAGGTGCTGGTTCAGTCTCTTGTCATTTCAAGAATGGATTATTGCAACTGACTCCTGGCAGGTCTGCCTCTGAGTGCCATTTGACCTCTGCGACTGATCCAGAATGCAGCTGCATGACTGGTTTTCAACCTTCCTAACTTCTCCCACACCAGGACAAGGAAGGCATGCATCAAGACTGTTCTCTGTTTTGGCACCTAGGTGGCGGAATGAACTTCTCATAGATGTCCCAACAGCTGAATCACTGGCGGTCGTCAAACAACGTCTAAAGACCTACCTCTTCTTAAAGTACTTATATTAGCACTCTTCATCAAAATATTTGTCTGTGTGTTTTCTTACTGTGTTTTCTCTCTGTGTTTCCTTACTGTGTCCCCCCATCCCCCCCCCCAAGGAGAGCTTTATGACTGGTGGTATTTTTAGTCCGTAACCTAGTGAACTAGTGTCAGGGTGTATTTATTGTTCTTATTCACACATGTATTTATTTCTTTATTTTTCTTGATTTGTTTCTAACTTTATTTCAATTATTCAGCTGGCCTTGTCTTTAATGTTGTACTTTGAAGTTTGTAGTGTTTTGTCGTCCCCCCCCCCCCAAAATGTAGTTATGTTCAATTTTTAACGAACTGAATATGACGTGGCCTGCGTTACAAGTTGACCTCTTTTATAGGCCTAAAATTTATTTTGATTATTTGAATTTAATTAGATTTATTTTCAAATATATATTTTGATTCATTAAACTCTTTTTTTTGGGTAACTGTGTCCGTTGTGCCTTGACTGTCTTGGTCCCTCACAAACAGCTTACCAAAAATTACAAGTCTGCTATTACCTATTTATTATGTAAACAATCTTGTCTATTCATTAACAGTAACGGTTTTGCATTAATTATGAAACTGTATATAATTTCTTAGTAGTTCTCCGCAAGGCATGAAAGAAACAGTACTTACTGACTAGCTAATCGTGAACTACTGCATATATCTGTGTGCTATTAATTACTAATTAATTAATCAGAGTGTCTAGTTAGTTAAGAGTATCTACTAGAAAATTAATATGGCATTATTCATTTCTTCCTGTGTAATTAATCATTAATGATGGCTCCATATTCTAAAGTCTTACCGATAATTTTTTTGCCCAGTCAATAAGGTTCCCAGGCAAGCAAAACATGTGACTGGGAAGAACGCTGGGCTTTTACTTTACTTTACGCTGGGCAAACTAATTACTTTAAGATTTGTCCACCCCTAAGAATGAAGGAAAATTTGGAACAAACTCAAAGTGATATTATGTGGCTTAATATCAGGTGGTTGGGAATGTTAGTACATCAGTCAATGAAAACAACCTGAAAGGTGAATTAATTTTAGTGGAGGTTGCCTGTTTAGTCACTGTTAATGAATTAAGTTACTCATTAACACTTTGGGAGAGGTATTTCACTCTAATGAACAACCACCGTAGCACTTCATTGATCTTTGAGTATAATCCTTCTTGAGATTTCTAAGCAAAATAAGAGACAAAAGCATCTTATTGCATATGAACTAAAGTGAGCTTTTTTCCACTGATAGCCTCTAAAACAGTTTTTTTGGTTTTGGCTCCTTTCAATGGCATTCGGTTGCCTTGCTTATGTTATTCCCCAGACATTTACACTTCACAATAATAAACTTTTGTACTACACAACAATATATGTACAAGGCTTTTTGACTGTTTAATGTAGTGTTTAAAGGATATAAAGCTTTTAACCCACTGTGTGATCGACAACTTCCTTTTCTCTGTAAGGAAAACTAAAAAAAAAAAAAGCCAGAAGAGGAAGTTTCTGGATGTATCACTCTTTGCTCCCTATACAAGACATCAATACTATCAGAGACAAAAGTCAGGTATAATAATGGCTTTGGACAGCTTGTGCTAGAATGTCAGAGACAAAGATGTCTCTAGCAAGATCCTGCCCCCTTTCAAATCACCCATGATATTGGGTTTCCTTAATGCAACCTACTGGTAGACATAAGGGAATAGGAAGCTCTTCGGGCAGAAAGAACCTTTTTGGGAATGAAAAATGACTGTAAAAACATTTCTACATGTGCACACGGCTCGGACACAGTCAAGCAATGTTCTCTGGAGCTGCTGTCTTATCCTTGTTCGGAGAGCTCATCTTTTTACTCACTTTTCAAAAAGAGTTCAACCGTGGCTATAAGATAGCGAAACTGACATAATATCACCCAGACGAAAAGAAGACAAGCATGTCAGGTTAAGGTGTCATATTAATGGAACATTAAGATCAGAATCCAATTTCCAATTTCCAAGCTAGCAGACGTACGCTTTATGATTAAAGCAGTTTTCTGGTGAAAGAATGTGCTACAGTCCACTGCTTCTCATGATGAGCCCTTTTGTAAGGCTTTGATTATTAAAGTGCCTGAGAGAAGTGGTTTCACGGGGAATAATTCCTGATTAGGGTTACCACAGGTCAACCACAGTCACTCATTAAATCAATAAAAGGGCAAGAAATAATTGTTAATATTACGAATAGTTTATGTGGTACAAATTGTTTCTTTCGACTTGTGATATACATTTAGGCTTTGAAGGACAAAAGAAACATTCCAAGAAGATTATACTGGAAAAATATATACGGAATTACTTTTACCAATAAACGAAAATGAATATGTTGTTGACAATGTAGTATGTTGTTGTTTAACAAATAAAACATATTTTCATTGATATGGTAAAGAGTTCTGCAAGGAAAATTTTTTTTATACATCTTGATGTTAGTGCACTGTAATGATCACTAAATTTTTTTCCATTGGGGAGTCTTCAGGACAATTGGTCCATGAAGCAGAGGGGTTGTAACAACATCTCTGCTTTGTATCAGGCCATATTACCCAACCCCGGCTTAAATTATTTTCTTATAACAGCACACCCCAACATTTTTTATTCCTTACTCAATTTTAGTATTTTCCTTAACAGATAACAATTAACATTTAAAACCAAATATGTTTTTATGTGTATTATTTTTTATTTGAATTGCACTACATTATACCAGCTTTGGCATAAAGGGATGGTTGAGTCAAAAGTCATGTCAATAAAGGAAGCAAAAATCTTCTCTCTTAAATAGAGGTCATGAAGCCCTTTGACCTCCAGCTCTAGTTACTCCATTAAGGTGAAAACAAGCAAACCATTCAAAGGTCAACAAAGAATTTCAGAGGATACCCAATCCGCAGTAGTGTCAAATGATTTATTAACTGTATAATTAACTGTCTGTAAAAATCAAATCTATTTAGGACTAATTTGTTCTAGTTAAATACTTAACAATCTGCCTTTTATTGTGCTCCAACCATTAATGTCTCCTCACCCTTCAGTATAAAGCCAAAACATATCCACTTTTTATAAAGACAACGATCGGAACAAAAGTAGCTTTTAACCATTATGTTGTAGCCCATTCCACACAGTAGCGGAAAAAAGCTACACTTCATCATGAGCACGAAGCCACAGACTCTAACGTGTGCCTGGGGTGTGCCAGAGATGTGGTGGTGTGTGATTGCAGTTGAGCTCCCCCCTTTATTTGACACAAAAAGGAGCCAGATCCGCACCTGCTCCTCTCTTTGCACAAGACAAACATTTGCAATGAGGAGTGCAAGGTTTGGTAGAAGGCTGAGAAGGAAGACGGACAACCAATAGAAGCGCAATCAGAACAAAGGGTACTTTCCCCAAGCCTGACACACCTGGTTGAATGTGTTAACCTTTACAAAGCTGGATTCCCAGTTTACACTTTTTTCTCTGGTGATAGCTCGAAATGATAGTATCTGCTGTGCTGGGGTCTTTTATACACATTTTAATCAGTTTAAAATGCTGTCTGATCTAATGGCAAAGGTCATGTAAGAGTAACACAACTACATGTCTTTTTTTTGTTGACTGCATTGCTATGACAGTGTTTAGATGGCGTGTTAGTCTCTCCTCTCTCTGGAGACGGTGGCTTGCTCGAACTCGATCAGGCAGTGTGCTGTTTGCACAGGTCTGTGAAGTGCTGTCAGTGTTTATGATTCAGTGAATAGATGAAAATATTTTCTGACATATTTTCACACCACATTTCACTGAGGGAATAAACTGAGAAACCCATTTGAAACCAAAACTGATAAGTGTGTAAACAGAAAACTAGCACAGGATGATTGAATTTATTAATAAGTTCACTTATGGAAAAATTAAAGAGCTTGTATTCATTTGTAATACCAATTACTTAGGCACAAGGCGAGCTGGATTTTCTCAAAGATCTACACAACAGATACTGATATTTTGCCCTCAGGTCAGAATACAATCAGGTAAATACCAAATTTCATCATATTCTTTGTGAGAAAAAAAAGCAAAGAAATTCACCCCTACCCAATATTAATTATGCCTGTGGAGCATTCTGAGGTGTACAGGAGGATTTTGTGGTATGGGTTCCCACTATGTCAAGACTGTGGTCTAAATCTCTTCAGCTACATAGGCCTAGTTAGATTGATCTCACTTCAATCTTCATCATTTCATCAAAACCCTGAGGAAAAAAATAATATTTTTCTTCTGTATTGGTGCTCCAAAATTGACCTTCTTCATAAGTCTTACTGAAGTATTGAAAGGTTGGTTTGTGTGTGTGTTGTGTGTGTGTGTGTGTGTGTGTGTGTGTGTGTGTGTGTGTGTGTACTGGTATAATAGTAAGAATTATGAGGGTTATATAGCAGCCAAATTGATTATTTACTTTAAAGGTTCTATTTAAAATACTACAAAAGGGGGTTTTCAGAAAATAAATTTAGATGGCTATAACCAGTAATTATCCATTTACAAAAAAATTAGGTAGTATAAAGCAGTTTATTTCTAAGAGGGGTTCTATGACTTTGTCACCCTCAGTTTTGTACAGAGCCCCACAACAGATGCATCCTTTTCAGAGACGGTTCCAAGTTGTTCAAATTTGCATTCTTTAATAAGTTAAGAACCAAAGAACCATCAAAAACCCCTTTATATTAGCGTATGAGTGATACACTAACTTTTAATAATCTTAAGAGTGCAATATTCTATTTTTGGCTAGTTCTTAGCTGCCTGGAACAAGCTGGAACCATCTCTGAAGAAAGAAACCATCAAGAAACCCTTTTATGAGTATATTACACTCTTTTATGAGTATGCTAGAAACATGGAAATGTACTGGACTTTGGCCTGGAGTCATTTACAGCTGGAGGCGATTTCACATCAAAAGCAGTTAGTAGTAATGGAAATTAAAGTATTTAGTTTTAATGTAGTACTAAATCTATAATAGCAGAGCCTTTCATCACACTTTATAAACCCCATAAACAAAACAAAACAAACAACAGCAGCTAAATCAGGCATGCAGTATATGCATAAAGAGTCTCAAGCAGCCATGTAGTACAGTTCTCTCACCACAGAATATCATCTTCCCTGAGATCTCACATGAGTCTCTCCCAGTTGGCCTATACTCATTAAACATATGTCTTATATTTCTAATACCATACAGCGCACAAAAGAAGCATATTTCAGTCTAAACCCCAATGAACATCAAAGCCTAATGAGAACAGATCAGCTTTAAGTGACATGGGACAAAGACTGAGAGATACAGTATTTCATAGGAAGAACAATGGCATGGGATGGAGGGAGTGTGCCTTCATGAAGGAGGCAGGAGCTTTGAATGAGGCTTGAGCTGTAATGAAGGATTAATGGAGGATTTAGGATTCTATATTAAGATGTTCCTTATCCTCATTAGGCTGATACTCATATCAATGAAACAATTCGCTTGCTCGCTTGAAGAGAGCAAGAAAGAGAGAGCACTGTAGAGATTGTGTAATGGGAAAGTTCTCTCATCCAATCGTTTTTGCTATGGAAAAATAATCTTGCTTTTCTCTCTCTTTAAAAAAAAATAATAAATCTATGGGTATGTATCGCTCTAATATCTCAAGTCTACATGCACTAATAGCTGTTTACATGTACTGTCCATTATCCTGAGCATTTTTTTTCTTGCTATCTATGTGGTGACCATGACAAATACAGACCATCAGTTCTCTAAAGTCAATATTGACCCCTCAACACTGCCCAAACAAATCCTTGTGTGAGCACCATAAGCGAGTGAATCTCAAATATTCCTGTGTTTACATGAATAATGTCCACACTCTCCAGTTGAGTCCCAACAATAATAACACCGTTTATTGCACTACCTATTTATATCGATGTTTGCTCTTGGAGAGTGTGTGGACAGTTGGAGTCTGGTGTTAGTTTGCATGGGTCTGCATACAGAGTCAAAATGGTGTGATTGTCACGCTGATCGACTGTTTAGATAGGAGTAGTGTGCACTGTGTGGCTCATAGTATAAATACGGGCCCAGGGGATTGAGACTATCTCACCAAACACAGCACCTGTCAAATGTTCAACTGTCTAGATCAGCGGTCCCCAACCCCCGGGCCGCGGACCGGTACCGCTCCGTGGGTCATTTGGTACCGGGCCGCACAGAAAGAATAAATAACTTACATTATTTCCGTTTTATTTATTATCTGGATCTGAAAAATGACCGGATTCTCTCCGTTGCATCCTTCTACGACTCACTCTTGACGCATGTCAAGACGCTTGTCTCGGTCACGTGATACGTTGAAACCTTACCATAGAGACCAGAGAGCGTTAGGGGGGAGAGAGGATGTTACGAGGACGCTGCTAATAAAGTTGCGATTTCACATTGGATTCACGTTTATTATTATTTTTTTTTTTAAAATAATAAAAACCTAGTTTTTATGCCGGTCGTATCATTTTATTTTGTTGTATTTATCCGCCACACCTTAACGGCCGGTCCGTGAAAATATTGTCTGATATTAAACCGGTCCGTGGCGCGAAAAAGGTTGTGGACCGCTGGTTTAGATGGTAACGTGTGACGAGACAGAAACTGGACTTGTTTAAACATGCTGACTGAGGGAAAACACTTATGGCTCTTAGGTAGCTCGTGGGAAATTTTTCTTAAACCAGTTACTCCCCCTACTTTGTTAGACCTAGCAGAAAGGGTGGCCTTACTTCTAGCTGTTTTCCATAATAAAAGCCCAGTCTGAAAATAGATATACATATAGCCTAAGTGTGTGAAGAAAAATGTTCATTTCAAACTGCAGTGACCTCTACTGGTTGGTAATATGAAATAACTGTTCTCTAAAAGTAATCTTTATTATATTATATCCAGACAGCATTTCCATTGTTCTGGGCTGTGATTAGAAGGTTTTATAATTTAATGGTGAAAAAGAGTCTCCATGGATTTTCTCTGTAGACAATATATAAAACATACTTGATAAATTTTCTTAGTTGGATTTCACAGTATACTTGTAAACTTTATCTACTCTTGCATTTAGTATTATACAAGCTTTTCATGTACTGGTTAGTCGCTGATCAATATGTAGTATATGTTTAGATAATAGTTGAAAATGAATACCATTTTCCAAAACAATATAAAAATTAGGTTTCCTGGCAGTATTTGTGGAGAAAAAACTTTTGGTATCCTACTCTGAAATAGATTATAAATGAAAATGCAAACAATGTATCCATCTTCTATACCTCATATCCTTTTCAGGGTCACGGGGAACCTAGAGCCTATCCCAGGGAGCATGGGGCACAAGGCGGGGTACACCCTGGACAGGGTGCCAGTCCATCGCATGGCACAATCACACACACACTCACCCACTCATTCATACACTACGGACACTTTAGACACGCCAATCAGCCTACCATTTATGTTATTGGGCTGGGGGAAGAAACCGGAGTACCCGGAGGAAACCCCCACCGCACAGGGAGAACATGCAAACTCCGCATACACGGCCCCTGCGGAACTCGAACCCCGGAGGTGTGAGGCGAACTTGCTAACCACTAAGTCACCATGCGCCCAATGCAAACAATGTAGTGTGCAAATTAATATGGCCACCAAATGTATATCAAGCTACAGAAAAATACAATCATCCATAGCTGCAACATGTACTTTATTAACATGGACACATGCTATTAAGGCAGCTAATTTATGATATTACCATGTCACTCAGTAGTAGATTTTTTAATTTATTCTGTCAGTGATGCAAATGTGGAAGTATAAGGGCAGACCCTTTGTCCTCAGTCACTTCCATAAAGGCATGGAGGGGCATCAGGGATAGGATTACAGCGTTCTACCACGGCATTAATTTCTCCAATCTTCACACCATCATATGTCCCAGTGACAGTGGTCCATTGAGTGTTTCCATTGTTGTATGTACGACTCAGCCGGGCTGTGAACGGGATATCAGCAGTCATCCTTCTCGCCTCCATTCTCACTAAGCATGAATGGTTTGGTGGGACCAAGACCTGTAGAGACATTGAGTGGCTGAGAGTCTCAATCATCCTTGTCCCCTCAGAAAAACTTACTGTCTGTTCTTTGGTGAAGTCCACATTGTCAGGGTTGATGATTGGGATTTTCCCAGTCATGGTTGAGGTGGATCCATTGCGAGTTTCTCTACCAATGTCCCAGAACTTCTCTACAGTGCTAGACTTCTGCAAAAGGACTGTCTTTTCAATGCTGGAGCACTCATAGTTAGTGGCCCTGGCCATTTGGATGGTCTCTGGTGGATGATGGAACAGTTTGACCTGGTCAATAGCATATACAACATGGGAGATTTGCTGGCTGTAAGTGTCCCTGTTAATGGCCAGGACATCATATGACTTGTACCAGTACTCCTTGCCTTCCCAGGGCAGGAAGAAAGCCTCATGTTTAGTTACAACTTTACCTAGCCCATATTTGTTTTTGCCAACAAAGATGTCAATTCCAGGACAAGTCTTCACTGAATGTTTGGGCGCAGAACCATAGGAACCTTGGTTCCATTCCAGGAACTCAAAGTGGTCCTCATTGACCAACACTTCAAACTTAGTGGCAGTGTATTCAGCATCTGCATATGGGTATTTGCAGTATGGGCCTTTGCTTGGGGTGTAGAATCCAGACTCACAGTTGAATTTGCACACATAGTCTGTGCGTCCTGTGTAACCATTGTAGATGCCTACAGCCCCATTTGGAAGTGAACCTTCCCAGGTAACCCACTTTAAGTTGACATTTTCCTGAAACATGAATGCTGAGTTCCCCTGATCCTTGTACACTAACTCTGGGGGAGTATCAGAATGTACTACTGTAGTCCAGGCATCAAGAGGTGGTACCACATCCCCCAAGTCAGGGTTTAGATGGATCTCTGAATTAAAATAAATACAAGAATGAAAAAAATTTAAAGTTTAGAAGGAAGATTATTTGAATAATCGAAGTATTGCCAGTGTGCAGTCTGCATGCATGATATGGTCAGTGTTCATTTTTCTGTATTTGCTAGTAATAAGCACTGCAAGTAAGATTCTGTTTTTATGAATTATATTTCACCTGCAAATACTGAACAAGTTGTAATTATATCTAAATAAAATATGGCACTAGACAATGGAGCAGTGCATAAAAAGCCTTATCATCATATTCAATGGCTGGTTTATGCTGGTCATGCAGGCAGTATATCTTGAGCCAATAGGAAACAGTGTCACTGCAGGTTTAAATCAGCTCTGTCAAAGCTGGTCTGGATTGAAACGCTTGTTAAATTGAATTCGTATCTGTGGCATGTGACAAGCCTCTGCTGCATGTTGTGTGTGAATTGCCCTTCAAGATTATGGAGGTGTGAACAAAACTCACTGTTTTCTGCAGAAACATCTGGAGTGGGGATTGAGTGCAGTGGTGTTGCACAGAACTGCAATACTGCTAACACTAAAGGAAGTGCTGCCCTCATCTGGTGAGAAATAATAATAATAATAATAATAATAATAATAATAATAATAATAATAATAATAATAATAATAATAATAATAATAATAATAATAATAAAAGCCATATGAATTTTAATGGAATATCATATAGTATTTTCTTAATACAGGAACCTTGGCTTTGAACACAAACAAATATTCATCAGAAAGCTGCAGTGTAAAAGGTAAACACTGACATTATCACCAAATTATATAGACTACCTCTTAACATTTTGTAATAATCAATTAAACATTGCAAACAATTTATCAGTTCATAAAAAATTGTACAATTAGGTAAACAGTATTGTATGATATACTTTAAGTTTATTTTAGCATGCACTTAACATTGTTATATAGCATGACTTTCATCTGAGGAAAATTATATTTTATAACCAAAACCTGTTTAATATTCATATAATTAAATACTTGTTTAAAGAAGACAATCTGTGTTTTAGAGCTATAAAAAAAAGAGTGTCTTACCTTCTCAGACTCCTTTTCAAGTGCTGCTGAACGCTGCTGCCAGAGGACTCTTAAACTCTTGTAATTGCTGCAATAAACCAACACTGATAACTTCATCCTGCTCATGAGATTCTCTTTCCATTTATAAGAGAAACACAATTGTAAATTATGGCATTTTTAAATTGTTGTCTTTGTATAGCTTTTTTCTTCACAAACTATTTATGTTCAATAAAATTGTTTATTTTCCATAAGAACAAATTAATCAAAGCCCACACAGGAGGCACTGCCAGTGAATATGTACTGTACATCCATGTTTTTCTCTGTAAAGTTAAGCTATTAAAGTACAGAAAATTAAATATTATATACTGGCTGCTTTTCATAAACAATCTCAATGTCTCTTTAAATCGCATGGGACACACAAATAACAGGACTCTTGAATTTGCTGTGCAAAGATAATGATAATCTCAGGTCAAAGAAAAAGTTTGCCTAATAAAATATTGGGATTACAACCTCTTTATCAATGAATGATTATCAGGCACGACATGTCTGATAGATGCCTGATAAAATCATTAGCTGTATATAGGTTAAGGACATCAAGGAGTGTATTATCATCAATTATTTTATGAGTGTGGTCTGATGAGCTTCACTGATAAATAAAGGCTGAAAACAGTTTTAGCTGATTGATCTTTGGAATGGCCCCATATTCTGGAATCAGGGATGTGCTGTATTTGTTGATACACATCTGAAATACCAAATTATATGTCATTTACATTTAATGGCTAAAGTAAACAAATGCTGTATAATACAGTTGCAGTCAAAATTATTCAACCCCCATGCAAATCATTGTAAATTGTCAAAATTGTTTGCAATGAACAAATCAAACAAAAGCAAATGAAATGCTTCAAGTGGTTTCCCCAAATTCAACTGAAAATGCAGCTTATAATGATTTCTCCAGTTTCAAAATTATTCAACCCCTTCATGGCAAGCATCTTTAGTACTTAGTAGAGCACACGTTTGCTGTTATGACCTGCTGCAAACAAGATGCAGAGCTTCTGGCAGCGTTCCTGAAGAATCTTAGCCATTCTTCATGAGCAACGGCCTCTATTTCAGTAATATTCTTGGGTTTGCGTGCTGCAACTACCTTCTTCAAATCCCACCAGAAATTTTCTATGGAGTTCAAGTCAGGTGACTTCCTGTTGGGAGGTACAATGACACCCAAGCTTCAGATTCCTCACAGACAGCATGATGCTTTCTCCTAGGGTTTTCTGATACTTCAATGAATCCATTGACGTAACACATGCTGCAGGTTTCCTGTGCCAAATGATGCAAAGCGGCCCCAGAGCTTCACCGAGCCACCACCATGCTTAAGAGTGTTCTTCCTTCATTATTCTTCCTCCCGATATACCTCTGATCCACTGTGCTGAAAAGTTTTGTTTCACTGCTCCACAGAACAGAATTCCAAAACTTCTGTGGCTTATTTATATGATTTTGAGCCAACTTATCTTGTTCTTTTGGGTCAGTTGTGGTGTATGTCTTGGAGTTCAGACATGGAAACCTTCGATGTTTAGTATGCACCTCACTGTGCTCACTGAAACCTCAGTGCCTGTTGCCACCAAGTCTTGCTGCAAGTCTTTTGCAGTCATTCGATGTTTTTTTACAACCTGTGTTAACTGCTTCATTTTTCTGCCACGTCCAGGTATTTCATATATTTATTACCCCTAACCAGTTCATATATTTCATGTGTTCTATCTGAAGCACACCTGGTGTAACTAATGAAACCCTTGATTAGTTGCATCAGGTGTGTTTGAGACAAACCTGTTTTGCATATTTGTGCTGTTGTGAGGGATTCTATTCAGGTGGTTGAATAATTTTGAGACTGGAGAAGTCCAAATTTGCATTTTCCATTGAAATTGGGGAAACAAATTCATTGTGTTGAACTATTTCAATTGCTTTTGTTTGATTTGTTCATTACAAACAGATGAAAGTCTGTACATTTTGACAATAAAGCTGATTTGCAGTGGGGGTTGAATAATTTTGATTGCAACTGTGTGTCTGAAACTCCTTTTGTGTGTATTTGTGGTTTGTTTTCTTTTGTTTTTAAAAGCAAAAAGGCTCTATGGTTAGAAAGAAAATTCCTGTGGTACAAAAAGTCCCAATACAGAATGCTCTATGTGTAGCAGCTGATGAACGCAGCACAGCAGTGCTACCAAAAGCCTGAAGTCAGCAGGGTTATGACCTATTTACAAAAACCCATGACTGTTGAACCTGGATGTTTAAAATGCATATAAATTATTTCTCTTGATCTTTAATATTCATACAGGAAAGAATAATGCTGGGTAGCAGGTGAAGAGGCATAGGAAAATATAAGTTTAATATTGGCTGATTGGCGTGTCTAAAGTGTCCGTAGTGTATGAATGGGTGTGTGAGTGTGTATATGATTGTGCCCAGGGTATACCCCGCCTTGTGCCGGATGCTCCCTGGGATTGGCTCCAGGTTCCCCCGCAACCCTGAAGAAGGTGTAAGCGGTACAGAAGATGGATGGATGGATAGATTTGGGTATGGTATCTGGGTAACTTTTAAAATGTTATCTGCATTAAATAAATGCCATGACTGTCTCTATTTCCAGGATTTGTTTGAAAAAGGCAGTGAATCTGGCATTATACCAAAAATATCAAGAAAACAGGAGGGGTGTGGAATGGGGTGTGCCAAGTCTAACAATAGGCAGTTATATAAGGTATATAGTTAAAATGATTTGAGAATATTTACATCACATTCATAAAGTGAGATGAAAACATTCAAACTGATATTTTGATTTGTTTTTGCTAACATTTTCATATACATCCTGATTTGGCCACAGGGTCATGTATGATAATGAAAAATAACACACGAAATGTCTTGTTTGTATAAATGAAATTTCGTTTTGTCCTAAGGATATGAACATTTTTACCCTCAACCATAACATTGTTTTCTACAATTAATTACATTATGCAAAAATGCAGAGTTTCTGGTACAAAATGTATTCATCCATCCATCTTCTATACCGCTTATCCTTTTCAGGGTCAAGGCGGAGTACACCCTGGACAGGGTGCCAATAAAATGTATTTATTAATTTGCAAAATATAAAATGTTAGTCTGATTCATTTACATTTATTGGGGTAATTTACATAACACATATTTTGTATTATCTATTAAAATAGATCTTTGGTTTCACAGACTGTAACCCTTTTTATATTTTATTTTTTACAAAGTTTGGTTCCAATGTCTTTATTTCTTTAACATTTCCATTGTGTAAAAACCCTGATAAAGAAATAAAACTGATTTGTTGTTGTAACTCATTATTTTTCAAAACATTTACAGCAAGAAGGGTTATTATATTCTTCACATTTATTATTCATTGTTTTAAAGAAATACAATTCATACAGTCTTTTTTATCCATTAACAATTTGCACTTATATAACGATTACACTGGTATGTTGCAAGATGGTAGATGGTTACTGGCTTCTGTGATTTATCATTGTACTATGCAGCTGATGGACATGGCTTAGCATCTGGAATAGGTTCACAGCGATCCACCACTGCTCTGACCTCTCCTATCTGTATGCCATCATAGACACCATTGATGGAGGTCCATTGGGTCTCTCCATTGGCATATGTTCGGGTGAGCTTTGCTTTGAAGGGGATGTCAGCAGTCATCTTGCGGCCCTCCATGCGCGCAGTGCAAGAGTGATTGGGTGGCACTGTTAGTTGAACTGACACTTCATGACTGAGAGCTTCTACTAGGGTAGTGCCACGGTTGAACTGCAAGGACTTCTCTGCGGTGAACTCTACTCCACCACTGCCAATCAGAGGTATCTTGGCAGTGATTCCTGCTGTAACACCAAGCATGGTGGTACGGCCAATGTTCCAGGTGCTTTCTACTTCTGAGGTCTTGGTGATAGTCACTCTCTTAGTTATTGTCTGGCAGTCATTGTTGGCAACACTGGAAATCCTCATGGTCTCTGGTGGGTAGTGGAAGAGCTCCACTTCATTAATACCATACTCAACATGGGAGATATGTTGGGTGTATACATCGCGATTGATGGTTAGAACTTCATATTTCTTGTACCAGTACTCATCGCCCTCCCATGGCAGGAAGAAGGCTTCAAACTGAGGTACAACCTTACCAAGCCCATACTTGTTCTTACCAATGAAAATACCAACACCTCCACAGGTTCTAATGGCATGATTTGGCACAGAACCATATGAACCTTCCTTCCACTCCACAAACTCAAAGTTGTCTACATTGACTAAAACTTCAAATTCAGGGGCATGGAATTCTCTGTCACCATAGGGGTAGTTGCAGTATGGACCTTTGCTGGGAGTGTAAAAACCTGCTTCACAGTTGTATTTGCAGATGTAATCAGAACGCTTTGTGTATCCATTATAAATGCCAACTGCACCTTGGGGAAGAGAGCCATCCCATTTGGTCCAGTTTAGATTGATATTTTCACCAAATAGATTTGAAAAGCTCAGTGATTCCTCAAGCTCTGGAGGTGCAAGTGGGCCATCAACTGGATCACTGTTTATAAGAGGTGGGACTTTACCCTCTAGGAGTGGGTTCAAAAGAGGTGCTGTATATAAAAATAAATAAATAAATAAATAACGACATATCAGTCATACAGTATTTATGGCGTATAAGAGAACTGATATCTACAATCTCAATGATGTTATGTCACTACTGATTATCTTGGTACTTATCTAAATAATTATACAGCAACCATTTACAGTGAGAGACTTGAAATAAATACTATAAATGAGAGAATTGTGATTTCGTGAAGTCAAGAAAAACTAAATATAATCTTTAATGTAAAATATAAATTGTGTATTAACAATATAAATGTACTACATACAGTATAGTAACATGAATGAATTAATATAAATTCAAAAATAATCACTTTACCTTTTTTAGTATTTACACTTTTCTCTACTATCTCTTTTAGGTTGATTTGTGGTTCTGTGGCAAGTGCACAGAAAGCCCCCAGCTGAAGAAGGGTGATGACAGCAAACAGATTCATCTATAAAGAATATATGATTAGTGGTTTTCCAAATTTAGTAGCATGTACTATTGTTTTCAACATTGCTTTGTATTAATTCATCATACTCTATTACTGTTATTTTATGTGTATTATTAGGTATCATTCCTGCATCATTTGTTTGACTGACTACTTTATAGCACTTTTTCACTAGCATTTCTACTGACTAGTATGTTTTATTTATTATTTGCATAGTTCTTGTACTTGCTTCTATGACTTATACATTGAGATATTTCATTTGGCAACTGTTCTGATACCTATAATTAAAATTGCAGTCGAGCATGAGATACTTGATTACTACGACCAGTATGTACCACTACCAATACATTACATAACTGTCTATGCAAAAATTTCACATACCTTTGTGGTCTGTCCCCTGTGTGCAGATCATGTCAATGGTTCAGGCTTATATAGCTCTTTTATGGACTCTAAAGTCATAAATCTCAAATCTCCTGCTGTACTCAATGCTTAATGCTTAATCTCTCTGATCTCAGCATGCTGTAGAATGAGAAGCCACGCAAATTTAAACTGTTAAATCAACGCTAAAGGGTTTCATTTCAATATTGTATGAATATGCACAATCCATATGTGCATAAATAAATAAATCCTGAAAAATGTCTAAGTAGGTATTTAGGTTAAAAGAATATAATAACCAGCTATTTTTATTCCCAGAGCTGAAGCACAACAATGGCAGCACTGTAAAAACATGCTTTCGATTTACAGTATTTATTCTATAGCAAAATACTGTTGTATTATTTTACAGAATTGTACCATAAATGATTAGGCAATTGGAGCAGTGCACTGGTTTACAGTTAAATACAAGAAAACACAATGCATAGTGGGATATCTAACATTTTTGGCAGGGGTGAGAATAGTAAAAATTCTTGAGGTTAACTTTATATGCTTCATATGATCAAGGCGGCTCAGTGGTTGAGTAACAGATCAGAATTTCACATGTTCAAATCTTAGCCTTGCGAAGCTACCATGGTTGGTTTCTTTGAGCAAGTCCCTCAGCCTTCTGCTCAGCTGTATCCTGCAACAGCCAAATATATAGGATTATCTTTTATTTCTATACTATAATTATATTTGTAAGTATTTTACTTGCAAAATTTACAGCATACAAACATGTTTCACATTAATTTTCTGTAGATTTGAGGTACTTTACTGGCAACACTGCTACCAATAAATTACTGTAAACTGTACAGTAAATGTTTTAAAATTATCTTTAAATGCAAATACATTAGTTTTTTTTTCCAAACATATTGCTAGTAACATTTTTTTATATATATATATAAATATTTTTAAAACACCATTGTTTAGAATCTAGTAAACTTTGTCTCTTGATAATGCACTGAAAGTAGGTTAAAAATGTGTTGATAAGAATCTGTTTATAAGACTTATTGATAAGGATAAATATTAGGTTGTTAAGGTATTACAAAAGAGCTGTCTTTGTAGACTTTACTTATTATGGCGCAGATTGTGTACAAGGAAGTTTATAAGAGCAAGGACATCTGTAACATTTAGCTAGAATGGACTCATCACTGGACTCATCATCAAGTTTTTTGGGGTGCTTTGGAGGTTTTTCAGGGTGTGAAATTTTGCCTGGTACTTGATGAAATTTCTTTGTCTTCATTTTGTCCTATGGATATGAACATTTTTACCCTCAACCATAACATTGTTTTCTGCAATTACTTAAATTATGTATAACAAAATGTATTCATCCATCCATCTTCTATACCGCTTATCCTTTTCAGGGTCACGACGAACCTGGAGCCTATCCCAGGAATTATCAGGCACAAGGCGGGGTACATCCTGGACAGGGTGCCAGTCCATCGCAGTGCACAATCACATACACATTCACACACCCGTTCATACATTACGGACATGTTGGACATGCCAACCAGCCTACCATGCATGTCTTTGGACTGGGGGAGGAAACCGGAGTACCCGGAGGAAACCCCCGCAGCACGAGGAGAACATACAAACTCCGCACACACATGGCCCTGGTGGGAATCGAATCCCCGACCCTGGAGGTGTGAGGCAAACGTGCTAACCCTATTATTAAGCCACCGTGCGCCCTATTATTATTATTATTATTATTATTATTATTATTATTATTATTTCAGATTTGTCAAAGCAGAGGTAGTGCTGTCTAAAATGATTATGCGTTTCAACCACAAATGCACTATAAATAATCTTATAGAGGCTTATTTGTGGTGCTAGAAATAGAAATGGAAATACAAATCTTTATAATTTTACAAATGTTTTGGCACACTGTACTTGCAATATTTTTGGCAAACCAATTCAATGTATTTGTGTAGATTTTTACTTTATAAAGAAAATGTAAATATTTTTCAGGAAATCCAGCATAAACTGCCAAGATTTATATTCGAGTGGATAAAAAGCCAGGAGGTGGGGGCCATACTTTTTGTCATCTCTACCGTGCAATAGATGCTTGAGTGTTTTTTCCACTTTGGACTTGCCACACTCCTGGATTTTAATAAATAAAATATGCTATTCCACTCCTGTAACCCTCTCTTCTTGCTGAGATAAAATAGTCTTGTACATTTCCCTTCATGTGGAATAATGGCAAAGGTATACTCAGTATCAGCCTCCTGCCTTTGTCCTCCACTTTTGAAATAGCTTCATGTTATTGGTATGTAAGCTAGTGCACCAACTCTGAGTCATTTAATTCAGGCTAGCACTTTTAAATCAAATGTACCAAAGGATGTCCATTAAATCACATCAAAAATCATATGATGCTGGACATTGCTTATTATCTAAAGAGCTTTTTTCAGATCAGGGGATGTTCTTATATAATTATGAGTTATAATCTTGCAATTCAGATTAATGATTGTGGACCAACCTATTAACAGGAAGATTTAGCATTATTTGACTTGACACAGGGAGGCTCTTACAAACCATAAATCTGACTGTTGACTGTAAATGACCAGTGTCAATAATATCAGTAGAGTAACAGCTTTTTGTTGTTCAGCGTGGATTCTAATCACATTCTGCTGTCCATGAATCCACCATGCATCGTGCCAATATTACTCACTGACTGCATTCTTTTGCATACCTTCTCTATTACACAGAAGCAAAATATTATGCCATTATATGCTAATATTATGTTAACATTCCTTTTAAAATTATTCATTTTATCCCACTAAAAATAGACACATACAAACAAATTATCCGGTTATCTGGCACTGACTATATTAGGGGTAAGGGTTAATTCCAATTGCCCTCTTTCCTCTAAACTACTGCTTCTCATACAGAAGAGAGAGGACATAGCATTGTTCTTTATCAAATATGTATGGCCTTGTGTCTTTAACACTTATGCATGTCAAGGCTGTCAAGAGGGAACCTGATAACAACATTATCAACCACAAGATTAGAATTGTAGTTAAGACGAGCAGAAGGAAGATTAAGGCCTTGACAAATCAAGTCAATCAAAACGAAGACCTACTTTTCTCAAAATCTAACAAAAATATTAGAAATGAATCTGTAGTTCCTTTTGCATGTATACCAATAATTACCATCCAGCCATCCATCTTCAACCGCTTACTCCTTTTCAGGGTCGCGGGGAACCTGGAGCCTATCCCAGGGAGCATCAGGCATAAGGCAGATTACACCCTAGACAGGGTACCCATAATTACCCAGTACACAATTTAATTACACCAAAATTTCCCATAAGTGTTCAATTGAGTTGAGATCTGGTGACTGTAAAGAACATAGAATATGATTTACACATTTTCATATTCATTAAACCATTAAGTGAACGATTGTACCCTGTGGATGATGATGTCCACTTCCAGAATAAAGGGCTTGATATTAAACTGATACTGACACACACACACACACACACACACACACACACACTATCATAACCTCTCACACACACACTATCATAACCTCTCACACACGCTATCATAATATTGCTGAGTCAGACATTGTCCAGTCCACATGTAGGCAGCTTTTCACACCGAGTTTGGTTCATAGACATGCAATATCTCATGTCATAGTGCAAACTGACTTTCTATCAAAGAAAGAAACTGCTTGCTTGCAATGCTAGAAACAAACACTCACAAAAGCTGTCACACAGGCAGATTGAGTCTTTTCTTTCCATAGTATTCTTATTTCATCTCCACAGACCCCTTCTCTTGTATGCACATCCTTGGGTGAATGTATTTTTTTTTTTTAGGGCAGCCAAGCATGCAACTTGCCTCCAGCTTATTTATCTTGTTTAATTAGACAAACTTCTAATGACAAACAGCCAGAGAAGTGTGAACAATGAACTAAAGCAAACGCCTTCTGCAAGGGCTTAAACTAAAATGGCGCTTTTTTTTTTTAAATTAGAAAAAATACTGCACAACAGAATTTAAGATTCTTTGTACAGGAACCATGAACAATGAAAGACTGGAGACTGAAGACTTGTTTGGGCCTCGACACAATTATACAGTCATTAACAATTCCCATGTACCCTAATTACCTGTAAACACTAAACTGGTAAGGTTTTGTAGTTCAGTTTGCCCCTGCTCTCAAACATCAGCACATGTTTCCAATCTTCATTTATTGCTGTAAGGCAATTATCTATAGCATGAAAGTCAAACATAGACTGAATTTTACAATCCACAAGTAAAAAGTGATACAATGAGTATATAAGGAAAGAAAACTGAATTGTAAATCTGAACGAGGATAGAAATGAGAATGGCAGCATTTGGAGGTCTTTGACCTCAGCTCTTCCAGCTGCTGCTGAGCTTAAGAGGCTCCTTTAGGGATTCTGAAAACAGTTCTTGAAAGAGGATGCAAGTGAAATGGAAAAGAGTGAGGGAAATGACCACTCCTTACCCTGCATCTCCCTGCATGAATATTTCACAGCCTTGTCTGTACAATGCACTGGAATCTCAGCTTACTTTAATATTTGCAAGTTTAATAATTCATGTAATAAAAATCTGGACATCGAGTAAAGACAAGAAGGGAAAGTGTCTCTCTCTCTCTCTCTCTCTCTCTCTCTCTCTCTCTCTCTCTCTCTCTCTCTCTCTCTCTCTCTCTCTGTGTGTGTGTGTGTGTGTGTGTGTGTGTGTGTGTGTGTGTGTGTGTGTAAGAAGATGGTATACCTATATGTATTCTTCACTGACATACATTTCCAAGATTGGATATGAAGTTAAATTGAAGTGTGTTTTGTGGCAATCCTCCCAGTGCCGGTCTTGAAAAGATCCTAAATTTACACCGCACACATCAGTTTGGAACAGTGTTGCATTTTCATTTATAGTTAGTTCCTCATGAATGACATAAAAGCAGAGACCTAAACTTATAACGGGACATGTCAAGTGTCACAAGCCTTACAAGTCTAAATGCTCTGCTTCGGAATAACAATCACATCAGTTCATTCCAGCGCGGAGTGACTGGGGCACATGTGTGTCCAAGCAGCTCCAGATGTGGTTCAGAACCGTTGTCGCCTGTGTGTGCGCCTGAGGTGCGCGTGCCGCCGCGCGCGCTCATGGAGTCACTCATTATTACTGCACCGGACCGCCCGTCGCCATGCTGCACGTTTTATCAGATTCCTTTATCCAGTAGAGAATTATAACAGCCCGAAGAAACCATTTCCACCGAGGAAACGGTGAAGAAGACATTACTTTTCAGTGTGTCTCTTACTGTACAGTTCCTGAGGAGAATAAAGCAGGAGCTCAGTTCTGAGGAAGACCAGGTAACGTTCAGGTTTTACATTTGGGTACGTTTTGGGGTTTTTTTGCCGGATACCTCGCCACATGCACGTGTTTTCCCTGGAATAGCCGGCGTGTATGGAGTCAGAGTGGACTGAGGACAGTGTCCTGGTGAGTCAGAATCAGAAATATCCGTTAGCTTTGTTCAACTGTTTTGGCGGGAGACTGAGACACGAGTCCTGTGAAGGGCGGACAGTCACAGGCACTGAACATCCCCGCGGTTCACTTATTTTCTCTTTCGGTACTGAAATGCTTTTAAAACGCGTGCCACATAGATCTCTTAGAAAGGTTCTCAACTGTACTGTTCTTTGTCTCGGTGGTGGTACCATCAAGCGGACATGTTTTGTCTTGGAACCGTTTACAGATCATTTAGGGTGCTTAATTGGACCTTAATTGGACCAGTCCTCCAAAAGTGAAGTACTGGTACATCACACACTTTTCTAGGTAAAATACATACATACATACTAAAGGTTGTGATGGACTGGCACCCTGTCCATGGTTTACCCCGCCTTGTGCCCGATGCTCCCTGGGGTAGGCTCCAGGCTCCCCGTGACCCTGAACAAGGAGTAAGCGGTGTAAGATGGATGGATGGATACTAAAGGTACCGAAGATCCACCCTTGATGTTACAACCCCAGCGACCAAAAAGTACAGATTTCTATCGCTTTCATGTATCTCTGGTGGGATGTTCTCCCTTAACGGTTCCTGATGATTGTGATTGAAACATGAAAGAAGGTCCTACTGGGGCTGGTAATATTTGGAAACCGTGAGAGGGTTTTCTAACGGACTGTGATGTGGGGTTTTGGGGGGAAGCTTGGGTTTCAGCATGGATGGCACTAGGGAGTGTAAGAGCAAACAGGAATATGAAATGCTTGTGCTTCATTTCCATTTGGAGCCAAATGTAGCCTGACTGTTGTGTTCCTTGTCATGTATGCGAGATGTGGTCTTATCTAAGCTCAACTATGGTAGCGTTCTGGCATGAGGAGTTCATCGCTATCCCTCTACAGCATCCACTGTCCATTTCTCATTTGCAAACTAAATTACTCAAGGGAAATATGGTCGTAAGCACCTGGCTCTTGAATTGTTTAGTAACTAGACTCATGGGGATTAATATGCTTCCTGGCAACATTTACATACAACCTAATAATGTAGCAAATTTTTAATTCAGATGTCAGTCTGGTAAATAAAGGTATTTTTCCACGGGACATTCATGTCAAGGGGATCTGCTTATTTTGTGTAATCCACTGTTGAATAAAAGTGACCCATGCCTAGCTGATCGAGTAGATCATTATGTGTTTTTTTCCCATGCTTTTCAATGTGGAGATTCACATACATGAGCAGATAATCAACCTTTTTCAAATCTTGGTATTACAGCTGGTTGTCTATGAGGAGCTGTTCTGCTGTTCCTCAGCATCAGGGGATGGGCATTTGGCCTACACTGGAACATGGCTTATGCGCACGCTACTGCAGCACACTCAAAAAGCTCCACAAAAACCTCTGGGTTGTCTTGCGTAATAATTGCTGCAATTGTGATGTGTGAAGTGGGTGTGGCAATGGCAAATGGAGTATTGGCAAGCTGTACAAGGCTTTGGAGCACCTGTTGATCCTCGTCCGTCACCAGGGTCTGCTTGGCGGGCAGGTCAAGGATGGCCTGATGACTTAATGAGGGGTGGTGAGGGACTTTAAGATCTCTGCGAAGGGATTTTTTTCAGTCCCGGGTTTTGGCACCACTGTGAAACGTTGGTGGGTGTGAGGGAATTGAGTATGTTGGAGGCAGATGGTAGAGAGAGATTTGTCCTCAGCAGGACACTGTCACTCGCTGATGCACCCTGCTCTCTCTAGCTGGCATTCAGCAGCTCATTCAAGATATACCTATTACATATATAATGTGTGGTCAAAAGTATTTGGACACCCGAACATCACACCCATGTAGGGCCTGGCCTATATGACAAAAATATCATATCATGATCCATCCATCTTCTACTGCTTACTCCTTCTTCAGGGTCGCAGGGAACCTGGAGCCTATCCCAGGAAGCATCAGGCACAAGGCGGGGTACACCCTGGACAGGGTACCAGTCCATTGCAGGGCACATTCATTTATCACCCATATGCAGTTCTTCTACAAACTGTTGTGACAAAGAAGCACACAATTGTATAGGATGTCTTGTATGCTGTAGCATTACAGTTTCCCTAAACTGGAACTAAGGGACCCAAACCTGTTCCAGCATGACAATGCCCCATGCACAAAGCAAGCTCCATGAAGACGTGGCTTGACAAGGTTGGAGTGGAAGAACTCGAGTGGCCTGAAAAGAGCCCTGACCTCAACCCCACTGAACACCTTTGGGGTGAACTGGAATGCTGACTGCACAGCAGGCCTCCTCACCTAATATCAGTGACTGACCTCACCAGTGTTTTTGTAGCTGAAAGGGCAAATCCCACAGACACACAGCCACATTCAGACAAAATAGTACTTATGAGTATTAGTTGCTCCTGATTTGACAGTAAGAAATAGGTCTTCATATTCACATTCAGGGAAACAAATGCACATAGGTACTCACCCAGAGAAACACCAATGTACATTCCAAAAAAATGAAAGACAATTATATGTGAATTCTTACTTTTTCTCTCCTAAATATGCAGAGTGTTGATGGAGAGGATTTCGAATGACAGCCGGAACAGTGGTCATCACAGGTGGACTCATAGCTGCAGTCATCTTATTGACTATCGTTACAGTGCTGTGTTGCTGTAGGCTGCAGGTAAACAAGCATTGTTCCACTAAGGACACTGTTAATACCCTCCAGAACTATACAAAACTACCCTCCAGCTTATACTAAGGTAACATGGAATACATCTAAAATCAATTGAATGCCCAGCTACCTGTTTTATGTGATTTTTGAATTTGTGCATAAGACAACCTTGAAAGACAGCCTTTCGCAAAAATAAAAGAAAGAGATTAAAGCAACAATTTTTTAAATATCAGATTATTTTATATAATAAACGATTTAGTATGATTGGATGTAGACTATCTGCTAGGCTTGGAAGATGTGTGGTATATGCCATCGACCTATCATGCCCCCCTACTGTTGCCGATTGACGATAGCATAACCTGAGGATTTGTAAGTGTGTAGGATGCAGACGGTGTGTATGAGCAGGGTATTACTGCAGCAATACTGAGCGGGAAAAGAAGAGTGCATGGCCAGTAATGTGTGTCATGGGCATGTCACTCATTACAGCAGAAAAAAAAATACCAGAAGCTGGTTACAAGTCAGCTCCTGTTGCAATCGCTAGCATTAGCATTTAGTCAGGTCTTTTTTTTAATTAATTACCCATTAACAAGGTTAGGAATGCTTCCAACCTGAAGCTGGGACATTAAATACACCTAACAAGTTATTAGCTGTAAATAATCTCATAAAATGAAAATAAAATTATAAACTACTCATGTATGTGGTCTATGGTGAAAATTAGTGGAGCTACTGAACTCTTGTATAGCATAGTAGCCCTGACAAACAATACATTGTAATATTTTCTTAATGTAAGCCCCCCTTAATGTTTTGTGAGAGAAGACATTCACAGCATTATCTGTTGAGTAAGCACAGACAACGGAAGCTAAGATGCATTAGAGAAAGATGTTTTGTTGCCCTGCTTTCGAATCAGAAAACATTTACGCTATTATGGTTCAAATAGGATAATGAAATAGGCAAAAAGGAAACATTTAATATGTGATTAAACACAATTTATTATTGATCATCTTCAAGCTGCAGACATCATGTTTTCCGACAGACATTTAAATTGTAATAGAATCTGTAGATTCTCGATACTAGCATCATTTGAACCAAGCCTACTACCGACTTCTGTATATCTAGGTAGTATTTTGACATTTTAATATTTGGATGTATATTTTATGGTTATTTAACATTGTTGTGACAAAGCAATTATTATTGAAAATTCACTTAAATTTGTGACACAATCAGAAATATTATAGACAATTGCAAACCTTTATTAATCGGAATCAGTCACCTGTATTTTTTTTTTTTAATTTCTCTTCTCTCTTTGAAACCTACTTACACCATCAAACTCATGGACGTCACTTGACTCTGCTAGTATTACTGTTGTAAGAGTGATGGGTCAGAGGAGGAGGAGGAGGAGGAAGAGGAGCCTGCCTTCACCAAATCCCTACCTAGCCCAGCACATCAGTCAAACCCTCCAAACCCTCCCTGTTCTCTACGACCACCGAGTCCTCCAAGTTTTCTGACTTCACCAAGCCCACTGAGTATATCTCTTCCAGAACACTCATTCTGTAAGCAGCTTCTCACAACCGCAGAGCCTCACAAGTACAACGGGCTGGCCCCCTGCACACACTATAGCCCTGATCTATCCCCCCCCCCCCCCCCCCCCTCCCCCCTCCCCCCCCCCCCCCTCTCTCCCTTTTTTTCTTTCTCCCGCCCCCCCCCCCCCCCAGGAAAGGGAGGAGGACCCCCCCCCCCCCCCCCCTTTCCCGCAGCAACAGTTAGTCCTCCCTTAGGCTCATGTCCAGCTTTAACAATAAGTTTTAAATTAACATAGAAATCATGACACTTTGAAACATTTGTTATAAGTCAATATTAATTTATCAATTGTTTTAACTGCTATTAGTGACCAAGGTCTTTTATAAGTATGTATTTTAAAAACAGTAATATTTATTATAAACAAATTGTACCATGTGCTATAAAGAGCTTTACTGCTTTCTTTCTCACATCAGATGCAATTGTGCCAACACCTAGCATACCCAAGGGACAGCCAAAAAGATAAGTCGATTAAGTCATCACTGTCACCTAGGATTAAAGCAAAGCAGGAACCTAATAACTGTTACAAATTCAGATTTTCGATTATTCTGTAAAATGTGTAAGTACATGAATGAGTGGAGTTGGATAGACTTAGAAAGGATAGAGACACAGGAGGCTTTTTAAAGCACAGGTAATATTTATTTTCATTATTTTCTTATTATAGAATTACATGCACTAGTGTAGTGGTCAAAAATATAGAAAAGATAATTTGTAACCTTGTCATTTTAAAAAATAGATATAAGTTCACTAATATTTCTACATTTTTCTTGATGTTTTTCCATTTTTCACTTTACTCAAGTAAGTATATTCACCACAATGACCCTTTAGAGACTGCAAAGGTTACACACTCCTGTCGGGTCATTTTAATGAACACGAAGTTGGAAGACTTGTCCATCGTTGATCAGCAAATTAAGCATCAGTGTGTATTGTAAGTAGACCAGCAGATGGCGTAAGTCCTTTCCCTCAGATAGCTGTTCACCACTTTGGCAAATGTTGAAAACTTAGGAATGTTGGAATAGCAGTATACATCATATTACAGTCTGTCACATTGAGGGCAGAATGGTCTGAATGTTGTTACACTTTCTGAGTAACAGTGGTTTCTTTAAATCAACCCAGACAGTTATTTCAATATCTGTCAAAAGTTATTGTGTTTTATTCAAGCCTTCAAAGTAAAAACTGTAATATGCCTGATTTTACAGGATGTGAAAAATACTGCATGCTGTTGGATTAGAAATGGAATCGTATTTATCCTACACTGAGAGGTAACAAATTGTGCTTTTTTTCTACAATAAAATTAACGTTTTAATAAAATTGACGTTTATTTTTGATTGTTTCTTTACACTGAGGTAACAGTAATGTATATTATATCAACTGGACTGCCACAAAGGAGCAATATATAAATTGCATACAGTTTAAAATATTACATGTTCAAGTGCCAGGACACAGTCAATACGCAATACGCAATTACACATAATACGTCTCAAGTAAAATGGGCGTTTGTTGTTCCCTGCTGTCAAAAACAGCTGCTGATTGCAGAATAATAGTCAGAATGAATGGAGAACATTGGGATGTTTAACCAAACACCTGATCTGACTAATAAATAAACAATAGAAAAGCAATGGTCCGGTAACAGTTAAATACGATACCAAGGAAACAGCAGAGAGTTGTAACTAGCAGTGGATGAGCTTGTGTTTAAACGTACAAATCTTCCACCTTAAGTCCAAGGTAATATTCAGTACTGACTATCATCGCTGCCAATTTAATGGATCATAAATATGCTCATGCTTTATAATTACGGTCCATGGAGCAATAATCAAAATAATTTAAAGTTTCCTTAATGTATCCCACAGTTGTAGGACTTTGTCATAAAACAGATAATGCTACTAAAATACTGACATCAATAGTAGTTTAATATAGCTAGTTTTTTTTTTTGTGTTTTTTTAAGGGATTTAATGGGTAAACCAAGATATTCTAAGACTCTAGATGTCTGCCACTGTCTGTGGATGCTAGATATTCAATATTTTCCCCCATCATTCCTCTATGAAAGTTTTTGCATATTACCCAATGGTCCTGATTTAAGTGCTTTAACTTTTTCCCTTGTGACAAAAACTAGGTGGCACGTTGATTCCGGCACGAATGGCAACAAGCCTTGCTGTAATACCAGTGACTGCAGAGATTGACTTTAATGGCCAGAGAGCAGTTGGTGCTGGGACGATCCTGGCAGTTGTCATCTGTATGAAATTGAGCCATCAACACACCATATTAGTCAGTTACCTTGTCAAGGAACTACATTTATCTTAGGTAAAGCCAGTATAGCCATTAGTTTACAGACTGCAAGCAATGTATTAACAAACTTCTGCAAACATGAATGTGCAAGAACACCAGTCTGTTTCTCTTTGAGGTTTACCTGGTGGTTCAGTAGGACAAGGTTGCAATGCACATGTCTGTTTGTTGACAGGCTTAGTCAGAGGGTCACATCCACGAACAAGTTCTCTTCCTTGGTAGCATTTCACATCCCTCATTCTCACTCCCACACCACACGTCTTGGTGCACTGTAATTTGAGCAACACCCACAGTTGTAATATACCTATATACACCGTACGCCAGTTCCCAATTAAAAATATTCAATGAACCATGATGCAGCTACCTCAGACCAAGGTGTTGTATACCACTTGAAGCAAGGTCTCTCGAAGCAAGTGTCCTCGTCTCCTGGCCGCTTGCTAGCATCACATTCTTCATCCTCATGGATTTGAAATTTGCCACCCGTGATGCTGACACATAGCACAGTCCTCCTCTTTACGCCACGTCCACATGTTGTGTTGCACTGAGATGAGAAGTATTCTTTCAGAAAAGCCTCAGCATACATCTCTGAGTATAACCCACAATGAATCATTTGCCATTTATCTATGCAATTTTGGCTTCCTTGAGTTTCATAAGAATGTCTAAAAGTATTTGTTCCAACTCTGCACAACACCACCTGATTACACTAATGAGCTCTCCATCTTAACAAACAAGGGAAGAAAGAATCTAGGCGGTAACCCACAATTTATGGATATAAACCCAAATTGACGTTTGGACAAAGCCCCAAAACTCATTAGAAAGCTCATTTCACTTAAACTTCAGTTGCTCACCCTTTCCCAATCTTGAGCCAGCCAGTGTGGTGGGCACTCTTTATCTCCACAGGGATGGGTTGCCAATGGTTTGTTCTCTAGTGAACACTGAGACTCAGGTACCACCCGGCCCTCTGGGGTTTTGCAGTACACATGCCGTACCATCTTTCCCTGCCCACATGGACCTGAGCACTGGATATAATTTACAAACAGTAGAGAACAATATTGTATTTGTTTCTGTTGTTGAACAAGATTGTTAAACCATGATAATAAACAAAATACTGCAATGCAACTTAAAGGATCTAAGTGCAATGTGGTACCTCTGAAACATAACAGTGCTGGTAGTTTATGTGTGCCTGCTTGACTGCTCTTCTATGAAGCTTACCGGGCCCCACATGGAGACTGTCCACTGGCGATCACAAGGTGGACCAGTGCAGTTCTTGGATGATGGAGGCTGAGTTGTCTCATCACATGGCCTGCCTTCATCTGAGCACCTGACCTCACGAGTCACTAAACCTCTGCGGCCACATTTTGCTGGGCACTGTACAAAAAGAAGGACTTTAGTGCTAGGTGTTATCTGTACAAATTGCTGTTACAAATCTAAATTTATTTGTGGTCTAACCCAACAAAAAATGATGACTTTCCTCCAACCTTCTCTGAATCAAGCACACAAGTACTGATGTTATGGAAAGCAGAATTGTGACTACAGTAACCTTCTGGATTCAAGAATCACTTGAGCAACTTGAGGAAAATAATGGAACAATGGTTTTCCCAATAACGGAAAAAACCAAGCAATACACAAGTCATGGTTGAACCACCTCTAACCACTCAGCCATCTCCCACTGTGGGCCACAGGTGGGGCTCTTGCATGGCCGGCGCTCTGGAGGGCGCTCTAGCTCAGCATCAGTGCACAGTTCGCTGTAAACCGAACTATCCAAGCCAGGGGCCAGCATCTTCCAGCAACGCACTAGCCGGAACTGAAAACCCTCACCGCAGGTCCGTGAGCACTCACTCCAGCTGCTGGCCTCCCACCTGCAGGCATGAAAAGAAGATGTGAAGCCAGAGTGATTGAGCAACATTGGCTTTCATTTATAGTTAGTCTTTGCTCAGCTGAGAAACAATTGGAAAAAGAACATAACATTGTTATTGTACAAATGTGATATTCTACATAGCATTTGCCACAGTTGTGTAGTTATATGAAGAGTACCCTAGCGCTAATTGAATTAGAATGGCATACATACCTTGGCTGGCAATCCCTTCCAATGCAGAAATCATGCACCGGTTCAGGGCGAGTCAAAGCGTCACAGTAAGAGTCATCCACCTCAACACCATCATATCGTACACACATAGCAAAGGATTTTGTCACACCTATTACCAAAAATAGAAGCAACAAATAAAACTTAAATGAAAATAAAACACATTAAGCTTGTCCCAGAACCATTTTTGATATTTAAATATGGGTCTGGTGTGTGCCCTAGTTGGTACCTATAGAGCATGTCATGCTGCATGGTTCCTGAGAGGACAGTTTCCAACGATACATATCTGCAGAACTCAATTTGTTCTTCCCGGTAACCTTCTGTTGACTCCTGTGGGGTCGGGTTCAGGGAATCAATGGCTGTATCTCAGGCTAGATCACATAACAGCTATTTCATCATATATTATACATTGTATGTGTATTTATTAATGTTGCCATACCATGTGGTAATTTGGTCCCAACTACAGTTTCTCATTTTCTGATTATCAGACATGGAAAACTGTGATAAAAAAATTTTTAATCAAAAAAACCCTTGTGATTCCTGTTAAACTAAAGGCAACGGTAAAACCTTTGTGATTCCGGTAAATGTATCTGATTGAATTGGCATGGTCATGGTGTGATCTATGCTGCCATTTTCCCATAAATGCCAAAACACCATGAATTATGTCTCTCTTACAGACCATCTACCTCACTCTTAGTCTATCTGCCTCTCTCTCATTCCTCGCCTGGGATCTCTTTTCCTTTAAGTGCGTGAAAGGGTGTGTCATGTGATGTGTTTTATGATCTCTGGCAGGGAGGATGCTGAAGTGGTGTTTGGATACTGCAAGAAAGCCAACATGAATTATAAATATGATGGAATGCAATCCCACCAGCCCTCCACTTGGCTGTCTCTCCTCACCACTCTTTGAATGTCTCAAAGAGTGTAAAAAAGCAGGAGACTCCGAGGAGAGTCTAGAGCACATTCCATTCCCTATGAGCTGGACTGTCCCACATGAGCATAGATATGAACATAACTATCCTGCATATCTTCATGTCTGTAAGAGAGGGCTACAATGCAGATTCTATTAATTACAATACGTGCCACACGTGACCTTGCTGCATTATGTATGGGCTAAAAACTGTTGCAAATATCACTGCCTTAAGCTTTCTAGACCCTGAAACAACTTTACCTGGTGCGATTGGTGCGGCTGCCATTCCTCAAGCTGGTAATCAGTGTCCTGTTCTGGAAAATATCTCCTGTGTCATTGCGGCGACGGCTTAGGGAGAACTCAAGAAATGAACCATTCAGGTTCCCTTGCTCTGAGCTGCTGTAGTCCAACTCAGCTGGCTCTGCTTCAGAGATGAGGCTTTCCCCCTCACTAAGAAGCTGATTTGTTGAAATGTTAACATGCAACGTGCAACGTGCAAGAAACATCCTCCATATGAAATTCGCAGAATCCACCATTTCCTCTGCAGGTCTGCTTGCAGGCACAATGCCAGGGGCAACCACTCCACTTGGCCAGCTGCTATTTCCATCTTCACAGACAAAAAGTTATAAATGACATGCATCATGAAAAGTGGCATTACTAATCTGAAGATATGAATGTGACTTGAAAACAAAGACAGAGAATTAGTGACTGAAATAAAATATTACTACAAACCATCACAAATAGATATGCTCTAAAAATACATATTCAGACTTTCACAAAACTTGAGACTGACTCAAAGGCATTACAGAGCATTTTTTCAAAACTGGCATTGGCAATTGAGAGGACCACCTCAGAGTCACTGACTGCCCTCTTTCCCATGTGGTTGTGGTAGCTGGCATTATGTTTAGGTGAGGAACTGTGAAGGCAGAATGGAACCATACCACAGTTACAGGACAATAACAGGCTACTGGGCTGTTGCGAAGTTGACACTGAAACAGAACCACAACTCTCTTTTCCTAATGAAGTCAACTGGTCCCACTGAAGACAGGCAATTAACTACTATGCCAGTATTTCAAACCTATATCAAGGCTCCTTGATTTTTTTATTCACAATGTTTAATTTTTGTGTGGCTGCTCATGCCAAGGAACATGGAAACGTGTTGGGAAATATCCCATACATCAATATGTTGGATAAGTGTAACAGTTAGTTTCAACACTACTGTATGGTTGAGCAATAGTATGTTGGCAGTTTCAACATTCCCATCTACATCACAGATCACTGTCATCTAGCTTTGATGGATAACCCAATATTATACTTAAATCCTACCTGGGTAATGAGGGGGTGTTGGAGCATCCTGATCACAGTCTACAGCAGCTGTGTCCTCATACACTTCATTGGTCTCCTCACCAGGCTTATCCACTGCACCAGGCCCAATGTTCTGCATTCTCTCCTGCTTCCTCTGTGTCTCTGGGACAGCCTTGTCATCCACACTCTCATTGTGGGGTGACACATTGTTGATCTCCATGGAGACTTGGTGGCTGGAACCTCTATCTGTGCCAGTATAGATGGGTGGCTGGGAGACCGGAGTAAGAGGGTTACGCATCACTGTGTACTCGTAGGTTATATAAGGGTTGCGACCATTCTGGTTCCAAACCTTGGAAGACAGGAGATAAGAAGCAGGCAGATACTAGATGAACTAAAATGGGGAAACATGGGTTCCATAAATGTTTGAATATGTTAAATAAGTATACAATAATAAACGCTTCTAATGTATTGTCCCTTGCGGTTATTATAACCAACCATTAACAGGAGCTCCACTGTCCATTCAGAAGACACTATGCAAATGCTGCAGCAGTTTTTACCAGTACAAGTCACATACTCATGTCCTTTTGGGGTCATTTCATATGCCAGTACAAGACTGACTTTTGGGACCATTGCTCCAGGGGCAATGTATCACCTTGTTACAGCTTTTTCAGTATGAGCCATGGAGCACCTGTGGCCCACATTAAGTCAAAGGCAGGGTCATCTAGCCAAGTAAGATTACCCAGGGGCCCTTGGCGGCGGGAGGAAGGACCGCAGCTACAGTACCAGAACATTGATGGGCTGATTGATGGGCCCTTTCGCCACGATGTACTCAATCCCCGTCTCATACACATCGGTGGGCCTCCGGTACTTGAAGATGGTGCCTGCCACATGGAAGTTCTGAGGGCTGTCCACCTTGTAGGCACCATTAAAGAAGAAGTTTCCTGCTTGATCTGTCACAGCTGTAAAACACAGAAGTTGATTCAAACTTTGCCGTGGTGATGCCTCAGTCGTGGTGATGCATGTCTGATAGACTGCCCAGTGATAGGTCAAGGTAAAAAAAATTTGAATATAAAGTAAATTGTGTTCTATTTTCATTGCTTTAAAGATGAGAAGAATGCCATTACACCTGGCTTGCAAACTATCTAACGCATTATATTATTCATTATCATTTATATAAAATGTCTCTGGTTTTATAGGTGCACACCTAGTATATCTGCAGACTTCTTTCTCTCAATGATCTGGATGTCCCATGAGCCATCAGGGATCTGGGTAATGAAGGAATATCCTGGAAGAAAGAAAACAAATGTGTTCATAGCTTCATGGCTTCGAGGTGACTTTTTATGCTCAATGAGGCAATTGGGTATCTTTACCAAGGCTGGAAGATCCACGGCGAAAGTTACCAGTTACCCTACTACAGCTGCTCCCATCTCCTTGACAGACTCCACACTTATCCAGTGTGTTTGGAGAGAAGAGGATGCCATCACATCCAATAGGCTGCAGAGAGGAATACCACACTGAAACATAACATGTTTCAAAAGCAAGCTATTTGAAAGATCCATGACTAGATTAATAGAGCGTTGAAGGAGTGTTCCTGAATAATTCTTGTTTAGGACTTGCTTATTGGAACAAACTGTTGAGTAACACCATCTTGTGGTCTATGCATTTACCTCACACCTGCCATCTACACAGACTCCTCTGTAATTGCTATACTTGCAGGAGGTTCCATCGCGAGCTGGTACCATCAGCTGCCTCTGACCATCTGATGTAGTGCAATGAAGATCACAGGGATTGCTGGAGATGTGAACGTAGTCATCTACAGAATTACAAATGGGTTGTTAGTCTTTGAGCTTAAGCATGTATTTGTAAAATTTGGACTCATTCCAATGGCAAGTACCTGGGTAAAGGGGTTTCCAGTGGTAATTCTTTCCATTGAATACCTGAGAGTTAAATGACCAGCACTGCTCCTCTCGGAAACTCCTTCCAGTTGAGGGGCATTCCTGAAAATCACACACTCAGTCAGTTGAGACTTATCAATGGTCTGTTTGCCATTACCTAATGGGAAGTGAAATGATGGGAAGCTCATTTACTCATTGATAGTCCAAGCAGTAAAAATAGATGTAATCAGCAGCTCTATTGTGCTGTCAAGTGGGGTGTCTGGATTGTATTTTGATGTGCAAACACATATTGTGTTTCAAAGGAAAAGCAAGACTGATAGCGTGAACTAACCTTTGTATTACAGAGATGGTACCTTTTCGCACTCCCTGTGCATGTCATGTTGTCCTTGCCAGTTGTTGTTCTTTTTCTTTAAATGTAAGAGATGTGTGTGATTAGATTATTTAAATTAAATATTTAAACATCCGAACATCTCATAACAGAAACCTTTGTACAGTGCATACAAATCAGTGAGATTACCCAGAAAAATCATCAGACAGTGCTTGAAAATGTTATTTTAATTATTTACCTTTGCTTAAGACAATGTCTCTCCTGAGACATGACCCCCCCTCCACAAGTGCGTGTGCAAGCTGTCCACTTTGCCCATTCCCCCCACCAATAAGTAGTCACCTCTAGTCCGTCTTCCAGACTGTTAGAGGCTACACCCTCATCCTGCCACAAAGAAAGAGTCTGTTTAGGAAGCAAGTGAAAATTGGAAGCCAGCTTCTATGCTGAATACAACCTTTAACAACGTGTTTTTTGCTACAATCATGATTATTTAAGAAATTTGCTGAACTTCACAATGCAGAAATATAATTTTAAAAGATGTGGGCCAATACCAACCTGTACTCTACTTGAGATGTTCCCCAAAGAAACAGTCAGTGTTATGAGACCCAGGAGGACCACAGAGCACTCTGCACACTGGGCCCTCGACCAGGTCCTCATCCTGCATGTGGGAAAATGTGGGAAAGGGAAGATGACTGTCTCCAAAACAGCAGCAAAATTAGTTCTATTAAAGGGCACAAGGCAAGTGACTGTAGACAAGTTTACACTTAACTGTCAGAAGACTCAGTGTTGTACCTAAAGTGTGATAAAATGCCTGTACTGTATAATTTTTATAATTCCTAGCCTTGACACAGGACAATTGTGGGATGACATGGACTGAATGGGAGCAGGATACTTAATCGGCATACCCGAAACCTGCAAGAGTTATCGGAGAATTTGGAGGGGAAAAAACTCATATGCCTACTTTCGATTAACTGCAGTCACATCATCAGGCCTGTGCCTCCATTCAGGTTGGTTCCTTAAAATAAGCAAACAGATCGTCTAGCTCAGTTTGCAGTCTGGCTTTTTCTGGCACTAAATATTGGTGACAGGTGTCTTAAACTACCCACAGAAACACCTGGAGTTCATTATCCAGCCCAGACACAGCTGGAGTTCAGCCAGCTCACCAAAACACCCGTCTCCCACAGATCCGTGCAGCAAGCTCACGGCCGCTGAGACAGACCTTCCTCCTCTGAGCGTCCCAGTCCACAGAGGAGTATAAACACAGGATCCCCCTGATCCCCCTCTTGGGCCTCTACTCACGGGAAGGAGAGGTGTTTTTTTTCCTGGCAGCAGACAGACAGCAGGACCATACCCTCAAGGGAGAGGAACTAAGGGAGCAAGCCCTGGCCTGGAAGCTGAAAGAAACAGACTCATCCTTTTTTGGGAGAGTTGCTTGTCACCAGGTGTAGGTCAGTGCTTCCTTGTTTTTCAGCACCTTGCTCAATTCTGCAGCCCCAAAGGGTAAAATCAACAGGGCCTTCATTTGTCAATTGAAAGTCATCAAGTAATTGATACAGGCTAAGGGGCAGGGATGAAATTTCACATCTCGTGGCTATAAAAGAGCAACATGTCTGCTGGGTTTTTTTCCCCATAAAATTTATCCACAAAAAAAATCACTCAATTGCTCATCTGCATACAGCTACATATGCTGTGTTGTCTAGTACAGAGATGAATGTTACTAAATGTATGTCAAAAGAACGAAAAGATTTATGTTTTATTATTTTCTTAAGCTTATTTCACTCTGAATGACTCTGAACACTGTCTGTTGTGTTTTGGAAGTTAGTTTTATTGGGTGGAATTTCACAGAGTAACATCCTTTACACTTTACACTGAATCAATATATATGGATTTCGTACAAAACAGTTTTTCCTTACATATGCAGCAATTTCATTATTTCATTTTTTAAAATTGTCTAATCTGCTCCATGTCATCTTCTTAGAGTGTTCTGCTAATCATTACTAAAGACAAACTCTGATGTTTAGCCTGTCACTGAATGGATTATTGGATTGTTGTCTTACGTTACATATCACACTCATTTAGCTCCACAAGGGAGGAGGAGTGCAGAATCTTGAAACATGTAAAATATTTATTTCAACCCTTCAGTAATTTGATAGTGAAACATAATAGCACATTTAAAAAAAAAAAAAAACAGTTATCTGAGTTTGGTTTAGGCCGCATAACTTACTAATTCAAATTGTGAAAAATAGCACAGCAATAATTATTAATCATTAATGCAGTGACATACATAGTCATAAATTGTGCATTAATTTAGTCCTTCTGAAAATGTACCCAGTGTTTCTCAATTTCTCAATTAAAAAACAATAACATTAATGCATTTTAGATTAATATTAAATGTGTGTACATAGAAAGCAGCTCACTGAAATTCCTGCTGCAACCCAGTGTTTTACATCAGCAAAGCAGTGTTACAGAAATGACAATCCTGTTTGTTTGGATTTGTTTTACTGTGGAACAACTGTCTACTCTGTCTGGTTTAGTGGTCACGTCTCAAAAAGTTCCTCTGTTAATACACATGGGCACACACAAACACAGTCAGTAAATATTTACCCATGTACCTACCTGCAGTCCTTGGGCTGTAGTGGAGCTGAGTGGCGGCTGGGCAGTGTGTGGGTGGTGGTGGTGGTCGTGTTGTTGTTGATGGTTTTAGTCTGTAACAGTGTGCTCTGAGGATGTGTCTTGTGAGGAAGGTAAGGTGTACATCTGCATCCCTCCTCTCACCCCCCTCCTTTCTCTCTCTCCTCTCTCTCTCTCTTTCCTTCCCATCCCCTCTGCCATCCACCCGCCCACACTCACTCTCCCCTTCTAGCCCAGAGAGTGGCAGTGCAGGGGAACGCCCACATGAAAAGCACTCTTCCAGCTAGTGCCAAGCTTGAGGGCTGCTACCACTACTGAGCTGTGAAGCACAACCCTGGCCCCATGAGTCTCTGCCAGACTGGGCTCGGCTCGCAGACAGACAGGGAGGAAGTCGTCGTTTCCCACAGATCAACATCCCTCCCCTCCTTCCCTGGCCCTTGAACACCCTTTCGCATCACAGCAGTCCATTCTCAACCCCCTTTTCTTGGCCTCTCAGTCTCATATCAGGCTCTTCCCAGCCTCCTGCTAACATTTAATCTGTATGCTACCCATAACCATGGCTGTTCCCCTCCAGATAGACCCATTCATTACACCTGGCCACATGACTGGAGTGCAGAAGGAGTCCATTCATTACAAGCCAGCAGAGATGACAGCAGAAAAGCCTGAAGAGATGAAAGTTAATGAAGGAAAAGTGACAGCAAAATATCCTTAGCATATACTAGATGTAAACGTATTCAAACTGAAGTACCAAAATAAATCCAAAAGGTCCATGTGCATATATCAGATTAATATATAATGAGTATTATGTACCAAGTAATTTATTACATATACAACACAGAAAAAACAATGAGCATGAGTGAGATGGAGGGAGAGAGGGCCTGGCCAGTCGAGGCTGATAACTGAGACCACCGTGCCTGTGTGTGACGCATATATGAAGACCACATGTTCTCTTGGTTGCCCCTGCATCTGCTCTGTGCATTAGGGACGCTCTGCTACACTAAAAGCTCAATCAAGCACAGTTCTCAAACCGCAGATCTGTATGGTGATAGACATAGTTCAGGAGATTTGCACAGTCTGCACGTCTGGAGAAATGGTCGCTCTTTAAAACCCCAAAATTACAAGGTCGCAAACACGTGGAGTATGTGAGACTGTGTGTGTGTTTGTGTGTGTGTGTGTGTGTGTGTCTGTGTGAGTGATTCCTGCACTGTGAAAGTGAGGTGTTGTGAAGTACAAATGCTCTTTGGACCTTTTGGTTATCAACACACAACAGGAAATACAAGAGTTTTCTTCAACCATAATGTGAGTAGTTGCTGGGTTGGGAAATCTCAGATACACAGCTCATCTATTCTACTCTGTTTCATTAAGCTACTACTTCTTAAACAAAAACACAAGGTATAAGCTAACTAAATGTATCATCATTTGATTAAGAACATTGTAGGAAATGTGTGGGCAAGAAACGATCCTTCTAATCTGACCTGTGGTTTTTATCCTATCTAATATAGCACACATCTACTCCGATAGCCATCAAATCAACATTCCACTCACATTAGAGTGTGATGTGAGAAGTAAATGACTTTGTGACTGTTAAGCTGGCGCAATGGAGTATACGCAAATAAATATTGTTTGTATTCGGAAGTATACGTGAAATCTTATTGACATTATATTGGCTTTTCAGCAATTTGTAGTGTTTACGCTGAGGAAATTGTAAAGGATGTTAATTCTGTTACTTTAAAAAATATCAGCAGTTTCCAAACAATCATGGAAGTGCTTCATTTGCAATAGCTATTACAATCATAATAGAAAATATGAATGTGAATATAAAATCACAATATAAAAAAACCGTAATATCTTCTACATAGACATCAGAAAAGAGATTTATTTTCTGTCCGCTGTAACCTTTTTGTCTACATATCAGAGGTGCCAACATCTGCAGTAGAATTTATGATTTTTTTACCCCTTGCCACAGCAAAACAGGAATCAGCTGAAAACGACATTTTTCTGCTTTTTCAGAAAAATTACTGCAGCAATCAGACTAAATGCATATAAAATTCACCCAACAGAAAAAGGGCAATTTGCTGATGGCAAAAGGACATGGGACATGGAAAAACAGGCATTTCTCTGGTAGCAGAAAATTTCCCTTTGTGCTGACTTTATCTAACCGAACTCACAAGGTGAATTCACAAGGTTTTCTTGTTAGCAGTTTTGGCACTTCTGATATATTTTTTAAACACTCAACTCTTGAATAGTTTGATTTAGATAAACATACACAATTTCTGTTATTATCCTTAATGAAAATGACATAATAACTAAATTGATTCATACAAAAGACACATGGCTAGCCACTCCTCTTATGAAAAGTTTGCCTCTAGGGTTTAATTTCATTCAAAACACAGAAACAATGTATAGCATTTATTTGATGCATGTTATGTGTCACGGATTTCCCCTCAATTTCAGCAGCCTGTAGCACGACAACACCCACTTCCGGGGTTGTCTGTAACTTTGTTTACTTTCAACATGTGTGTTGTGTTATGGTTTATGTCTTGTCTCTGCCCTTGTCTTGCCCCTGCCCCCGTCTTGTTACTGGTTGTCTCCCTCACGTGTCATCATTATTCACAGCTGTTTTTGTTTTACCGTTGATTTCGTTAATTATTTAAACCCCTCGTGTATCTTTGTTCGAGGCATAGTATTGTCTGTACCATAAAAAGCCATTTATCCTCGTTCATTGATTCATGGTTTTGGATCCTATTTGGTTCCCCATGTTTATCTCACCTTTTGATGTTTTTGACAACAATTGTTCTATACTTTTTGAATTTGACTGCCTGCCTCTTAATAAAGCTCTTAACTGCAATTGCATCCACCTGAAACCCCATTACATGACAGAATACCTCACCTAAAACATGAATGCAGCAGCCGAGCGAAGGGATCGTCATGCTGGGATCTTCACTCCTGGATGTTCTGGCTCCCTTGGAGGGCTTTGAAAGCCCTTTGAAGGGATTTTTTTTCTCCAGTGCCAGTTTTATTTTGAGAGCCTGTTGACCCCCAAGCCCAAGGAGAGACAGTGGCTCATGTTCCTTTTAACCCGGTTCGTCAGTCTGGCTCGCCAATGCATGGAGCTCCTAATCAGCACAGACAAATTTGGCCTGGGAAGTGTGGCAGAGTTCATCTTCATCATGAGAGTGATCTATGGCAAGGCAGACTTTAAAATGGTAAATGGTGCAGTTATATAACGCTTTTATCCAAAGCGCTTTACACTGTGTCTCATTCGCCCATTCACACACACACACACACACACACCAATGTTAGCAGAGTTGCCATGCAAGGCGCTAACTCACCATCGGGAGCAACTTGGGGTTCAGTGTCTTGCCCAAGGACACTTCGGTATGTGTAGTCACGTGTGTCGGGAATCGAACCGCCAACCCTACGATTAGTGGACAACCCGCTCTACCATCTGAGCCACGGCTGCCCCACTTTAAATTTAATTTTGAGAACTTTTTGGGGAGGGCCAGTCTGACGGATGAACCTGCGAGTCCGTTCACCACCTACTATGAGGTGGGCTCCCCTGCAGAGCTCCAGCTGGAGGTCAACGTTGCGACCTCATCTACAGATCTCCAGCTTTAGGTCAATGTGGGGACCTCATCTCCAGAGTTCCAGCCTGAGACCCACAAAGAGGTCTCCCCTGCATAACTCCAGCCAGAGGTCAACGTGACAACCTCATCTCCTGAGCCACAGTATGAGACCCACAAGTTGGCCTTCCCTGCAGAGCTCCAGCCAGAGCCCCAGTGTGAGACCAGTGAAGTGGTCTACCCAGCCATGCCCTTGGGGGTTGTCACGAATTTCCTCTACTTTCAATATGTGTGTTTTGTTATGGTTTATGTCCTGTCTCTGCCCTGTCTTGTTATTGGTTGTCTCCCTCACGTGTCATCATTATTCACAGCTGTTTTTGTTTTACCATTGATTTCGTTACTTATTTAAACCCCTCGTGTATCTTTGTTCGAGGGGAAGTACTGAGTGTCTGTATTGTACCAAGCCGTTTATCCTCGTTCATGACCCCACACAACACTTGCAATTCTCAATTGATCCCAGAGAAATGCAGAACAGAGAAAGCTCAAAACAAAACAATTCTTCCATATAGGCTTCAAAATCCAAGCTACTTACTTGAGAGATAGATTTAGAAAGTTGCTTAGGGAATGTGAGGCGTGGACTATACACCCTCATAACACTGTACTCTTTGTATCCCAAAGGCAGGTGTGACAGCTGAGTGCAGAGGAGTAGAGGGCAACTGCAAGGAACTATGAAGGCCATAGCTGTATTCTCTCTCTTGAAGTGACAAAATTAGAAATCTTCATGCTGATGGGAATTCCTGTGTGGAAGCAAAATTTGAGTCTTATGAATAATACAAAACTTCTAAATTATGAAGACTAAAGGGACTTGACAGCACAGTGTGTCAGGGTGTGGTTTTAATAATTTGGCATAGTAATTTGAAATGCAGTAATTAGGACTTGTAGTAATATTTCATGCAGACATTTTATGTCTTGGGATGCTGAATTAACAAATACTTATTTTAGTGTTCTCTAATCAAGAGTGGAGGTGGATATGAATCATTTTCTCAGATTGGGAAACATTTTGAGCTTTGAATAAATGGTATAATCAGTAGGATTGTAGACAAACCACTGTAGTGGCAGCACATGTCTGCTGTTATGGACAGAAAATATGCCCTGTGAGGATGATTCAACCACATAAAATCTAGACAGGTAAAAAATATGAACCTCCCTTCACTGTTCATCTAATTTGAAGAAATATTTCTGTGTAGATAGGCTGGAGTTCATAAGACTCTACCATCTTGCTTCCCTAAACAAATCACATTCTTTACACCCTTCGAACCACATTCACGTCAAAAGAGCAGCAGTGACGCATACAGGTGCTGTGGATTACTCTTGTGCGGCCAACGTCAATAACCCAAAAGAAACAGTTGTTTCTATAGCCACTGCTGAGAATTGATTCACGCATAAGGATCAACGTGACTAAGACTGACCAATGAAGAAGAAAAAAGTTAAGGAATTCATTTTGAAGCTAACCCTTAACCATGAAGTAGCCTTGGAAGTTTGGTGTGGAGTACCTGGATGAAGTTTTGACAGTGTTAAGATGCTGTCTCAAAAATGTCTCAAAATGTATTACCACAAATGGCTTTGCTTTGGTGTCACTCCTTCCTACTTTCTACAATTTCAAAAATGTATGACATAGTGGGAGTACAGGACTGTGTGGCCTCTCAATCTGCTGTACACCAACAGCTGTTCTGATGATGATAGGACACAGGAAGGCCCTTATGCTGTTCTCTGAGCCATTTAAATTTTAAAGATCCTCTGAAGAGTCAGCTGTAGGCCTGTGTATGTGTGTGTGTGTGTGTGTGTGTGTGTGTGTGTGCAGAGGGACAACTCTCCACTCTCTGGCACTTCTCTAGATTTGTTGGCTTGGGAAATTCACATGCAAAAAGTCTCCTGAGTGTACTTTAACTTGGTTCAGATATTCACAGGGTGCTTTACATCCAGGAAAATGGGAGCCTTTATTGCTAAGATGTTGTTGCCTACCATCAGCAGTTTGGTGTTTCTGCCTGCAGCCAGTGTTGCCGCAAAGAGAGGCTTCCACATGGAGGCCATGGTCTACTTCTTTACAATGTTCTTCACATCGGTAAGAGACCTGCAGGCATTAGTCCTATTAATTTTACAGTATTTTTTAACAGTACCTTTTTTGCTTCATACTGTAAGTTGTAGCAATTAGTAACAACCAATTCGTGTCATGCTAAAGAGTATAAATTATCTTTTTCATGAATTAACTCTAAAAGACATCTTTTTAGACAGCCTAGAACGGTGACAGCGCAGGAACATTTGTATTTGTATATATTTTACATAAATTTCCATTAAGATTTTAATAAAATTTAATGAAAGAGTAATTAAACATTGTAGTGATGGCCATCGCTGTTTCAATGTGATAATATAGTGTTCTACAATTCTTGTCCAACTAATTCTTGGGTTTCAACACTGCAGATTTAATATGTTCCTTTGTCTAGCACTCTAACACTGTTTTTATTCACCTTCATAGGAAATAAATCTATTTGGATTTGAGGAATAAAGACTTGTACATTGTTTTTTAAGGCTTTCTATGTTTTAGATCTATCATGCGTGCGATGGACCAGGCCTATCCGTTCTGTGCTTCATGAAATATGAAATTTTGGAGTATTTCAGCGTTTATGGTACATCAATCTCTATATGGGTTACATTATTAGGTAAGTGTAAAGGTCTCAGGAACTGAAATACTTTTTTTTGTAATGTATTTAAAATATTGAATATATTTATGCAAATGATTTTGATTACATATATTAGATAATAATTGGTAACTGTTAAGTTTGGAACTGTAGACCGTATGAGTATTTCAAAAGTCGTACAGTTTTCCAGAATCTAGCAAACCGCTCCAACTGCAGTGGACAGAGAATATTAATTTTTGAGAGTCGTGCTAACAATATGACATGTGTTTATGTCTGGAATTCCAGCATGTCGTGTGAATAATGTGTACTTATTTTCTTTTCTTCCATGCTCATACAGCTCTGGGAGATTTTGAAGAGCCCAAGCGCTCCACACTCACCATGTTTGGAGTGCTTACCTCTGCTGTGAGGATATACCAGGACCGCTGGGGCTACGGCATCTACTCTGGCCCCATTGGCACAGCTGTGCTCATGATCACAGTCAAATGGGTGAGAGAGAGAAAGGAACAATTGCAGAAGTTGCTCATGAGCTCAGAAACATAGTATCATGTGATAGGAGCTGCAAATGTGGAACCATTTTTTCCTTTCAAGTTGATGAGAATGATAATGAAATTACTGGAGACCTTTACGAGGGGTCATTCCATCTTAAGTGGTCAAATGCGGGTTGCTCAACTGTTTTTAATTTTCCAAAAAGTTGTTTTTTTTTAATGATTACAATGTATGTATTGGCATTAGAAAATCACCACTTTTAAAAAATTTACTTGGTTTAACTACGATGGCCATGTTTGTCTCATGGCACACAACAAATTTTGGTTATACGGCTGTTTACATAAACCTCAATATCTCAGCTCAGGACGGGACTAGCTCCTTGGAACAAAAACTGATATCTAGAGCGCATTACAAGGTTCAAGGACATATATAAAATTAACAATGGTCAAGCAACCAACTTGAGTTGACATGTACTTGACTATGAGTTCATGCCAAACACTTGCAGACACTCAGGTTTTTAACAGCAAAAAACAAAAAAAGTTAATATGGCTAAAAACTAACCAGGTTTATTTTGAGGGAAAATATTTCTCAAAAAACCCCAAAAAATTCATTACACAATACATTCATCAAAAAAGCAGACCTTATGACAGCTATAACTGCTGCAGACACTTTCTTTATTCAAGCAGTCAGTTTTTCCAGGCATTGCTCTGAAAGATACTCCACCATGAAATTGCAATTATAACAAACTTGGTCCTCTTTTTCCTCCAGTTACAAAAAATGAAAGAGAAGAAGGGCCTGTACCCAGACAAAAGTGTGTACACCCAGCAAGTGGGACCGGGATGCTGCTTTGGAGCCCTGGCTTTGATGCTTCGCTTCTATTTTGAGGTAATAAATATTAATGTTTGCTGTTTTTCTATTAAGGCAGAGGCTCTCAATGTGGGGTCCATGAAGCATAGCAAGGGGGACTGTGATTTTTTATTTTGTTACATTGTCAAAAGTCACAATTCACCATTACCAAAGTTGTGTTTATTATTGTGTTCATTTTGAATGATCACTTGAATAAAATAGGATCAATCCAAGCCTTAAATGAAAACCAAGTAGGCCAAGTGTCAGCTTGGACCAGCTGTGTTCTGTCTATGGAAAGGTCAGAAATAAAAAGCTCCATGTCTCCAATATATACCCAGAATAGTTTTGTTCAATATATAATATTTCATATAATAATATGAATAATATTTAAAAAGTGGAATTATTAACTGAAAAAGTTTAAGAACACACGTTGAGATACTCTAATTCTGTGCTCCAAATGACCTTCCTTTTGTTTCTACAGGAGTGGGACTATGCTTACGTGCACAGTTTTTATCACCTGTCACTGGCTGTGTCCTTCGTACTTCTGCTGCCAAAGAAGAACCGCTATGCAGGGACAGGGCGCAATGCAGCCAAACTCAACTGCTACACACTCTGCTGCTGTGTATGAAGTCCCTTTATGATGAAATCTCATTTCTTGTAGCGGTAGGGCTAGAAAGCATGGTGTTAGTTAAATAGTAGTGCACAAAATATTTCATTCACTGAGCATTAACTATAGAATCCTAAACTGTTTTTTGACTGGTTTGATCACAGACATCCCAACCTTCAGTAAAAGCGAATGCTCGAACCATTTGGACGACACCACAAAAGCCATGGATGCGGGCATGCAGTCCTGGCCTTCCATTTCACCACTCGGTTACAATGTAACACGGAAAGATGTCTGCTACCAGCAATTCAACAGTGTGGCCAGTTATATGACCTTCAGGCAAGCCAAGAATGTGTGGGGCAACATAGTCAACCAGCACAACACAGATTTTAATATTGAAAGGTTGGCCTTGTAAAGTTTGGAGCAAAAGGCTAAAGGCTTTGCCTCCAAATGTGTAGACATATGAAGTGGTTGTATGAAACCAAGTAGTCATAGGGTTACTAAGACGGCTGAGGTCCAGCTGGAAAGTTTACGAGTCGCAAAACATAGCAGACATTTTATTTCTCCAGAATGAATAAATTGTCTTTTAAGATGTACCTCAGGAGAGATTTCTTGTCTACATTTCTCTAAGAGAAATGGCCATTAAATGCAGTTAAAAATGCTGAAAAATACTGGCGCTAAAAAAAAACAACCAAATCTTATTCTTCATATTTATTGTCATGTCATTTGGTACATCAGCCATCTGAACACAGCTGAAATAAACTAAAATGTTCCAGGAACAAGAAGAAAACAATCATTCTGATGTGTCTTGCAGCAGGTGGAAAGTAGTGTGTTTATTCCAGTGTAGTGAGTGTTTTTTTCCTTTTGAAATTTATGATGTAGTTATGCCAACAACTGTGTAAATATATTTATTTTTTTTGTAATACCATTACTAGCTGAAGGTTGTAATTTCATTTTTTTTTATTGTTGTTTTTACTAAAAATGATTTGAATTGGAAATGTTTCTTTTTAATTAAAACATTTTTACTACTTGTATTTTGTTTCATGTACTATGTTCTCAGGACAATTAATCTACATAATCTTCAAAGTTTAGAGCAAAGAAACCTTAGCAGTAATCCCCTTCATTCTTTGTCATGTGTCAAAGTTCCATCCATTTAGGCTCAATCCATCAACCCACTCCTAACCTTATCCAAAAATTACAAACACACGCGACATGTTTTAGACAAAACAATCTCCTGCCAAATGTGAATGAAATTTTGTTCCGCAAAGCATTTTTTGACTGTGGGCCAGACCACTGGCTCATGTGCCCCGAGAAAGGTGTTTTTGTCTGGGGAAAGATGCCGCCAGCTCCTGTCTATCCTGGCTGCAAGGTCCTGATTCTGCCAAAAAGAGTAACCTGACGCTTTTATTACGCTAGTGTGAAGCACTTTTGAGCTCTTTTATGACTACTGTCTCTTCAAAACCACTTTGTTTGTGGTTTAAGCCCTCACACATGCACTGCTGTGTAAAAGTCTACAATTTATTTATATACATTTTGTCTTATATTCCTATTTTAAGCTTAAGTAATGCAATTAAGCTTAAAATAGGAATGTAAGACAAAGTGTGTTAGTAGAGAAGAATTATTATTTATTTTCCAAACACACATATATATATATATATATAAAGAAAATCAACAAGGGATGTTTGCATTTTATTGAATAATAGAATAAAGTAATAGATCATGTTTCTGATTTAAAAGAAGTAAATCCTCACAGCAGTCTGGGATTATAGCTGTAGGGACAGAACTTTAGTGAGTTCTCCAAGAAGCTTGCAATGATCTACAAGACAAAAGTACACAACCGTGCATTTATACTGTTTTAAATGCAAAGGCAAATCATGAACTGGTTCCATTGTTATGGTTGTTTTACTGTACTGCATAGTTTGACTAAACTCCATCAAGCTCACAAAGGTTCAATCGTCTATCTATAAACCCTTCATCTGTTTTTTCCTCCTTTTAGCAGTCCTTCTTATTACAATTTCACCACACATTTGATGGTGGCATGAGTCACACGCTGGGTGACAACTTTAATTTGATACCATCTGATGGGTACACCTGCTTGAAGCACAAGATGGAGACTTGAGCTGGCAGACTGGATGCACTGAGCTGGAACAGTTCTTAAGCTTTGCAACCCAAAAGCCAGAGCTTTCATCCATGCCTTAATTGACTATCATAGAAGATTATTCATGTTAGCCTCTGATGAATGCATTTATGTGCTTCTCTATCCTAGTTTGAAATATTTTGGACAGTGCAAAGCCTTCACTTAACTTAATCTTGCTATGTCTGTTTAAATGAAGCTATTTTTGTTGGGATCTGGCAAGAAGGATAACATTCAAAATTATTTTTCTAGTATTTTTGCTTCTGTACTACAGTTATGGTCAAAGTCTATAAGAGAATTTTAACAAGCCCTGACTCTTTGACTCTGTTGTACACAGCAGGCGCATTAAGTCCCATGAACTGTGTGGTTTATTCTTCTGACAGTTGAACTATTGTTCAGTCCTCTTGTCAGTGACTGGACTGGACTGGATGGTCAATTACAGATTATAACTGATGTCTACATATTCCAGAGAAGAATGCTATCTTGGACAAGGGCATAAAAAAAAATCTCTGAATTACAGACACCATATGATAAGTGATGCTCTATTGTTAGTGTGCCAAAAAGTCTAGGGCTCTTCTCCGGAGACTCAAAATATGTGTTGCACCATTTGTTTGAGGTTGTATGATAGTTTCTGACAGGGACTTGGGATCAGCTGTTGGGGTGTTTTCTAGACAGCATCACAGCTCCCTCCTCTCTCTCTCTCAGCTGCTCTCCCAGCCGCTGAAGAACAGCTGCTCTGAAGAAAACAAGAAGTCTCGCAACTGTACAGAGCTAGCCATGGACCCAGCACAATTAAGGAACAATCTTCCAAAAACCTAGGTTATTTTTCTACAAATGTTTCCTCCTGAACAAACGTAGAAGACTCACACACTGTGTGGCTTTGTTATAGCCACAGCAGCTGTCTGAAGAGCACCTCTCATTTATTTAGCTCAGTTTGCAAAATAAAAGGTTCAGTATATAAATTCTCTCCACTGTTCAAAGAAACTCATGAAGGAGATTTAAAGAAATAGTTATATACGGCAATGAACTGTTTACTTTGTGTCCTCTTTTTTTCTTTTTAGACCTGTCTATAAAGTACATAATTGTTTTGTGGGTAACAACTCATTCACAGAAACTTGTATGTTTATATATACACAGGTGCATCTCAAAAAATGAGAATATCATGGAAAAGTTAATTTTTTCCATAATTGAATTCAAAAAGTTGAACTTTCATATATTCTAGGTTCATTACACATAAAGTACATTATTTCAAGACTTTTTTGTTTTAATCTCGATGATTACGGATTACAACTCATGGAAATCAAAAATCCAGTATCTCAAAATATTAGAATAAACAATTTATAATACAGTGATGTCGACTTTCTGGAAAGTATGTTAATTTATCCACTCAATCCTTGTTCAGGGCTAATTTTGTATGAATGACCGCATCGATGCGGCGTGGCATGGAGGCGATCAGACTGTTACTGTTGACGTCTTATGGAAGCTCAGGTTGTTTTGATAGTGTCCTTCAGCTCGTCTGTACTTTTTTGTCTGGAGTCTCTCAGATTCTCTATGGGGTTCAGGTCAGGCGAATTGGATGACCAATCAAGCACAGTAATACCATGGTCAGCAAACCAGTTACTAGTAGTTTTTACTAGTAGTTTTTAGTAGCACTGTGGGCAGGTGCCATTGAATGTTAAATTATCCTTGGCAAATTGTTGTATAAGAGGAATAATACATGTGCTGTCAAAGAATCAACTTTGGGGTGGTAAAAGTAAGACACTACTCTATTGTTGATCAATTTTATTCCTTACATGTTTTACAGGTTACATACTGTATATTCAAGTTTGTTCATTATTTTTCAGTTAGACTGCTATGATCATTTTATACTCATGCATGTAAACTCATGCATGTAAATCGGCAGTTCAAGTACAATTAAATATAACCATCTGCACACTAAAAGAATCTGACTGGATGCATCCAGCTCCATCATAATGATGGCCGTGTTTCAGGTTAAACTCATCCATAAGACTCATAGGACATTTCATATGAGTAAGTATCTTCTACTATCAGACATGATGTTAGCAGTTAAGGCCCATGCCTCCAAAGTTCCTCCAGGAGTATGGACGCTTAGAAGTGGAAGTAGCTGGCTCTAAGTTGTGTGAAATGCAAAGAGGGGCAATGCGAGGTCCAGTGTAACTTAGAGACTGCCTCTGATGCAGGAGCTTCTTCACCGCTTCACTCACCTAATATAAAACATTGCGATTACCATTAATATATGTAGACTTCTCATGTTTTAATGGGTATCCATTTAGCAAATATAAGAGGGAGTGGAAAGAATGTGTCGTTGTTTAACAATACAGCTGTGCTACTGAGTAAAAACAAGCAGTGTTTATTTAATCTCCATTTCTGACAGTTAGATGAGTGGCTGGTCATACAGTTGGGGTACCTGTTCCTTGCTCCTGAGAGGATCTTGAGTGTATGCAACAGGTTTAAATCTCACTTCCACATCCTCTCTGCCTGAGGCGTTTTCAGAGTCTGTTTCCAACTGGCTGTCGGCGTCCTGTCTGAGGACCATCCTCTCAAGCTTATTGGAGAGCCTGAAAATGCAGAGGCAGCAGTTAGCAAATACAGGTAACCACAATGAATTTTGCCACAGTGGCACAGAATACAGAAACAATTCTGTGAGTTAAGTGTGAATATGCTCACGTAAACCAAAGAAAACTGCTTCCCACCTTGACACAGGAAAGCTTGCTAGTTTCCAGGTCTGGATCCGCTCCATCAGCTGAGCTTTGACTGCTTGAGCGGTGTCACTGGATATGACATCTGACAGAGAGCAGCCTGGGAACAGTCTGAGCAGCAGAGGGACGAGCTGACCACAGACATTCAGAAAAACACACACCACATAACACATTTGATACACATTTCATCTGCATAAGGCTTGCTTTTATTTTCTCTTTTCTTCCCCCATTATATTAACCACAAATGCTCAATCTTGCTCTTCAATGTTTAATAGTATGCTTACACTTAACAATACATGCCATGCCAGTACTCAGAAAAGTCCTTACTCAAAGAATTATTTCATGCTTACAGTTCATAAATAATTGGACAATGACAGCACTTTTTTATACATAATTTGAAATCCAGCAGTGTCTTTGACATCAAAATACAAAATGTCAACTTAATTTAAGAACATTTCTATTAGATGAACTGTATTTTCCGTATACTGTAGCGCTTTTGTACATACCCTCTTCTTTCAGAGGACCAGGAGTAAATGAGCATTTGGCCCCTTATAGTCCTCACGCAAGTGAGTTAAATGAATGTCCAGCATTGCTTCTAGATGTGGAGTTTGAATCTGGATTCTATTTATGTTGTCTTTCAACATAAGGACTAAAGTAAAGCAGACCTTTTTTAAGGCTGGAAAATCACAATAAATCACTTATATACATAGCCAAAACATTAAGCCTTAAAAATAAAAAGGCCACACAGCCAAAACATTAAGCCTTATGAATAAAAAGGCCAGTCTGCCAGTACATAAAAACTTGTTGAGTTTTGGAACAAAATATTATGGATAGATGAGACAAAGATTTATCTGTACCCGAGTGATGGAATGAGGAAAGTCTGGAGGGAAAAAAGAAAATGATCATGATCCAAAGCATACCACCTCATTTATGAAGCATGGTGACATCGGCAGTTCGACTGCCAGTGAAACTGTATTGCTTGTCTTTACTGATGATGAGGGGACCAATTTCAGCAATAGGATGAATTCTGAAGTACACAGGAGCATCTCAGCAATATTCACATCTAAACAAATGCTTCAAAATGCTTCAGTGGATGGCTGAAATGTTATTAAAAACTATGGGCAAAAATTCTGAAGATGAGAATTGTGGAGAGTTCAAATCCCAGCACTTCCAGACAGACTCTGTTAAGCCACTGAGCAATGAGTCATTAATCTTATCGACAAACAGCTTGTTTAATGGTTTGATCAATCTTTAAAGAACTGTTAGTTGTGGCTTCCATTTGGCAGGAATGAAAACCTTTACAGATAAGACTGAAGACTGCTGCCTTAAACCATCCGCTGTTCAGCTGCTTGGACTGGATTTTGCCTCACTAATAAATCGACTTGTATAGGTGTGAGCCAAATGCATAAATAAAAAGAATGGAAATCTATACATATACTTACTGTCCCTTAAAATGGTAGACTGTTATATACAGTAAATACAGCAGATATTTAAAAAAAAAAAAAAAAATACACACCCTTGTTAAAATTGCAGGATTTTGCAGTGTAAAAAATTCAACCAAAATCAATTATGTCAGATCTTTTCCTACCTTTAAAGTGATATAACAACAGTGGAAAAACAAATAGAAGCATTTAAGAGGCAAAAAAGAAAAAAATAATCTTAGGATAAACGTGCACACTGCTTAATTAACATTTTTAAAGCACCGTTTGATTGTAATACAGCACCCAATCTTTTTGGGTAAGAGTTTACCAACTTAGCATATCTTGATTTGGCAAGTTTATTCCATTCTTCCTTGCAAAAAGGCTCCAGGTCTATCAAATTGCAAGGAGATCTCCTGTGTCACAACCCGCTTCAATCATTCCACAGGTTTTCAATAAGATTTAGATCTAGTTGAAATTTTTATCATCCTCCTCTGAATTCGTTCCTTTCTTGAATTGGATTTGTGATTTGGGTTATTATCATACTGCAAAGTGACGTTTTTCATCATCTTCAGCTATCTAACAGAGGCCTGCAGGTTTTGTGCCAAAATAGATTGGTATTTGGAGCATAGCATGAATCTGCCTCCACCATACTTCACAGTAGGTATGGTGTTCTTAGGGTGATAAGCTAGCTTGTTTTTGTGGCAAACATATATCTACATTGGTTTGAATGTGACTGATTAATTCTGAGCACAGTCACATGCCCGTTATAAAAGGGTGTCCACAGTGGTGCAATCAGGTTATTGTAATATTTTTTCTTTTCTTTTTTTCCTAAAATGTTTCAGTTGGTTTTTCAATTGAATTTGGTTGATATATCACATTAAAGGTGGAAAAAGATTTGATGTCATTTATCTTGGTTTAATTTTTTACATCAAAGTAGCCTGCAATTTCAACAGGGGTGTGTAGAATTGTAACCACGTTATGCCACCCTTGTGGCAGTGGTGACTCAGTGATTAAAGTTTTGGGTTACTCATTAGAAGGTTGTGAGTTCAAATCCCACCAGTACCAACCTGACACTTTTGGGTCCTTGAGCAAAACTCTTGACCCCCTAAAGTGCTCAGTTGTGTCTTGTGTCAGTTGTAAGTTGAATGAGCCATTAGAATAAAGTCTGAACTTTAAAATTAACCACAAAACAATACTTTTGTTTCACATGCAGTTGTGCCACTAGCCAATCACAAGCTGTGTTCTTTCATTTATAACCTTATTCTTCATTCTGCATGGATGAAGAGGTGCAGATGAACTTGCCTCATCATTAGCAGGATCTAAGATGATAGCACAGACAGCATCCTGCTTTGCCTCCTCCATACGCTGCATTCTGCTGAGAGCCTTAGCCCGATTCCCATAATACAAGGCTACTCCAGGGTTGTACTTAATGGCCACAGAAAACTTGTCTACAGCTTCCTGAAAATTCCTAAGTATGTTACACAAGAATAAGTGTCATAATAAGTGCCAAATTGAATATACAGTAGTCAGTGTATAATATTTCAATAGATCATCAATATTAAGATGCCCATTAAATATGAAATGCAACATGAGAGTAGGTACTATCAACAACAGGGTGGTGGGATTGTTACTACCATGATTATTTTCCAATAACTGCATGTCCTTAAGAGTTTTGTTCCTCTTATACCACAGCAACTTGCCAATACTAAAAAAAATTTATTGATTAAAGAATGCTGTTATTTATGATTAATTTAAATTATATATAATTAACACTGCTCCTATTATCACTTAGAATATATCACTCTTTTCTAGCTCTTAAAGTTAATAAAACAAAAAATAAAGCTTGTAATTTTACTAAGAAACTGTAACACGCAAAGACCTTCCCATGTCACAAAACTTAAAGCAAGATCTTCTCCTCTGAATGCTGACATGGAGACTCCTTCTATACATGTAAACTAAATGTCTCCTCACAGAAACCCTCACCACATTAACAATTACACCTTCTTTTTAAAAATGTGTTTATATCGCACGTCCACCATACAAGTCCCAGTTGAATCTAGTTGGAAATAAAGATAAAATGAAATAAACAAAGCTAGTATCACTGTGTTTAAGATGATATGTTCAATACTTTAACAGATCAGGTAAACTCACAGGTTCTCATAACTGTGCAGACCCAGCGTGTTGTGAATAACAGCCAGACGAAGCCAAATGGTTGTATTTTGGGGGTCCAACTCCTCAGCCTGCTGGTAGTCGGCCAGCGCAAAAAGCCACTCCTTCTGTCTAAAGAAACAGTCTGAAGTAAGAGAAATATGGTTAGGGGTATACAAATTGAGCAATGGTTTTGCCAGGCGAACCCGATCTTAAATAAATAAAAGAGATTGATTTCAAAAACACATATGAGTGATCTAAATGGAAATGCATTATGTTCTAATGTATTGTCAATACATTCTTGCATTTACATAAAATATATTGTCAATATATATCAAATATATTTTCCTACTGAGAAATGTCCTACTGGTTTAAATCAGAAACCACTTTTCAGTTTGAAAATCTATCATTTAACATTAACTTCATTAAGTTCATCTGCAGCCAATATACAATGTATATAGTCTAAACGCGCTGTGTCTACTCCTCTACTCATACCTCCTCGGTTGATAAAGAGCCTGCTCTCATCTCTTTGCTCATGGATGGCCTTGGTGAGAAGCATGGTGGCCTCGCTGTAGAAGCCTTGGGTGAAGCAGTGGACCGCAAAATCATTGTAAGTGAGTACTAGTTGGATGTGAGCATCTTGTTCCAGATCCTTAGACTCCTCAGGCTTTTCTCCTTCAGGATGTTTTGCTCCATCATCTCTGAACTCCACAGCAAGCATTAAATCCTCGATGGAAGCAGTGAAGTCTTTCAGTCTGCGGTACAGTATCCCTCTGTGAAAATACATAATTGCAAGACATAAGATAATAAAATATCGGAAATAAAATATGATGGGGACATGATGATAATGGAAAAAAAATCAATGTTGGCCAAAAGTCAATTATTCTCTCTCTCTCTCTCTCTCTCTCTCTCTCTCTCTCTCTCTTTTTTTTTTTTTTTTTTTTTTTTTTTTTTTTTTTTTTTTTTTTTTTTTTTTTTTTTTTTTTTTTTTTTTTTTTTTATATATATATATATATATATATATATATATATATATATATATATATATATATATATATATATATATATATATATATATATATATATATATATATATATATATATATATATATATATATATATATATATATATATATATATATCACCATGTCCTGAATTTAATGACAAAAAATGCTTATCATGTTACCAATAAAGTACAAAGCCTTCCAAACTTTACCTCTGACATATACAAAGTGTTGATATTGCAGCCTGTGTCATCTTGTTTTACTCAGATCCCATTTGTGATGAGGGGGGTTAGTTGTGTACTCATTCTAAAATAACATAGTAGTAAAACATTTGTCAAACCTAACTAAAACAGTGTTAGCATCACCTCACCTAAAAATGTAATATTGCGCATTCTCCGGATTCAGTTCTAGAGCTGTGGTAATCTTTCCCAGGGCATCAGACAGCGCTCCCTCCACAGCTTTAGTCACTGCCAGCTGGTAAGAGCACTTGGCTCCTTGCTCCATCATCTCCAGCAAGGCCCGTGCCTCCGGACAGCTCAGATTAAGCCTCAGAGCTGCCTTCAGGTCATAGTAACATAGCATGGGCTGAGGAGAAGCAGTCACCTTGAGATGAACTTAATAACACAGAAGCTTTTCCTTTCATTCAAATATTTTCTTCATTTTAAAACTTTACTTTCCGTGTAATGAAGTGAGAGGTTTGACCTGATTGAGTTGGTGGTATAGACGTGCTCTTAGAGTGAAGAGGTCAGCGGATGGCGTGTCACTCTCGAGCCAGTTAGTGACCAGCCGAATAGCGTCACCATAACGACCTAGTACAGTCAGACATGCCAAGCTATGGAGAGATTTATGGATAGTTTTATTTATGATAAGAGTATACACCAAGTACAACATACACACTTTTCTCCCATTTTAGGTTCAAGATAGAGGACCTAAATGGAGGCTCAGAACAATTGTAATAGAGAAGTCTTTAATAGATTTACAGCTCCCCCTGCTGGTCGGTGAAATTTACATCATAAAAAAGTCAGATGTCTTGAGAATCTCACTCTAATTTATTTCTATTTTAATATGAACACAAGGTTTTACAGCATTTTCAGATTCAACAACAGATGGCCCAAGGGGTATACAAACCTTCTCATGTGATAAGGTCTAAAGCTGGGCTTCAGTTCAACTGCTTTGGCAAAAGACTCCAAAGCCTCGAAGAACATTCCCTGGTCACAATGACACTGGCCCTGTTGGTATAAAGAACATAGACAAACTCAAATTCTAACGTGTATTTGCTGGCAATGTTGGGAGCTGTAATCCTAAACTATAACAGCAACCTCTCATACCTCCTTCTTCTCAAGAAAAGCTTTATAATGGTTATAAATACCAATAATTTGACTAACTGATCTTACGACTCAAGATTATATTACGTATTACTATATTAGATTATGAAGCCATTCTAGTTACCTGCAGGTAATAAATGAAGGCAAGGCGATGAAAATAAGCCTTTTTCTGTGGTTCCAGGTAGCATACATGGTTATAGTCGAGGGCTGCAGACTTGAAGTCACACAGCTGAAGATAGGCCTCTGCTCTTGCTACATAAAGCTGAGTCTTCATAGGAATATATATTAGAGATAATGATGTACACTTATCTAAATATACATGGTTGTATTACTATTTATTACTGCATCTACCTGTTCTGGTTGCAGTGTTATGGCTTTTGTGATGCAAGTGACAGCCCTCTCAAAGTCTAGCTGATCTACAGCATCCATGCCTGCTTGATAACTGCAAAACACCCAGGCCAAGTCAATATACTTGTATCAACTACAATTGCTGTAAAATATCTGTGAAAAAAAAAACTCACTGAGTATTTGCTTTATCCTTTATAATAAGGTCGCCATGCATATGTCTGTCCCGTTTGAACTCAGGAGTCTTGAAAATGCTGCTGGAGCCAAAGAGTTTCTGGATGGCAGGTGCTTGAGAAGATAGCCATTTTGGTTCTGATTCATTTGAGATGTCCATCTAAAATAAGGAATAAACATTTTACACTGAATTTTATAAAGTTAGGTTAAAAGATCTGCATATCCTTAGGATAAAATAAAATGAAATTTACAGTAGAAATGGCACAATACCACATTTTTGTATGTTACAGCATTTTAGCTTCAGAATTAGATTCATTCTCTGATGATATCAGGCTGATACTAATACTGAATAACCCTGTTCAATCAAATCAACACTTAAATAGAACCTTTTCAACAGCATGAAGTTGTGATCTTGTGATGGTTTGGGGATGCTTTGCTGCTTCAGGGCCTGGGCAACTTGCGATCATTGAGGGAAACATGAGTTCTGCTCTCTACAGGAAAATCCTAAAAGAGAATGTCCGGTCTTCGGTCCATAAATTGAAACTCAAGCGCAACTGGATTATGCAGCAAAACAAGTCCTAGAAGTAACTGAAAGACTGATCTCCAGTTATCTGAAGTGTTCGGATGCATTTATTTCTGCTAAAGGTGGCACACCCAGATTTGAAGTTTAAGGGGGCAATTAGTTTCTCACATTGGTCATTGGTGATAAAGTAAAAAAAAAAAAAAAAAAACTGTATTGTGTGTTTACTCAGGTTGCCTTTCTTTTATGTTGCATTTTGTTTGAAGATCTAAAACTATTTAGCATGAGATATATACAAAAACAGAAGAAATCAGGATGGGGCAAATACTTTTTCACAGCACTGTAGATAGACAAAGAGATAGATAGACAGATAGATAAACAATCCTCTACCGTTTAGAGTACATAATTGTTTATTATTTTACTGTACAAAATCAAATTGTCCTGTTTTTATTCATTTAAATCTGGATTTAAAAGGGAATGGGTGATATCACCTAAAATCTCATCCTAAACCCCTGTAGGTCTGTACATCCTGCTGGAAGGGAAAAAAACAATAGAAACCATCACAGAAACTCTAATGGATTCCGCTACAAATACCATTACAAACCATCAGCTATCCATTAAAACCATTACCAATTTGCGTCCTTAATGGTCTCCTCTAGGCATAACGCCACCAATAGAATACAACAAATTACCAGTAAAGACCCACAGGGACCATTACAGTTTCCATTAAAACCACTACAAATTCTATAAGAGTTTATATCCCCCCCAATCAGGGATATAAGTATATAGTAATAATAAATGAACAATATACAATTTGTCTATACAAACCTCGGACAGGTTTTTCGACAGGTTTCCTGAGTATTCGTCTTATATTAATGTAAAATTATTATCTGCAAAAAATCTTAAAAACTGTTCACAGAAATTTCTAGAACTGGAGCAATAGTTTTAAGCCGGCAGATATATATCTTTGTTTTTTATTTTATTTTATTTTTCACAGCAAAACAAATCCGTCACACGCCTCCAAACACTTTCAGAAACATAGTAGCTATGACGACTAGGGATGTCCAATAACGCGAGGAACCGAATCTTTTCAATGAATCTTTGAAGTGTATCGGTATGGAATCATTAGCCTAAGCATTGCTTGGTGAACTTTCTAAAGAGTTAAAAGTTCTTTCTTAAACTGTTAGCAACACTAATAACAACAACAACAAAACACCTAAATTTCAAATATATTTGTTTCTATAAAAGATTAAAGACACCCTTTTTCTAAAAGACTCGAAATCCTAAAAAATTGAAATCGTTTTGCACGTTGGAAACGCTAGAGAAAATACTGGAAAGCAAAACCAGCAACAAAAACAAACATTTGTCGCATTGATAAAAAAAAAAGCTTAAAAAAACATAAGCGAATAAGTTTTAAATGCGAGTTTTGAAATGCATTAATTCCCTGTCTCTTGCTAAGCTTTTATTTTGAAATTAAAGGCGGAAGTGAACGTGATATCGGTATGTTTATCACCTGACCAATATGAGGTCTGTTGTGTCGCTCACGCGGGATATGTTAAGTGGAATGAGTTTAGCAGGGTCACTCTTTATGCAGTAATGTTCAAGAGCGGTTTACAAAAGTAAAAACCTTTTCACATCTGCGATGAATCATGAAGAGGAGTCGAGGCCACTGTTGGCGGAGGAGGAGGAGGAGGATACTGAGCACAGAGCAGAGGACAGGGCTGAAACACACACCTATCTGAAGTAAGGATTTCAGTTTGAGCTTTCAGTCTTTAATTATTGGGTTTTTTTTCAAATAACATTAATAGTTACTCATTCCATACTTTCAACTGATTTGGTTTGTTTTTAGATGAGCAACAAATCGTGAGCTTTGGCTCACTTCATTCAAGTTTTGTTTATGTTTACCAAGAACCCAAAACCCTCCTCACCAATAAATATTACTGGTCAAATCTATATTTCACTTCTTTTTTTTTTATTTTTGTTTTCATTAATGTAATTCCAACTGCGAATCAATTGGGATTTGAGATCACTGAGGATTTTTTTCTTCACCCCAACCACTATTCTGTTATTCACTTATCTGTTGTTGTTGTTGTTTACATTATTCAGGGTCGCTTCATCTAGGAGTTCATTATTTGCTTCTGCAGTAGAACATGACCACAAAAATATCAATCCATTTCCAGAAGAAATATATTACACACCCATCCATCCATCCATCCATCCATCCATCTTCTACCGCTTACTCCTTGTTCAGGGTCGCGGGGAACCTGGAGCCTATCGCAGGGAGCATCGGGCACAAGGCAGATTACACCCTGGACAGGGTGCCAGTCCATCACAGGAGACAGAAGAAATATTATCCTGTTAAAATACTGCTTTTATATATTATGAAGGACAGATTTACATAAACGCATATCCACATTTTTAAGCTTCAACACAAGGTGGCTGTGGAAGACACTGGGAGCTGGGTGGATATGTATGAATTATTGGGGTGTTTTTTTTTTTTTTCAACCTATTACTGCTTATCTCACAGTCTGGATATAGTCAGTGAATGATGCATGTTATATCAAGCAGCATGACATTTGTCAGTCCGTTGAAATGTTGTTCTTTATTTTTTAGCAACGTCAGAAATGGGAAGTTGTACATGGCCACGTTCGCCGCTGTTCTCGGCCCCCTCAGCTTTGGTTTCGTGCTTGGATATAGTTCTCCTGCCATACCGGATCTGCAGAAAATCCATGACCCAAGACTAAGACTCACTGCTGAAGAAGGTTCCTGGTTTGGGGTAAAAAAAACCAAACAAAAAAAAAACACAAAACTATGAGGCTAATACACAGTTTGAGAGTTGAATAACTTATTGACTAAAACCTGCTCTCATTTCCTGCTTCATATCTTCAACACTAATGTACAATAATTAATATATAGCCTCTTCACCTAGAAGAGCTATCCTGCATTTAATCTATATTTCTCTATACCCATATCATTATTCAGGTGTTCATCCCAAGGCATGTTATTCAGAAACTACTATGGATTAGTCAGTAGCTACAGTGAAAATAATTTCAGTGTATGTCGTTACAAGAGAGAGGAAATTGAAGTGTAGAGCTTGGAAAATAATAATAATAAAAAAAGTAGGCCTGAAATGTCTAAATGTTTGTAGGATTAGCTTCTAGGGAACAGATCTAGGATTTGGAAAGACTGTTAAAGTCTAGGCAATAGATTGTCTTGTAAAAGATGCAGTATGAGTTTCAGTTCCTCATCTAGGTCGAATAGGTATCTGTCACATGAAGTACAAAGAAAAGCATACTGGGAAAATGTTACTATGGGTGCAGGAATTGTGTGTAACATTTGCTGTTGTGTCTCAAAACAAAGCATTTCTACATCAGATACCAGGTTTAACGTTTATCTTTTGCAGTCTGTGGTGACGATTGGAGCCGGGCTCGGAGGCCTACTAGGAGGCTGGGTGGTAGAGAAGATTGGGCGAAAGCTGAGTCTCATGTTCTGTGCTTTGCCGTTCATTTTCGGTTTCACTATCATCATCGCTGCTCAGAACCACTGGATGCTGTATGTGGGACGGGTGCTTACTGGTGTAGCCAGTGGCGTTACATCTCTTGTTGTGCCTGTAAGTCAGAATCTGTTGTGAACATTTAACACTTCACCCGATGAAGTGATTCCAAGCAAATTGCGACCTTGCATTCAAATTGCTACATTATATTTCATCTCGGTTGTTGTTTCAAGTGGTCGTATAATATTTCAAAGTTAAAATTTTGTATTAGTTATATATTTTAATACTACTTCTATAGTATACACCGCAGTTGTGTAGGAATATCCGTTGGTTTTACCTGCTACAGCCTCAGAAGTGCTGAAGGAAACCTCCTATTTCTCTTGATATTTTGTGCAATGTGCTTTATAGTAACTTAAAAAAACATTACTTAAAAAGTAACTTTATTAATTTAAAAATTTTTTTTACTTAACTTGTACTGAAATAAAGATATATACATGTATTTATACAAATATGTATGTATTTGTGTATAGGAGTACATATGCTGTATCACAGTCTCTCAAAATTATCTACAATGGTAACACATTGTATAACTGCTGTATATCCGCATTGTCTTATTTTTGACCATTGCTCAACATTCTCCATAGTTGGTCACATGACCATGTACCTCACCCTGACACTAGGCTTCTGCAGGCAATGACACACTTTGCAAGTCAATAAACTTTTTATCGCCACACACACAGGAATTGCCCTAAAATAATAAAATTCAGTTATAAGTAATAAGTAAACTGTCATGACTTTGTGTCAGGGCTCGATGTTTATTCAGGTCGAGTCTGTGATGACTCCTAGAGCAATCCAGCAGTCTGTTGACACAACAGAAGGACCTTTAAACCAGCTTAACTGACTACATGTAACTGTGTACACTTTTTTGCTCTAATCGAATGAGTGAAATAAAGACTTTAGATTATTTTATATCTCCATGGAATTTCTCTTGTTTTTGAGGTTACGATTGATGTTTGATTTTGAAAGAATGTCTTTAACGAGTCTGATATAAGCGAGTGAGTGACCTTCCATTTGGTCGATTTGGTGGAGCTGTTCCTGGAGTATTGCTACATTATGGACTGTTGCTTTGTATGCATTATAATATCTTTGTAAATCATAACTCTGGTCTTGTGACATTTCAGGCATGATGTTGAGTCAAAGTTAGTAGTAGCCAATTTCACCATTTTGTGTATGTTTTGCTCCTCTAGCTCTACATCTCAGAAACATCTCATGAGCGTGTAAGAGGAACAATGGGCTCCTGTGTGCAGCTCATGGTAGTGACAGGAATCATGGGAGCTTATATTACTGGTATCAGTATTTTTTATTATTGTTATTATTACATTTTTTAAAGGATCTAGAATGAGTGTGTCACCCAATTGTGATTATTAAATAGATATTAAAAGAAAAAAACTTTTTAATTTAGTATTGGCATCAAGAAATATAACCTGCCCTCAGTAGAATTATTCATAAGCAAAATGTTACAGTTTATGACGGTGGTTTCTGCTAGAACCAAAATTGTGTCACACAGAGACTAAAATTTAATTATCTGCTTGTTTTTTTTTATAATCATTAGAGTCTGCCAGGGTGTCCTGCATCTTTCACCATCCGTGTGTCATTAACAAAATAGACTGAGCAAGCTCTATTAGGAACATTGTCTTATCTATGTGCTTAAAATGGCATTTTACCCTAAAACTCAACAGACTCAGTAACTATAGCTACAATCAAACAAATATATCGATAGCAGGGGTTTCTTTTATCGACTTTAGTCTGATTTAGTAAAATTATTGTCACTGTGTCTACTCCTTCAGGATCCTGACCAAAAAAAAAAACTGCACAAATGTTTTGAAACTAAGAATTCAAGAAGTGAAGACACAGCAACAGCATATTTATTAAAACGGGCAAGTCTGGAGCTCTATTTATTGAATCTGTCACTGTTTAAGTTTAAATATTGCTTTAACTTATCCTTTATTGTACCTGCAACAGTACTCGTAACGATTCGCAGGACTTCACAAACTCCTTTCATATCAAAAGTTGCAAAATTTAAGTTGTGACTGTGAAATCCAACAAAATTGCCTTTTGCATCATATTTCCATTGACCTTTTTATATAGTGTCAATTTGAATGAAATACATATTGTTCTAGTGGAGAAGTGTGTCTCTAAACAGCACTAAACCTTTGATCATGTTGGTTTCAGGCCTGTTCCTGGACTGGAGATGGCTGGCCATCACCTCCTCCATTCCCCCTACATTGATGCTGGTGTGTATGTGCTTCATGCCAGAGACGCCCCGCTACCTGCTGTCTCGGGGGAAGAGGAGTGAAGCAGAAGAGGCACTGCGCTTCCTTAGAGGACGCGACACCCCAGTCGAGTGGGAATGTGCCAGGATAGAAGCAGCCTCTCGATATGAGGTGAGGCTTTATAGTCTGGCTAATTTTTATAGCCATAGGATAGTGGTCACATTTATAAAGCATTTATACGACCAGATCTACTCTTATTCATACAAATCAGAAGTTAATAACTGATGATGAAACTGATGAGATGTTGTGTGCAAACATTACATAGTGTTCATGCATCAGTACACTAGTGAACACTTAAATAAATCTTAAATTGATTGTAAAAAAATTTTGTTTTTAAATGTCTTGGAAAACATAACAAAAAAGTAAAAATTACATTTCTATATTCTGTACATATACCAGAGGCAATGTGAAAACTCAGTCAAAAGTAAGGAATAGAAGGTTTGTGATGAATATTATATTCCTGATCGTTAAAAGGGTAAATAAATAATATAATCAGGAATGAGTCGTTACTTTCTTGCTCTATTAAACACCTGATCAATACAAACAGTTTCTGTGTTTCCAAAGATCTATTACGCTTTCTTGCCCAGGCTGATGTAGGCTTGGTAGTCACTATCCACTGTCCATCTACAGTTAGTATTATTCTACAGTAGAAAAATCTGAGTTAAAGATAGATTGTAAATAGATGTCAGTGGCGTGTTTTATTTATGTTTACGTATGAAACTCATTTTCCGTAATTCATGTTACAATTGTGTTGGTTAATATTCAATTGAAATGAATGGAATTGAATATGAAATTAATTGCATGCAATAAATAAATTCTTCATAAAAATTTAATTAAATGTAACTAATATTTGAAATGCATTTATCTGCACTTCTGGTATGTGTAGTGAGCAAATGCAGAAGAAATACACCATATGGCCAAAGGTTCATGGACACCTGACCATCACACCCACATGTGTGCATCCATAAAGTCAGAAACACACAATTCTGGGGCATAAACCTGTCATGCTGGAACAATGTGCCTGTGTGTGTGAGTGCCATGAAGACAATGGTTTGACTAGCAACTCAAATGGCCGCGCACAGAGGCCTGACCTCAACCCAACTGAACACCTTTGGGATAAACTGTAATACTTACTGCACCCCAGAACTCATTAATGCTCTTGTGGCTGAATAGGCAAATTCCCATTGCCACACTCCAGAATCTAGTGGAAAGCATTCACCATACAATTGGAGGGTATTATAACAGCAAAGGGGGACTAAATATGGAATGGGATATTCAACAAGCACATATAGGTGTGATCGTCAGTTTTCCACATACTTTTGGCTGTTTAGTGTGTGTCTGCTCATATTCCAAACACATTTCTGTTTAATCACAGGACGGAAGTTTCAGTCTGGCTGATCTGAAAGACCCTGGTGTATATAAACCTTTAGGAGTGGGCATCATGATGATGCTCTTGCAGCAGTTCACTGGCATCAACGCCATCATGTTCTATGCACAAACTATATTTGAACTAGCACACTTCCAGGTAGGAATTTTTAATCAAGCTCTGTAATATCTGTATGTGATATTCATTTGTATTTTAGCCGTTAATATAATAGAACTAAAAACATATTTGCCCTCACAAGACAAAATGGTTTTAGAAACATTTCTGATGAGGCCCAAATATGGGCTAATCACCATGCTCTGCTGTTTCAAAACAATTTATGGATAAACATAGGCTATGTTCATGCACGAACCAGTGCCTCCAGGATTGCACGATTGATGATGGAACAAACATTGGATGATGATTCAGATGCTGGATGTATTTACTCCCAAAAGAGTGAAAAGTGGCAGAGATTTATACTGCTAGAATCACAAACAACAGACATACCTCTTACAAAATTGTCTCTATTTCCAATACAGAAAGGCATTACAGGCATAGCAGGAACAGTTAAAGACATTAAAAACGCTAAGATCCGGAAAAATCCTAGTAGAACATTCCAAGAAAAGCCATGCTGAAAACATCATGTGTGCATATATGCTGGCAAATGTTCTGCTAAAGGCATTTTATCACCCATCATTGAACAGCAGCAAAATAGTTATTCACTAGAGAGCTACACGACATGGATGAGGCTGAAATAGTATCAGAATTAACTCAACAAGGTGTAAAGGTTCACAATTTAAAGAAGAACAGATCATTAAGACAAGCACTTACATTATGACTTTTAATCATATGTGAGTGTACCGGTCAGTATCTTTATTCCAAACCCATTGAGATGCTACAACTGTCGGAAATTTGACCACAGCTCTGCTTTCTGTAAAAGAAAAGCAATCTGCTGTAACTGTGGAGAAGAAGGACATGAATCATGATGTTCAAAATTCTCCAAATGCATTTACTGTTCAGCTAATCACCCAGCTTCAACAAAAGAATGTCCGATTTGGATAAAGGAAAAAGAAATCCAAAGAATAAAATGTGTTGAAAAAATCAGCTATGTTTAAGCACCTAAAATGGATGAGAAAACGTATGCTTCTGTGGTGAAACCAACCATGAGCACCACTGACTTTCAGACTGATTTGACCTGGGCGAATAGCGAGGCTATAAATTCCAGAAGTCAAAGCTTTTCTCCAAAATGCAAAGGTAAAGGTCAGATACTTGTCTTACATACTTGAAAATGAGGAATCATTTAATTCAGTGGAATTGTTGAGGATTTAAGGCAAACTTTTCAGAGTTGCAGCAATTAGCAGCTATTTTGTGTCCCATTGCTTTCTGCCTGCAGGAAACCAATCTAACAACAAATTGTCAACTGACATTGAAAATGTCATAATAAGTATAACATTGATAGCATTTTTAGTCGAAATATACAATGTCCATCCGGAGGATCAGCCACATTAGTAAGACACAAGATAATCCATAGCCAAGTCAATAAATACAAACCTGCAAATGGTGGCTGTGGGCCTAACTTTTCATAAAACCATAATTCTGTGTTCTATTTATATACCCCCTGGTACATCGGTGATGATACTAGAACTGGACAAAATGATCGAACAGTGACCATCACCATACATACTGTATTAATGGGTGATTTTAATAGCCACAGCACATTACGGGAAGAAATCCTACAAACACCAAAAGGCAGTAGAATAGCAGAGTTCTCATATTATAATGATTTTATAAAGATGGTTCAAGCCCATATTTGCATCCAGGATATGGAACGTATTCTGCTATTGATTTAACTTTGTGTGAACCTGAAATACTGATTGATTTTTCATGCCAAATATGGAAGGATCCCTGTGGGAGTGATCATTATCCATTGATTATAACATCTACTGAAAAAAACCTTCAACAAGACACTTCAAGATTTCGATTAAAAAAAAAAAAGCTAATTGCTATATTTTTTCAAAAACTCTTCTGAGAAGTTCAACATAGACTGGCAGGAACATCAAGATCTGATAAAGAAATTTACTGACATACTGATTGAATAGCAGACAAATCTGTGTCAAAAACATCAAAGTCATGCCGTCAGAGAAACGCATGGTTCAATGAAGACTGTAAAAAGGCTGTTGCTGATCGGAAGAATAAACTCATATATATGTATGTGTGTGTATATATATATAGATATATATATATAGATATATATATATATATATATATATATATATATATATAGATATATATATATATAGATATATATATATATATATATATATATATATATATATATATAGATATATATATATATATATATATATATATATATATATGATATATATATATAGATATATATATAACACACATACAAACACATATCAAGTAGGGATACTCCGATCAGGATTTTTGCAGTCGATACCAATTTCTTGTCATCATGATCGGCTGATCCCGATCGGTCAAGCTTTATATAAGTGATAAGTAAGCTTTTCAGATAATGTTTATATTATTTACAGTAATGTTGTAGATTGTTGTTAAATAAATAAACACAACAAATTAATTTTACAATGAACAATAGGCCTTTAATAATACACTGCAAATGGCAAATTTTTCATTGTTTCTCGAGACTTTGTAATACTTTCACACTGGCGATGACATGACTGCAGCGATACAGTTTAACGTCATCATGTATTTTGCATCCTCACGTTTTGCGTCATCAAATTACTATCGGTTCGCGAGATCCACCAAATTTAGAGGCTACCGATATCGGCTAAATAAAACTAATGCTAGGTGTGTTTTTATGCCTCAGAATGGCAGTGTCGCGTCAGTGTTTGTAGGAGCCACTCAGGTGATCTTCACAGCAGTCGCAGCTCTAGTCATGGATCGAGCTGGAAGAAAAGTTCTCCTCATCCTGTCAGGTCAGCATCTGTCATTTATACTTCACCTTCTTTATCCACGGATACCTTTACACTTTCATATGTCTGTCCCACAAACGTCTATTCACTTTCTCATTTCTACTGTTCAGGTGTTGCCATGTGTGTGAGTGAAGCAGCTTTTGGTATTTATTTCAAGGTGTCTACACCAAACCACGGTAACTCTACATTGTTAATGACAATTATGGAAGCCCAGGATGCAGTCAGTGAAGCCGCACACCCTGATCTGTCCTGGCTCGCACTTACTAGCATGGGCATTTTTATAACAGGTAATTAGAATTTTCCTGCGTAACTCAAATTTATAAAACTCTTATAATGCTTAAGCTCACAGAATGTAAGAATAAGATGCCAGTAAGGAAAGCAGTGGCAGCACACTGTTCTAAATGCTTCTGAACGTAGTTTATTTAAACGTAACTATTATTAGTTTAATAATTAACTATTATTAAAGATTATCTATTTCTCTGGATCTTTAGTTTGTAAACTGTTTTGTATAAATGTCTCCTAAACTGCAATATGACTTTTATACAAGTCTTAAAATTGTACTCAAATTGTTATTGTTATGACTGTTGTTGCGAGATTAAATTGTAACTTTTTTTTTTTTTTTAATCACAAGTGTTCTTAAAATGTATCCTAGTGGGTGCATTTATTTCTGTATATATTTGAATATCTGAAAGCTCCATCTTTGACAAAAATTGGGTTTTAGTAAATGCTAAGCACTAGAAGACATATCTGTTAGCTTATAATGTATGTGTTTAACAGGTTTTGCACTGGGTTGGGGACCTATACCTTGGCTCGTGATGTCTGAGATTTTTCCCACCAAAGCTCGAGGGCTCGGAAGTGCTGCATGTGTACTCACTAACTGGACTTGTGCTTTCATTGTTACCAAGACGTTCCAGAATCTCACGGTAAGCGTGTTTTCATATATTAAAACCAAAAGTAAAGTTGTTAACTGGCTACTAATGGGACAGTGAACAATGAACGATGGTTCAGTGGTATTATGTGAGGAATGTTAAATATTAATTAAATATGATGGGCCATGCTTTGCAGGACAATAATCAGTGACCAGTGGTGTGTTATTGTAGCAAAAGTTGGTTTTACCAAGTACTAGCATGAAGCTGTGTTATACTTGTGTGAGCATTTTATTTTAAAAGTCTTTTTGTTTTGCAAATTTAATTTTAGAGCATCTTGGTGTGTAATAATACTGGCTGGAATAGTCTTTATGCGTCATTTGTAATCCAGATTAATCTGATGATTTTTAAGGGGGTTGAATACTTTTGCAAGGTACTGAATGAGTGAATTAATATAAACTTGTGCTTTGAATTATAGCCAGCACTACTGTCAGAGCTGTTAAAGAATTCACAACACTTTCTCATCACTCAGAGATCAGCAGGGCTTTGATATCATGAGCAGTCATTACTGTTATTGTAGGCAATAATGTCTGTAAGCTAAAGACTAAAGCTTCATCTGTTTTCTGATTGTTCTTGTTTTGGGAAACATGCCTACAAGAAAATTGGGTGTTGAAATGAAGGATTTTGGAGATAATATTTAACTTATAATAATTCTATTGTAATCCTACAGGATGTCTTAACCAGTGCTGGAACGTTCTGGATGTTCTCGTGTCTCTGTGCCCTCAATGTCATCTTCACTGTCTTCTTTGTCCCAGAGACTAAAGGCAAAACACTGGAAGAGATTCAGGCACATTTTAAAGGAGCTCACTCTCACTAAGCTCTAGTTAAGCCTCTGTTCTCACTGTTAGCACCAAAGTAAAAAAAAAAAAAAAAAAGTTTGAACTAATACTAGTTACTGAACAAAATGACTCAGAATAGCAACTGGTTACTTGTCTCTAAAGATTACTAATAGGAACTATTTACGAAGTTATCCTTCTAAACTAGGTGCTCATACAAGGGATAGTGATGACCCTTTTAGTACATGTGTACTGGGGCTTACATTTGTATTTGATATGTTTTTGTAATAACGGCACTTGCACTATTAAAGTATATCAGATTCATATCTTCTGAACTTAATCTTCAGGGATCTATAACAAATGGTACTTGTTTACATTATGCTACACTGCCTGTGTTTGAAGCTTTTTATGGAATTTCAATGAAGATATGAAGGTGATTAGATCACTTTAATTCAGATGCATCTTCACAGTAAATAACACGTCAGAATTGCAGGTTTAATAAGAAGCTAATATGCTAATGTTACTGAAAACACCTCCAACTACCAATAAACTAACTTTAATTCATGTGTAAATAAGATCTTGTGGTTATAATCTGTCCCAGTTGTTTGTTTTTGCTTATGTGTTTGTTTGAGAAAACTAACCTAAAGACTGTATGCGTGTGCTGTTTCAAATGTATTTTGGTAAGGTTTAAATTAATAAATTGGAATTGTATTGACTATTGTCTATTACTAACTTAATGTGCAACTTAAAATGTATGGGGGGACTGCAGTTTTAAGAGGAGAAAAAATATTTTCTGTTTATGTAAATAATAAAATTATAAACCGGTATGTTAAGACAGTAGGGGTGACTATAAAACCCTTTCAAACTGCAATCGTTCTGTAATAATTCCTTTTATTTTCTTAAGAAATCAATTCTAGTTCCTTCTTGGCTGTGAGATTTCACAGAATTTTGTGCCCCACTGTTTTGCACATTTGTTTTGTAGTCATGTGACATATGGTTTGTTTGTAGACCCCCCCATTTCATGAACACCTTTTGTGCCTAATGTGCTTGTCTTTTGAGGTTTGAGGAAAACATGTTGCTGCTTGAATCTTGTCCAGAGAATAAATCCTAAAAGCAGTTTAGGATACCTGATAGTAAACTTGTGTATCTGTAGTGCTTTTTTTCCCCCTCAGTGGATTTCATGGAATGTGCTGTTACTTGATATCCCTTTTTATTGGGTTGGAGTCGTGCATGCGCCTGCGTTTAGGGGCTTGTCCTGCCCTAAGTCATGAACCCTTCCCACTGCTGGCTGTCTACATAAAACCCCCAGGTCCCTGAAAGAGCATTCACAGCTTTGCAGCCTGAGGTTTGCTTTTAAACACAGAGCGCCTGGATTACAGTTTTAACATGTTGCTGGCTGTGGCGGTTCTGTGCAGCGTAGTGCTATGGACGCACTCTTACAACTCCTCTGATATTCTGCCCCAGCCGGATTTCGAACTAGAACAGGTGAGTGTACATGATATGCACGTGATGAAGTGTATTATTTATTGAGTGCAACATACAGAGAAATATAAGTATTGCAAAGATGAAAGAAGTAAGATGACTAGGATTTGGTAACAATATCATAACACGTTAAAAGTGAAGAAACTTGAAGCAAACTTGAATAACCCCACATGTAAGCTTCAATAAGTAAGGTTAATTCAAATAACACTTTACCCAGAGATTCAATACTTAATCAAACAACCCTCATGGACTTTAGCTGCATCTGTAAACCTGGTCACTCTGACCAAGGCCTGTACGTAATTTACAATAATGAGGTTAACTTGCTGAACTCTGATATTTTTTTTTTCAATACCTTGCATTTAAATAACAGTTTTCCACCATTGTACTGCTATAATCACTCTCCTGAGTCTGATTAATTCTCTTTCTGAGCTGTAATTCCAGGCTGTAATATGTGTTACTACTCCTATATGTATGGTTGCCTTGCCAAACAATACATTTGCCAATTATTTAATTTCTGGTTATTGTGTTAAATCAGGTCTTTGTGATTCAATAGCCATTTCATAGTCTATATCCAAAGCCAGTAGAAGTTTCACTCTCACAATCCCTTTTTACTATATATCTTACCTCTATCGTAATTCAGTGCTATTACCTCTTCTTTTCTCTGGCACACATCTGAGCTTCACAATATGAATGAAACAGAAATCTAATTTTGATTTTATGTGGCCTTCATAGAACCTTTATCTGTTTCTACAGATGTGTTACTTACTGCCGAATCTCATTTCTTCTCCGGTCTTATCAATGCTCTAATGGCAACTACTCAAAGATGATTAAATTCTTCACCTCTATAGCCCATCTCCTCATGTGTTAATTCTACGGGGTGCTTCTATGTTGTCAAGCCTGTTAATCCCATTCACATTTCTGACATTCTTAACTCTTAAAAATTTAATTAAACAGCAACAACAAAACGTCTTCCTGTTCTCTGTCCTATTACGATCTTATTTAATTAATCTTGTTTGCTTTGTCACATCCCATGTTACTATAAGGTGGCTACAGTACATAAAATAAATCCTATTTTATTGCATAAAGTAAATCTTATTTTATTGTATCATTTCTTTCAATTCCTCACTTATCTCTAACGGAATAACCTGTTTGCTCTGGTTAAATATACTAATGAATGACTAACTGACTACTTTCACTGCTTACGTCTGCTGACTCCAGGGGACCTTAACATTCACATTGGATGTAAGTGCAGCCTTTGACTCTGTGCCACTTCTATTCAGAGATATTATATATTGTTCGTCTACACTTTCATTACTACACTCAACTTTTAGGACATTCGACATAAATCTTACCTTTGTACAAATTCCTCTCAGAATCTTCTAGACTCTGAAGGTCAGCAGTGACGAGAATGGGTTCTTATTTATTGCTTCAGTAAAGAAAGCAGTCCATAAAACAACAAAAGACCATAAACCTTCAAACTGAAGACAGATTCTGCTTGCATCTAGATCATACCCCTCTCCTTTTTATGCCATATCAGATACATAGCAATGCCAAAACCATTGCAAAGCTCAGACCATGTCTGCTTTACTCGGTTGCTGATTCCATTTTCGTTATTGTAAATGTTCCTGTGTCTCATCATATCTAAATCTATTGGTTTCTAGATTGGAAAAATAAAAATGAATTGCTCGATTTCATCTCCTTATGCATAATCCATACATGTTCTAATAGTTGTTGATCTTTTTGTTAGTTTGCAGGTGAATGGTATCGTGTTGGCTTGGCTTATGACCACCCGTTAGTTATTAAATATAAAAAGCACTTTCTACTCTCAAGAGGCCAGCTGATCCCTAATGATGATGGAGGAGCCAACCTTACCATGTGGTCAATGAATAGGTACAGTTCCTTCTTTTTTTTCAGCATGGGTATTCTTTAAGCTATTCTATACCATCATACTATCATTTTCAGCTAATCCGCTTTTAACCAAACCATGTACATACACTCATAAAAAATCTAGAGCTCTGTGGGTTCTTCAGTTTTTCCCTTTGGGTTCTGTGTAGAAACCTAAAACAGTGTTTCATAAAGGGTTCCATGTTTTGGAAGAATATAGCCCTTAATTATTCAATGAACCCTTAAGACTGGAAGAACGCTTTTCTAAGAGTACACGTATTATCTTTGCTGCTTAAACGAAAACTACTTTTTTTTTTTTTTTTTGGTATGCATGTGATTTTTCTCTGCCCTTAGCAAAAAGACTTGCGATAAAAGTTTTTATGTCTATGAGAAGACAGAGCTTCCTGGAGCTTTTACATACTTCAGTCAAAGTAAGTCCTTTTATTTATTTAATGATGGCTCACACGTTCTACCTTTAAAAAAAAAATCTACAATATATTTAATTTTTAAAAATTTGATTTTCTTATATATAATATAATATATATAATCTTGTATTTTTTTTTATTGTAAGGGCACAAGATTGAAAAGGACATTACAGTGGTAGAAACTAATTACACTGACTACGGGCTCGTCCTTAAATACAAGAATATAAACAAAGAATACACTCAGCTGGCGCTCTATGGTGAGCTCATAAGGTTCCTGCAGAATTCAAGCTATACCTAAACTTCTTGACCCACTGACAACTTTGCCAATTCTATATATGTATACTTTAGGGCGAAATCCAGAAGTCCAGCCGGGGGTGGTAGAAAAATTCCGATCATTTGCCTTGTCTATTGGGTTTCCTGAGGAGGCCATCATTACACCAACCATTCTGGGTGAGTTTGAGGCAGAGCAAAAAGTAAATAAGACATTAGACCGAGATCTGTGTGGGGCGTCTGTTTGCAGGCCTTGTGATGTTTACAGAGCAAATATAATGCTGGACAGAGAGAATAAACATTATGTTAGAGATAGACTCTAGTACCTTTTGATCACTTTACACTATAGTATATTCATAGTGCTTGTAATGTCATGGAATGTATGTAGAGGATGATGATGATCAGTTTGACCAGCTTTAATGTTAAGATGGCTGGTGTTTGGATTTGGATAGTGAAAGTTGTTTCACGATAGGGTTCAAAGGAAAGTTTGAACCCTTGCCAGCACAAAACAACAAAAAAACTAATTTCTTACTAATCAGATCTAATGACATCTTACACATTTATCTCCCACTGTTATGAAATCCATTGTGACAAATATTTTATTGTGTTATAGACCCATGCCCTCTTCCAGAGCCAAGGTAAGGATGTTATGAGTCATAAATCTGATTTAAAAATATTTTATGTGTGATTTTGGAGCTTAATGATACCTTACTGAAACTTTCTACCTCCAGTAATATGACCGAAGTGCTGGACTAAAAGAGTCATCCTTTCTTTGGTCACCGTTCCAGCTGATCTTGTAGGATTGTAATAGTTTAAATAGGACTGGTATCCAAATTCTGTCGGTGCTTGTCATTATTTTCTAATCATGTTTATTCCTCTTATGTACAGTAAATACTATGTAATAACAGACTGAAGCAGTTATATACTGTTAATTCTGTAAAGTTATACTTGTGGAATCTCTTATTTGCTATAATCATTTACAAATAGAAAAAGTTGCAGTATTATTGTGTGGCCTGTGATGTTTCTTCTTCTCAGCAGAGGTCAGTGTTGTTCTAAAATGCTCCAGACAGATTCAGGGTTTCACTGAGTTAACACTGTCCAGGTTTTATTTATTTTAACTCCCATGGTCTGAGAGTTTACCAGAGAAAATAAGACCTTATCATGGCCTTTTGTTCAGTTTCTCATGATTTTTCTTGAGGCTGCATTTACCAGGGTTGTCAAGTCTCCTGTTTTCCCGTGGAATCAGGTTAATTTGCAGCCACATGCTTAATTTTCTGCCTACTGGCTGGGTTTTAGAATACATTAGATTAATTGTGTCAAACTTTTGCAAGACAAATACTTAAGTTAAAGGTTGTTATTAACCCTTATTTACTGTACAGTACAAAATACCCCATTTTTATTTTATTGATGCTAAAAATGATTTTACTTTGTGCTTTATACTGCAAAGGAATTATATAAATAATCAAGCAGAACATCTTCAGTATAGGCACATTTAACTACTATATCTCTTTATTAGACTCTTTCTTAATGTTTTTACTCATTTCAAGCTTGAAATCGTCTTATTCCGTTGACAGATCATTTTGCTTATTTCAAGTGTTTATTTCCAGAATGAAGCAAAATGATCGAATAAGACTAAGACCATTTTAAGCTTGAAATGAATAAATATGTCTAGAACGAGGCTAAATGATTATTATAATGAGAACTGTTAAGTAGCTCTTCTTTATTTTTTGCAATGTATAATGCCACAAAGATTAAGGTGTATTAAAAATAATTTTAAATATGAACCATAAAGGCAATGTTACCATATGTCCTATTCTTTCACTATCTCTTATTTCTACTCCAAACCACCCCACCCACCATCCCCCACCCCCAGACCTCATGTGAAAGGGGAGACTATTCCAGAGTTTGGGACCAACCACAGAAAAGGCTCGATCGTAGACAGATAGATGTTAATTACAAGATCTTAGCATTCTGGTAGGAGAGTATGGGTGAAGAAGGTCAACAATGTACTGTGGAGCAACACCAGAAAGCTTTATATGTACAGTATCTCACAAAAGTGAGTATACCCCTCACATTTTTGTAAATATTTGATGATATCTTTTCATGTGACAACACTGAAGAAATGGCACTTTGCTACAATGTAAAGTAGTGAGTGTACAGCTTATGTAACAGTGTAAATTTGCTGTCCCCTTAAAATAACTCAACACACAGCCATTAATGACTAAACCGCTGGCAACAAAAGTGAGTACACTCCTAAGTGAAAATGTCCAAATTGGGCTCAATTAGCCATTTTCTCTTCCTGGTGTCATGTGACTTGTTAGTGTTACAAGATCTCAGGTGTGAATAGGGAGCAGGTGTGTTAAATTTTGTGTCATCGCTCCCACACTCCCTCATACTGGTCACTGTAAGTGCAACATGGCACCTCATGGCGAAGAACTCTCTGAGTATCTGAAAATAAGAATTGTTGCTCTACATAAAGATGGCCTAGGCTATAAGAAGATTGCGAAGACCCTGACACTGAGCTGCAGCACGGTGGCCAAGACCATACAGCGATTTAACAGGATAGGTTCCACTCAGACAGGCCTCGCCATGGTCGTCCAAAGAAGTTGAGTACACGTGCTCAGCGTCATATCCAGCATGATAATGACCCCAAACACACACCTCCATGATGACCACTGCCTTGCTAAAGAAGCTGAGGGTGAAGGTGATGGACTGACCAAGCATGTCTCCAGACCTAAACCCTATTAAGCATCTGTGGGGGATCCTCAAACAGAAGGTGGAGGAGCACAAAGTTTCTAACATCCACCAGCTCCATGATGTCGTCATGGAGGAGTGGAAGAGGACTCCAGTGGTAACCTGTGAAGCTCTGGTGAACTCCATGTCCAAGAGGGTTAAGGCAGTGCTGGAAAATAATGGTGGAAGCACAAAATATTGACACTTTGGGCCCAATTTGGACATTTTCACTTAGGGGTGTATTCACTTTTGTTGCCAGCGGTTTAGACATTAATGGCGGTGTGTTGAGTTATTTTGAGGGGACAGCAAATTTACACTGTTACACAAGCTGTACACTCACTACTTTACATTGTAGCAAAGTGTCATTTCTTCAGTGTTGTCACATGAAAAGATATCATCAAATATTTACAAAAATGTGAGGGGTGTACTTATTTTTGTGGGATACTGTATGTGGACTGTGGTTATTATTAAAGTAGAGTGAATTAACAGGTGGAATGACACGTGAGTAATATGACCTTGATGTTTGGGGACACAGCATGGTATCGTATGATGTCACTTTGTAAATAATTCAAAATGTTTTGCAATGGTAGACAAGATTTGTAAGCTGCAATTGGTCTCGTGTTGTTTTTTTTGTTTTGTTTCGTTTTTTTAAACATTGGGCTAGTTTTGAAAGGCCATTTGTCTAATTTTGTCACGCAAGCCTTTTAACCCAGAGCTACACTCTCTGGAAGAAGAAAAAAAGTACTAAACTTTTGTACCCTCACTTAATAGAATGTAGTTCTAGAGGAATGTATATTAATTGTACATTTACATTGTTTATTCCACAGAAAATGTGGAAAATGTACTTGTTTCTGAGGATTGGTATTTTATCAGTTAAAAAGTCTACGCTAGTAGCTGTGATGTTTTGTTCAAGTCCCAGAACATCCAGAGAGCAACAGCTGGGTCTTTAAAAAATTGCCAAATGCTCAGTTAGATGCTAGGATTGGACCGCTCTTTACTAAGGCATCTGTCCAAATCTAGATAAACATAGACTAATCTGAGTCTGTCAAAGTTACACTGTTACATTTAAATCGATAGAGAGAAGAAATATGTTAAAAAAAAGATGCATAGAAGTAGTCCCAGCAGATAAACTGACATGAAACACATCTTTATAGACTTCTTAAAACTGAGTCACATGGACTTGAATAGATTTGATTAACAGACCTTAAGATTAATGCTCAAAGTGTGATCTTTACATAAATATAGACTGGTGTGGAGGGCTCCAGGGCTCGAGCACAGGCGCGGAAAGGAGAACTCCCACGGGTACACTCCAGAAACACAAACTCATGCGTTGATTAATATCAGGACCTCCTGAGTGTGTTGTGTTGTGCAGAAACTCGGTTGTGCAGCCTATTTCTTTAAATTCCCACCGAAGAGGGCTACAGCAGTGCAGCTGCTGACATCACGATCCGTGTTGCCTTTTCCTGGGGATATCCGCGCCAAACAGAGAGGCTGGGAATGGGAGGGGAACAGGAAAGCATGCGCACGGAGGAGGGTGGGCCCTGCTTAGGATCCTGACATTTCGGCAGTGGCCCATGTGCATGCAGTCTTATGCTGCAGCTCACTCATATCTTATTTTTGCACTATGCATTAGCATAGCCCTTTGCCATGATCCAAGTCCATAACATGTATGTGCAGTAGGATGTGTGATGCAATGTTGCACTTATAATAATGCGTTCTTGTCATGTCATGTGATCGAGTGTCTCAAGAGTCTCATGAACAAAACTAAATGAGATTATTGTGCTTTAAACATGCCTAATTGGTGATTTAGTGAAAATGGAGCACTACTACTCTCTCTCACTCACTCACTCACTCACTCACACACACACACACACACACACACACACACACACAAACCGTGACTCTCTAGCTCTCTCTCTCCCCCTTCACTGACCTTATGGGCAATAGGAGCCCTTGCTGTTGTGGTCCAAGGGGCAGGAAGCAGCTTGATTCCCACACAAAGGTATCAAACACCCTGGCCGGTACAGACTCACTGGCTCACACACACTCACACACACACACACACGCACACATTAACACAAATGCCAGCCTTGTAAGCATAACACGCAGTACAGTGAACAAATACACACTAAGACAAACAGGACATTCCTACTGTCTGACGCTGTAGGCCGACAGAATTACTGCTCTTCTATACACCAAATGTTTTCATCAATAACATCTGTGTTAAAAGTGTCCTCTTTTCACAACACCTGACATCATCCTTTTACACTGAATAATATCCGGGCAGACAACAATCTAATACATATGATGACCATATCGCAGATTACAGCCATATCATTCCATTCTGTTAAGTACACCGCTTTATGTTTAATGTAGATAACCTGTTTAGTGTTTTCTTTTGCAAGAAGGCTATAGATATTGGCGATAACGTCAGGACGCTTTCCGAACACTCAGCTCAAGCCATTGTGTCATGTAATTGAGTCTTGCTTCATGCTTGTTATCTGTTAAGCTTGACCAGTCATGAGGCATTTGGACTCGGTTAGGGGTTTACAGCAGGGGTCGGTTCCCATGCAAAATCAATAGGTCACAGTCAGGAGCAGGGAGGGTGGGCTGCTGAAACCTTTCACCTCATACATGGCCATAATGCCAAATTTCTCCATTCCTACATCTTCTCATGTGAAGCATGTGAAATCTCAGGCAACATCAGTTGGGAAACTGATCTGTGCTTAGTAGCTTAAAGATGTTTGAGTTGCTGACATTCCTGTAACTGACTGTGTGGAGGTTATCAAACCTCCACACAGTCTCTGGTATCCTTTCCACATGCCAACTTTCCACAGGCAACTGTTTTTGAACTAGTCTACTCTCTCTCACACACTCTCTCTCTCTCTCTCTCTCTCACACACACTCTCTCTCTCTCACTCTGTCTCTCTTTCTCTTGAATTGTGCATACGCCTATGCTGGGAAGAAAAGCTCGACTCTTTCCCACGGTCCTAGAGCACGTGGTTTAAAATTGGATCCCGGCTGACCCACCCTCGCTATTGAAACGTCACTGCAATTCGACCACTGCGATCCTGTCACACCGCCAGAGATTTTTTAAACCATTTGAATGAAGCCTATTGAAATGGGAGGGAAGAGAACATGATAAATTTGAATAAAGCACCATATCTGAAGACAAGTTTAGTCAAGTTGGATAGTCAAGACCTGTTTCAAATTTAGTTTTTTTCCCAGAAAGGATTTTATGTCGAATAGGGTTTCTCATCTCATAACAGATATATATAATATAGTGCACTACCGATAGTTATCATATGAAAAAATAAGCACACCCCATGGAAATGGTTGGCTTTTTTTGACATATTTGGACAAGCACACATTTGATCATCTTTGAAACAGTGCCTATTAATAAAGTTGATATACTTGAACAAAACCACAAGGGAAAATAGCTTTTTTTTAATCGTTTATTCAACAGAAATATCAATAGATGTTCGTCTTTGGAAAAAGTAAGTGCACCCTTGGCCTCGGAAGCTAGTATTGCCCCCTTTAGAAGAAATAACTTTTTCTAGGCATTTTGCATAATTGTCCACCAGAGTTGCTTAAATGTTTGACCACCCTTCTCTGCAATATTCTTTCAGTTGCAAGACGCTTTAGGGTTTTCTTGCATGTAATTCTGCCACAACAATTCAATAGGATTCAAATACAGGCTTTGACTAGGCCATTCCACAACCTACCATTTCTTATTTTTGAGCCAATCCTTGTTGGATGTGCTAGTTTTCCACAAGGATTTCACTGTTAGGCACTGTTTCAAAGATGATCAAATGTTTCCTTCTCCAAATAAAAAAAAAATATATATATATATAAAATTTCCATGGGGTGTACTTATTTTTTCACATGACTGCATATGCAAAGTACTCAGGTCCTACATTTGTTTTTCCTTAGTGCAAAACTAAGAAGATCTAGGTATATTTGGGCACACAAATACATTTTCTCGTTAATTAAACCATTGTGTACTTTTGTTTAACAGCACATAAATTTGTGATCATTAATTAAGCAATTGCCTGTCAGGCCTCTTTAGGTCTTCCAGTACCCTATTTAGAAAGTTGTGCCAAATCATGGCTGCAAGTCAATACAAGCCCAGTATACAGTAGTCTAGTTCCCATGGGCCTTTTGGATTCTGTGTCACTTTATAAGCACTCCAACTGGTGCCAACAAAAACTGGTGAGCAAGTAGCTTTCCCACTTGCGACCACAAATTAAACAAATGGACTGTTGATCAACAAATGTTATACGACTGCACTCTTTTGAGAGATCGTGGATATTCGTTTTAAAAAGAGACTATTACTTTGTCCTTGTTTGTTCTATTCTTGAAACCATGCATGTAAAAAGGGGAAGTGTGGATTTCAGCATAAATAAAAGTGGAACCTGTACAGGCTCAACTGCACATGCGATGGAGCAATACCTGCAACAGATTTAACACATAACTCATTGGGTATTGAGAAACTAAGACCTGCCTACCGTGGGAAAATTCAGTGCATTACTACTTTTACCCAGATTTTCACAGAATATGAACAGCATTGTCAGTTTGTTTATTTTTAGGATTATCCCTTATAGGGGGAAATGATTTCACGTGGGAACTTATGTGTGCTTTCTTTTTTTTTAATACACACTATTAGAAAAACCCTTAAAGGTTCATCAACTTGTTACTCTGGGAGCACCCTTAAATGTTCTACATGTCCTACTGAATGTTTCCCTAACCCAGTTCCAATTGTTAATCTCCCAAGGAACTCTCAAAGAACTGTGAAGGTGATGTGTTTTCATATAGTCTATTTCATATTATAGTGTGTGAAAATAATTTTATATAATTTCATGTAGGACAGCACTGTGGTGCAGTCGATAGCACTGCCACCTCCCAGCTTCAGGGTCCATGGTTTAATCCTGAGCTCAAGTTGCTGTCTGTGTAGAGTTTTGCATGTTCTCCATGTGTCTGCATTTGTTTCATCCAGGTCCTTCTGTTTGCTCCAACCTGTCAAAAAAGTGTGTGTGTGTGTGTGTGTGTGTGTGCAAGGTGCTCTGCAATGGACTGGTGTCCCATCCATGCTGAATTTCCAGGATAGGTTCCGGATCCAGGATAAGGCGGTTACTGAAGATGAATTAATTAAAGAATCTTTATATGCAAACATTCATTTGAAATAACATTTAAAATCGCATTAAAAGTTTTTCAAATATATATTAAGTCCAAAATATAATCCATCCATCCTCTATACTGCTTATGCTTTTCAGGGTCACAGGAGCATCAGTCACACCCTGGACAGGGTGCCAATCCAGCGCAGAGCACAATCACATACACGTTTCACACACCCATTCATACACTACAGACACTTCAGACACACCAATCAGCCTACCATATATGTCTTTGGACTGGGGGAGGAAACCCCCGCAGCACGGGGAGAACATACAAGCTCCGCACACACGTTTGGGAATCGAACCCCCCGACCCTGAAGGTGTGAGACGAACGTGCTAACCACTACGCCACCGTGCACCCACAAAATATAATTTCATACTAAATGTCAAATTTCATGATTACATCTAAAACTGCATATTGCAGTATATGTAGGACACTGTACATGCAGTATACTACCATTTTAATGAATTTTCGGTAACTGCTTTATCCTGGTCAGGGTCATGGCTCTCTATGTCGGAATAGCTACACTCTCAGGAAAGGGGTACTACATTCCGTCTTTCCATTTCATTAGGGTGGGTACATCTTTTGTACCTTCAGTATGTATCTTTAACCTGGGAGGATCCATATATCTTTAAAGTGTTACTTTTAAAGCTAATTGGGGGTTTAAAAAAAAGAGTGGTTCTTAGGGTCACATTATGTCCTTTAAATCTGTTCTACATTCAGAGTACCATATCAAAGATACACACTAAAGGTAGTAACAGGAAAAGCACACTTTAGTACTTTGTATCTGAGAGTCTAGTCTAGGGTGAGGTGTGATTTTAGGAGTAGGTTCCATTCAGTTTGCCTTCTGTTACCACACGCAAACATGCTCTCTTCTCTTTCTCTACTTTCTAAACACGCTAAATGCAAAAGCAGTTAAACCCGCCTTACATTAGTCTGTCGTCCTATTTAGTACTCTTGCTACTGCTTAGTACAGTAGTATGCAGGACGCATTCATGTTCTTTGTGCGCCGTTGCATACTCCATTAGGAGGCTAGTATGCGGTTTGGGATGTGAGCCAATGGCCTCCCGTGGCCCCCGCACAGCCTGAGAAATGAGGCCAAGCCCCGCCCTAACAGGCCGACTATAGGAGTGTCCATTGTTATTGAAATGAGCTGAACAGAGGGAGTGGAGGAAGATCAGGCGAAGCTGAGGAGCTACATAGTGCACACACAGGAGCAGGCGCAGGCGCAGGAGCCGGAGCAGGGTGGCCGCGGGGTAATCTTCTCACCACGCACACAGAGTTAGGGTAATCCCAACACTTCGGGGGTAAGAGCCTAAGTCTTTGGTGTTTTTTTATTTATTGTTCGAATAATATCAATCTTGAATGATGTGTGGTGTAATTACATGCTTGCTTTCTAAACCAATGTATCTGGAACAGATCGGACGAGATCGGACTGCTGGACTCCGCTATGGGCTGCTGAAGTGGCCGATGCTCGCTGGATAGTCTGATGTAACACGTGAATTGTAGGCGAGGAACACGTTTCTAAACGATTTGCGTCTCTTTTCTGAAAACCTATCCTGTAAAAGAAAAATAATAGTAATTATAATAACTTTGGCGTATTCCTACTGAGTAAGTTGCAGGGACATTACGGATTATATTTTCATCCAAACAAACAACAAAAAGTGAAGGCAGACCAAGAACAAGAGGCGAGAGCGCGCAAGGAAGGCAACTGGTTCCGGTCCGTTTCCGGTCTGTTTCCGGTGAGGTTTACCTGCTGAGAGCATGAGCCAGGCGGACGTGAGCTGCTCGGCGCGTCAGCGCGTCTTCCAGGAAGCCCTGCGCAAAGGCAACACGGCGGAGCTGCACTCTCTGCTGCGCGGCATGACCAACTGCGAGTTCAACGTCAACTCGTTCGGGCCCGAGGGTCAGACAGCGCTGCACCAGTCCGTCATCGACGGTAACCTCGAGCTCGTCAAGTTGCTTGTGAAGTTCGGCGCCGATGTGCGTTTGGCCAACCGGGACGGCTGGAGCGCGCTGCACATGGCGGCTTTCGGCGGCCACCAGGACATCGCACTCTACCTCATCACGAGGGCCAAGTACTCATCCGGAGCGCTCTGAGAACAGCAAGCAGAAGCAGAGACAAGCTGGACATTAAAGCAGGTTTCCCTTCAACCTGGTCCTGGAGTCGAGGCGCACGATATATCGCTTGGTCATTGTTATTGCGATAATAGCGTTTGCAATACTTGTGTAATAATCTGGCCAGATTGGGTTGCCCATTTATAGACCTTTTTATTTCTGCAAAAATCCCCTCTTGCAGAATATCAAACCATGGTGATTTAGGGATGAGAATTATGAATAATCAACCAGTTATGACAGATCAATGAACGATCAATCAGGTGGTTTTCATCTGACCATGACATAGAGTAGCATTAAAAATGACCCAATCTGCAGCATTCAAATGAATCCTTTCAAAAAAAATCACACAATTCCTAATGTGCTGTGTCCACCCAAAGAAGATTCTCCAACAAACATAAAACCGTGGGTTTTTTTTGTTTTGTTTTTTTTAAAGATGCACTGCAATCACAAAATGTAACAATACGTGGTGTGTGTGTACATATATTTTTAATATCATGCAGCCCTACCCTGCACATTTTTGTGTTCTCCCTGCTCTGCTGCGCTCATTTTAACCTCATTAGGGCTTTTTCAATTGCTGGTGAGTCGGGTGTAGATAAACCCCAAAATGTGCGACTCCAGGACCAGGATCATGAAACGCTGCCTTAAGCCTATCGCATTCGACCACTTTTTGTGCCAAAGTCAAAGACTGATTATTGGTGATTATAGTGTGGAATGGATTCCAGTCCAAAATGCAGATGGTGTTGGGTTGGTACAATGTCAAAGATGTGGTTTGTGAACAATGAATACGGTTTATATTATACATTTAATCAGTGCATGATCATAGATTACCTTCTGAATATATTCTACTCACAGATTGCTGACACTGAGATACAATGAGATAGCTGGATTGATATATACATGTTAAACAGGTTCTTTGCTTTTTTTTTCTTGCTTTTTTTTCTTCTTTTTTTAATGGCAGGAATGGTTATTAGCTGATGTGATGCATATATGGTTATGACTTTGTCAGGAATCTTACCTCAAAATTGGTGTGGAGACGTTCACACGTTAAAAGATTCAGGACCTCCAGCGAAATATGCATTTGTTCCATGGCTTTTAAAGAGCAATTGCTGTACATGGAAGCCTCATCTTGTTAGAAACTGGAAATCTATAGTGTTTATGAACGTTTTTTCCCCCTAACTTGAACACAATGTAAACGCGATTATATCAGAATCTAAATTCACACCAACAGGATTTAGGCACAAGCTACTTAATTATTAAATGTGGGTGTTTTCAGAGCCAAGCCTGTCACCATTATTATTTTAAGCTATAGCCATTTTAAATGTTGGGCTGCTTACTCAACATAACTTATTCGTTACAACCCCTCAACAGATTCACGGAAACATGTTGTATTATGCATGTCTATACAATGCACTGCATATTGAAGTACATAGGCCTGTTTTTTTTGTTTTGTTTATTTTTTTGCCCAGTTTCATTACTAATGCTGGAAAACTGTTCTAAGTTTAGAGGTTTGTGAGAAAACACTGATGAAGTATCATTCAAAGCCAGTATAGAAATATGCATCATTTATACTTGAGAATGTTTGAAACTATTGCACTGATGGCTGATTTTATGAACAATTGGTTTCACAACCAACTTTGAAAGATACTATTTTTCTAAATGGAAAAAAAAATCATATTGTATGGAAGCTCCATGGTAGGTTAGACTTCTCTCACTTTTGGCAAAGACATTGAAATGTCTGTAGATGTTGATTTTAGAACGTTGTAAAGTGCTTTACTTGGTGTTCCTCCTTGCACAATATCAAACACTTGTCACAGAAACGTGACAATGTTTTAATATCTGAGCAATTTCAACACTCAATGTTATGCTGATTTTCTTTTCATGGAAGAACATTCAGGTAAAGTGTTCAGTAATTCTTGGAGCACTTCTTCACAGAAGTCCCGTCCTCCTCTTTTTAAGGGGGGCGTTACATGGTAAAATCGGTGTAGCGCAATGTTACACAATGCACAAGTCTTTACTTGATAATGCCATAACATTTATGACATGAGAGTAAAAAAATACCATCCTTGGTTGAGATAAATGTCAAATGACTGTGATTTTATTGGACCAACTTTTTGGAATTCTTTTCTACAAAGAGAAGTTCATAAAAAGAGACCAAACCACTGATCTCTTGTTATGCTTTTGTGAATTATGTTGTTGTTTTATATCTGTCTAGAAGGTTTGTTCTTAATGTTTAAAATGGTGTAAGTGGTCATATTTTGAAAGATATTACATGTTGTATTTGTATCTTTGTACAAAAGCCTTTTTAAATATTAAATTCTGCTTTTTTTAAGAAAAAAAGTGTCATGTTGTCCACTGAGTGTCTGAGGATTTGTAGCCTAAACTAGCTAATAGATATTTACATTATCATGTTAGCCATTTAATGGGTTTAGGTAACCTTGATTTGTTCAGTTTAGCATGTTCAGCTTACTAGCTTGATTGCAATTTTGGCTCAGCAGTATACAGTCTACAATCTGGTATGAGTCCCTACAGGGTTTTGCGACTGCAGAAGTTAATGCAAAATCAAGGAAATGCCACATTATTCAGAGGAGCATGCAATTTTTCCAAAATCACTGCAGATTTTCCGCAGATTTTGGCGAAGACGTATCCTGACTTCATCACAACGATCACATTCAGCCAAAGCTCTCTTCGATTCATTTGTCGTAAGTAAAAACTAAAAGATCTCATTTACCAACAAACATCAGTGTTAAAGACCATGCAAAACAATTTTGTGCAAATGTAATTTCACCAATTCAAGTAGTTCTCTGAAGGGAAAAAAAGCACAAAAGCTCAGCAAATTGCATCACAAATTTTGTAAAAAGCCGTATCAAAATCATGCATTGCTGTGAAATCCTGTATGGTATACTGCTGGTATACATAGCACGAGTGTGTGTAATGTTCTGTAAATTAGCTGTTTCCCTGCACACAAGACAGTTCATGCAACTGAGTACAACAGTAAGGAATTCTGAACTAGTTATACTGATATCTTCATGCTATACCAGTATAGACAATGGAAAAAAAAATTATTTTTGTGCCATACATCCCATTTAAATTTAGTCATATAGCAGACACTCGTATTCAGCACCACAACATTAAGTTCAGGAAAACCCAGTATTGATATTAAAGACAATGAATAACATAAGGGTCCATTTCTAGCCTAGGAACATAAATAATTACAGAAAAATATTTCAAGTGGTGAGGTTATACAAAAGGCATTCAGGAGGAGATGTCAGAAACAGTGATATCTCATACGAGGTGGGAGAGGATGAAAAAGGTGGGGGAGGTGGGGGGCCCTCTGGGGTTGTGTCAGGCATAGCAAAGATAAGAGATGTGAGCTGATCACTAAGCCCAGTGACTGGACCATCAGCTGACATCTGAGGGACTCCAAGCTACGTGGTAAGATCATGACCATGACAGTCAGGTGTCAATTCATAATACAGTGAGGCAGACCATTTTGTACATATCCTGATTAACTAGTTTTATATGAATTTGACCTCCTATAATGTCAGTTCTTAACATAACCTGGTGACCAAACATATCTTTGGTTGATATGACTGTAAAAAGTCAGTCATCTTCAGTAACTGCTTTATCTGCTTATCCTGGAAACACTGAGTGTGAGGTCGGGATACCAATGCATGTGGGAATCCAGGATGGGACGCCAGTGGTGCATGCACACATTCAAACACTCATTCACACCTAGAGGCAATTTAGAGTAGCCAGCCCACCTAGCAGCATGTTTTTAGGAGGAAACTTAAGCAGACACCGGGAGAAATATGTTCACACAGACTGTAACCCAAGCTCAGGATTGAACCAGGGACCATACAGTGTGTGAGGCAGCAACAGCTGTAAAAAGTAAAAAAATATATATATAAATAAATAAATAAAATTAACTGTTCTGTTTTGTGTGTTTAGTCAAAAGTACAATTCCAGATAAATGGAAAGAATCATATAAATAGCCACATACTTTGATGGAAATATACAGTACTGACCAGTTATATTAGAGAGCATAGTCACCATGATTGCTTTGCTGTGGCCAAAACAATTCCCTGTTGGGTTTACATAATGTTATGTTTTAGGTCCTACATGGTTTAAAAGCACTGAGTCGTATATAAGGAATAACTCTGGAAGTAAACCAGTTATGGTAGGTAGCTTTAAATGATTAACTATCAATATCAAACTTAGCACACTCTGGGTTATATTTTCAGACATATCGTGACAGCTGACATACTGAAGAGAGAGAGATTTTTTGCATAGCTCAACACACATTTGCTTGAGGAAGTCTGTGAAGGATTTTAGCTAAAGAGATCAGATAACCACATTGCACAAGTATCTACATTTGCCATTCATGAATGAATTAAGCCTGTTATCTGAGGTCAGTCTGCAAATTACATTGGTCTAACACACCGATTCTGGAATACTTTTGCTGTGTTTTTAACTATAGCTGCTTTTTTTCAAGTACCAACAAAGAGCTTTTGTGTTCAACCTGCATCCCCCACAGCACCACCCACCAACATACAGTGCATTTACTAAAAATGTATTTCACGTAAAACGCTCTGTGTCTCTCTCTCTCTCTCTCTCTCTCATAACTCTAACCTTTGGTCCCTGCATTGACAGAAGGGCCAAGAGACAGAGGGAGTGAGAGACAGGTGGCCAGGCCAATCCTCACATGCCCTCTGCTCCCTTTTTTTTGCTTCCTTTCTTTTACTATTTCACTCCGTTTTGCGTGCTCTAGCTCCTAGTGACAATCCGCCCCATTCACTTGTTCGCTCTCCTCCTCTCTCTCGCTTTTGTTCGGCCAGCCCGGCTCTCTGCTCCTCTATTCAAGTTACAGACGTCCCACCATTGACAGGAGCCCCTGCCCAAGTCACACTGCCTTACCCTTCCCCCCGCCCATGCACACACACACACACACACACACACACACACACACACACACGCACATACACATGCATACTCACACATACACAGCTTTGCAGCTGCTATGGTAATGAGAGAGGAAGATGAGTGAGGTAGAAGTCTGCAGAGAGTAGAGGAGGAGGGGTGCAGGGGAGAAGAAAAAAAAAGAAAAAGGGGGATCCTTCTCATGCAACTCAATAACCAGTGGCCCCAGTATTTTTTTCAAATGGAAAATCCCTCTACCCTAAGTACACCTCCTTTCTTTCCCCTCCTGTTGGTTTCCCACCCTGCTCCCTATTCCACCACCCCTCATCTTGCCTCCGCACCTCCTCTACTGACCTTCTTTTTCTCATTCAAATCCATTTTACACTGAACCCTGAAAATGGACGCTCAAAGTTGTGTAATGTAACCCCGATGCGGTGCAGCCTGAGAAAAATGGTGTGTTTATGTGGACGCAGCCAATTCATGAAATGTGAAGTTTTGCACTGGGCTCCACTTGCCAAAAGTGTTGAAAGAAACCCTCTCTTTACCATCTGTTGAGTTCTCCCATATGAGAGGTTTTATTTTTTTCCTTTTGGGAAATGAGGGCCATAAATATGACTTACAGTACATATGGACAGCTTGCTCCGGTGTCTATGCAATGGTAATGGATGTAATATACCATGTCATATTTAGTATATAAATACAATTACGGATGAATTACACATAATTAAATTTATATTTCTTTAAGTTAAATTTTTATTGAACATTTCTACAATTCTGCAGAACATTTCTACATTTTTGCTGACCTTCTGATGAACCATTTCTGCTAACCTTTCTGCTAGACATTTCTGTTGAACATTTCTGCTAAGCCTATCTAAACCGCCTTTTCTGTTCTGTCCTCCCCGCCCTTTCCCAAAAATAAAAACAAATTGAGCAACAGCAGTAAATATTCACAGGTTTTTTTCTTTTTATACAAAGAAAAACAAAATTGAACCCACAACCCACCCCTCCGGCTCATCATGGCTACCCATTAACTGTCGCTGGTTATAGAGATATTATAAAATTCAACAACAGGCACCAACCTTTAAGTGGGTAGTGTCTGTAACTCCATAAAGTAGGCAATGAAGGGATGCCATTTATGAAAAAAAACTTATCTGTACAACCATTCATCATATATCTTATTTTCTCGAGTTAATTAACTTTTTAAATAAATTTAAATTTCATAGATTTTTCATAGATTTTTTCATAGATTTTTACATAGATTTTCTGTTCCTGAATTAAAAAATGGAATATTATTGGGCATATAATAGACAGTATAGGTCCAAGAATATATATTATATATTATATATTATATATTATATATTATATATTATACCCCATGTAGTGAGCATATATTAAAATATACAGCTGTTTAACTCATTGGGAATAATTGAAAAAAACATTTAATCTTGTATATGAAGACAAATTTAAAATGCGTTGCCTGCTTACAATTTTCTTGCTTAAAAAGTTCAAAACAGTTTTTTCCCTTCCACACATACTGTAATGCTACTCTTAGTTGCAGTATACAATTATAACCAAATGAATATCCGAATGCATTCAGAATTTGAAGCTATTTACATTAGAATGGGTATTTAAAGGCATTTGCTACCACGTAGCCATTACTTAGTATTAAATCTAAATCTACCAAATCTCTGTGCACTCTACCTTTGTGAGCAGCATAAACATTGACTTGCAGCTTGTGAAGTTGGATCTGTCAGAAAATAGGCAGTAAATAGTACAAGAGCGGGCTGTTCATATGAAATCTTCTTGTAAAAAGACAATAAACACAACCCCATTCGAATGCAGTGTAAGATGAAGCTAACTAGCATGCACAGAATAATATGCACTCTTCCACAGAGAGTTGAATATTCTGCATGATACAATAAATTCTGTTTATTTTGACACATTGATTTAAATCATTTAAAAACCACACGTTATTAATATCATCATATCCATCATCATCACGGTTTGGTCTGAAGTTTATGTCTAATCCTGTGTAAAGTGTACTTAAAAAGTGTTTTCACTAGACATTTTCGTACTCTAGCCCTAGTAATTATTAAGATACTTCATTATTGTCTACAAATGTACCTATTTGTATGAAAATGCTTTCTCAAATCCTATAGACTTGTGTGTGTGTGTGTGTGTGTGTGTGTGTGTGGTGGGGGGGTGAGTTGGTGGGTGTGTGGGAGCTAGGGGATGAGGTGACAGGAGCTGGACTATGCTGGCAGACGGTAGTGGGGCCCCATGCACTTCTCTTCTGCTCTGCTATTCGTCTTACGTCTGTGCACGGTGACCTGAAGGATCACGTCTCATCTGCCCGCCTGTCGGATCAGTAAAGAGTTGCAGGAGGACCCATATGGAGCCTCCCCTCTCTAAATACTCACACATAACTCGAGCTGTGTGTGCGGGTGTGATTAATAAGGGCAGACGCATATTATGGAGTTAAACATCTGTGAGGTAACAGGTGGAGGGGGCCATGACCTATTTCACAGACAGGATGCTCCAGACCAGGCGATTTCATTCATTTTTTTCTCTCTTTGCATGAACTTGTGCAAAGATGAGGGTCTGTTTTACCGGTAATGGTCAATGATATGTTAAATGCTGTGTCTATATATAGGCTTAAGGATCTGCTGCTTTGTCGTTTTGATAATGCATTTTTGGATTTAGTACTGAACTTGAACATCCTGTTATGAATATCTTGACCTGTAATCCATGTGGAATCCCTGATCGGTTAAGGGAGAGGTTAAAAGTCCCTTAAGTTCATTAACAGACTTTAAACTGAGGAGACCTGTACTGGCCACTATTTACTGACTTGTATAGATTTATTTTTAAGCTTAAATTAGTTTAGACAGCACATGCAGTGTATGCATTTATTTTTTCTCCAAGTTTTTTTTTTTTTTAGAAAGTAAAAGGCATTCTGTATGAACCAAAGACAAATTTGGACAGTTGGTCGGAACTGTAAAAGCATTTAACAGCAAATGGCACCAATTAATTCTTTTCCTTCTGGTTTCTAAGTCACTGTGAGATAAAATCTCACTCTGGTTGCAACTTGAACTTGAGTAGTACTATGTGACACCTTTGATGTAACACACATTAGGGTGAGTGATTACGCATAGATATGTGGCATTGGATCAGTCTGAAAAAAAAAAGCCTTTTGCAGGTTTGAGATAAGTTTGCACTGCTGTTTCAGCCTCTGTGCACTCATGCATGAACATATGCATGTATGTGTGAGCTTGCATGTAATTACAGAAGATAAATGCACAGTTCTACTAAGTGAAACTTTGGGGTTTGGGAGTGCCGGACTGCTTTTCTCTGCATATGGCTTGACTGAATGGAGCCATTCACAAGCCTCTAACCGCATGCTTTCTTTATCTGCATTGTTATCCACCACCCCTCTCCCTCCCCTTTACCCTCCGCTGCATAATTGGCACTCCATAATGGGTGCAGGGTTTGGGGAGGGGAAACACAGGGAGTATTTGGGTGAAAGTGAAAAGTGGAGTGGGGGTGGAAGGGACACAAAAAACACCGGGCGGGAATCCAGCAAGGGGGTATAGGATAGCCTAACAGACCTAAAGTTCCCGAAGCACTATCCTATGCACCTTTTGTTCAGCTATACCTTCTGGGGATGTTCTTACAGTGTTTGTGTAATGTAATGAGGTCTATGTCAGTAACATGTAGGTGGTAAAGTAATGTTTTGCAAGAGAAGAGGGTAAGACCCTGAGATGGGATCCTTGTAAATAAAAGTTCCCCAAAACTAGTGTTCAATTCAAATGAACAAATAAGCTGTCTTTGCAGTTTAACAGTGAGAATGACGCTGTTATGTGGCTTTGGTATGTTATGATATAAAAATTTACTTTTTATAGAAAAAATATAAACAAACGAATAGGAAATCTTTCAGAAAAGGACATGCATTTTAATAACTATTAATATCTTAACATGCATATATATATATATATATATATATATATATATATATATATATATATATATATATATATATATATATATATATATATATATATATATATAATATAACAAAATATAACATATAAAATATATATAACATAAAATATATATAACAAAAAATATATATATATATATTTTACTAATGAATGCACACTGTAAATCAATACACTAAATGTCTGTTTTTTTCTTGTATACAAACAGAATACAACAGAATGTACAAAATTTACACTCAAATATATTCAGTGAGGTTTCTTCCCACCTCCAAAAACAGATGGATTGGCTTCCCAAAATTGCCCCAAAATATGTGTGTGTGTGTGTGTGTGTGGGGGGGTTCTTGGTGCCCTGCAGTGTGTTGGCATCCCTCTCCTCACTCCCAGTGTTCCCTGGATATAATCCAGCTCTGCTGAAATATACTGAAGACAAATAAATTATAATATATTTCAATAAAAGTAACTTTCAAAGTAAGTGATACAGTTTGATGTCTAAGCCCCATATTTGTTGTTGTTGTTGTTGTTGTGTGTGTGTGTGTGTGTGTGTGTGTATATATATATATATATATATATATATATATATATATATATATATATATATATATATATATATATATATATATATATATATATAAGTTTTTATTCTACAGTGTGCTACAGCAGCTTCAGAGTTCTGTAAGGGATCTGACCAGCGCATAGCTTTGTTGTGAAAAAAGAAACTGTAACTCCCCCTGGTGCTTAACTTTATCCAGACTTCTCTAACTTCTCCATACTAAGGTAAATCATGACAGAATTAAGGGAGAAAAGACACAAAAGTGACTGAACTGACAACACACACACACACACACACACACAGCTAAACACCATCCCACTTTCTGTATTGATTAACTGCATTTTTGCTGCAACTATATGTATAAAAAATATTGTGCTTAATTTCTTTTCACTATTATACTCTCTACCTGGCTGCTATCACAATAACTGCTATGTCCATGTATGGTATAAGCTTATCTGTTGAATACTATGTCATAGTAGATTATGTTTATGTTAACAGCATTCATATTATATTGTTATTATTTTGCCTGTTATATCTAACACGTTCACGTCAGAAATGTGTGCTGGTCGGTGCTACACTGTCCATTACGGTGCCTATTGTCCTGTTTTAGTAGTTACTGTACTGTCTTGTACTGTTTGCACATGTTTGCATGTAAAAATGTGTAGGTCTTATTTAGTTATTTTGTGTAGTCTCTTGTAGTCCTGTGTTGTTTTCTGTAGCACCATGGTCCTGGAGGAACGTTGTTTCGTTTCGCTGTGTACTGCACCAACTGTATGTGGTTGAAATGACAATAAAGCCATTTGACTCGACTTGACTAAACGGAAAATGCAAATAAATAACAAGTGTAGAAAATCTCTTAGAGGGTGATTAGCATGACATTCCCAAACACTGTGGCCAAAATAACTCTGTAGGAGTGCATTAAGGAACTGTACAGCTTCATTAGTTGTGACATTTCTGTACATATTAAAAGCAGAATGTGGCCAGTTGCTAGATTCCGGATCAGCTGTAATAATTTATGTCTCAGATGAAACATCTTAACTAATGATGATGCTCATATGAATGTTTTTAAAGATTTGTTTTCTGTTGACCTCAATTTTTCCAATTAATCATTTGTATAAAACATTTTTTAAAATGATAATCATTTGTGTCACTGACAAGGCATGAACTTTATTATATTGCATTGTGTTCCACTGAATGCTTCATCATACTGTTACATTATTGTTTTAATTTTCGGAAAAGCAAACACTAATTTCAAAACTGCAGGGGTTGAATAGACAAGTGCAACGCCAAGTCACCTTACTGGCAACCCTCATGAGCATTCAGGGGGAAAATGCATATACAGTATAACTAATACATATATATATATATATATATATATATATATATATATATATATATATATATATATATATATATATATATATATATATATATATATATATATATATATATCAGTTTTTGTTAGAATTCTTTACTTATTCATTACTCATTAATACACCACTTTAAAAAAAAGTTACATTTTCTTATTTACATTACTGTTCGTATTTAGGACTCTGTCTAATCTCTTTGTCTACAGTCTGTCTGTCTGTCTAAGAAGAGCAGCTTATCAGTGGCAGTAAAAGCTGTGTGTGCGAAACTGGCAGTTACAGAGGATAGCATTCATAAATAAAGCTACAGGCTATACTTATATAAGCACTTTCTGTCCCCAAGACTAGAAGCCATTGGGAACATCAACACCCCCAAGAAGATATGATAAAATTGAAAGCAAAAGCCCAAGCTGTTGCTGAGTTATCGCCTCACTTCCTGTTTTTTGGTAGCCCTCCCAAGTTTTAAATGAACTTGTTCTTAACTTCAGATCACATTGATAAATATATGTAAGAAGTTGGATGTCAATAGATAAAGAGTTGTTGAAATATGCCCTCATGTCTAGTTTGGTGATTTAACCTTCACATTCACTTGCAATTTATGGACAAAACTTCAAAAATCACACGTCAAAAATCAGAGAAGCACTTTTTTTAAAAACTAATCTCATGATGCTGTTTCATGATGACTGGAAAGAATTGTAAGAGAAGAAGTAAAAAAAAAAAAAAAAGCTAAACATTGCATATTACATTTCAAAATGGCCGATTTTCTGTTTGGCAAATCACAAATTCATGAGCAATAACATGAACAATTCTTGGCGCCTTCAAGAGAATTATGAGCAGTTCTCATGTGAAGTGGAACAAATGTTTTTGGTAAAATTCTAAATGGCTGACTTCCTGTTTGAGAAGTCACAACTTTGTTACATTTCCACCACTCAGCAGTTTCAAGGGAATCAAGAATCTTGGTTTGATGTTGAGCAGTTCAAATTCACACATTTTTGCTCAGAATACATTAGACATGCCCCCGCTTCCTGTCTGATGACTTCACCATCAAATTAATTTGTGCATTATGGACATACCGTCCCATCCATCCATCTTCTATGCCGCTTATCCTTCAGGGTCACTGGGAACCTGCAGCCTATCCAAGGAGGCATGGGGCACAAGGCGGGGTACACCCTGAACAGGGTGCCAATCCATTTTTTCGCATATTATATTATATACAAATTATGTATTTCATATTATATATTATATTATATACAAATTATGCAAAAACAAATTCATCATGGCAGAAATTATTGGGTGGAACCTAATGGAATTTGACTTAATCCAAGGAATAAGAGGGCCGAATATGGGCCAAAACATAAACGCTTGCACTATAACGCTACCATTAGGACAACTGACAGTTGGGTCCATCTCGCATGCATGGGTTTGGGCACACAGTGCTACCTGTTCATCAAGTTTCCTGTCTGTAGGCCTTACGGTTTTGTACTGCACAATTAATTTCAGCTGAGAAGAAGAAGAATCCTAACCAAAACAATAGCATTCCAGCATTATGTGCTTTCACAGCAAATTTTGTTTTTGAGGTTTTTACATGTAAAAAAGAAATGTAATTTTGGTTTTAATGTGGCCGTTAAATATATTTTTATAAATTTTTGTATACATTTGTGCTTGGTTTGTTTTCTCTAAATTACTTTGTAACTGTAAAAGTTAGGTAATATAATAATATAATCAAGACATTGTATTTTATTATTATTATTAATATTATTATTATTATTAGTAGTAGTAGTAGTAGTAGTGTTATAATGAAAAAAATAAAAATAAAACAAATTAATCTATCTTCAGTAATCATTTTATCCTGATCACAGTTGTGGTGGATCCGGGGGCTTATCCCGGGAACGCTGCGCATGAGACAGACCAAGGATACACCCTGGATGGGATGTTTAGTCCACCACAGGGAATTGTGCATACACACTCAATCACAATTAGGGACAATTTAGCATAGCCAGCATGTTTTTGGACAGAGGGAAGAGACACAGGTGGAAGGTACCCTGGGCTTAAAATTTAACTGGAGGTGTGAGATTGCAATTGCTACTCACTGCACCACCATGCTGTCATTATTATTATTATTATTATTATTATTATTATTATTATTATTATTATTATTATTATTATTAGAGTTGTTGTTATTGCATTATTATTATTATTATTATTATTATTATTATTATTATTATTATTATTATTATTATTAGTTGTAAAAGTAGTATACAGCATATTGTAATACAAATTATTATTATTATTATTATTATTATTATTATTATTATTATTTATTATTGGAGTAGTAGTATTCAGCATATTGTAATACAAATAATAATAATAATTATTAATATTATTATTATTATTTCAGTTGTAGTATACAGCATATTGTAATACAAATTATTATTATTATTATTATTATTATTATTATTATTATTAATATTATTATTAGAGTTGTTGTTATTGTATCATTATTATTATTATTAGTTGTAGTAGTATACAGCATATTGTAATACAAATTATTATTATTATTATTATTATTATTATTATAATTATTAGAGTTGTTGTTATTGTATCATTATTATTATTATTAGTTGTAGTAGTATACAGCATATTGTAATACAAATTATTATTATTATTATTATTATTATTATTATTATTATTGGAGTTGTTGTTATTGTATTATTATTATTATTATTATTATTATTAGTTGTAAAAGTAGTATACAGCATATTGTAATACAAATTATAATTATTATTGGAGTTGTTATTGTATTATTATTATTATTATTATTATTATTAGTTGTAGTAGTAGTATACAGCATATCGTAATACAAATTTTCAATTGTATTTCAATTTTCAATTCCTATCAATTTTTGTACCATTCTACAGGCTTTTATCTTCACCAAACAACTATACATAAATAATAGTTATATATATATATATATATATATATATATCTTTGTCATAATATCTGCTTGTGTAAGATGCTGACCTTGGCATTACTGGATCATTTATCGGGTGTATGATTGACAGGAGGACAGTGTGAGCAGTGTGGTGTGATGTGAGTGTAGTGTACAGCCTACAGGTGGTAGTGCAGTGTGTCATGAAGCTTCGCCCCCCCAGGCTCAAGCAGCCCCCGCCCCCTGCCCCGCCCCCCGCCGTTAACCTGCGCAGCTCCGAGGCGGAGACGGAAAACTCTCCCGCACACTGCGTGTTGGAAATTAAATACCGGCCACACTTTCACTTTTTTTTTTTGGGTCGTTGACGACACAACCGAAACTTCTGAGGGAAATGCCTATGTCTCAGAGAGAGTTGTGAAGTGTCTCGGAGAGTCACACAGTTAGCCTGTTAGCTGCTTTGACGGACGCGTCTTCTCCGAGGTAGGGGACAGCGGTGAAGTTCATTCTCAGCCCGCCTGTGTGTATCTCCGCGCCGTCGCTCACGCACTTCATCTCGTTCTGGCATCTCTTTTTTGTTTTGTTTCTCTGACTAACGGACAGTTTGGCCTGTGTCCGTGTTGTTGTGGTGTGTTTCAGCGGGGAGATCTGTCCACACTGGCTCGGCTAAGAGCGGACTAGCGGCCGTCGCGTTCAGCAGCTCGGCCAACGGAGAACTTCAGATGTTCCGAAAGTGGGGAAAACGAACACACTTGGACTCCGACACGCCGGCGTTATGGATTAATTCTGGGATTCGGGGTTAAAGTTACCCTGGCCAGCAGGCTAACCTTGCTAGCTAGCTTAGCGACAGCAAGACACCAAGTAAGTTCTGCAGCTCTCCTTTCCCTTCGGCGAGGTCGCTTTGCACTTCTTCTCTTACTGTAGCATGGTTGGCTAAAGTAATGCTAATCAATCCAAACAGAGCGTGGGACATGTTCATCCACCTGAGTGACTTGTTTGGCTAGACAGCTTTTTCCCCCTCTTTCTGTTCTTCCGTGTGTGTGTGTGAGGGAGAGAGAGGGAGTAAAGCCAGTCGATTAGCTGACTCAGTAAAGACCTTGTTTAAGAAACTGCTGAGCAAGTAAGGTGAATCTATAAGGCTCTTAGACGACACCGTGTATTCGGTAATAAACGGTTATGATCACGCTGTGAACTCGTTTTCCGATCTGTTTGGATATGTACCATGTAAATAAACCCGTGTCACGCACGGCTCGGTGAGGGGACGCCCGTGAGCTGTCCGTGTAAACTTCACATGATGAAGGCCCGCGGTTCCTGGAACAGCTCACTTCGTCAGCAGATGATTCAATTTACTCGGGCGTTTAATTCTACGACAAAAAACCTCTGCACCCGAGTGCGGTTTTAGCAGTGACACCCGGGTTCGACAGCACAATGAACACGCAGACGTGGAGAACTTCGTGTCGGTTAGGTTGGTAAACTCCTTCTGCCGGAAGTGAGGCGTTTCCCTCAACTCGGCTACGTCCGAAACAGCACGCACGCCTACTGAAGAGTGTATAAACACAGACCGCTCTGCGCCATGGTTATCACACTGTACAGGATGCTAGTGGGCAGATGTGTATAGCATTGAGCATTCAGTTTGTAGCCCTATTCGGACTGGATTAGTTTCACACGGGGAGGACGGGTAATGCCATTATTATCTCAGGTTTGGTGGACTATCTCAGGGTGGCTGGACTATCTCAGGGTGACTGGACTATTTCAGTTTTGCTGGACTATCTCAGGGTGGCTGGACTATCTCAGGGTGACTGGACTATCTCAGTTTTGCTGGACTATCAGAGTGACTGGACTGTCTCAGTTTTGCTGGACTATCTCAGAGTGACTGGACTGTCTCAGTTTTGCTGGACTATCTCAGGGTGACTGGACTATCACAGGTTTGCTGGACTATCTCAGGGTGACTGGACTATCTCAGGGTGACTGGACTATCTCAGTTTTGCTGGACTATCTCAGAGTGACTGGACTGTCTCAGTTTTGCTGGACTATCTCAGGGTGACTGGACTATCTCAGTATTGCTGGACTATCTTGGACTATCTAACTGTGTACACCCATCTGGAAAGATTACACCGTATTTTAACCTGCAAGTTATACCGTATTTTATGGGTACTCTTCAGAAGGCATAAGTTTCCTGGTCTATTATATCAGTCCATACAGGATTTCATTGTGGGTTGTTTGTATTTTTTTGCATGATTGTTGTGGCCAACACAACCATCTTCATTATGCTTCAGCCTTTTTTTGGTCAAAATTTGTGACGCAACTTGTGGAGTCTTTTGTGGGTTTTTGTTTTGTTTTTTGCAAAAAACAACTTGTATTGCAAAACTGCAAGCACAAGATTCTTCATTTAAAGTACTGCCAGTGAAGACAGATGTACAGTGTCGTGAACAAGTATTTGCCCCATCCTTATTTCTTCTCTTTTTGTGCACATCTCATACTAAATACTTTTAGATCTTCGAATGAAATACCACATAAAACAAAGGCGTCCTGAACAAACGCACAACACAATTTATAACAAAAAAAAATATTGAGGAAAAAAAAAGTTATCCAACACCTATCACACGTGAAAAACTAATTGCCCCCTTAAACTTAGTCTAGTTGTGCCATCTTTAGCAGCAATAACTGCAACCGACCGCTTCTGATAACTGGAGATCAGACTTTCACTTACTCCTAGGACTAGGACTTACTCCTAATGCTTTGGATCATTGTCTTGCTGCATAATCCAGTTACGCTTGAGTTTCAACTTACGTACTGAAGAGTGGACATTCTCCTTTAGGATTTTCTGGTAGAGAGCAGAATTCATGTTTCCCTCAATTATTACAAATTTCCCAGGCCCTGAAGCAACAAAGCATCCCCACACCATCACACTTCCTCCACCATGCTTGACTGTAGGTATGATGTTCTTTTTATGGAGTTCAGTGTTTGGTTTATGCCAGATGTAACTGGAAACCTGTCTTCCAAACAGTTCCACTTTCGACTCTTCAATCCACAGAACATTCGCACAAAAGGTTTAAAGGTCATCAAGGTGTGTTTTGGCAAAATTAAGATGAGCCTTAATGTTCTTGTGGGTTAGCAGTGGTTTTTGCCTCGCCCAAAGACGTTAGGTGAACTGTTAGTCATCTGGCGCTGAGCCCAGATTCTTCTCTATAAAATAAAAAACTTTTAAAAACGCGCTTCTAAATAGACTGCTTGCATGCATTTTCTTTTCTTGTTGATTGCTTTGAAAATGTGAAAATTGGACAAAAATTGGATTTATAAAAAAAAAAAAAAAAACCTGCCTTGGGTGTCCTCACTGTTTGCAAGACGTCCAGACCTAAAATCTAAAACTTTTTTTAGCTGTCTATAATGAGACTAGGTTAATTTGGTGTTGCTAGCCAATGTAATGTAAGCTATTTAGCTGCTACAGTGCCATGCAGAGTATGTTATGTCATTGTGCTCTGCTCATATATTCACGTAACTTGTACGTATTCATGAATTCATATAGACATTTGAACAGGATTTGCAGTAATCAGGTCTGTTTGCTTCTAGTCCAGCTGAACCCCATTATGAATGCTGTTTCATAGATCTGTATTTCCACACAGGCCCAGTTGGTATTGGATAACTTTTTTTTTGCTTCATTAAATAACATTATCATTTAAAAACTGTATTTTTTGTTTGCCCAGGCTGCCTTTGTTTTTATCCTAGATTTTGTTTTGATTTTTGAAAAATGTAGTATGAGATATACACAAAAACTGAAGAAATCAGGCAAATACTTTTTTACAGCACTGTACTCAATTAAAACATGTACCACCGACAATGTTCAATACACACTTTTAATATTTTTCCGACCTCAAGATCCATTGGGCCCTCTCATATATAAAAAAAAAAGATAATGAATATAACTGAAAAATTCAAATTTTGTACCAAATAAAAATGGGACAAATTCATTCACATAAAATGTAAAAACGTGGCTTTCATCGTAAATTGTCCATTGTTTGTTTTATTGTAGATTTATGTTCATCTGTACTCAGTTGCAATTTCACAGCATGAAAACAATGCATATGGTCGCTTCAGTCACGGTGATTTGCCTTGGCATTTGAGGCACAGCAGCCATTTTTCTATGCTTCGCAGAGGAAAAGTGATTTACTTGATTTTCTTTTGCATTCTACAACAATGTTGCACAGTGTGCAAAACAGTTTTTCTTCACGTAGGTTTTGCACGGTCTTACACACTGATGTTGATTGCTTGGTTATTGAGCTGTACTCATGTTCGACGCACATGAATCAAAGAGGGCTTTGGCTGAATGTCCGTTGTGAATACGTCATGTGACTAATCCTGGCCAAGATATGCAGAAAATCTGTGGTTATTTTGAAAAATTGCAAGATTCTCCAGATATTGCTGAGTTTTACATAATCACAAAATCCTGGTGGATCTGATTAAGTGATTTTGCTGGAGGATGTCTGGAGTAATTCTAGTTGACTTGCACTGGATAGGTGATCACTGTATTTTATCTTCTATAAAATGACCAGTAGAAATAACTCCAGCTAACATGACCTGATCATCAAACCCATATGTGGTTCTTACCCAAGCTGCCACAAAGTTGGAAGCACAAAATTGTATAGACTGCTAAGACACCCAGACATGTTACAGCATGACCGTGCCCCTGTGCACAAAGCGAGCTCCATGAAGACACGGTTTCTCAAGGTTGGAGTGGAAGAACTCGAGTGTCCTGCACAGAGCCCTGAACCTCAAACAAATTGAACACCTTTGGGATGAACTGGACCGGTGACTGCACCCCAGGCCTCTTCACCCAACATCCGTGTCTGACCTCACTTATATCTTGGGGGTAAATGAACACAAATCCCAACAGCTATGCTCCGAATTCTAGTTGAAAGCCTTCCCTGAAGAGTGGAGTTGGTTATAACAGCAAAGGGAGAATAGATCTGGATTAGGGTGTTCAATAAGCACATATGGGTGTGATGGTCAAGTGTCCACATACTTATGGCCATATTATATATATATATATATTTATGTGTGTGTGTGTGTGTGTGTGTGTGTGTGTATATATATATATATATATATATATATATATATATATATATATATATATATATGTATATGTATATATATATATATGTTTGTGTTGAAATGAGGTATATGTAGTTCGCATGGGATTTCTGGTGTGACCACCTTGCACTCCCATCTTTGCAGTTTATACAGAGATCACATATCCTTCATACTTACTACAGATGTCCCACATAACATCTTACCTAACACTCAGAAGGACTCTAAATATCCTGGAATACATGTTCAGAAGTCTAATCTAATCTGCAAAGTTAGTGCTGAAATAGTTTTTCAGTGATGAAATGGAAGAATCTCAGTCTCCTGTTGGTCAGTGTTTCGCAAATACATTATATTTTTCTCACCATTTAAACCTGGGCTTACAGTAAGTTTGTGTTCCTTCATTTCACTTCCTCCAGTCTCATCAGAACTCTTGCTGTCTTCTGAAAAACACTTATGAAGCAGAGGATTGCAGCTTGAGATGCTGTTTTGTAATTGTAGAGTAGTGCTTAATGCAAATACATCACTTGGGTAAATTGCACTGGTTACAGAGTTACAGCACTCTAATGGTCCTCACGTTATAACTCGCATGCTCACCTGCATATGTTTTAGTGGAAGATTCTCCATACAGGCAAGCACTTTGTGGATCAATGTGAAGATGAATTATCACCCCCGCCCACACGAATAAGTGCAAGGTACAAAAGGATATCTGAAAGTAGAAATTAACACAAAATCATGCAGACTCCACAAGATTCGGAGGAACTTGGAATTTTTCAAAATTGCCGCAGATTTTCCACAGATTTGTGCCAAGACGCGTCACGTGACATCATCACAACACGCATCCAGCCAAAGCCCTGTTTGATTCATGTGCATTGAACATGAGTACAGCTAAAAGGTCTCATTTACTAACAGATATCACTGCTAAAACACTTCCGCACAGTTGCAGCAATTCAAGTAGATTTCTACAAAGAAAAAGCCCAAAAAATCTCTGCACATAGCATTTTTTTTGGTCACAAGAATCACTTGTGAAACTTTGTGAAATGCTGTATGGACTGAGTATAAAATCATGTAAGAACAATAATATTATTTTATTGTTAAAGAGATATGTTGAAAATCGACATCCAAGTTCATCACCCTTTGCAGTCAAAAGATTTTTCAATCATAGAAAATCAGCTGCCGAATTTCCTCTTGGATTATTTGTCTTGGCATCATTTACGGCAGTGTTCTGTTACTGTTCTTTAGCACTGGGTCCGATCATGTTTGCATTTCTGAACAGCAGTGGGGTGAGGTGAGGGGTGATTCTGCAGAGTTATTTTCAGTAAAATATGCAGGACAGTAAAGAGATCACCTTTAGTGTGGTCTTGTACAAATGAGATAAACCTGACTTCTTTTATATTTACGGTAGTTACCAGATTATCTTATCTAGAGCAACCTACAGAAGTGCTTTGTAGTCTCTATCAAAAAGACGTCCTCAGGCTAGTTCCCTCAGTCAGGAACTAAGAGTACCATCTCTCTAGAAACCTGTTTGGGGAGGTTAAGTCTGCCGTATATACGTCTGAATTGGCTTGTGTGGAAATATATATGAGGAATAACACACGGCACTGTGCTGTTATACAAAAATAATGCACACCAGGGTGTGTGATGTGGCATGACACACTGTCTGGAGTGTGTTATTGCGTTATACCATAGCGATTTGCCATCAGTTACAATGTTTAATTTCTGAATGTACGAAACGTTGCACATTGTACTGGTTTATAGCAAGATTTGATGTTTTGGAACATCTGTGAGTTGGTTAGTTTTTGTGTTATTGCTGAGATAAATAATAATTCCCTAACTAGCCTTTTGTCTCTCTCTATCTCATTCTCTCTCTCTCACTTGATCAGATCTCTCTCTCTCGCTTTCTCGCTCTCTCTCATCATGATTATTACAGAGCACTTACAGCCCAAGACTTCTTCCTAAACGTAAAATAAAGTTCTCCTAACAAGAAACATAACAATAATAATGATTATATTTTACTTTAAAATAAAAACACGGGAAAAAAATTCATTTATTATTTGTCTTGGATCATGTAGAGCATCTGAAATACAAATCCCTGTATGCGAGCTGTTGCTATATAAACCTGTCATTCACGTTTCAGTCGGAACTACTTTCCAAGCCGTGGCGCTACACAAAAATCCAAGCATTCAAACGTGCTGCGGCATAAAACGATTTAATCATCTGCCACAATATCCAGTGATGTTTGCTCAGATTATATTATACTACCACACCTGCCAGCCTTTATGCATTTTGCGTAGGAGCTCTGCAATTTAACATCAGTGTACACTAGTATGAGTTATTACTCAAAAATATTCCGAAGAGCTAACACCCCCCCCAAGAATAAAATGGAAGATGGTCGACATATCAATCTGGGATGTTTTGTGTAGGTGTTTTGCACTCTCTGATTTTAACTGAAAACTGGAAATACCCTTTACCCCCGTCTCCTACGCTCTTGCTTTCTGTTGAAGTTAATGGAGAACATTTTGAGTTCATTAGTGTCAAATAAAATCTATCAGCATATCTTCAATTTGGCTAACATAGTATGTACAGATATAATTACTATATATACTAATTGTAACCAGTTAGATGCATTTATTAGCGATGGCACCAAAAATCTTAACAAATCTCAGCAAAAAAGAATGAAAATATTGGTGTTAAAATAGCTTAAATATAATGAAATGTCAGATTTAACACTTATGTTAATGTGACACTTAATGCTAATGATGTTAACCATGATGATAATTGCAAAGTAATTATTACGCTGTTTTTTTTTCTTTTTCTTTGCCACTCAGAACTCTGAGGCATTCAAACACTTTGAGCAGCAGCAGATGAACAGAGAAAATGTTGGCCATGTGGACTGATTTGTAAAAGGATGATGTACAGTCATTTCTTTACTGTTTACTGTGCGTTTATTTGTGATTGTTGCAGCCCAAAATGCTTGACTTTGCTGCGGCTGTTTTCTATGCTCGCAATTCAATTTGCGGAGCTTTTTGTGTTTTTGATTTGTGGAAATCTATTTGAGTTGGCGAAATTGCAGTTTCACGAAGTTGTTTTGCAAGGTCTTTTGCAGTGATGTTAGTTGGCAACTCAAGGGCTTTGGCTGGATGCTCTTGTGATGACGTCACATGACATATTGTGTACACACACACGTGTGTGTATATATATATATTAATTACACACACACACACGCACTCGGTTTGTGGATTTTATTTTTAAAAAAATGCTACTGGAAGTTTGCCCCGCCCCTATCAGATTAATCGAAAAAATTATCAGCCAACTAATCGATTATGAAAATACTTGTTAGTTGCCGTCCTATTCTGGACGAATAAATCGTTTAACTTGGGATATTTTTAAGCCGTAAATTGGGAATAGGGGAAAATAAATATCACGAGTGTACATCTGAACAGTGCATTGTTGTGTGAAATGAGCAGTCTGTGTGTTATGCAGGTTTGGCTATAACCACTGGAAGGTGTTTGTTGTTAATTTGCTGCTAGTAAGTAAGATCTCACTGGCAAAGCTAACGTGAATGTTGAATTTATGTTCACTGGATTATTCTTTAATCTGAGTGGATTGAAGCCACGTCTTCACAGATCAGCTGATCGCTAACGATTTTATTTGATTCAGCTTGTTTGTCTCTTGTTGTAATGCGTTTTACAAACCCAGATGCATTCTCACTTCTCCCCCCCATTTCCTGTCTTTTTTCACTTTTCTGAAGATGACTTTTGTCCCATTTCGTAACTCCATTACGAGCAGTTGCTCAGTGGGAGCTCATGTTAGTCACACTGTTCATTTTATAAACAGGATTGTTTCATCTTCCTTCCCAAAGGCCAAAGTAAGGTTTCAGTAAGTTTACAGCAGCAGTGTAATGAGCTGATAATCCCTTGGGCAGTGTCATGGGTTTGTGGTTAACAACATTGTCAAACACAGCATTCAAAAAAAACTTACTCCATATTTATCTGCGCTTAAAACGTTATGATAAGATAATGAATTAGAAATTAGTGATGTAACCGTCTGAGCATTCACCAGATCATTGAGATCGAAGCTCTGTAATACCACAGCAGTTCAGGGCCAGGAGTCCAAAAGAGCATAAAGCTGTCTGTCGTTTATTAGCTTACAGTAGCACTTATCTCCAAGCTGTTGATATGACCTTACTGGTTTTGTTTGTGTCTTGGATAAATAATTTGTATACTGTGCTTCTGAGAGCTCATGTACACTGCCCGGCCAAACAAAAGGTAGTGGTTTGGATTTAAATAAGCAAATACTTAAGAGCCTATGATTGGATCATTATTGCAGTGATTAATATGTTTCAGCTGGCAACAATTCTTTTAAACCTAACTGATGGAGCAGGTAGCCTCTCATTTCATAACAACCATGTCGGAAGATGTATCCCATGGTTACTGTATTTGAGAAGGGGCATCAATCAAAGAAAACAACCATGGAGATTACTGAAATCCCTGGAATTGGGTTAAGCACTGTCCAACGCATTATTAAAACCTGGAAGGATAGTGTTGAACTGTCAACTTTGCAGAATAATTGTGGTCAGATCATAAAAAAAATCAACAGTAGAACTCACGTCTATGTTAATAGTGAAAGTAAGAACATTTCCACACACACAATGCAGTGAGAACTTGCATGATTGGGACTATGTGAGGCCACAAGAAAGCAACATGTTAGTGAGGCTAATCGGGGGGGAAATTACTTCAATTTGCTAGGGAGCATAAAGATTGAGCCGTGGAGCAATGGAAAAAGGTCATGTGGTCTGATGAGTCCAGAATTACCCTGTACCAAAGTGATGGGCGTGGCAGGGTAAGAAGGGAAGCACAGGAAGTGTTGCACCTGTCATGCATAGTGCCTACTGTCCAAGCGTCTGGAGGCAGTGTTATGCTCTGGAGTTGCTTCAGTTGGTCAGGTCTAGGCTCAGCAAGATTATACAGCAATAATATGAAGTCAGTTGAGTACCTGAATGTACTGAGTCCTGACCTTAACCCCATTGAATGTCTTCGAGATGTGTGTGAGAAGAAATTACAGAGTGGTTCAGTTCTCCCATCTTCAATACAAGATGTCGGACAAAAATGAATGCAACTCTTAACGGAAATAAATGTTGCTGCATAAGGATGTCAAAATAATGCCATGACAAATGTTTGCTGTAATCAAAGCTAAAGGTGGTGTAACAAAATATTAGTGTTTGACTTTTTTGGCCCGGAAGTGTATATAAAAAAATGATATATCTTTCAGTGTCATTATACTTCTTTTTGCGTCAAAGAACAAGCTGAGTGCTGTAGCAGCTAATAAACTAGCTAATAAGCTAGGGCAGTGGTGGCTCAATGGTTAAAGGCTCTGGGTTACAGAGAGTCAGGAGTTCAAGCCCCACTGCCAAGCTAGCACTGTTGGACCCTTGGGCAAGTCCCTTAACCCTCGGTTGTATAAATGAGATAAATGTTAGACACTGGATAAGGGCGTCTGCCAAAATGCCATAAAAAACAGCCGACCATACTTTTTGAATTGGCAAGCTAAATCTAACCAAAGGCGAGGGAGTCTGTAAAATGTGTTTTTTTTTTTTTTTTAAAAAAGAAATTTTTTTTAAATAAAATTGAATAATAGCCTTTCCTCTTGTACTGATGATTCTTTCCACGTTCCACAAAAGTCAGCACTGACGCCACAGAGTCCTGCTCATTTCTCTGAGGAGACCTGCCAGACCCTGGTGTCCATTACTGCTTTCTCCGATGATCTGGACATTCTGGCAGCTTCCTCTCCTGTCCCAAATGGACACATAGATTTGGCATCTCAGCCAGATCACCTGTTCCTGTGGGTTTGCCCCCTTGGAATGAATCACCATCCGAGGACTGCGGCCCAGCAGCTCAAGAGCCCTTAGTGCACAGGTGCTGAAAGCCCTTGTAAAGGTAGAAGCTGAATGGTGTGCATTCTCAAAGACTGGATCTGGTGCATTGCCCAAATCCCAAAATATTTTTCTCCAAGAACAGCTAGGCAATGACAAGTCTATCTGTTCTAAAGGTTAGGGGTGCATCGATATTTATTGTACTTATACAGTATTTATAAAAATTCTCTGATACCAATATCATGTGGTTCTATGTCAGGGTTTTTCCTACCATAGAAAGCTGAGGTGTTTTTGCAGCGCACCTTAAGCCGAATGAAAGTAAAAAGTCATTTAGGCGACATATGAGAATGAATGTTAAAACAAGTGTGAGAGCTCTATACGCTGACAAAAAGCAAAGCAAAATAAACAAACAGAGGTGACGTGATCTCAAACGGAAAGATAAACTGGCAACAGGAATGAACAGTGAGTGAGTGTTTGGACGTGCGTTTGTGTGATTGGTGCACGACAGATGCTCATCGCCAAACTAATCAAACAGCGGATATTTCTCTGTACCGGCAACTCAGGATGGTAGTAACAATCATCGGTTCGGATAAGAAAGTTGCAAACCATCGATAAGGTAAGCCTCAGCAAAGAATAATTTAAATATATAAGCTTTTTTCCAAAATGCAGTTGAGAGCGTCCCTAAAGAAGCTCAGGGAGTTTTTGAAAACACGGTCTACTCCATAGGATTATTTAATAACTATAATTTTTTTTAAAAAGATGTTACGTGTGAACACGGCCCTGGGTAGCTTCTTCAACGAACACGTATGGCATTTCCCTCAACTGTCTCTGAGAGAAATAATATTCGCCCCCTGTTCCTGCAGTTTAGTGTGAGAACCAGTTGCACACAGTGAAGTCCTCATATATCTCATCTCATCAGTTATGTACAAAATTAGCATATTTCATTTTTATCAAATAATTTGTAGCATATTTTGGCATAATTTGTGAATCTACATATATATAATTTAAAGGTGATGCATATTTTAATGGGTCCACATGTACTTTCATTAAATTTCAAACCTGTTACTTGGTGAAGTGAATAGACTTTTACAAGTACAAAAAGTGTTTCATCGATTAAGTAACCATTACGTAAACCTGTTAAAACATAAACAGAGCTACGTTCCCTCACGCAATCTCCGATCGGTTAACGATCGATGCTTAGCAGTGCCTACTCAGCATGGCTCAAGGTCCCCTTCCAGAATCTTCAAACTAACAGTCCATTGGTGGAATGAACTTCCAACCTCAATCCGGACAGCAGAATCTGTCACTATCTTCAAAAAACAACTAAAGTCCCACCTGTAAACAGATAAAGAGCACGTAACTACCCCCTAAAATGCTAACCCCCACATTATTAAAAAAAAAAAAAACAACGTACTCTGGCTCTTACACCTCTACTCTGCGCACTTTGCTTCACTAGAACTCCATTATAAATCTTATAGTATAGTAGCACTACTTGTATTGTTCTACACTTGTATTTCGTCATTTGTAAGTCGCTTTGGATAAAAGCGTCTGCTAAATGAATAAATGTAAATAACTTGATACTGGTGTGGATGAGTACTCAAAAACATCCCTAATTAAGACAAATACAACAGCTGGCTTTGAATTTTTTTTTCACAAATATGTTCGGCTTTTGTCCCATATAAGCAGTATCACAATTGATTCCAGATCAGCAAACACCGATTGAATTTGACGAATTGAGCACATGCACAACTGCTTGACCTACATCTGCATTGTAAGCTACAACCAAACAACACTTGCTGTTAAATACAGCTATGTTATAATAATAGCTATGTTGTCTACTTGGGAATGCTACAATTTGAGATGAGGAGAATCCTGCAAAACCTCTCAAGTAGCAGCAATTCAAGCTTTTCATCAGCCTCCAAGATCTTAAAATCTTTCAGGTCTCTCCAGCTCTAAAAAGTTCAGGAACTTTTCAGGACGGGACGCTTTAGCCAGCACTCATTTCCTTATGTGGTTATATTAGTATAAGCTGCTGCTGTTGGTCATGTTGGAAAGCAGAAATCTTGGTTAAACAGCAGCTTTAATGCCATTGTTTCCATAAGATAGATCAGTAACTTTGCAGCAATCACCCACTTATTTATAGCCTACCCTTGCATGAGCCGCCTGTATAAACACAAAAATAACTGACAGACGGGCAGAACAGCTTCCTTGTAGAAAAATGTACTTATTAGTTAATATATCCAGATCATGTTCATTTCTGGTTGCTGGTTTAGAGCCTTAGACAGTTGTAGAGACATTTCAACTGGAGATTTTGAAATGATGGTTCTGTCTCGGTTCTGTCTGTTGAGCCCTGAAGTTTTGACCTTCAATAATGCCAAAGTAAACACAACTTTTCAATTTAGATTTTTATACGTTTGAAATATGTTGTAAAAATCTCGTGTTCACCAGCATATATTGTAAATAGCACATTTGTAACGCAACATGAAAAGAAATCTGATAAAATATTATCATTCTAAGATCTCAGTTTAGATTAAGCTTTTCACTGATAGGCGTAGTAACTGTTTTTTATTTTTTTTTTTATAAATAAATAAAAAAATTAAATTAGGAGAAAAAAAAGAAAAAAGTAAATTGTATTTTTTTTTGTGGAAGAAAAAAAGGAGGAAGGGGGGCAGGGGGGGGGTCTGTCCAGCTTAAATGCGAATGAGTCATGGCCAAAATGTAGCCTACAGCACACAATTTACCACAGTGTACAATATATTTATTTTTAAAATGAACTGAAATATTTTAATAAAGGTGAAAGTGTGAAAAGTCGTAATGCAAGATAGTATATCCAAGATAACTGTACTAACTGCAAAAACACACCAGAGACCCCAGCGTTCTTTACTTTTTTTTTTTTTTAAAGCTTTATTTTTCCCTGTAAAATCTATACACCTTTAATGAGAGGTTTTATGTGACAAGATAAAATGAAACCTCAGTTTTATGTTGCTTTGTTGCTCGTTAGTGTGAATCACATGTGGATCACGTGTGTATCCCCTGCACTGTACGTGAACAAATGTAGTGCAGTTAATGAATTTTTTTAACTGTTGTTCGTTAGAGACGAAACTTAGTTACTTTAGTATTATAAAACTAAGTTAATTGTATTTAAGTAGACCTGGATGAAATTGTATCGGATCAGTAGTGAAGTGAAACGCATTAAATCATTACTTCTTTAACGGTATTTTATTTGGTGGTTTTATTTGTATTGTATCATCTGCAAAAGGAGATTCACACTAGCTGCACTGCCCTTGCTTTTTGTACTGCCATTATTTGTTCCCCTGTTTACATTATAGAATGTAAAATATTTTCTTTTTAAATGTACCTGGATTGTGGCCCTTGTGAGTTTGATATTGCCCATGCTGATTAAAATAATTGTCCTTAGTTTTGCAGAGTCCTCTCCAGGGAACAAACATAACAGAGGGCTTCCTGTATGCATTCTCATGTCTTAATTTCCGCGTATAGTTTATTTTCAGTGTATTTTCATTATATTTATGGCATATCTGGCCAGTGGTGTAAAGTTCTGTACTATTGGGAACATTGCTAGGTTGGCAAGAGAGTTATTGTGAGGCTGTCAACATTTCAGCTGTTTGCTTGGATTGCATTCTGTCTTATGAAGTGGAGTTGCTTAGAGTAAAAGCTCTCTCTCTCTCTCTCTATCTCTCTCTCTCTCTCTCTCTCTCTCTCTCTCTTATATATATATATATATATATATATATATATATATATATATATATATATATATATATATATATATATATATATTAGTATGTGTGTGTGTGTATAAAAAAGGATTCAACCACTGCCATGGGAATAAGCATAAAAAAAGGAATGTTAAATAATAGAATATTTATGGTGAAAATAGCTTTTATACACCCCTGGATTTATCTCAAATGAATTATGCGTTTGTTTATTTACTGTTGTCTCTGTCTCCACTCTTCCCAGGTGAATGTAGCCCTTTGATCCATACCCACGTGTGTGTGTCTGTAACGGACATGGCTGCTTGCCCCCCAACCCACCAGAATGGTGATGTTCATCGGCAAGAAAGAGTGCCAAAGCCACCCGTCACTGCACTGACACTTCATCTGTACCACAGCAGACAAGGTGAAGAGGACTGCACTCCACTCTGTTACCCACCAGGAGAGTACATCGCTGAACAGCTGGCCATCGAAGCAGCCAAGGAGTGTGGTGAGTCGACAGTAGAAGTGAATAAACCAGTGATATTTAGATGAGCTCTGTTGTTGGATCTTAAATTTGAAAGAAAAAATGTTTGTACATTAGGTGTGATGTTATGCAAGCTGGTGAGTGGTTAAACAGTGGCTGTTTTCAGTATCAGTCAATACTGATCCATTATATATTTATATATATATATATATATATATATATATATATATATATATATATATATATATAATATATATATATAATGTATGTATGAATGACTAAGCTTGAGTAATACTCGCAGTACTAGCCTACATGTAGAAATGCAAAGCCATCAACATGATGAATGACACTGCTTTTTTTTGTTTTAAATTCAAATCTACTGTGCGAGGTTAAACAAGTACATGTTGTTTTAGCTGCCCAGAAAATGAATTGCCTACAATAAAAGCAGTAGCCTAATGTTCTAAAACCCCAGTTCCCAAAAAGTCTGATACCGCATCAGTTTGCAATTCTAAATCTGTTTCAAATAGAAAGAAAACTGGTTAAAGTGGACAGCAGATCATGTCTCAACCCATGTGTGTAGTGCAGCAGGTGGTCATGTTTGCACATAAAAAGGAAATTCGAATACACACTCGCACATTTGCATTAAAACAGTTCTAAAAAGAAGCTTGTACACAAACCAGATAAGTTTGTAAATATTACTCACAATTGAAAACCCCTGCAGTTATAGAGAGTAAGGTAGAAATGAAGCATCCAGTATAATATGCTGCCGGTGTTGGAGGGACTCGTCAGTCTACCTCTATTTATTGTTCGTCAACATAAACATGTAGCTTGTTAAACAGCAATGCTCTGATGGCATGTTTAGGGGACAATTATGGTGATGAAAACACTACTGCACAACCACAGACACACAATGCGAAGGACTTTTATAACTAATGAAAGAGATGAATAATATTAGTTACACATGAATTACATACTTTTCTATGAAGTGGTTAATCTAATGCATTGCTACCTACCTGGCTCTGTAAGTGATTCACTGATTCATTGTAAAGCAGGCCATTCAAACAATTCAAAGCTTTATACAGATTGGTTTTGCATACCTGTCCTGGTGTGAAGATCTGTATTGGATAAGTACTAAGGCTGCTCGATTATGGCAAAAATCATAATCATGATTAGTTTGGTCAACATTGAGATCATGATTATTAAACATGATTACTCATTGACTTTGGAAACATCATGCATTTATTGAACTTAAAAAAAATTTAAAATAATAAAAATTTAAATTTTTTATTGTATTTTTTTTTTTAGATTTCCTAAACTATAAAAAAAAAAATATATATATATATATAAATATAAAAATAAACATAATTAAATCAATTTGTTCAATTTAGGGCTGCAACTAACGATTATTTTCAGTACCTTTTTTTTTTGTTTATTTAAAATAAATTCCTCAAACTGAATGTTACAAATATAAAGTTCAGACTAAATGATTACACAACTGTTTGTCCAAAACACACATGGACCAGAATATATATTATTAACGAAGGACTGTAGTTTAATTGCTTTTAGTGCATCCATAAAAATAATGCATAAATTCTATAAAATAAATTTTATATATATATATATATATAATGTGTATGTATATGTGTATATATATATATATATATATATATATATATATATATATATATATATATATATATATATATATATATATATATATATACACACACACACACACACACAACACATATTATGGCTGCACGATTAATCGGATATCGATCGCGATTACGCTTTTGACTGCCCACGATTAAATGAACGACTGCGATATTGACGTTTAAAGTTCGTCCTCCACTCAAGGAAATTTCTGCTACAAACTGCTCTCCTGTAAACACTGTTCTTGCCATTTCTAAAGATGCCTGAATTGTTTTCATTTGGATGCATATTGTTATATTTGATGTATATTTTCATTTGGTTGATGGTATTTTTATTTTTAATTATCCTATATTTTGGGTGCAATTTTATTTATATTTTGCTTCTACTATATGATGCACTATAAGGACCAGTCTAATTTGATGCAAAGATTTGTACATTAGCAGATTTAGATTTAGATTTGTACATTATACGGTCTGTTTATTTAAATGTGAAAGTGCAATAAAAATATGTGGTCCCTAAAATCAATGAATAATCGTGATAAACAATTGAGATCTCAATATTGATAAAAAATAATCGGGATTATCATTTTGGCCATAATCGTGCAGAACTAATATTTGTGCTATCGATTCGATCGATTAAGAATTTTACTCGAGTTAATCACAGTCACAAGCAGACTAGCTTGTTCGTATTTTCAGATTATAAAGCTGACCTCTTCTGCACAGTGTGGCCTGTCAAAGAGAACAGTCTCTCACGTGGCACTGTTGAGGCAGGTGTAGCCAAGTACCTTTTTGCAATATGGACCAGCTTACCATATGTACCTGCTTGTGATGACCACCACTGTAGTGGACATGTTTCTATGCTGACACAGGGCTCTGCCTTGTACCTCTCTAGAGATGTATCTGTGGCCACTACCTCTTCATCAGACTCCGACTCCGATCCCATGAGTAGGAGCCACCAGTTTTTGTCCAGAGGTCTGTGGTGCAGGTTCTCTATCCTTCAGCATCTTGCTCAGCTTTTGGCACAGCTCTCCCCTCTCTGCTCTGGGCAAGCACCTAAGGTTTTTGGACCTAGGATCTAGAGCGGTTGCCCCCTTTAACCTCCACAGGTTTGAGTTCTCCTTTCACCCGTTGAGGTCCTTTTGTGAATATAGCTTTGAAGCGTGGTATGTAGGCAGGGTCAACATCAGATACCTCCATTGTACACAGGAGATGACATAGTGTGGGAAGCACCACGGAACAGGATACATACGTTTCACCACCTAGGAGCTGAGTGATGTACCTACAGTGCAAACAGACCAACACACAATTGACTTAATGACTACAGTTTTCATTCAGATCGCATCTATTTAGGTAAAGTCCTTAAACTATGTCTAGATGACTTACAAATGACTTATTTTTATCAGTAAAATTGGAGATGACCGAGAAATCACATTACCTGCAGGGATCGAGCACCGAGCACTTTGCCAACCTGTCATATTCAGCTGAGGTTAGCCTGGCAAAGTTGTGCTTCTGCTGTGCCAGTGTTTCTTTCCATGGATCTTTGTTGTATTGAATCTGCCTTATCATTTCAAGAGTTGAATTCCAGCGTTTCGGTGAATCGCATCGCCTTAGCCAATGAAATTCTGTCTCCTGGTTTAGATCAGCCTGTAGTTTCTGCGTGAGCTCTAGAAAGGAAATGACAGTATTTAGACCGAAGTCATCAGTCTAAGGTCACACAGACATTGTTCAAAATAAAAACCAAAAACATTTACCATCACATCTGTGGATGCGGCTGCAGATGTGGATGGTAGCTTTTCCTCAAACTCCACTAGGTCGTGGAGTGATGTTTCCCCTCTTTCTTTTCCCCTTCTGTGCAATCTGAACCAAGAAGAGTCATTGAGTCAGTAAAATCATTGAACAACTTTCAATATCATTGATTTTGTTTTGTTTTTTGTTTGAAAGGCCAAAGAGAATTCTGGCCAACCAACACTCACCGAGAGACTTCTAATTGTACCTTTAATAAGGGTACTCAGCATTCATCAATGGTTGCATGCGAGTATGAAGAAAGTCAGAGCTACCAATACTTTTGTAAATCTTGCCAAAAATTTGTAATGTGGTTTCTTACACAAACAGTTACACACTGCTTTATTGAAAGGCCGATGAATGAGGTCAAACGGAAAAAAATTAAAATTACCATTTTGTCCTCGTCCTTGTTCATGCACATCATCCTGGGGTTCTGCTTCCCTCTTGCTGTTCTGTGCAATCTGAACCAAGAAACATGACAAGAAGTTTTAATCAATATCATGTATAAGCATGTCTGATTTGCTACAAATTAAGTATTAATTTGCCGTACTCTACGCACAAAGTAATGAAATGTTTAAATCTTATGCAGAGGGTTGCCATGTTTTGTTCAGAATAAAGCTGTTTTTTTTTCTCTTCCGTCTTCATTCATCTCTCTTTCCGATTCCTCTCTGGCTATTCAGGCCAGGGCTCTTGACTGGTGTCCAACTTGTAGTAGGGAGCGAAGCTTTTCCGCGTCGGTGTGCTGAATTTTTCAGTATAATGTAACTGCTCATCCTCCATCAAGGAGGGACAGTTGAGCGCCTTCCACAGCCGCTGCTTGATCCTACGTCCCAGCGCCATGGTGTAGCGACGTGGCTTTCCAGTGGACGTCACCAGCATCGGATCCACCACCGAGTGGTAGATTTTTTGGTACTCTGGACTGCTTAGGCCGTGGATCGTAAGGGGTTGGTCCATCAGAGATTCTCTGATGGAGCTCCTCCCTGCGGCAGTGGCAGCAGAGGAGGCTGGTTGTGGATGAAATTCAGGAGGCACAGCAGCGATTAGAACATAACGCTCTTCCAGATGTAGCTCCGGCCCTTGCAGCTCTTCCTCTTGTGCTGCTTCCCTTTTTCTCTTCTTTGCAATCTGAACCAAGAAACATAACAATAGTTTTGAGCAATATCATGTATAAGCATGTCTGCCACTCCAAGTGTTCATTTGCTGCACTCTACACAAAGTAAAGAAAAAAAATATTTCAACCTGATGCAGAGGGTTGGCATGTTCTCTCTTACGATGGCTACGGTGGTTACGATCCTGAAATGACATTTCACAGTCTTGCAGTAAGCTTTGTAATGCTTTCAAAGAAGGTAAACCAGTTTTGCAGAGCAATCTCAGCACAGGTGATCCCTCTGCTTGTGCTCCCTTTTAGAATTTTGGAAACAGCAGAGCGAATGGGCCATCTGTGACCTCATAGAACACAGAATTCAGTAGCCATCGAGAAAAGGACAGGACAGAAAATGATTTACCTCTATCATTCACAAATTATTATAAAATAATAATGATAATAATAATACACACACAAAAGCCAATTAAATTTTATATGCCAGAATGAGCAGAATTAACAATTCATTATCTTGGATAAGGGAAAATATATACATGTTTATGAAATTTAAGCAAAACTGATGAATAAGGTGTTTAAGATTAGTTTTTCCTAAAAACTTCCAAGCTCATTTGATTAAAAAACCTTTTCAAAAGTATCAGCTGAAAAATACAGTTTCCTCAGATATGTGGAGGTATGACAGTCCAGTAAAATATGTTTAATGGATCGTGGGTTCTGATTAGATGAGCACTTTGGTGAATTTTCTCCTGATGGTAAAAATTGGTGTGTGTGAGGCTTGTATGTGCTATCTGGCATCATGACTTGATCCCAGCGATTATTAAAAGGGAACATGCATCTTGTAAATGGTAAATGGCACACTGTGTCTCATTCACCCACACACTCACACACACTAATGGTAGCTGAGCTGCCATGCAAGGCGCTACTTGCCATCGGGAGCAACTTGGGGTTCAGTGTCTTGCCCAAGGACATTTCAGCATGTGGAGTCATGCCACCCTACGATTAGTGGACAACCCGCTCTATCATCTGCGCCACAGCCGCCCATCTTGTCCTGTCATTTGTTGTTTAGACATTGATTCCACTCCGGATGCCATTTGTTTTTGATGTATGAACTCCGAGTTGGTTTCAGATCTGTGGAAGGTACAGTGCATTTTACTGGTTCAGTAGCTAGTGCTTCTCTGGCAGCTCTGTCTGCTTGCTTATTACCAGTGATTCCTGAGTGGCCAGGTACCCAGCCGAAAATAATGTTAAAACTCTTTGCTTCAAGAGATGACCATTTGATTAAAATCTTCACAATTGTTGGGTGATCAATTTTAGTAGCTTCCAATGCTTCGAGACAGGATTTTGAATCAGTAGTTATTATAAAGTCCAGGATCCAGTTGCAGACGGAGGTGTTTAAAACAAGCAGGCTCAGCTTTGTTGTCAGTTGTTGTGGGGTAATTGTGTCGAATGCTGAACTGAAGTCTATGAACAGCATCCTTATGTAATTGTCCTTTTTTTATCTATATGGGTCAGAGACAGATGAATGGTAGCAGATATGGTTTATTTATTATTCGATTGTTTATCACGATTATTCATTGATTTTAGGGACCACATATTTTTATTGCACTTTCACATCTAAATATAACCGACCGCTGCTTTCACCTCCATGTTGTGCTACATTCCTGCTAATGTACAAATCTTTGCATCAAATTAGACTGGTCCTTATAATGCATCATATCGTAGAAGCAAAATATAAATAAAATAGCACCCTAAATATAGGATAAGTAAAAATAAAAATGTCATCAACCAAATGAAAATATGCATCAAATATAACAATATGCATCCAAATGAAAACAATTCAGGCGTCTTCAGACAAGGCAATAACAGTGTTTAGAATAGGAGAGATGCAAGACAATTCGATTAATTGTGCAGCCCTAATAAGCACTATCAGTTTTTAAATGACCTGGGTGTACTGGGCACGTAGCGGTTACAGCAGTGTCTTTTATTTCCAAACAAAGTGAGAGGGATTGAATGAAGGCATGCTATAGGTTTCTATAAGAACAGACTGATGTAAACACAACCAAGACCTATGGGCAGTAATGCAGTTTTAGAAATAGGTTTCCTCTACCACATAATACATGTGCTGAGGCCATGACCTAAACAATTTTTTTTTATCATGTTCTACATATTTTCAAATTTAACCTTTGCACTACAAGGTTATTTGCACTACCTTTTAAATGTGAAACGAGAATAACATCTTCACCTTTTAAGCTTGAGTAGGCACAAGGTCTTTTTAGTAATGAAAATAAATTGGTTACCTGATTAGCCCTCTGTTTGACCCTTGCTTTCTTTTCTTTTTCCTCTTGCATAGGGGTGTCACCAGTTTACTTCAGCCTATTCAGCCTTTATAGAGAACGTGACAGAGTCTGGTTATCACCCAACCACCTTCTTCACTTGGATGAATCAACTAAAGAAAGTTTGATCTTCAGAATTAGGTAACATCATTTAGATCTGGAAACTATTATTTTTTGAAGGTTAGTTAAACTGATGTTAGGTGCCTAATTTGTTGATAAAACATGATGCTTACCAGTACATTTTGTTATGGAAATAAATCAAGAATTTTTTTAGGTAAGGGCAGTGGAATTTTCTCTGTATATCTTGCTTTAGTGAATAATCTTTGTGAGAAATGAAAGATTTGGCTCAGTCAGATACGGTACAATGTACTTTACCTGCAAAACACACACGCTTTATTTATGTATTCATATATTCATTCGTTTTTACAGGTATTACTTTCCTGGGTGGTATAGCTGTGGAGCCTCTCGAGCTTACAGATGTGGTGTTGCCAAGGGATCTGAGAGTCCAATCCTTGATGATCATGTTATGGCTTATCTTTTTGCTCAGGTAGGTTGCTTTACAGCTATGGACTTCTTGTTTTGTCATATTTCTTAACACAATTGTAGCCTCGTTTATAGGGCATGTTTTTATGGACAGGAAGTCACAAGACCCCTAACGCTAAGCAATGAATAGTTGCATGCTAGAGTGAGGCATCTCTCATTCTCCCCCTGCTGTGTTCAGGAGGTCAGCAATACCATCAATGTATTTGTTTGTGCTATACACCAAAGACATTCAGGTTTGAGATCAAAAGATGGACTTAGGATGTTTTGTATCAGACCACCAATTTTTAGGTGAGCAAAAGTATAGGAAGTTAAAGTTAATAACACTTAATATTTGGTTTCATATCACTTACTTGCAATACCTTCATCAAGCCGGTGAATCATTGACAACCAGATTGCTGGTTTTTTCTTTTGTGATGCTTTTCCAGACTTTTACTGCAACCTCTTTCAGTTGTTGTTTGTTTCGGGGGGCTTCTCCTCTTCAGTCTCCTCTTCAGGAGGTGAAATGCATGCTCAATTGGGTTAAGTGCTGGTGATTGACTTGGACAGTAACTTTCCCCCTAATAAAGTCCTTTGTTGAGTTTGAAGTGTGTTTTGGATCATTGTCTTGCTGCATGATGAAGTTCCTCATGATTAATTTGAATGCATTGCTCTGTAAATTGGCAGACATGTTCCTGTAATCTCCTGAATTCATTCTGCTGCAACCCTCACGAGATACATTATCAATAATGATTAGTGAGCCTGTTTCAGAAGCAGCCATGCAATCCCAACCCATGACACTACCTCCACCATGTTGCACAAATGAGCGTGTATGTTTTGGATCATGAGCAGATTCTTTATTTCTCTACACTTTGGCTTTTCCATCACTTTGTTACTGATTAATTTTGAGATTAATTAATACCTTCACCCCTGTCCTGTGGAGGTTGTTGGTGATGTCACAGGCTGTTCTTGGGTTTTTCTTCACAGCTCTCACAATGTTTCTCTCATCATCTGTTGTTGTTTTCCTTGGCTGACCCGTTCGGTGTCTGTTGCTCAATACGCCAGTGATTTCTTTCTTTTTTTCAGGACATTCCAAATTGTTGTATTAGCTATGCCCAGCTTCAAAAAGGCTTGCTTTTCTCCCATAGGCAGCTCTCTGAGCTTCATGTTGGTTTATCCTTTTTAACAATGAATGCAGTCTTCACAGGTGAAACTGAAGCCTAAAACCAAGAGTAGATATTCTGTGTTATTTATTGTCATATCACTGTGAGGAAAAGTCCTGGCAATGTTTTACATATTCAGGTCAGGACCTATTCAGGTCAGTTCTCCTAAAGTAAATGTTTTTGGGGGAAACATTCAAAGCATTAAAAAAATGTATTTCTTTTTTACACAACATTTTTGCTGTTGTGTAAATGTTAATGTGTTTTATATTGTGTAGGATACCCCTGAAAATGATTAGGCTTCTGGCCACAGAGGTAACTCTCTTTTAAATAAATACTTCACAGTTTTGTTTTCAGATTATACAGTGGGTAAAAATAATTCGGGTGTATTATGGATATAAGCCCTTATTTACCAAATAAAGGAAATTCATACTGGGTACTTCCAGCAAGAGGATTGTCTCCAGTTTTTGCCAGTATTTTGGTTTGTTTGGTTTACCATAAGATGAGGTCGTTGATATTGAGCTCCTGACATTGCGTTTTCTGTGGAAGTACAGTTTAACCCGTTAAAGAGAAGAACTAGTGTGTACAAATCTTGCAAGGGCTAGTCCATTGGTTAAGGTTCAGTATTGGCTAACCTTTTCTATGTTTTCAATTATTGTTCAGTCAGGTTTAGGCGCCAGTCCTTGTATTTGCTCAGTATTTATGGTTTTAGGTGGAGGCTTACAAGTTAGAAATAAGCTTCATTGTGCAAGGAGCAGGACTCAGTTCATGCGTTAGACAATTGATGCATTAAGCATCCTGGCAAATAGCCTGACATAAATAGCTAAATATTTTTGTCTTGTCAATCCGGCTTTTCCTGTGTAACAGAGGAAACTTGCAGGCAAAGCACATTTGATGAAAACATGTCAGTTTAATAAGAAAATATAGCACTTATTTGAGTTTATATTCTTCCCAAATCCCTAACTTTTTTCATCTTCCAGGATGTATAAAAACACACTCCTATGTGTGATATCTGCATCTCTGTGCCCTTTTTTTTTTTTTTTTTTTTTTTTTTTTTAAGAGCCACATTTGAATAAACCTTTTCTTCCCTAATTCAATTTCAGTGGAGGAGTGACTTTGTGAATGGCTGGGTGAAGTTGTCCACCAGCCACGAGACCCAAGAAGAGTGCCTTGGTATGGCTGTCTTAGATATGATGAGGATAGCCAAAGAAAAGCAGTGCTCTCCGCTTGATATTTACAATGCCATAAGGTATGAATTGTTGAGAACCAGGTAAATCATGCAGTGTGCAGCAGGTGCTGATGTCTCTGCCATTGTGATGACCTGTGATTTGCTTTTTATATCTGAAATGATTCAGTTCAATTCAGTTTTATTTGTGTAGTGCTTTTAACAAATAACATTGTCATAAAGCAGCACACACAGTGGCGCTTTGTCCTAATTTCAGTTCTTAATATCCTGTTTGGTTTATATCTGTGTCTCCTCTTTGCAGCTATACATGTCTTAGAGTCAGAATAATTTAGCTTTTTTCTTTGCTTTTATCTTGGTTACAAGAATGTGAGATATGCTAGAGAAAAAAACAGGTGTATGGATTGAGACATGGATTGAGACACTCTATATGCTTTCTGTCCACAGCTACAAGTCCTTCCTTCCCAAAGACATGAGGCTGAAGATCCAGGACTACCACATTGTAACGCGGAAGCGGATCCGCTATCGCTTCCGCAAGGTAGTACAACAATTCAGTCAGTGCCGGGCCACACCACGTGATCTCAAGCTCAAATACCTGATCAACCTAGAGGCACTTGACTCTGGCTTCTACACAGAATGCTTCCAGGTCAAAGAGGCCTCAGCAGGACAGGTCACCATTATCGTCTCTGCTGATCAAGGCATTCAGTGGTGCCGTGAAAAGCAAAAGGACACCCAGCTAGAGGTTAGCAAACCAGATTAGTTCCCTGGTACTTACTGTTGGCTGTGTGAAATTATACATTAATCATGGGTTTCAGGACTGTGTGGAAATATGGATTCTCTGTAACTGTGTGTTGCATCTTCGATTTTCTGATTTCTGGTGTGTTGAAATCTTTGCATGACCAGAGCAAAGTCAACTGGAAATGAAGACTAGCCTGCTGCTGATTTCAAATAAAGTTGGTTTGAAATGATGAGAGCATGGGCTATTTTGCCCCCATTAAAAAGTATTTGGAGTGCTTGGTGCCTAATTATTATTATTATTATTATTATTATTACTTCCAACTGCCTTATGCACAGATGCATAAACCATTTCATCATTAGGAGACATAAGCAAACACAGAATTTGCATCAGAGTGGGGTGACCAAACTATCTTGGTCATTTGCTTCATATTTGCTGAGACAAAGTCAATAGTAAACAAAATATTGAAGGTATTTCAACCAAAGAACTGTTCACTGTTCCTGTGTCCTAAATCTTTTTCTATGGGGTCCTCATCTGTTTTGTTTGTTGCTGGAACCCTTGTTAAAGGTGAGCAAAAAAAGGTTAGGAAAAAAATGCCTGAATGTTTAATTGGTTTATGTAGGACAGAAATGCATTTCAGCCTTTAATTGAAGTAAATATATTCTAAGGAAAATAAATACATTTATCCTAAATATTTATTAAGAAACCCATGTCACAAATATAGGCACCCCACCATTTAACACATTACCTGTGCATATTCCCTTTACCAACATAACAGCACTGAGTGCACTAGAACATGGTGTTGAATTCTCATTAAATCTGTATGGACTTCACAGACATGAGCACAAAGGAGAAGGGCACAGTGCACTCCATGTTACGAAATGTTCTTCCACAAGTAGTTTGCAATAGCATTTTTCTAACAGAGAGGGCGAGATTTCAAAATCTTACATCTAGCTGCTTTGAGCCGTGCTTCATGCAGTTGTAGTGGAATTGGACAGCTCGGTGTCATGTTATCTAATGAATAAACAGATAAAGTCATATGTGATTTTGTATTTTTTTTTCACAGATCTTCAGTTTATTCTTTTTACTGACTGTATTTTGTCTAGATTTATTTACATGGCCTACTTGAGTAACAACATTACAAGTATACTGAACTGCTTTTCAACTGTTCACTGTAAAAAAAAAAAACTCCAGTTATGAGTTTCTGTAGATGGAAACGTACTCATTATTGCACTGTATTGGATAAGCTGAGTACCTTAATAATGTTTAACAGGATTAATTAAGTTTATAGTGTAAGGCCAGTTACCAACTCTGAAATATTAAGTCATCTAACATGTCGTATTTATCACATTTGTTTTCAAATATTTGAGGACATACAGGGCAAAGCAGCATTTTTCTTATTCACCCGCCAATGACGCTGTATTTCCTGTGCAGGAGCTGCAGCCGTATTGTGATTTCCCTCATGTGGTTGATATCAGTATCAGACAAGCCACCAAAGAGGGAGCCCACAAGAGCCGGGTCGTCTCCATCAACAAGCAGGATGGCAAAACTCTGGTAAGATTATCATTCAGCATGATTAGCTCAAAATTACAAACACTGCTAACAATATGTGAAAATTTCTAGTGGAATATAACCTTACGTACTTGCACTCATGCTATCAGTAAGCAGCTTTCAAACAAAGGAATCTAAAATGATTTCCTGCCTGTTATAAATGGTTCATTTAGCTGCTGATTAGGAAATATAGTGCTATGTTGGATGTACATCATGCTTCTTGCTCAATTGTCGTGACCCTTTATTAAGTGCATGCTCTCTGGTGGAAATGTTTGTGTGTTTTTCAATAGGAACTGGAGTTCTCCTCCCTAGCCGAGGCTCTGTCCTTCGTGTCTTTGATAGATGGCTACTATAGGTTGACCACCGATGCACATCACTACCTCTGTAAAGATGTTGCACCACCTCGATTACTGGAGGCTATCGAAAACTACTGCCATGGGCCAATATCGTAAGCCTCGTATTCATTAACAGGGGTCATCTATTCAGATAAAAATCCCTTGGTTGTACATATTAAATTTGTTGGGCAACTCAATGTAAAATAGTATTTGGAGATCATTAATTTGTTAATTTATTCGTTCATTTATCGTCCATAATTGTGCTATACTGACCATCTTGTGTTGTATGTTTGGAAAACAGAATGGAGTTTGCCATCAGTAAACTGCGCAAGGCTGGAAACCAGCGAGGTCTTTTTGTGCTACGCTGCAGCCCCAAAGATTATAACAAATACTTCCTGACATTTGCTATCGGGGTATGTTTGCGTTTTGATATTGAGAAACCTCCCACTTTAGAATAGGCCTAAGATGTCACGGCTGTTAAAATTTGGTTAAAATTTTTATCTGATATTTTTCTTTTAGATGGGTACTGAGGTGGAATACAAGCATTGCTTGATCAGTAGGTCAGACGGTGGCGATTATGTTCTCAGTGGGACTAAGAGGACCTTCAGAAGCATGCATGAGCTGCTCAAATGTTACCAAGTAGAGACCGTTAGATCTGATGGCATTGCCTTTCAGTTCAGCAAATGCTGCCCTCCCAAGGCCAAAGGTCAGTAATGCACCAGACATTTCTAGCTTAATAGACAGATGTACAGTACAAGAATAGATAACTGGGGGGATGCATAGTTTTTCTGTCATAATGCTTTGTCAGGGTTTCTGTAAGGTCTTAATGACTTTCTTTTGTATGAAAATACACACACACACACACACACACACACACACACACACACACACACATATATATATATATATATTCAAATTTAAGTCTGTTATTTGAGTTTGTTTAAAAATAATGACATTATGTGACACTTTATTAATAGATCAAGTAATTATGGGCTTTTAATACTCTTGATCTGTCTTTGGTCTGTTGCAGAAAAGTCAAATCTTCTGGTTTGTCGGAGTAACAAAGGCTCAGAGGTTCTCCGCTCACCCTCGCTGCTGAGACAGAACATCAGTCAAATGATTTTCCACAAAATCCGGAAAGAGGACCTGGAGTTTGTGAGCATGCTTTCTTTCTCTCAGTCTCCATAAAGAAAGATAAATAAAAAAAAAAAACATAAGTTCAAAAATCTATTTCTATGATAATTCTGTATCGGCACTTATAGAGAGGCCTGACCCATGTCTTATCATCATGTGTGTTACTTATTGAAGACTACTAAAACGATAGAAAATCTTGGCAAGATAGAAATAGTCAGTCTGTGAGCTGTTATGTGCTGAAAGTGATTCAAAGTAATGGTGTATATAAAGTGTCTGTGTACTTATCTACCTAATCTCTCTGTCTCAGGGAGAGAACCAAGGCCAGGGTACTTTTACGAAGATCTTTAAGGGGATTCGGAAAGAGATGGGAGACTATGGAGAAATGCACCAGACAGACGTCATCATCAAAGTCCTCGATAAAGCACACAGAAGATATTCAGAGGTGTGTAACGTCACATTGGCTACAATTTATGGCCTTTAATTTTCTTGGTTTGTAATATTTTTGGTTCTTTTTCCAACAAAGGTGATATTGAACTGTTTTTATTTGTGTTTTTTGTACCTGCAGTCCTTTTTTGAGGCAGCCAGTATGATGAGCCAGCTCTCCCACAAGCATCTGACATTCACCTATGGCATCTGTGTGTGTGGTGAGGAGAGTAAGTGTGTCATGTTTCTCCTAAGCCTATTATACTCGAAATTTAAGCTCATGCCCTCTACTCACCCTTCTCGATTACCCCATAAGCACCATATGTCTGCTGACAAGGTTTTATTTGTGTTATTCCTCTCTGGGTCAGTAATGGCAGGAGCTTAACCTGTGTGTAATTGCTGTTACAGACATAATGGTGCAAGAATATGTGAAGTTTGGTTCCTTGGACATCTACTTGAAGAAAAACAAGAACAGTATCAGTATTCTCTGGAAGCTAGAAGTGGCTAAGCAGCTTGCGTGGGCTATGCACTTTCTGGTAAGGAAGTGTAAGAAAGTATAATGTTTCAAAGTCCTTCAAAGCATAAGACACAAATTATATATTCCCCCCCACTTGCTTCTGACAGGAGGAGAAGAACCTAGCTCATGGGAATGTGTGTGCCAAAAATGTCCTTCTAATCCGTGAGGAGGACAGGAAGACGGGCAACCCCCCCTTTATCAAACTCAGCGACCCAGGCATCAGCATCACAGTGCTGCCCAAAGAGAGTGAGTGAACATCATTCTACATGGGGTTATCTCAGTGAAGGGCAGTATACTGCTATAGTTTATTCTTTTTTTTTTTTTTTTTTTTTTTTTTTTTATTCATTTATTGTAGTTTACATGACTGTTAAAAACAGTCTCATGAACCAGTTCTTATTCAGTGATGCGTATCTGTTTATATAAAAGCACCTCAACCTTCCAACATTATGTAAATATGACAAATGTAATTTATCCCTAAGGTAGCTAAAATGAAGTCACCGTGTATTGGATGGTTTAGTCACTGATAGAAGACATCTAGTTAAAGTGTAGTGCATGGTTTACATGATATGAATCACATTGTGGTGGTCTTTTTTAATAAACATTTAGGAGTCTGTTTATTTGTGCCTTTTTATGTTTATCTGTGCTACTTGGATATGGGAGCTCAGCCCAAGCCTCTGTTCTTGCAGTTTTACTGGAGAGAATCCCATGGGTTGCTCCTGAATGTATTGTAGACCCCAAGAATGTAAGCCTTGCTACAGATAAGTGGAGCTTTGGCACGACTCTCTGGGAGATTTGCAGCGGAGGCGAGAAGCCGCTTGCCAACATGGACAACTCCAAGGTAAGGTAATCTCACCAGACTGTTCATATATCATTCAAGGACTGCAAAACATGCGTGCTGACCATCATGTCTTGAAAAATGTGTTTTTGTATCATAATGAGGACAACATAGCAAAATATTTGTAAACTTATAAATAGTTTGTTTTGAACATTTCCCTTCAGAAACACTTGTTCTATGAAAAGCACCATCAGCTGCCTGTCCCCAAGTGGACTGAACTGGCCAACCTGATTAACAGCTGCATGGACTATGAGCCAGCATTCAGGTCATCCTTCAGAGCAATTATCCGAGACCTCAACACACTCTCTTGCCCAGGTTTGTGGTTTACACACACACACGCACACACACACGTGCCCAATGTTGTGAGAATGTGGCTGGTGGGGCAGAAACAGGCCAAATCTGTTTTTTCTACTCATTGTGTTTTTTTTGTTGTTTATCAATGCCACAAAGTACCAAAGCACAAAATCTTAATCTTTGAATTTGATGTTCATGTTGCAGGCTTCTGTAATACCAGTGTAGCTGATATCTTATAACCAGTATATAGTACAGCCTGACCAGGGACTGCATTGGGCTGTTAGCTCATGTTTACCCATATCTGGAGTGTTTGATAACACTGATATTGTATCGGCAGTGTTCTGCCAAATTATAGAGTTGTATAATCTTGGCGTGTTCATGTGCGTATATATATTTTTTGTTTTGAACAGAGAGAGTGGATTTGTGTCGATGTTCATTTGTGCAGATCAGCGAAGATCAAGAAAGCATTTTCCCTGAAATATAAAATCTTTGTCCACAGACTATGAAACGGTGATGATGGAGAGTGACTTGATGCCCATTAGAACCGGAGGCCTTGTGCTCGTCACAGGAACGTTCGAGGACCAGGAGCCAGTGCAGTTTGAGGAAAGGCATTTGATTTTCCTACAGCAACTTGGCAAGGTATTGCACTTCAAATGTTCTTTATCACCTCCCAGTCATTTCAATTTCAAAAGGAAGTCCATGGTGTCCAGGTGTCCACATATCCTGTGCATAATAAGGCCCACTGACTACACCCTAACCCTAATAGGGTAGAGACCACCTTTTACACTTTAGGGTTAACCTGTTTGCAACCTTATAAATGGAAGCCAGTGTAAGGTCATGCATGAAGAAGTATACAGATCAGTATAGCATTCATTTATGCAGGCATTCAGGAAGCTAGTTTCTGTACGTTCAGTATGCAAATTAGTGAAGCTCTGATGTAGGGTTTTTTTTTTTGTTTTTTTTAATGAATCTGTCTGTAATTGACTTATCAGAAAAATATGTGCCAGTAAATAAATGGTCAAATCGGGCACTGTATCTGAATTAAACATTTAAAGGGTAAACTAAGGGTCCATATCTGCGCTAGTGCTATAAGGTTGCTTTATACTTATTCTGTGCCAAAACAGAAAGAGGGGGTTTATGGGTAAGTGTAGTGGTCAGAGGTGCACAGTTGAGCTGACCTCCACACCTCAGTCTGCAATGCTTCATGCTTATTTATAGTGCTGTTTGTCAGGCAAGTGCTGATTGGCTGAGTACCAAGAATTAATTTACAAGAGACATCAAAAAGTTTCCCGGTTGTTCCGTACCTGCATGTAGTGACCCTGAGTGTTATTGCATCTCCATTCTTTCTGCAGGTGAAGTGAGGCTTTCATTCATTTTTTTTTCTATGTTTTATTTTTTTATTTTTTGGCCCATAGGGGACAAGGGAGAAGGGTGAGCTTAACCTTGTCAGTGGGAATAGCAGAGGAGCATTCACAATGAGCATGCCTTTTTTTAATACTTAATCACACAAAGCCATAGCCAGTCACCTGTGGCCAACATCATCATCATCTTAGGAGAAAAAAAGAAAACACATACAGACTACCAAAGCAAACTAATGAACAAGTTTGCACTACATTACCCTTGTAATAAATTGATATTTATTTGTTTATGAATTATTGGTGATGATAATGAACTATTTTGTGCTGCAGGGGAACTTTGGCAGTGTAGAGATGTGCCGATATGACCCCCTGCAGGACGGTACAGGCGAGGTGGTGGCAGTGAAAAAGCTCCAGCACAGCACAACAGAAAACATGCGTGACTTTGAGAGGGAGATTGAGATCCTAAAGTCTCTCCAACATGAGAACATTGTGAAGTACAAAGGAGTGTGCTATGGTGCAGGTGAGGAGGCCTGTTGTTTATATTAAAATATCCTCCAACCTTCCTCTTGAATCATATGTTCATATGTGGACTCCTTTGTTTTGAGTCCATATAAATAATTACCACAGATATAATTGATAAGACATAATCAAGACATGTTTGCTGTTCAAAGTTTGGTACTTCGATAATAAATGTGTATAGCTTACAAAAATCCATAAAAGGTCAATCTCACAAAGGGCTGGAAACATGAAATGACTGCAAAATGGTCATGGCAGAAGTCGAAGTTATTTGGACCCACTTCTGTGCTATTAAAAATATTTAGCACCTGAGAAGGTCAAAGTCTAGAGACAAATTACAGAAAACAAGAAACTGGCATGCCGTGAAAATGGAGGAGAAAAAAAAATAATGATATATATATATATATATATATATATATATATATATATATATATATATATATATATATATATATATAAAATACACATACACACACACACAGGTGATCATGCACCTATTTTTAAAATTGTTGTGTGCCTCGGCCGAATGCTGGAAGTGTTGCACAGTGCTAAAAGGAGATGTTTCAAATGGAACTGATTTATAAGCCAGCTTTCATCCTCTGGGAAAATCAAACTGGTCTTTAAACATTCTTTCTCTCAAAAGCGTGACTCTGATCTGTTAGCTGAGGTATTTGTTTATGTCTTACAGCTATGCACAGACAGAACAGACCATCCTCCTTTTATATGGCAGCATTTAGTTTATTTTAATAATAATAATAATTCCTTAGATTTATATAGTGCTTTTCTAGGCACTCGAAGCACTTGACAGTGTGTATGGCATCCATATGGCATCCATAGTGCACCAGAACGCCCACCGCACACCAGTTATTGGTGCCTACACAATCATGTCTTGTCTTATTGACTACATTTGATTGAGAAGGAAAAACTGTTTCTGGAATAATTAACGTTTGTTCCTAACATTTATTCTAATATTTTGTGTTCATTTGTCTGGATCAAATACATAACCGAACACAATTTGCTGGTCTTTTCTTTCAGGCCGGCGAAACCTTCGCCTTGTCATGGAGTACCTGCCATACGGCAGCCTGAGAGATTATCTCAGCAAGAACCGAGCCAGGATTGATCACAAGAAGCTTGTACATTATGCCTCTCAAATATGCAAGGTATTCGAGTAATGCGTGACGATATCTATGCCTGCATCATTAGTTTACTATTAAAGGGTTGCTACTTTCTTATAAATATATTCATTGGCCTCTAGGCTAGAAGATTTTTTTTGAGTAGAAGCGGTGTATACATTAATGGCTTGTGTTGATCCAGGGTATGGAGTACCTTGCATACAAACGGTACATTCATCGAGATCTAGCTACTCGAAACATCTTGGTGGAGAGCGAGTCTCAGGTAAAAATCGGTGACTTTGGCTTGACCAAGGTTTTGCCTCAGGACAAAGAGTACTACAAGGTCAAAGAGCCCGGAGAAAGTCCAATATTCTGGTAAGATTTTGTATTTTGATTTGTTTAGATGTGTTTATTAGTTTTGGATTGATTTTATTCTGTATGAAATTCTTCATGAAAGACAAAACGCTTAAAACATGGACCATTTGTTTTCAGGTATGCTCCTGAATCCTTAACAGAAAGCAAGTTTTCCGTGGCATCAGACGTCTGGAGTTACGGTGTTGTTCTGTATGAACTCTTCACACACAGTGACAAGCTCTGTAGCCCCCCTACAGTATGTATCACTCGTTCCATTGCGCAGTCGGTGTTTTCCCATTAACGTTTGTTCTCGCTTTTTATTAATTTTGTCTTAAGAGTAATGAACGGCGTATAAGCAATGGCCTTTCAAAATCTTAATCACTGTACTGCTCACACTGTGTCCACAAAGGAGAAACAGAGTTTAAAATGGTTACGGTTTATAGTGTATACGTACTAAAATCGTATCAAGCAAATAGAATTCGTCCACCATCACGTTGTCCAAGGTTGTTGATTTTGCATGACCTGTTATGTAAAAAGAGTAAAAGACAACATTATTAGCTAAGCTGCTGTGCTCTATTTATGTTTAGGTGTTTATGAGCATGATGGGAGGAGACAAGCATGGCCAGACAATAGTGTATCATCTCATTGAACTGCTGAAAAAAGGGAACCGGTTACCTCAGCCAGTGGGTTGCCCCTCAGAGGTAAGTGACCAATAAGTGCAAATAATTCTAAATGAGCAATCCAGACTAAACAAACCGACTAAACAGAGACAGCAACTGAAGTGGACATCATGTGCTTTCACTGCAATATCTGTTATAAATTCTCATTTTTAAAGACGGACTTTAAATGACATATAATGGCATCGAATTAATAAATTATATAAAGGACTTTTTAAGGAGGACAAGTCTTGGCCTGTTAGTACTTAGTTTTGTTAAATTTTGTTCCTGTTGTGTTTCTTACATTTACATTTATTCATTTAGCAGACGTTTTATCCAACGTGACTTACAAGTGAGGAAATACAAGCAAAGCGCTATATCAAGCAGAGAACAATACAAGTAGTGCTGCGATACAATATCTTTTAATTGAGTTCTAGAAGAAGCAAGTAGAGGTGTAAGAACCAGAGTAATTTATATATATATATATATATATATATATATATATATATATATATATAAACTTTATCTTTTATTTTATTTATTTATTTATTTATTTTTTAACAATGTGGGGGTTGGAATTTTAGAGGTTAGTTAAGTGTTCACAGAGGAGGTGGGTCTTTAGCTGTTTTTTGAAGATAGTGATCGATTCTGCGGTCCGGATTGAGCTTGGAAGTTCATTCCACCACTGAAGGACAGTTAGTTTGAAGGTTCTGGAAAGGAACCTTGAGCCATGCTGAGGTAGCACTACTAAGCGTCAGGCATTAATCGATCGCAGATTGCGTGAGGGAACATAAACCTTCTGGAGAGTGTTGAGGTAGGAGGGTGCTGTTCCAGACAAGGTCTTGTATGTGAGCATCAAGGCCTTGATTCTTCTTTAAAAAATAATAATAAATAAATCAGTTTTATTTAAATATATAATTCCAAATTTCAAGCATAGGTGCTGTACCAGGAAAGAACATATTTTATGTTGACATTAAGTATACCTGAAAAGCATCATTTTATTCTGATGAATAAAATTTTAAATTAATAAAATTTAATTTAAATTTAATAAAATTTATTCTGATCAGATTTCCTTATTAGGGAATATTTTTATACACACAGTACTGTATATGTACATTTAAGATTATTAAATGCCTTATCTTTTTAATTCTAATAGATGTATGAGATAATGCAGGAATGTTGGGATAACGACGCAACCTTTCGTCCGGCCTTTAAGGAGCTTGCTCTGCGCATCGACTTGTTTCGAGACAGCGGTGATTCAGACCTGTACACCCAAGTGCCTCCATTTTAAGAGAGAAACACTTTGCTTTGTTCTAGTAAATGCCTTGAAGATCATCAGCACCATGTCGTTAATCAGGACCTCCATCATCACTCTCCTTGCTTTTCAGTGTGCCATCTTGGCAGACCTCATTAAGGACTTGGAACTTCTACCAGCCTTTAAGCAACTATGTTTTGGTTTGCTTTTTCCCCCTTAACACCCTGTTGCTAGCAGTGCTAGCGTATTTCCTTACTCTGAAGAACTGTGAAAGGAAGAATGCACACGCAATTGCGTTCTTTTTATATATGTGTTTTTATGTACATATAATAAATAAAGATTTTTATAATTTTATAAAAATGAAAGATGAATGCAATTCTGACTATATTTGGACTGTTAAAAAGCAGTGAAATATGAAATGAAGAAAGATATATAATGTTTATAGCTTTCCATCGTCATGCAGGTGGTTGTCTAATTAAAATCATATATTAAATATGTGTCTGGACAAAGTCATTTTAAAATGTAAAAAAAAAATTGTTTATTTAGTTTTATCTGATGCACAACAGCTTTTTTAAAATGGTGTTTTTAATTAATTTACTGCGAATTGCAGTTTATTTCAAAGGTATTTTTGTCCTAACCATTAAGAGACTAAGAAAGGAGCAGAAATGTGAATTTAAGATAAACCAAATGATAAACAAAGAAAAAAGATGAACAATTCAAGGTTAGGCTGAGGTCTTTTGATAAATCATGACAATTACTGATGGGATAGCTTTAAATATATTTACGGCACTGTCTCAATCCTGAGAAAAAGTAAACAATATTGTAGCACCACCACTGGGATCTGAGACTGGTCACTCTTCAGTATTATGTCTACAGCCACATTTGGAAGATTCTTCCAGGCTGATAATGACCTTTCGGTTGAGCTGCCATGTTCATGGCCAGTCTCAGCAGTGTCTAAAGAAGGGTCTGGGTCAGGTCATGCCAACTCCTATGGGCTGCTGACAGGCTCTAAACTAGCCATGGCAACCAGTTTAAGGATGGTAGTAGCCCAAGTAGGGCTGTATGGTGCAATGCAACCCACAAAACAAAACATGACTTGGTGTATCCTTAACATCATGGTCAGGCATTACTTCAAACACTGGCGTCCTATTGCCTTTTCCATCTCCATCTCAGGTGAGTGCATCTTTGCTGTGGCCTTCAACAATTTTTTTTCCAGTGGCTCATTGGGACTTTAGCTCAATCTTTTGGTGTGTGGAGCTCTGATGAGACTTAAACCTAACACATTTTCCCAATCCCCTTCACTCATGGTGGACCCAACATCCAAGAAAGCCCCTTTCCAGTGCTCAATGATCCAGAGGCCTGAGCTACTGCTGTACATTGCATTTGCCATCTTGGCTGCCTTTTTTTTTTTTTTTTTTTTCATCCCACCTCTATTTCTGGAGCTATATGTCAATCAAAAACGATTAGAGCGTGAAACGTATAGGGCTGCCTTCCTCTGCTCCGTTTTGACCTTGGCTGATCTGCTTGGCAGACTGGCCTGTGGTTGGCTGGCTAATTTGCGGGTGTTGAGGAACCTCCAGGTATCGGCGATTGTGTCCATCTTACTGGGAGTGGCGGTGCTGCTCCTGCCGTTCGCACATGATTACTGACCAATCATGCCTACATGGTTTTCACAACACTGTATCGCTTCCTGTTTGGCTGCTTTGTGGCCGTCCACATCACAAGTATAGTGGACATTGTAGAGCTGGTGGACTTTGACAGTGCTATTGCGAACCTCTGGGGCATTCGTCGTACCATCTGCTGCAGGTCAGTGTGTCCTAATTTGTATCTCTTGCATAATTTCCTATACATTTACTCAAAATGATTTCTCTACGTACTTTTTTAGTAAATGCAATGTTTCAACCCAGGTCTCCAAAACATTCCGTACTGTGAGAGTAAACATACTGTGATCATAAATGTGTGACAACATAATGAATGCTGTCCATGCCAGGAGACTTGGGAGTAAGTGAAACTTTCAGCAACATAATGACCCCAAACTTGCATCCAAATGGGGTCCAGAAATGTTTAGTTCAGTCAGTTCAGTCTTCTGTTTTGAACCCTATTTAGCCTAAATCAGATTCACCAAATATTAACTATGGAATTATACAAATAATTTTGAAATGAAGAAATGCACAACATACTATGTTTTAGCTCATCAAACCATTCATTACATGTTATTCATTTTCCATGGTAGTTTCACGAAGGCTACGGATAAGTCGAGTTGACTGTGTATATTGACGTTTGTGATTGTATTTAGCCTTACTCTGGGTTAATGTACTATAGGATTTCAAAGCAAATGCCAGGTTACAACCGGCTGCAAACCATGTGTGTACATAGTCTCAGTCTCTGTTCTCTTAGCCCGCTACTTTTCTGGAGGTGCGTTCCTGTAGTTTTTTTTGTCTCTGCCTTGAGTCATTCATCTGTCATTTTCCACTGCTGACTGCCAGGTCAAGTCAAGTCAACTAGCTTTTATTGTCATTTCAACCATATACAGCTGGTATAGTATACAGTGAAACGAAACAGCATTCCCCCAGGACCATGGTGCTACATTAAACAAAACACTGACTAAAAAAGACTTACATTCTACATAAAGTGAATGTGCAAATGTGTGCAAACAGCACAAGACAGTACAGTACTAGTAAAGCAGGACAAGGGGCACAGTAAGTGACGGGGTGTAGTGCAGATCAGAACACAGTTTTAGTGTGAAAGTATCAGATATAACAGGTAGTGCAAAAAGACTCTAATGACATGTTGATAGTTTGTCTAATTGACCTCGTATTTTTAATAGCAGCTACGGATGCTGACGTGTTCGACAATATTAGTGATGTTTTACTGGTCGTTTTGTGTGTGTCTGAATATCACAGGCTGGCTGGTGGACTGGACCGGTGATTTCGGTGCTGCGTTTTATCTGGCAGGCCTCTACTTTATACTCACAGCTATTTTTATAGTGATGGTCGACAGGCTGGTGGTGAAGAAGAATATCGATTTGGTAAAAGTTGCAGATGCTGCAGCTGACATTGAAACTTGCCAAATAAATGGAAAGGATCATTTAGAAGTGGAAAGACACTAACGTCAGTCAGTATCATATCATTGTAAACTAGATAATTTGTTTTTTGTGTTGTGAACAGTAAAAATGTGTGGTTTCCCAATGCTATTTAAACTAGGGCTGGGTGATATGACAGTGTTTTATTAATTTGCATAAATTCACAATACACTTTTCAGAAAATTCAAATGTTTGGAGTTGTTGAGCTTCCAAATCAGTTGCATTGATTTATGAGAGAGAGAGAGAGAGAGAGAGAGAGATTTAATAATTGGGACACTGTGTCTTTAAAATGTTCACTAATATCTGAGTCCATATACACATTACCAATGTATTCTCTCTCACCTCTCAGAAATAGTCACTGTGTTACTTATGAGCTGTAGCAGAGCAGACCATTTGAGTTTCCTTGAGGTTTTCTTTTTTGTTGTTTGGAGTGTGTTATCATATTATTTTAAGGTATTTATACTTTACTTGATTATTATTGAAATTGAACTCTTGTGCTCCTTACCAATCTCAAATGTCTCATCTTCTCTCATCTAGCCAATGACTGTAGACCACATATCAATCAAATGGGGATTGCAGTGTGGAACTTGAGCATGAGCACCCTGGCAATACCTCAGTAAAATGTTTCAATATGCTGGAGAATATAGACGCCGGGATACAGAAGCCCCCAGAGGCCCTGCATTATTATATATTTTTTCGTTCTTATTTTCTCATGATCTCTACATAACGGACAGTTGACTTCCAAAGTAGTGTCTGCCAGTAGCAGAAGGAGGCTGTCAGGTCTACAACTTCATTGTAGAGACCATATAGTGGCCCTGGTTCTTCTCTGGGACACTTCTCTCTTTCTCTTAATGCGAAGATAACATCCATCCGTACAGCGGGATATTATTAAATATATGATGGCAATAGTGGAGATGCCAGTGTGCATGCCACACCAGTTCCATTCAGAAGGCGTGCTTGTTATGTCAAGATCAGGCGAAAACAACTTTTTGTTATGTTAAGATCACGAGAAAATAAGAAAGGAAATAAATATTAATGCATGGCCTTTTAGAGCTTCCGTTGGAGAAAGCAACAACTTTGCCTCAGTAGATGGCATGAACTCCATTTAATTAAAAGAAAAGACATGAAAAAGCATGTTGAGGTAATATGTTAATTTGCTAACTGACTATATTAACCAGGGTGCATGGTGGCTTAGTGGTTAGCACGTTCGTCTCACACCTCGGTTCCCGATTTGATTTGATTCCCGCTGCTGTCCTGTGTGTATGCGGAGTTTGCATGTTCTCTCCGTGCTGCGGGGGTTTCCTCTGGGTACTTCGGTTTCCTCCCCCTGTCCAAAGACATGCATGGTAGTCTGATTGGCATGTCCGTAGTGTATGAGTGGGTGTGTGAATGTGTATGTGATTGTGCAATGTATTGGCACCCTGTCCATTGTTTACTCTGCCATGCTTCATGGGATAGGCTCCAGGTTCTCCCTAACTCACTAGGATAAGCGGTATAGAAAATGGATGGATGTATGGACTATATTAACATTAATATATTAGTATTAATTCCAGTAGCTAACATAATTGACTCAGCAGCAAGTCAAACATCAATATGGCAAAGTTTATTTAAAATTAAACTCATCTTCTAATGATTTTAGATGAATAATAAAAGTTAATTTTCAATTGAAAACATCACATTAAATACATTTAAACATAAATTTCATCAGTTAAAGACATTTACCATACTTTTTGCTTTTTAATACTCTATATTTAAAAGTAGAAACCTTTTCTACTTTCATTTAAGTATTTTCTTTAGCTACTTTTACTTGAGAAAGATTCTGAAACATCATCTATACTTCCACTGTAATTTCTCAGTATTTTGTATTTGATCACCCCTGGTCATAAGCAATACTATCAGAAATACTACCGGCATTTTGAGTTCTGTGTCCCTGAAGTCAAAAACGTTGTTGTTTTTTGGGTTTTGTTTTTTTTTTGGAGGAGGGGGGTTAAATGTGGCTACTCCCTGGGATGGCTGTTTCTGATTATAGCCTACAGATTAGTATTTGAGTCAAACTTGATAATACAATGCCATTAACTTACCATGTAGGTTCTGTAACAGGTTATGTATTTGCATTATCACATATACTAGATTTGTTAGGTCTATTTTATAACGTGACAAACAGAGTTCATATGCAACGCAAACTCTTTGAATCAGTTTATACAGTTAGGTCTTGCTACTATTTCAATCTCTAGCTTCAACTGTACTATTTCTTATTCAAAATTGTTTCACATACTTGATGATATACTGTACAGTGCCTTGCACAAGCATTCCCACCCCAACCTTCAAGTGTTCTGCATTGTGTAGTCTTTCGAGTTGGAATTAAAATATTTTATATTTTTGCCTTTTGATTTATGCCTAACATTTGAATGTGCAAAATATTGTATTGTGACACAAAGACTAATTAAACATTTTCAATTTTAAAAACGATATAGAATTTACACCCACATCAATATTATGGGCTATTTTGTGTAGATTCAGGATGTATCATTCCAAATAAGTCTGTGTCCGGTCCATGTTGTAACACTATAAAATGCAGAAAAGATACAGATACAGATGTAAACATAGATATAGATATAAATATAAACACTAGCCCACTGTTAGTTTTAGTCCCATTACAGTAATTTAGCACTTAACAATCCAACTATGTGTTATATGTTCAGGGTCACCAGTATGGAATTAGGACCCCTGATAGGTTAATGAACTATATCCTCCATCTAACACAATTTTCCTTCTTATGGAACCTTCCCTCACTGTGAATGAATTATCATTTATAAGTTAGGCATATACCATGTCTCAGTATAAAGATACCAGGTTAGGTTAGATACCATTATGTACACTGCCGGATCAAGAACTTCTTACCTACATTAAATATTATCTAGATTGTTTTTTCTGGGTTGTTAGATTTTGTATTCTTTAAAGCATTGTTCATAACCACAAGACGGCAGTGTCACGCCAATCGCTGAACAACAAAACCATGGATGTGGAGTCATCCTGGAAGAGACCAATTTGATCAGAATAGAAACTGCAATTTGATCACTGATTTGCAGTGACTCTTCTCTCTAATGGGATAAGTGGAAACCCTGAGAGCAAAATTCTCCACACAGAATAACAGATTAATATAATTGACTATTGGGCGGTGTCAGGGAATACCAGCTGTGTACTGAAGACAGAAAAAAATTGTTTAAAAATATAAGCCATATATAAAGAATAAAAGACAACATTTAAATGCTTGGCGTATTTAAATGATTTTTTTATTATTAAGTAATTGTATTTACATGTGTAATTTCCTAAATAGAATATATATACGGTATATATATATCTGTATATATATATACATATACAGAGACACAAAACATTTCCATGAGTGCATTTGTTTATTTCCTCAAATGATCTCAAACATACACCTACAACAGACACACACGTAGACATACGTAGACATACGCATCTGTATATATCTACACATTAGAGAAATCACAATTGTTTATTCCTTATCACTTATTCGTCATTACTAATTGTCGACTGCCTTGATATTGCTTTTTTTATATATAAAATGAGGGAACATCATAATCTTTTTTCACTCACTGGCCACATTAATGGGAATATCATAAGGGCACAGTAAATCAAATAAGCACTATTTACAATCATGGTGAGCAGAAAAGTATCTCAGAATGCACAACATGTTGAACCTTGAGGCAGATGGGCTACAACAGCAGAAGACCACATCAGGTTCCAGTTTTGTCAGACATAAACGGGAATCTGAGGGTAAATTGAGCACAGGCTCACCGAAACTGGACAGGTGAAAATCAGAAAAAGACCAGGCAATGTTTTTCTGATTTTCTTTTTTTTATGTTTATGTTTTTATGTTTTTATTTTTATTGAACATTTCTACAGAACATTTCTACTTATTTAATTTTTAATTTATTTTTTTTTTTTTAAAATTTTTTTTTTTTTTTTTTTTAATATATTTTTTTTTTTTTTTTTTTTAATATTTTTAATTAATATTTTTTTTTCTTTTACTAAATCGCGCCTTTCTCTGTTCTGTCCTCCCCACCATTTCCCAAAAATACAAAATTAGCAACAGCAGTAAATATTCACATATTTTTTTCTTTTTATACAAAGAAAAACAAAATTGAACCCACAACCCACCCCTCCGGCTCATCATGGCTACCCATTACCCGTTTTTCTGATCTTCAACTGTACAGTTTCAGTGTGGTCTTCTGCTGTTGTAGCCCATCCAACTTAAGGATTCAACTTTTCACCAAGGTTGTAAAGAGAGTTTATTTGACTTATTTGTTAGGAGTTATGAGCTTAAACCAACCATTCCATTCTTCTCTGACCCCTCACATCTGCAAGGTGTTTCTGCCCATAGTGGACTACTTCTCACTAGATGTAAATTCTAGAGATTGTTGAAAGTTACAGGAGATCAGTCACTTCTGTAACACTCAAACCGGCCTGTCTAGCACCAACAACCATGCCACAGTCAAAGTCACTGAGATCACCTTTTTCCACGTTCTGATGTTTGATATGAGCATTAATTGAAGCTCTTGACCTGTATCTGAAAAATCTTGTGCATTTTGCTGCTGCCTCATGATTGACTGATTGGATGATTGCAGGTGTACTGGGGTTTCTATTAAAGTGACCGGTGAGTGTATACTGAAGTCTTATAAAATGAACAATATTAAAATGCTTGCAAGTGGAAATAGAGCAATGTTTGTTGTACAAAACAGCATGAGTGCCTCCAAACTTTGAAGTTCAGTTGTGACCACAACACAAGCAATTACAACCTGAGTGTAGAGCCAGCTTAGACAAATATACAGGCCTTTCCTCCAAGTTGTGGTGAGCCTTGGAGAAAGGTATTTGTGTAGCTTGTGGTCTCCTAACACAGCTACAGCCCATCCTAGGAAGCCTGCAACTTGACCTGGGTACAAGCCATGCCACAAAGCCGAGAAGCTGAAAGTCATAAGCACCGGCATCCTGCTGCTCTTATAAAACACTAATCTACGTAACCAGGCAGCTGTTGTCCTGTTCCAGAGGCGAGCAAAAGCTGAAATATTACTTGAGATTTCAATTTCAAATGCATCACCATCAGAAAGTCCATTCCACAATGCACCTCCGGTTGTACTGTAGCCACTGAAACCTAATCCTGCTGCATTGTTAACACATTCACTTATTTTCCAGTGAACATAATAATTCAATCTGAGCACCAGGGAGAAGATCCAGATCCATAATATACTTGGAGAGCTACTTAGGCTGAATATGCTTGATTGTAGAACGCTTGTAAGGAGAAATTTGAGAACTAGCAGAAGTAAAACCTGCAACATCTTCCAAGGCAGAATGGTAAGAGGAGAAGGTGGTGGATTGACACTTATCTGCTCCACGAAGTTCACATAAGTGTTGAATGGACAAAGCGGTCCTCCAATAAGGGCAGGAAAATACAAAGTGTAGCTCATGAAAGGAACGAGGCAAACGACTTGGCTCTGGTAGCTTTCTCGGAAATTCCTGATGACTTTTCCTTCCTGGAGATCCATTGATACTGACGTGACTCTCTGACTGAGAAGCATTAAAGCAGACATGGCCAGCACAAACCTGAGTTGGGGGAGGGGGAGGGGGATATTTAATATAACAAATAACAAAATATTAAAGACGTTTAAAGTGCTGTAGTCAGTGAAGAGGATTTTTTTATTATTTTTTTACCTGGAATCTGGACGTTCCTGGAGCCAGTAGTGTTGGTACTGCATATAGAAGTGCCACAATGTTTGCCAACACATCTGCAGCCCAAAAATCCAGTAGTGAATATGAACTGGTTCCATGAAGCGCACCAGTAACACAAATATGATATTGGTGATAAACAGCAGCGTGCTGTATGGTCCCATAGTCAGAACGGCAAGGATGAATCCTCCCAACGCCAGACAGATATGCCTTACCAAAACAAATTTACTGAAATCATTTTTTACTGAATTAATGAAGTGTTTGGCAATATAATATTACATTTTTAAAAACATTCCTGCTTACCTGTTAAACAGAGTGAGATATCCTTGTGTAGCCAAGCTGTAAAACAAAAAAGCCAAGGGTATACTAAACAACTGGTATGCCAGCTGAGGATTTTGATTAAAAATCATCCACAGAAGATCCATTCTCATATGATTAGTATATGTCCTGATTTGTGGTTTGCTCTGTCTGTGGCTTCTTATTGTGAGTGAACATGTGAGTTTATTAATAACACCTTGGAAAGTGTATGATTGCTATGGAGCCTCCAACATTTATATTAAACAAGCAATCTAAATTCCAGACGTACATGGATAGATAGATGTGCAGTGAGTTAGACCTGTCTACATATTCAGTAAATGAAACTCTAAAAGGCAGCAACACTATCATGAGTACACATTTGTTAAGCAGATACTTCAAAGTTGACAAATAATACTCATGCTTTCCATTTTAGGTATGCTGCTGCTGCTTCAAGTCACGATTTATTTATTTATTTCATTTAAATGTAGCTGTAAGTAAAATAATTTAATATGGATTATTTTGAATAGGTGCAACTGAATTTATTACCTCAACTGATTTACAGTATACTGTTTGCAACATTTGAAACTGTTTGGTCTAAAGTAAACATTGAGTGAAGTGAACATACTTAAATAGCTCTTCTTTTTCTTTTTTCTTTTCTTTTATTTATTTATTTATTTTACAGAAAATTAACCACCCACATAAGCCATTCCAGAGATATTTACAGCTCAGGCAATTGCTAAACATCACTTATTTGTCCCCGTGGTTGGGATGTAGCAGAATACAAGTAACTGCTTTATGGAATACTAAACTGAAGTACCTATAATATGTTTAATATTTTTTGGAAGGGCACTATGTATGTTTTTTGTTTTGTTTTGGGTTTTTTCCTGTAAAATCTTGTTCAGTATTTTCAGTGGAGACATATTTTCCACTGAAAATACTGAAGGGGGGGGGGTTACATACTGTCCATTCTAATTAATCATTAAATATTTGAAAGTATTATGTCTCGTTGCTTGTAACATATACTCGGGTGGCTGAATCTGTTGCCATTATTCCTTAGAACGGTTTAAGCAGTAAACCAGAGATCCCAACTCGATGGGACAAAGTAGGTGCAAAACCGTAGCTAATCCGAAGCTCAATAAAGTCGGTTGGACGTTCGTTATTCGCGTATATGAGGAAATTAAGGGACCGTCTCTAAAGTTACATTGACTTGATATTGTGATGCACGTTTCTAACTTCATTAGCATGTGAAGAGAATGACTTACAGTCATATAACCAACTGGAAAGTGTTCATTTCGGTGTCAGGTATGAGAAACACCTTTTAGATTTCTGATATTGATCAAAATAAGCTATTAAATAATATGTAAATTAAATATGAATTTCACTACAGAATGGTCCCATACACAAAATATACCATTATTTAAAGCTCAATAGCATTTGAAGGGAATGATGTACAATGTCGTTTGTAATTTTAGAGACGGTCCCTAAATTTCCGCATATCCGCGAATATCGAACTTCAAGCTGACTTTATTCCAGTCACTGGAGTGCCTCAGAGGTAGTAGCCTTGGTCTGTCGCACGGGGAAGAGAAAGGTGAATTTAAAAAACTAAACAAAAAAACACCCTTAAAAAAACTCATCAACAACCTCTCGTACTTTAAAACCGGTATGAAATACTGTAAGAATCAGCTATAGAGAATTAGTGACTTCCTCCACACCACACTCTAACTCACACAGGGAATGTGCTTCTGCACTGCCAGAACCATCTCAGTCCAGCTGCGAAAACCAGGCTGTTCCACCAGAGGAAACAGCACCACAGCCTTGGGTAAGCACATCGCACCATCTTCATCACAACTACAGACTCTTAATCCCTCTATGAGTCACCTAACCGCACTCACCACCGCCCCAGCTCACCTGAGGACACTCAGCACCGAATCCTTAATCCATGCAGAAAGAATGCACCAAAGCCCTTAAAACAGGTATCTTAGAAACAAAAGAATGAAAACTTTTTGTTTTCTCAGGGGGGCTATATGCAACACCATGAAAACATCCCACAGATTCTAAGGACCAATCCCAACAACTGACAAAATAATTGGACATGCGGGTTCAAATGACATTTCTAAACGTCAGAAGATCTAAAACAAGATTTTATTCACCTTCTGGACTCTGTGAACTCCTCAGTTAAACTACATGTATGAGGCCCGATACAAATCGGGCATCGGGCAGGGGACCAGCCACTTTAGTAGGCTGCTGGGGCTTAAGACCTGGCTGTCCTCTACATGCACTGCACAAGGGGTGCATTTCCCGAACAACTTTAATCTGTTCTTGGAGCGAAGACATCTGTTTAAGGTGGACGGATTTCATCTGAACATTGCTGGGACTCGAATGCTCACTTCCACCCACTCTTTAACAGCCTTCAGCAGCAGCAACAACAACAATGCTACCTACAACCCCACAAAGCAGATAACAATGCCACAGTCACCCCTCAGATCAGTCATCACCAGACTGAGAAATAGGTCTGAAGAAATGGATGAAATGCATGGGCTACCCCTAAACAGATTTCTGGGGAAATTTGAAAAATTTGAGTACCGCGCAGTGCATCTCAGGGGTGGTCAATCTGTTATTTTATTAGTTATCTATCACCCTTCTAGACTTAACAAAGGTTTCTTGATGATATCGGGGAACTGCTTTCTAGGATATTAACTGACTATGAATAAGTGTTAATTACCAGTGATTTCAACACCCATATGGATGTCATCTCTGATCCATCGACTGTCAGCTTCACAGGGTTACTAAACTCTTTTGGCCTTATGCAGCATGTATCTGTCCCCACACACACACACGCCATACACTGGATCAGGTGATCTCATATGTTTTAGCTATTAATGAACCAAAGATAGTAGACATTGTCATTTCTGACCATTCTAGGATAATTAAAGGCTGCCCCTTGGATAAATAGTACTTCCATTGTAAGCCTAAAAAGAGACTGCAGAAGAGCAGAAAAACAATGGAAGTACACAAAGCTTTTGGTTCACCAAGTTATCTATAAAATGATTTTTAATGAAAATAAGGAAACAAAGTTGACTATGATCGGTGTGGAATTAAATAAGAGAAGAACAACACATTCTAATATATTCATTCACCTGTAGACTCGGGGGCATATTTAAGCCTTTAAAATTTCTGATATACTTAGTGTTGACTATTTGTCTGCATACACTAGGGAAGCATCACTTCGAATCAATACTAAGTTCTTCCGACTGATCACCTTTATCCTATGATGAAACATTTCTATCCTAAAGGGAACGGTCACTGCCTGCATGACCCCGCCCCCATCCACAGGGTACAAGGACTCAGTGAATTGTTTGATGATTAAAGAATGATGTGCTTTAGTTTTGGCAGTCATCAGAACTCAGTCCAACTGAACACCTGGGGAGCGATGTGTTAGACCACGCTCTCCACCACCATCGTCAAAATACTAAGTGAGGGAATATCTTTTGGAAGAGAATGGTGCTTACTGTATCTCCAGTACAGATTCCACAGAGACTCAATCTTAGCCAAGGTGAATTGAAGGTTTTGGCTTGTGTTGGCACACCTTACCAGCGCACCTTATTTCCTTTTATTTGTCACCTGTTTGGACGACCCTCCAAACCAGCAGTAACCAGGCTAACCCAGAAACCGAGCAACAGAGCAATAACACAGTTTTACGCTGGTCATTGCTTAAAAAGATTTATATTCAAAACAATAAAACAGTTTTAAGCTAGTTATAGATTGAAAAGTTGTATATTCATATCAATAAAACAGTTTTAATCTGGTCACTTTGATTTAACATGAGTCCAAAAGTCACATTCTGTGTTTATATATTTATATTTACAGATGACCAAATAAGTACTGTCCATCATCAGACCACAACAGTTTAAAGTTAAGTGCACGCGGTCACGTGAGGGGTTTAGGGGGCGGGGTCTTGTTGCGGGGTTTGTCCCTGCGTTATGGCGCATCTGCTTACTGATTGGCTGCTCGCTGTATAACCAGGAGGCGTACAGCCCAGACACTTTTAAACCAGTTCACCAGAAAGTTCGCATCAGTAGCTAATCGTCAGTAGATTACGCAGAGTGGCGTGTGACTGAGCAATTATCAGATTTCTCTCATAATTTTTTTATTTATTTATTTATTTTTATTTTTTTTTAAAGCTGGAAATAAAATGCAGAGCTGCGCGAGATCCTGGGCGGTTCTGACCCGCAGAGCGGTGAACACTCGCGTGCAGTACAGAACCTACAAAACCGCCTGTGGGAAGAGGAATGCATTCCTGAAAACACACGCAAAAACACAGCTTTCAAACGAGTCAACGAATCCACGCGAGCTGAGAACCTGCGCGGTTTTAGGGACGAGGATGATTGACAGGATACTGCCGAGACATGATGATTTTGCTGAGAGACACATTGGACCTGGTGACAAAGAGAAGAGAGAGATGCTCAGCACTCTGGGACTCGGGGTGAGTTGAGAAAATACCATCATCCCCTTGAAAGAGTTTCGAATCAGTTTACTCCCTTTCCATCTGTACTAGTTGCAGTCTGCAGCTCTGTAAAGTTAAGGTCCAGCCTGACATGTGATGCATGTGTAATGATGCATTTACATTTTTAATCCGTCTGCTTTCAGTCCATGTCAGAGCTGATAGAAAACACAATCCCATCATCTATTCGCCTGGAAAGGAATCTGAAAATGGACGACCCAGTGTGTAAGTTTTCCACCTTTTATTAGTTTTGTACTTCAGCAGTGGCTCGTGCGTGAGAAAGGACACGCACGTGCGGTTTGTTGTTGTCATTTAATCACGGAGTCCTAGACTTGGTAAGGGATTAAGATTTAAACGGAGAGTGTGTGTGTGTGTGTGTGTGTGTGTGTGGTGCGTTTGTTCTGCATGCACATAGGAAGTGTGAAACGTGACGAAGTCTGAAGATGATTTAACACGCACACGCACAAAAGAGTAAGAGTTTCTACTCTGGTCAGAGGCGTGAACGTGGGATGTTTCTGAAGAACTGGATCTGAACAAACAGCAGTGTCTGTGGCGGAATGTAGGCTGCACGCTCGCTGGGTGCCAATAGCCAGGCTGGCTGTTTACCGCTCTGAAGTCTTCCTTTGCACATATTTGGAGTTGGGGATTTTTTTTATTATTATTTTTGCAAGGAGCACGAACTTGCCAGTAGGATGGCAAGCCAGAGTAAAGTTCAGCCTGAGTTGCTGGAGCACAAGGCCAGTTTGAGCTGGTTAGCGTCAGCTTTACATTACATCACATACAGCACTGTCTGTTGCACTGAATCTCTTTGTTCCTATTTGTTCAATTGTATTGTCTCCTTTCTGTAGAAATTGAAAATAAAGGTTGAATATGTATTGTTCAGCCCACAATTTTGACTTGATATGTATATATATATGTATGTGTGTGTGTGTGTGTGTGTGTATATGTATATATGTGTGTGTGTGTGTGTGTGTGTGTGTGTTACACTCACTGTGTTATCCCTGGAGAGACCTTCTTGGTATGAAGAGAGTGCTTAGGGTTGTTTGGATTAAAAGATAACGGGGGGGTGGCTTTGTGTCATATCAGTTTAAAAATAAATAAATCAGTTCATGATTTTGGTCTTTATGTTAAGTAACTGAGTGAGTTCAGTGAGCACCCAGATGTCAGTTCCATGAGTGTGTATTGTGGTGATAAAGCAAGCCATGCTGAAGAGCTCCATGGGGGATTTTGAATGCCCCCCATACTGGATTTTGCTGGTTCAACTGCCCTTAGCTTGCTTTCCAATTCAGTAAGAGATTTGCACATGAACAGCAGTTGTAACCTTTTGTACAGGAGGGGACCAATTCAAGTTATTTAAAAACGGCTATCCAGATCTTCAATTTAGAACAAAAAGCACTCCAATTTAGCCAACTGTGATAACAAATGTGTTTATCCCAGGTCAATAAAATAGGGTTAAAATTTGATTATCCTGATTTATCTATTTCTTAAGAAATCACCTGGCAGAATGTTTGTTGTTTTAGTGTGACACATTTATTATGGTAAGACAAGAACATTTCAGCACAACAGACACGCTGCATGGCGTGATACTGCATGGTTAAAACAAGTGGGAACAAATCTGATGTGTGTGTCAATACAAACCCGGAAACTTGCAGATTTTGTTGCATGGGCATGTGCGTTCACTGTGTGTGCTTCGTTCTGTACTACCGTATTGTCCATGCTGTGTCGAGTTGCTGTGTTACTAAGCTGCCTCACAATGTGTGGGAATTCCAGCATGCGCCAGTGCATCCAAGCAACAAGAATTAAACTAGCTCCAAAAGCCTCCAAGAATCAGCCCACATGTGCCAATCATCCTCTCCCTACTTGATCGATAACCGGTTCCACAGCATTGCACGGAAATATTGTCATGCAAATAAAGAAATTAGTTCTGTGGAACACTTCACAACATGTTGTGAGATAATAAGCTTTGCATAACCCCATTACACTTATTTTAAGTTACACAACACAACTCGATCTGAGGCATTGCTATGTTAAACAAATGCTATGCATAACTTTTGTTTTATTTGTGTGCTGCATCTCAAAAGGGTTTTTCCCCTTTGTGTGAAAGTCGTCTTGACCCAGAGGTCTTATTCATGCATTTTCCTGAATGTCAAGTTGAGTTATGTTCATGCTTAGCTATTTGTGGCCCCAGTGGAGTCACATGGAAGAATGGCCAGCAAATGTTCAGCAAAGCATGAGAACAAACCCCTTCCTTGTATGAATGCATGTTTTATTTTGTTTTTGTTTTTTCAAATGTCCAGCTAAACCAGGCAAAATGGGTTTTATTTAAAATGTTAAAGTTAAAATGATTATGTTGGCTCTTCACAGGTGAGAATGAAATTCTCGAGTCCCTCCAAAAGATTGCTTCCAAGAACAAGATCTGGCGGTCCTACATTGGAATGGGCTATTACAACTGCTCCGTGCCTCCTGCCATACAGAGAAATCTTCTGGAAAATTCTGGATGGTGTGTCCTGCTAATCCCCTTTTATGCCTGTTATTCAACAGCAAGCCAAAGTGCAGTGAAAGAGATTTTACTAGTAGAGATCTGCAGATTGCATGCAGAATTTGGCACACTAGTTGGAGTGATGATCTCCACATGGGTTTTAGGGAGCCAGTCCAAGTACAAGCTAACTCTTATAAAATTTCTGTGTCCTGTGAATAGCATGCTTGAGTTAAATCCTGTGACTCAAACACAAGATTCTGGGTTAAGGCTTTTCTCTCTAATGCACATCTACTGTTTTACGCATATGTTAATTATGCATATCAGGGCTACAATACATGTTCTAACTGCCATTTGAGGTCATACATTTCTGGTTAAACTTTTATCTCTTCACAGGGTGACCCAGTACACTCCATACCAGCCGGAAGTCGCACAGGGTCGTCTGGAGAGTCTGCTTAATTACCAGACCATGGTGTGTGACCTCACTGGTATGGCAGTGGCCAACGCGTCTCTGTTGGATGAAGGCACTGCTGCTGCTGAGGCCATGCAGCTCTGCCACAGGTTAGAAGACTTGGCGAATTAACAGCCTCCAAATGCGCCCGGAATACTGCACTTAATTTGGCTTGGCTATGGGGCTCATTGACTGCTTTATGTCTGCAGGCAAAACAAGAGAAGGACGTTCTACATTGATCCCCGTTGTCATCCACAGACCATTGCAGTGGTGCAGACCAGAGCCCAGTACATCACCTTGATTGAGCTTCACTATTGAGTTAAAGCATATAGTGTGTGCATATAAAGAGCTGTTTATAGTCATCTGTTACCTTTTGTCATTTGTAGCTACATTGGGGTGAAGACTATGCTGAAGTTGCCACATGAGATGGACTTCAGTGGAAAGGATGTTTGTGGGGTGCTCTTTCAGTACCCTGACACTGAAGGCAGGGTGGAAGACTTCTCTGAGCTTGTGGATCGGGCTCATAAGGGTGGGGTATGTATTGCACAATACGACTGTAGAATGTACTGACAGTTTCTATACCTTTGTTAAAATAAAATAAAATTTGGAAACCAGAGGATATTTTGATACATTTTACACTGAGAATATATATATTTTTTAATTCCCTCCACTTGACTGTCTGCTTTAACAGTTCTTCATTTGCTTTATATTACATTTCAATTCAAGGCTCTGGCTTGCTGTGCTACCGATTTGCTGGCACTTTGTGTCTTGCGTCCGCCTTGTGAATTCGGGGTGGACGTCGCTCTGGGTAGCTCCCAGCGCTTTGGCGTTCCTCTCTGCTATGGCGGACCTCATGCTGCCTTCTTCTCAGTCAAGGAGAACTTGGTCAGAATGATGCCAGGAAGGATGGTTGGAGTCACAAGGTGAATTTTTGTTTGTTTGACTTGAAGACTTTTTTGACTTATGCACTCAAAATTGTGACTTGTAAACTCTTCCTGGCTGAATTCAATGACATAATCTGGTATTATTGACCAAGCTGTTAACAGTGCTGAATTTTATTTTTCATTTACAACACCTCTATAAACAAAGTTAATCAGTACCAATTGTTCATAACTGTCCTACACTTTTGTCACTGTGCATTGAAATGTGGACACACCCACAATTAACTCTATATAGTGTGGTTACCTAAAAAGAACTATATTTTATGCAATTTAATGCAATCGGTTTTCTGATGGCATTCTTTACAAATGACATGGTGTGCAGCTTCCTCCAGAGAAGGCAGATTAGTCAAAGTCTTTAATACACTGCCCATTTGTATTTATCAGTCTGTTATTTTCCACAGCTGGGTGCTTTGTGTAAGCATGGTTAAGGCTGAGTTTAAATGTAAATGTACTCACAAATCTAAGAAACGTTCGTTTCAGTAAATTGACCATTTTGTGTTTTTAAATACTTGCACACAATTTGCAGACATATCTGTGTGTACATATTGTGTGTGCCTACATCTCTTTCCTTCTCGTTCACAGGGATGCTGCTGGAAAAGATGTATATCGTTTAGCTCTGCAGACCAGAGAGCAGCACATCCGCCGAGACAAAGCCACAAGCAACATTTGCACAGCTCAGGTGCATAACTGTAGTATAAATACAAATATATACAGTTCCAATCAAAATTATTCAACCACTATTGCAGGTTTATTGTAAAATTTTACAGACTTTCAGCTGTTTGCAATGAGCAAATCAAACCCAACGATTTGAAATAGTTCAACACAACGAATGCTTCAAGTGGTTTCCTCAAATTAAACTGAAAATCCAACTTGTAATGATTTCTCCAGTTTGAAAATGATTCAACCCCCTGAATAGAATCTCTCACAACAACACAAATATGCAAAACAGGTGTAGTCTCGAGCACACCTGCTGCAATTAATCAGGGTCTTCATTAGTTGCACTAGGTGTGCTTGAGCTGGAACACATGAAATACCTGAACTGGCTAGGGGGAGAAAATATATGAAATACCTGGACGTGGCAGAAAAGGAAACTATGAACGGCTACAACCAGATTTCCGAGAAGGCAGGTTGTGAAAAACCATCGAGTGAAAAGACTTTGTGGCAACAGGCACTGAGGTTTCGGTGAGCACAGTATGGCACGTACTAAGTCAGCTCAAGATCATAAAGTTAAAAAAGAAGAATGAAGAAAGAACACTCTGTCCATAGTCAAGCATGGTGGTGGCTCGGTGATGCTCTGGGGTTGCTGTGCATCCTCTGACACTGGAAACCTGCAGTGTGTTGAAGATAAGATGGATTCATTGAAGTATCAGGAAATCCTAGGAGAAAATATTGTGCTGTCTGTGAGGAAGCTATAGCTTGTGCCATTGTACCTTCCACCAAGAAAATGATCCCAAGCATACCTCAAATTCCACCAAGGCTTGGTTGCAGAAGATGTCCTGGAAGATTCTACAGGGCCGTCACAGTCACATGACTTGAACCCCATCGAAAATATCTGGTGGGATTTGAAGAAGGCGGTTGCAGCATGCAAACCCACACAGCACAATCAACAGTGTTGATTTAACGCCCACGGTGTTGAATTCACACCCAACAGTGTTTAGAAGTCCATTGGACTCTTATAAACAGTCTGGGTGTTAATTCAACACTAGGGATTTTACTGTGCAATAATATTACTGAACTGGGGCCATTGCTTATGAGGAATGGGCTAAAATTCCTCATGAATGCTGCCAAAATCTATGCAATAGGTCATAACAGAAAGAAGGTGCTCTACTAAGTACTAAAGATGCTTGCCATGAAGTGGTTTAATAATTCTGAGACTGGAGAAGTCATAAGTTTCATTTACAGTTGAATTTGGGACAACCATTTGAAGCATTTGTTCTGTTGAACTATTTCTTCTACTTTTGTTTTTTTAAGTTTCATTTTTATTGAACATTTCTGCTGAACATTTCTACAGAACATTTCTACTGAACGTTTCATTTTTATTGAATATTTTTGCTGACCTTCTGATGAACCATTTCTGCTAACCTTTCTGCTAAACATTTCTGTTGAACATTTCTGCTAAGCCTATCTAAACCGCCTTTTCTGTTCTGTCCTCCCCGCCCTTTCCCAAAAATAAAAGCAAATTGAGCAACAGCAGTAAATATTCACAGGTTTTTTTTCTTCTTTTTATACAAAGAAAAACAAAATTGAACCCACAACCCACCCCTCCGGCTCATCATGGCTACCCATTAACTGTCGCTGGTTATAAAGATATTATAAAATTCAACAACAGGCACCAACCTTTAAGTGGGTAGTGTCTGTAACTCCATAAAGTATGCAATAAAGGGATGCCATTTATGAAAAAACTTATCTGTACATCCATTCATCGTATATCTTATTTTCTCGAGTTTCAGAAAAAAAATCACGTTCTTTATCCACTGAGAGATAGATGGGTATTTAGCAGACTTCCAATGCAACAATAGGGAACGTCTTGCTATAAGGGATGTGAAAGCAATAACATCCTTTTGTATCGAACTCAAAGGAATTGAAGCTTGAGGAATCCCAAATATCGCAATCAATGGACAAGGCTTTAAATCTACCCTGAGAATAGTGGACATGATGGTAAAAAAGTCAGACCAAAAACCATGGAGTTCAGGGCAGAAGAAAAAAATATTGCCAAGATGACAGGGAGAGCCATGGCATTTATCACACTACTGTTGAACTATTTCAATAACTTTTTTTGATTTGTTCATTGCAAATGGCTGAAAGTCATCTGTAAACTTTGACAGTAAACTTGATTTGCAATGAGGGTTGAATCATTTTGATTGCAACTGTAGAGTGAGTGACTCATCTGTTTAAATATTTTCTCAGGCTCTCTTGGCAAACATGGCTGCAATGTATGCACTGTACCATGGCCCACAAGGCCTGAAGCACATTGCTGAAAGAACTCATAAAGCAACATTGATTCTTGCTGAAGGTTTGTCATCAGTCATTTCCACTTTGATACTCAAGTAAAAGTTTGTCATGAATGTCACTAACTTATTAGTCATGTTCCTGCCATCACAGGACTTATCAGAGCTGGACACAAGCTCCAGAATGAAACCTTTTTTGACACACTGAAGATTCACTGTGGCGTTGCTGCCAAAGACATTCTGGAGAAGGCTGCACAGCGCAAGATCAATCTACGAATCTATGGTGAAGGAATGGTAAGTCCTTTTCTGCAGTGTCTGTGAGGATCAGTTGCACTGAATTGTTACAGTAATGCTTGAAAGTTTGAGAACCCTTTAGAATTTTCTATATATCTGCATAAATATGACCTAAAACATCATCAGATTTTCACACAAGTCCTACAAGTAGACAAAGAGACCCCAATTAAACGGAGACAAAAATATTATTTACTGAGGAAAACGATCTATTATTACATATCTGTGAGTGGCAAGAGTATGTGAACCTCTAGGATTAGCAGTTTCATTGTAATGTTAAATTAGTCAGGTGATTTCAATCAATGGGATGACAGTCAGGTGTGATTGACCACCATGTTCTTATTTAAAACAGTCAGTTATTTATTGAGGAAAATGATCCAATATTACATCTGTGAGTATGTGAATGAATGCAAGATGTAAAAAAAAAAAAAAATTATAACAGGCAGCATGAGTTGGTGGATAGTGTGTCTGTGTGTGTGTGTGTCTGTGTGTCTGTGTGTGTGTGTGTCCAGTTCTAGTCCTTGGTGTTCCCTTGGTTGAGGGTCCGAATTGCCTGAGGGTGGGAAAAAAGCTCTAGAGGTGAAACTGTTCTGTAACAAGGAATAGGCTAAAATTCCTTAAAACCGATGTGCAGGACTGATCAGCAGTTACCGCAAACATTTAGTTGCAGTTATTGCTGCACGGGTAGGAGGAGGGGGGGGGGTCACACCAGATACTGAAAGCAGAGGTTCACATACTTATGCTACTCACAGATGTAATATTGAATAAATAACTGATTGTTTTAAGTAAAACAGGGTACTCAATCACACCTGATCGTCATTCCATTGATTGAAATCACCTGACTAGTTTAACATTAAAATTAAATAGCTAATTCTAGAGGGTCACATACTTTTGCCACTAACAGATATGTAATAATGGATAATTTTCCTCAGTAAATAAATGACCAAGTATAATAATTTTGTCTCATTTGTTTAATTTGGTTCTCTTTGTCTACTTTGAAGACTTCTGAGAAATCACATGTTTTAGGACATATTTATGCAGAAACATAACAAATTCACTAACTTTCAAGCACCACTGTATATCACTCCATTCATTCCTATTAAAGGTCTCTTTGAACATTTAAAATATTTTTCTTTGAATGGTTTCAGCTTGGAGTGTCTCTGGATGAAACCATTACAGAGAGGGAGTTGGATGACTTGTTCTGGGTGTTTGGATGTGAATCCTCTGCTGTGAGTACCCAGAGAAGCCTAACATGAGATACATAATGATGATTTGCATTTGGTACTCGTTAAACAATACCTTCTGACTATTACTTGTGTTTATTTCTGTTTCAGGAACTTATTGCTGAAAAAATGAGCGAGAGAACCAAAGGCCTGCTTGCAAGTCCTTTCAAGAGGACCAGCAAGTTCCTCACCCACCCAGTGTTCAACAGGTCTGTGATGAGGTCTTCTATTATTCCTAAATTTAATACTTATTTATGCAAAGTACTAAGATCTTCTCTTTAAGTGGGGAAGGCTTTACATTCACATTAGGAGTTGAATGCGGGCAGAATAGCTAATAACATAAATCTGTATTATTTGGGATAATACATTAGTTTCATAGGCACTCTAAATGATGACCTCAACAGAGAGAATCGTTTAAAATAATATTTTACTGTAAAAATAATTTACTGTTACATAATGTGTTTTGCAAGTTTTGTACAACGTGGAAATTCAGGATAACATCTGGGATTGCAAAACACAATGGCAAGGCTGTTCGTGATTAGGACAGAATGTGACTGAATAAAACATAGCTATAAACCAAAGAACCCAATATTACAGTGCATGTTATGCGTGTGGTATAACGTCCAAAATCCTGTCTTGAAAAACTAAATAGCTGACTGACTTCCCTACTTTCACAGTTAATCATAGACCGCTAGTTTATTAGAATGGGTGACATCTAAACATGACTATTCTTTTCCCTAAAATTATAAAACTGCAAAACATTGTTTTGCATATTATCTAATCTTGGCCAGAGGGCTTTGTTGGTTTAGTCAAATTATTTACACAGATAAGTGATAACATTCAAACCCCTGACAGGTGAAGTGAACAATATTGATTACATTGTCACCTGTCAAGGGGTGGGATATATTAGGCAGCAGTTGAACAGTCAGTTTAATGTGTTGGAAGCAGGAAAAATGGGCAAGCGTAAGGATCTGAGTGACTCTGAAAAGGGCCAAATTGTGATGGGTAGACGACTGGGTCAGAGCATCTCCAAAACGGCAGGTCTTGTGCGATGTTCCTGGTATACAGTGGTTGGTACATATCAAAAGTAGTCCAAGGAAGGACAACCAGTGACCTGGTGACCGGGTCATGGGCGCCCAAAGCTCATTGATGCGCATGGGGAGTGAAGGTTAGCCCCCTGGTCTAATCCCACAGAAGAGCTACTGCACTATGGGAAGAAGGCAAGCCGGGAGAGGCAGTGTGATGCTCTGGGCAATGTTCTGCTGGGAAACATTGGGTCCTGGCATTCATGTGGGTGTTACTTTGATAATTACTACCTACCTTTACATGGTTGCATGCGAAATACACCCCTTCTTGTCAGTTGTTTCTTTCAGCAAGATAATGCACCCTTCCACACTGCAAAAATTGTTTAGGAATGGTTTGAGGAACATGACAAGTTCGATCCATGGAGGCCCACTTCGAAAATTACAGGACTTAAAGGATCTGCTGCTAGTCTTGGTGCCAGATAGCACAGCACACCTACAAAGGTCTTGTGGAGTCCATTCCTCGAAGGGTCAGAGCTATTTTGGCGGCACAACATTGATCAAGACAACATTATTGGGGCGGCTGTGCCTCAGGTGGTAGAGCGGGTTTTCCACTAATCAAAAACCTTTGGCGGTTCAATTACCGACCCACATGACTCCACATGCCGAAGTGTCCTTGGGCAAGAAACTGAACCCCAAGTTGCTCCTGATGGCAAGTTAGCGCCTTGCATGGCAGCTCTGCTACAATTGGTGTGTGTGAGAGGGTGAATGAGACACAGTGTAAAGCGCTTTGGATAAAAGCTCTATATAAGTGCACCATTTACCATTAGGCAGGTGGTTTTAATGTTATGGCTGACTGGTATGTAATGCTGTTTACCACATTGGAAAACGAGCCAGACTAGTTTTCCAATTAGGTTTTAATACATTATGTTCAGCTCAACTTTTCTTCATACGCCGCACAGAAGTAACTTGTAAATGTTTTGCACTTTCAGTTATCACTCAGAGACCAACATTGTGCGCTATATGAAAAGACTGGAGAATAAAGATATTTCTCTTGTACACAGTATGATTCCTTTGGTAAGTCAAGCAGAAGCCGATTTGAATACGTATTTCATTATATCTCCTTATGTCTGTGAACATCCCATTGAAACTGTCTTTAAATGCAGGGATCCTGTACAATGAAGCTGAACAGCTCGTCTGAACTCATGGTGAGTCATGCTTATTCTGGCTTACGCAGGACATTCATTGATTGCCTTGTTGCCATTGTCAAGGTCATGTTTGGCTCAAATAAAAGAACGTGCACCATCACCAAGACCATGTATCCAACATGCTTTGGAATGTCTAGGCCATTGCTTTGCTGTTTCTTTGCTCGTTCCAGTTAATTGACCCCCACTAAGCCAGCTCATTCATGAAAATGCACTTTTTTTTTTTTTTACTCATTGACAGCCTATCACCTGGCAGGAGTTTGCTAACATCCACCCCTTTGTGCCGCTGGACCAAGCAGAGGGTTATCAGCAGCTCTTCCAACAACTGGAAAAAGATCTTTGTGAGATCACAGGATATGACAAGATCTCCTTTCAACCAAACAGGTACAGCAAGCACTGCATCTGCTGACATGATTTGCCAATTGCTGTTGTCTTCATTTTATTGAAGAACGACAGCTCATATACTTTTTATCTAATTATAGTTTACCGATTTACCATAGTGGAACATCCAGTAGTTAGAGAAGTTAAACAGTCATTCCCTTACCAGCCTCTTTTATTTATTTATTTTAATTTTCCCCCTCACCCTCCTTTTCGCTCACATGCTGGCGAAAAACCAGGAAGTCCTCTGTCATGGAAACTCGTTCATTACTAACATAAAGTGCTGACACTGGACACTCTTTTCATAAATGTCTCCTTAGAGATAACCAAACCAAAGATTATATACAGTGAGGGAAAAAAGTATTTGATCCCCTGCTGATTTTGTACATTTGCCCACTGACAAAGAAATGATCAGTCTATAATTTTAATGGTAGATTTATTGGAACAGTGAGAGACAGAATAACAAAAAATCCAGAAAAACGCATGTCAAAAATTTTATAAATTGATTTGCATTTTAATGAGGGAAATAAGTATTTGACCCCCTCTCAATCAGAAAGATTTCTGGCTCCCAGGTGTCTTTTACACAGGCAACGAGCTGAGATTAGGAGCACACTCTTAAAGGGAGTGCTCCTAATCTCAGCTTGATACCTGTATAAAAGACACCTGTCCACAGAAGCAATCAATCAGATTCCCAACTCTCCATCATGGCCAAGACCAAAGAACTCTCCAAGGATGTCCGGGACAGGATTTTAGACCTACACAAGTCTGGAATGGGCTACAAGACCACTGCCAAGCAGCTTGGTGAGAAGGTGACAACAGTTAGTACGATTATTCGCAAATGGAAGAAACACAAAAGAACTGTCAATCTCCCTCGGCCTGGGGCTCCATGCAAGATCTCACCTCGTGGAGTTGCAATGATCATGAGAACAGTGAGGAATCAGCCCAGAACTACACGGGAGGATCTTGTCAATGATCTCAAGGCAGCTGGGACCATAGTCACCAAGAAAACACACTACGCCATGAAGGACTGAAATCCTGCAGTGCCCGCAAGGTCACCCTGCTCAAGAAAGCACATATACATGCCCGTCTGAAGTTTGCACTGAACATCTGAATGATTCAGAGGACAACTGGGTGAAAGTGATGTGGTCAGATGAGACCAAAATGGAGCTCTTTGGCATCAACTCAACTTGCTGTGTTTGGAGGTGGAGGAATGCTGCCTATGACCCCAAGAACACCATCCCCACTGTCAAACATGGAGGTGGAAACATTATGCTTTGGGGGTGTTTTTCTGCTAAGGGGACAGGACAACTTTACCTCATCAAAGGGACGATGGACGGGGCGATGTACCGTCAAATCTTGGGTGAGAACCTCCTTCCCTCCGCCAGGGCATTGATAATGGGCCGTGGATGATTATTCCAGCATGACAATGACCCAAAACACACGGCCAAGGCAACAAAGGAGTGGCTCAAGAAGAAGCACGTTAAGGTCTTGGAGTGGCCTAGCCAGTCTCCCGACCTTAATCCCATAGAAAATCTGTGGAGGGAGCTGAAGGTTCAAGTTGCCAAACGTCAGCCTCGAAACCTTAATGACTTGTAGAAGATCTGCAAAGAGGAGTGGGACAAAATCCCTCCTGAGATGTGTGCAAACCTGGTGGCCAACTACAGGAAATGTCTGACCTCTGTGATTGCCAACAAGGGTTTTGCCACCAAGTACTAAGTCATGTTTTGCAGAGGGGTCAAATACTTATTTCCCTCATTAAAATGCAAATCAATTTATAACATTTTTGACATGCGTTTTTCTGGATTTTCTTGTTGTTATTCTGTCTCTCACTGTTCAAATAAATCCACCATTAAAATTATAGACTGATCATTTCTTTGTCAGTGGGCAAACGTGCAAAATCAGCGGGGGATCAAATACTTTTTTCCCCTCACTGTATAAAAGTTCCACTTTTATTTCATCACTCCACAGAACAGATTCCAAAGACTTCTGTAGCGTATTTACATGATTTTGAGCCAACTTTTCTTGTGCCTTTGGGTCAGTAGTGGTGTACGTTTGGATTTCTGGCATGGAAACCTTCAGCGTTTATTATAGGCCTTACAGTGCTCACTGAAACTGAAAGTGCCTGTTGCCTCACAGTCTTGCTGCAGGTCTTTTTCAACCTGCCTTCTCAGAAATCTGGTTGCAGCTGTTGATTTGCTTACTTTTTCTGCCCTGTCCAGGTAGTTTACACTCAACAAACCCCTGGCCAGTTATTTCATGTGTTCCAGCTGAAGCACACCTGGTGCAACTGATGAAACCCTTGATTAGTTACATCAGGTGTGCATGAGACAGCAACTGTTTTGCATATTTGTGCTGCCATGAGGGATTCTATTCAGGGGGTTGAATAATTTGGAAACTGGAGAAATCATTAAGTTGCATTTTCAGTTGAAATTGGGGAAACCACTTGAAGCATTCATTGTGTTGAACTATTTCGGTTGCTTTTGTTTGATTTGTTCATTGCAAACAAGTAATTAAATTAAACTGCACTGTAATATGAGGGCTGTTAATGTTTGGTGAATCTTCAGACAACACAAGCACATATTGATTAACACTTAATACTGTCATGCTGCACTTTATCCTAAGGGAGATATTGTCCTTAAGAACTTTGAACTGTGATCTGCTGAGTCAGAGTTGCGTGCCAGCCTAAATCTTATGTTGCTTTTCCATACAGTGGTGCTCAGGGAGAGTATGCTGGCCTGGCTGCTATCAAAGCCTATCTGAATTCCAAAGGAGAATCCCACAGAAGTGTGAGTGTCTATATGCATGTAGTCAGTCGGTAACTAATCTAAAACAGAACCCACATAAATGAATCAAGCCACAGAACAAAAAGAAGGCCATGACTAGCTGGGAACAGATAAAACCTTTACAGATGATTGTCCCTCTTTGAATTATCTGAATGCCTGTTTGCACCGGTACACAGTGGGAAAGAGATAAGGACAGGAGTATTACATAATAGTCGGTTTGGTTTGGTTATACCTGACAAACCCACAAATAGATTAAACTTGTAACCATCATGGAATTGTTCATTTTTTGCAGTTCAGCACTTTGCATATATTGTAACTTAAGAACTGCAATGTACTGTGCTTGCTCTGAACTGAATCAATGGTCAGATGGTGATAAAAATGACAGGGCTGAATACTTGCACAAGCAGACGATGGTAGCGTGAGACGGAGGAAGAAACACTGTTCAAGATAATCCCTATCACTTGTTCCATTGTTTTGTATTCTAGGTTTTAGCACTCGCTTGAAATCATATCTTAGATAGTGGACAGTACATCTGATACAGCCAAGGTCCAAACTGCCATGGTTGAGCAAATAAAATATTTACTACAACCAGCACATTCCAGGAACTTGCAGTATTTTTGCTTCTATGCAAAATTCCATATTTGGTGTGTGTGTGGTGTGTGTTTTTTTTTTTTTTTTTAATAACCTCAGGGGCATTGACTCTTTAGTTTGCCTTTTGTGATCATGAAGCATTTCTGTGGAGCAGTATCCTTGTACTGTTAAATAGTTTTAATTGGTTTTGTAGTTAAATCTCATTTGAGTATTATTAAGGATGTTGTTTATCGATGTCGACATATCACTGATGGGTTTGATTTCGATGTAATCAGAGCTCTGATAGGTTTGATAATTCAAGTTAGACTCTGGCTGTTGTACAAGTTGTATACAAATGGTCTTTTTTTAACATTGGTCCTGACCCATTCTAATTTTAACCTTTTACTGTACATCTATTAGTTTGTCTGTTAAAAAAATGTAAGTGTCATGTCCACACAGCTCCAAAAATGTCTTGGCTTATTGTCTGTGTTTAAATCTCAGGTGTGCCTGATTCCCAAGTCTGCTCATGGAACGAACCCTGCCAGTGCTCAGATGGCTGGTATGAAAGTCCAGGTTGTGGAGGTGGACAAAGATGGCAGCATTGATGTGGCTCACCTGAAGGCAATGGTACAGGATTATACAATATAAGAAGCTTGTTCTTCTGTCTTGTTCCACCTGAGTACAATGAGGTTTGGCTGCCTCTTTATCACTGACTACTATATTAACATATAGGGCATATAGTGCTTCTGTGAGGCTTAATATATAATGTGTACTTGGTTATTTATTCTTTTAGGTGCCATTTTTGCGCTACTTATATTAATAAGGAAAATGTTCACAGTGCTTCACTTTTTCCACATTTTGTTATGTTACAGCCTTATTCCAAAATAGATTAAATTCATTATTTTCCTCAAAATTCTATAAACAATACCCCATAATGACAACATGAAAGAAGTTTGTTTGAAATCTTTGCAAATTTATTAAAAATAAAAAAGCACATTTACATATGTATTCACAGCCTTTGCTCAATACTTTGTTGAAGCACCTTTGGCACTATTTACAGCCTCAAGTCTTTTTGAAAATGATGCTACAAGCTCGGCACACCTATTTTTGGGCAGTTTCTCCCAGTCTTCTTTGCAGGACCTCTCAAGCTCCATCAGGTTGGATGGGGAGCATCAGTGTACAACCATTTTCAGATCTCTCCAGAGATGTTCAATCGGGTTCAAGTCTGGGCTCTAGCTGGGACACTAAAGGGCATTCAAAGTTGTCCTGTAGCCACTCCTTTGTTATCTTGGATGTGTGCTTAGGGTTGTTGTTCTGTTGGAAGATGAACCTTCACCCCAGTCTGAGGTTCAGAGTGCTCTGGAGCAGGTTTTCATCTAGGATGTCTCTGTACATTGCTGCATTCATCTTTTCCTCGATCCCGACTAGTCCCCCAGTTCCTGCCGCTGAAAATGATGCTGCCACCACCATGCTTCACTGTAGGGATGGTATTGGCCAGGTGATGAGTGGTGCCTGGTTTCCTCCAAACATGACGCTTGTCCTTCAGGTGCCTTTTGGCAAACTTTAGGTGGGCTGTCGGACCTTTTTACCGAGGAGTGGCTTCCGTCTGGCCACTTTACCATACAAGCCTGATTGGTGGAGTTCTGCAGAGATGGTTGTTCTGGAAGGTTCTCGTCTCTCCACAGAGACACGCTGGAGCTCTGTCGGAGTGACCATCGGGTTTTTGGTCGCCTCCCTGACTAAGGCCCTTCTCCCCCGATTACTCAGTTTGGCTGGGTGGCCAGCTCTAGGAAGAGTCCTACTAGTTTCAAACTTATTCCATTTAGAGATGATTGAGGCCACTATGCTCATTGGGACCTTCAATGCTTCAGAAATGTTTCTGTACCCTTCCCCAGATCTTTACTTCAATACATGTTGAATCACATCTTGATCATGTCCAATCAACTGAATTTACTACAGGTGGACTCCAATCAAGTTGTAGAAACATCTCAAGGATGATCAGTGGAAACAGGATGCACCTAAGCTCAATTTTGAATGTCATGGCAAAGGCCGTGTGTGTACTCATGTACATTTCTTATTTATCTATTTATTTATTTATTTTGGGTTTTTTTAAATTTATTTTTAATAAATGTGCAAAGATTTCAAACAAATTTCTTTCATGTTGTCATTATGGGGTATTGTTTTGTAGAATTTTGAGGAAAATAATGAATTTAATCCATTTTCGAATAAGGCTGTAACATAACAAAATGTGGGAAAAGTGAAGAGCTGCGAATACTTTCCAGATAAACTGTTCATCTGACTGTTTAAATGATGAGTAGCTGATTTATTCTTATAGTACTTATTATATATTCTACTCTTTGCAGACAAACACTTGACTACAAAATTACACAAAATTAAATAAACCAACTGTTTTGTATCCTGGGAGGTTACATTGATTGCTTAGGTAGATGTTGGCCTGCTATGGCCTGTAGCACCTCCTCTGGTGCCCGAAATATAAAATATTAAAGCTCTTTCTTGCCACCATGCCTAACACAAGCAAAACCACCGTCTTATAGTGCTCGTCATCCAGTGTCACCTCAGACACTACCAGTTCTTTCCTCCTGGCCTTGGACCTGTAGAGCTTCTCCGCACCCAAGACATGTCCTTCCTGTCTGGACTCTGCCAATGATCTGTGTTGCAGCCTGCTAATTTGCCAGATCGACTTCAGCATGGGCCTTCCATTTGCGGCCCTTGTGGAGCTGGACATTTGTACTCCGTACTGCCTGGTCATTAGACTCTCTCAGCTGTAACACTAACCTGGTCTTCTCCTGCTTGTAGCCTATGCTGATGGTTTGCTGCAGCAACTGTTAGATTTTCTTCCCAAAGAGACTAGTTTCAGATCATGGCAATCACAGCCACTTTTGGATGAGAGTTGGCTTTCCCGACCATCTTGCTTACTGTGGATAAGGGGATTTCACACAATTTCAATGGCCACATTATTCTCTGGTGGTGTGGTAGCACCACACCTTGTATTTTCTTGGAAGCTAGCTTTGTCAATCCTTGCCAGACTGTCAGAAAGCTGTTTCAGCACACTCTTCCCCATGTGCTTATCAGAGAGCTCAGCCATGTATTGTCTCCCAAGGCTTTTGATGAACTGTTCAGCCAGCAATGGGATTTTCTCACCGCCCACGACAAAGATGGTGTTATCGTTCCTAACCCCTATCCTGACCAAGAGACTTTGAGACTTGCCGTTCTTCATCTTCATCCATGCCCAGGACCTCAGTTCATCCATCATTTTTAGCAGCCTAACTGTACATGGTGCTGTTAACAAGATGCTAGTAACATCATCCATGTAGCTTCTCAGTGAGGCAGTTTTTGTCCAGATGGTAATCTGACTTATCCCACCAACTTGCTCCAGTGAGTATAACCTCAAAGGCAATACAAACAGTATGGGGGAGATTGAGCATCCCATGGCAATTTCTACCTCCAACTGCCACCATCTGGTAGTGAAGTCTTGGAGGGCAAATCTCATCTGCAGGTCCTTGAAGTAATTGGAGACCAGGCTCCTGATGTCAGGCATGTGGAAGAACTCAGTAGCATACTTGATGAGCTGATGTGGCACTGATCCATACGCATTCTCAAGGTCAAGCCAAACAATGTACAGATCTGCTCCCAAATCACAGATGAGTGCTCCACGCATTCTGGAAAGCATAGGACCCCTGTCTTCTGGCAGCTGGAGTCAACATGGCCATTCTCTGTGATGTAGCTAGTTATTCTCTGTGCCAAAACGGAGAAGAACTTCCCTTCAACGTTGAGCAAGGCAATGCTCCTGAATTGTTTGGTCACTCTAAAGTCCTTTTCAGCACTCAGCACTGCAGGGCAGTTTTTATATAGCCTGTAGGGTATCCTATTGGGGCCTGGAGCTGCTGATTATCAGACATTTCTTATGACCTCTTTGACTTCACTGAGCTTAGGGGGCAAGATGCTATGATGGGATACGGGTAGTGCTGGACGAGGCATGTACCCTGGTGAACCAAATGGCTCATACCTTGCTGGGCCGCTGTACTGCCTTCTGATGTATTATTCCAGATCCTCCCTGCTTGTTTCTAGCTTCCCAATCGTTGCTAACTCCAACAGATGCCTGGCATGTTTGAAGGGATTCATGTAGAAGTTGGCTCTTTTTCTCCTTCCTCTTCCTGCCCTCCTCAGGCTGGCAAACCTCTACTTGTTGTCCTTCAAAAGTGTTTTGAGACTTTCTTTTTGGCCTGGTGTTGCCTTTCTACAGTTCCTTCTGAGTTGTCCTCGCTGATCTTTCTCTTTCCTTCCTTTTTGTCTTGCAGCAGTGATTTTTCTTGGTGGGAATTATGTAGTAACTGATTTTACACTCCTGGTAGAGAATTTCTCTACCCCCGCAGTGATCTTTCCAGTATTCCGCTGAGGTCTGTATGCAGTCTTTGCCATGCTATTGCCTCACTGGTATTTGGCCACTTCAGTTTGTCCTTCCTTGCTTGTCCCTGCTGTTCTCTCTGCTCTTTCGGTCCACTACAGGGTCTTCTTCCTCACCTACCTGCCTTCCCTCAGCAATGGTGGGTCCATTGGCACTGTGGTTTTTGACTTGGCTTTTGGTCACTCTTGTCTAATCGGATGTTGCAGTTTAAGGTTATTCTTCACCTTTCCCTCTCCACTTTGCTCTTCCCTGGTGGATTCGCAGTCCCCTAAATGTGGTCGTCTTTTCCCACCCGGCACCCACATATCTGCAGGCTCTTCTTGTTCTCCAGATTCATTCACATTGTTTCCATATGATCCATCCGATAAGGCCCACCTTTTGTCCCGCCTCTCGGAAAGGCCTATGGGTTGTCTTCTCTTTGTTGACTTTATGCTAAATACAGAGTTTGTTTTGGAGACTACTGGGTTGTTACCAGATGCCCATTCCCAGTGTGGTCTTTCCTGGCTGTCCTCCAGTCTTCCCTGTACTCCAACTGCCCTATTCACAGTAGTCACCGGGTTTCCCAGCAATGAATACAATTGTGAATGATGCTAAGGCTGAATATTATCTGTTAAGGTATGCAGATAAGTCCCAGATTTGGAATGTTAGAGGTTATGAAGTCTGAAACAAATCTATAATAAATACTTACTTTTATAGTTGCCTTTCTTATTGGACATTTTATTATAGATATATATAGATATATATTATATTATATCAACTTTTCCATCAACAGGTTGATAAACACAAAGCAAACCTGGCTGCCATAATGATCACGTATCCCTCAACTAATGGTGTGTTTGAGGAGAACGTTCGCGAAGTGTGTGAGCTCATTCACCAGAATGGTGGACAAGTCTATCTGGATGGAGCTAACATGAACGCACAGGTGAGGAAAAACATCCCTGAACAAAACTGTTTGAACTTGCCTGGGAGGGACTTGTCTGTTTGAACTTGAAAAGATTCCAGTTTACGTTAACATATAATTAACATAATTACAGTTGCAAGAAAAAGTATGTGAATCTTTTGGAATTTCATGGTCAACCAGTTATTAATTTTAAAGGTTCACTTACTTTTTCCACTGCCATTTTGAATGTTGACCGAGTGTGTTCAATAAAGACATGAAAGATCAGAATTTGTTTTTGTTATTCTTTTAGGCACACTATATTTGCCAATACCCCTGACTTAGATGAAGATCAGATCACAGTTTATGAGCAATTATTCAGAAATTTATGAAATTCCAATGGGTTACTTTTGGAAAGGGATACTTTTTCTTGCCACTGTATGAGCATAATTTGTATCTGCATCTTCTAACAGGTGGGATTATGTCGGCCAGGTGATTATGGCTCGGATGTTTCTCACTTGAATCTTCATAAAACCTTCTGTATTCCCCATGGAGGTGGAGGCCCTGGTATGGGTCCAATTGGAGTGTAAGTTCAAGTTTCTCTTTCTAATATTATTGAGTCATGTTTGACATTCTAGTGAGGTTTGTGTGCAACTGCACTGTTCACAAAAGATATGTTAAATATGTTATGGGTGTATATTGCAGCAAGACAGCAATCTGAAATGTTCAGATGCGTCAAGATGGATAAAGAATAATTTTATAATCGGGGGTTTCCAGTTTTTGTAAAAAAAAAATGTGATAATGAAGGAACACGCACTAAACGTCTTGTTGCTATTTATTTATTTGTTTGTCCTGTTCAAATGTGTGCACTCAACTAAATTCATATGCTGAAGTGAAGTCTGTGTTTATAAACTTTTTATAAATTTTTCAGGAAGGAGCATCTTGCTCCATTCCTGCCAAGCCACCCAGTGGTGAACATGCAGTGCAGCAACACAAATTCACTAGGCACCATCAGTGCTGCCCCCTGGGGTTCTAGTGCCATCCTGCCCATCTCCTGGGCCTACATAAAGGTAATGTGAATCTGTCAGTCAGGGGGATGGCTATAGGCAGAACATGATGATAAATTAGTGTGGCATTTAAGATGATAATAAACTTAGTAATGTTTTTGTAGATGATGGGTGCTAATGGCCTAAGGCATGCAACAGAGGTGGCAATCCTTAATGCCAACTATATGGCAAAGAGACTTGAAAGCCATTACAAGGTCCTCTTCAGGGGCTCTAAAGGTGAATACCAGTTTTGATGGTTAAATTTTCATTATACTTGCTAGTAGCTTAGAGTTTTTATTTATTTTTATTTTTTAATATATATAGAGAGAGATTTTTCTGAGAAACAAACACGTTTTTATTTTTTTTACAGGTTTTGTTGCTCATGAATTTATTTTGGATGTTCGACCGTTCAAAAAGACTGCCAACATCGAGGCAGTGGATATTGCCAAAAGATTACAGGATTATGGTACAGGATTATAAACTTTAAGAACTTGGCTTTTCTTCCGAAATGAATCGTGTACAAGTATTAATTAGTAATGTACTAAATTTCTGAAACATTTACTAGGTTTCCATGCTCCTACCATGTCATGGCCTGTGACTGGAACACTAATGATCGAACCCACTGAGTCGGAGGACAAGGCCGAGCTGGACCGTTTCTGCGACTCTCTGCTGGCCATTCGACAGGAAATTGCAGACATCGAGTCAGGCAGGATGGATTCTAGAGTTAACTCGTTAAAGGTATACAATTTCTGTATAGTTGAGCTAATTGCTTTTAAGTATTCTGCAATAAATGTACATTGAACAGTGCAATGGTTGGCCATAAAGACTCAACATGGTGATGTTGTACACAGATGGCTCCTCATTCTCTGGCATGCATTGCTTCAAGCACATGGGACAGACCCTACTCTAGGGAGTCTGCTGCTTTCCCAATGGTATGTATCTTATGCCTTTTATTATATAATTTATACAAAAACGTCTTTACTTTACAACTGGAACCAACATTTATTGTCCTATTGCAGCCTTTTGTGAGACCTGAAACCAAGTTTTGGCCTACAATTTCGAGGATTGATGACATCTATGGTGACCAGCATCTTGTGTGCACCTGCCCTCCGATGGACAGCTATGAATCTCCGTATGAGGAGTGCGCGTCCTCGTGACCACCTCCCAACAAACATTCTTCACTCACTTTCACCAAATAATACAGCTTCAGCACATACAACACATCTGTTCTTTTGAATTCTGTGTTTAATTTCATCTGGTGCCTTGTTTTTGTTCTGCACATTATATACTGCTCTCTAGGTCTACTAAAACAACTTATTCCTTGACTAAACTTCATTCCTTGAATCAACTTGATTTAGTGATCAGCTTGCACAGGTTTGTTATTTTATTCCATGTATAAACAAAAAAATCTTTTAAGGATTTTCTTTTGAGTGTATGTAGATGTAACTTGATGTCTCTGTTCTCAATGTCCACATTGATTTTATTGTTTTTAATAAATGTAACAATTAAAAAACAAATTAAGTATTTTGTCCCTGTTCATTAAAATGTAATAAATGTTTTAAATGAATGATCATGACTAAGCAAAATTCATATTTACATTAAAAAAATATTTTAAACTAGGGTGGGGGGTTGATCGTTTCATATTGACTATCCTTTCTCTTCCACAAATTGCCAAGAACTATTCCTAAGAATAACAAAAGTCCTAAATTACGATTGGAGGCGAACTTCTTCCAGCAATCCTCAGGCCTGTTGATGTCCAAAGAATAAATCTGTAAGTCACACCATTTGGAAGGGGGGAAAAAATGGTTAGACAACACTTTATAACATTACTGCATCTTAATATAACAATTGTGTGGTTTCGATTCTTAAAATTAATGGGAAAAAAGTGGCTAAATCTTGAACCATACTAACCTGTTGTGCTAGATGAAGAGCAACTGCAGACACGGCTACGTAGTACGGGACGGTCTGGTTTGCATTAGTGCCTACCAGTATTAATCCAGACAGCATGGCCACAGTGAAGGCACTCAGCCAGGGTTTGGTGTGTTCCTGAAATCTCAGGGCTGTGGACTTCACACCCAACTTAACATCATCCTCTTTGTCCTGTTCAGTACAGAATATTAAGAGAAATCCCAAATTCATGCAACACAAACCAGGTTCCCTGCTACTCAAACCATGCTACAAAGCATAGTTACTTTACAATACAATAAACTAGAAAGTACCTGATGGGCATAGATGGTATCGTATATCAGCGTCCACATCACGCCAGAGAAATACAGAGGCAGACACACGGACCAGTCGCATGATCCCATCACGGCTGACCAGCCAAGCAAAGCTCCCCAGTTAAAGGTAAGACCTAGCAAGAAAAGTGACTTAAGACTTTGCACTAATATAATTTACATAGTAAAGGAAAAGTCCTCCCTGAAACATGAAATTATGTTTATATTAGTGATGATTTTTTTTTTTTGGTGCAGATATTTTGGTTGGGGCTGTATTTTTTCATTAATCCTGTGAAACGTTAGAGGTTATGTCTTGCACTGATGTCACAAAGGACAGTGTTAGTGCAGTCACAATGGCTTTTAATTGGAGAACAAATCTCACACAAGGGATAATGGTCAGGTTTAGCGGTTAGCTGCTAATAAAAGAGCAAGAACCTCTCATTCACCATTTTCCACTTATGTTCAAGGTCATATTAGTGAGAACTTAATATACTGGACTCAGTGTTCCAAAATGCAATGCAGTTGCACTGAGTGATGGCAAAGACTCGACTCGGCTAGTTAGTAATCTACAAGATGAGAAGCATGATGCAATTAACAGTGGTATTAACATGCAAGTTGGGGCAGAGTGTACAGATGAGGAGCTAAGAAAGCTGGACAGATTAAAGTACTAAAGTGCTGCTGCATCGCTCTCTAGGTAAAGCTGAAGCAATGGTTAAATCCCACTGACACCACTATCAGTAGGTAGTCAAATGGCATTGTGCATAATGTAGTAAAACCAGACCAACATGTTGATGGAAGGAGAAGAACTAAAAAGTAAACTCAGAGTTTGACACTGAATATCAAGTGTTATAAACTATAAACATTAAGAAGAAGTCATTCAGGGTGGACCTTTCCTTTAAATTAGTGTATGCTGAAATGTGATTTTTGTAGAAGATACCCAAGAAGAGCTGAGGCCAGTATGTTATTCTCTTCATTAAAGGGTAGGTGACAACTAGCGATAACGAAGCAGCACCAAGGGCTATGCTGAAACAGACAAATTGAAATGTTATATAGTGTTTGCACTGTACTGCATTGATATCATCGACTGAGTAAGTGACAGGTGATACTAATGTAAAACTAAAGTGAATAAAATGTTACTGGAATGAAAGAACTAAAAAGCCATTAGAGTGGCTGAAAACACTAAAAACCATCCACCCATCTTCATACAGGGTTGCAGGGATTCGAACCCCCAACTAAAAACAACTCAAATTTAAATAATAGGTACAATATAAGACAAGTGAAGTACCTGTAATAAAGTTAAGCCACAGTAAGAGTCCCAGAGCTAAGCTCAACTGGCCTCCTAGGAAGACCAGTGCCTGAAACTGAGAGATCTGTCCTACAGCTATGGACGTATCCCAGGGAACTAAGGCAGGAGACACCCTAGACGGGTTACCAACCCATTGCAAAGGACAATCACACACCCATTCACACACTACAGACAATTTGGAAGTGCCAATCAGCCTACAATGCATGTCTTTGGACTAGGACTAGGGGACGAAGCCAGAGTACCTGTAGGAAACATCTGAAGCATGGGGAGAACATGCAATCTCCGCACACAAAAGGCAAAGGTGGGACTCGAACCACCAACCCTGGAAGTGAGGCAAATGTGCTAACCACTAAGCCACCATGCCCCCGACTAAAAACCACTCAAATTAAAATAATACGTACAATATAAGATAAGTGACATACCTGTAATTGTTGAGACACAGCAAGACCCCCAGAGCTAAGCTCAACTGGCCTCCCAGGAAGACCAGTGCCTGGAACTGAGAGATCTGTCCTGCAGCTATGGGCCGCGTGGCCGTCCGGGACACCTGAAGAGTAGAAAGTAGTAGAAGACCTTGCACAACATAAGATGACTTACAATCAATAATCATACACTTTTACCCATCACTACCAAAACATGATTTGATATTGTGAAAATGAGCCATGTAAAGGAATTACAGAAGCTATACAAACTCTTCTCAATTGAGAAGAGTAAAGCTTAGAGTGGCCTAAAACAGACTGTTGAACCAGTGATAGAAAGGAGAAGAAAAAAAAACACACTTACAGCAGCTTGAAAAGCCCTCATGTTGCTTCTGTGAAGTAGTAAGACTACAGTGGCATGGCCACATAAATTACGAAGAGTTTAAAACATAATAAAAGAGAATATAGAGCGTATGAAGCTACAGGGAATAATAAAAAAAGAAGATGCAAAAGTGAATATAGAAAGAACTGGGTTAGGTCTGATACTTAACTTTTAGTAAATGCGTCACTAATGTATTTAACTGAAAGTGGACTTTTAAACAGGATATTGATCCTAAGCACATGAACAAATCCACCAAGTAATACTCAAAAAGAAGAAATGGAGGGTTATGGAATGGTCTAGTCAAAGCCCAGATTTGGCTCCCATTGAAATGTTTTGAGGGAAACATGCAGGAAAGGTTTAAACATACAATCAGGATGAATTAAACTGAATAACAGCTGTATTCCAGCACCACATGAAAAGAATACCTTCTTGTCGAAGTCTCTGTCCCACATGTCATTAATGCTACAGCCCGCTCCTCTCATCAGCAGAGCTCCAGTCCCGAACAGTGCAAGCATGTGTAGGTCAGGCAAGCAGCCCGGGTCCGCCGCCAGCCCGATGCTCCATGTACACGGCAGATACAGCAGCCATGTCCCTACCAACACAAACCACACAAAACAGTCAGTGACACATGTATAATATTACTGAGGTGATGTGAGATCCTGTGATGTCTGGACTGTTTTGATAACAATCTAATCAGACATGTGTTTGCTTCACATAAGCTCACCAATCGGTTTGTCCAATCTCATTAAGCGGAGGTATGGCTGAACAGACGCTGGAGAAGCATCTACTATCCCTGCAGGACTCAGGCTGAAAGATCTTTTGTTGTTAAGACCATAGAGAAGGATGTCTGACAAACTCCTCCTCTGTTTCTGAAAGTGTCTCTTAATAAAACAGGATCCTGATGCAAGTGAAACAGTACTGTAATCTCTCCTGTCCTTCTGAAGAGTCGTAAAACAAGTGACACACGTCTGTGATGGAAGTCTGCGTAGTGCGTGTGAGCTAAGCAGTGTCGGTATCTTAGCACACATCATCTTGATTACTGTGACAATGAGAGCAGCCTACAGGTCAATGAACACCTGAAACAAAACAACAACAAAAAAAAACATGGGGGAATTTCTTTATTCAGATGCTTCATAGTCTGTTTATTATTTTGTATCTTCGTGTGTTTCCTTTTCCACAACTGTAAAGTGACCATGTTCCTGGGAAAGGTGCTATATAAATGAAACATATTTTATTACTATTATTGTTATTATTATGTGCTGTTTTTACTGTTACATACTACTGTGTGCTGCCGAAGGCACCACGTGACTTTTACAGATCTTTACAGGTCGATATTTTAATTATCCTAACCCTAAAAAACCGCACTAAATAACACTATCATTCATTTGGATGATTTTCTGTTTGTAACTCATTGATTCATTATAAGAGCGAGTGTAAGTCACTCACCATACTGAGATTTCATCAACTACCCTCACCTTTACTGTTTACATTCTCTACACCACACTGTCTAACAGCTAACGGGCTGAAAGAACAGCTAATGAACATTAGCTAAACAGCTACAAGTTAACATGCTATGTCACAATGATGGACTGAAGCTACATTAAATATACAACATCAACACAGTCCTAAAAATACCCTAATTACTGTCTGATGTACGTACTTTCCGACTTACATTAATGTTGTGACATGTAAGTAACGTGAAGGACTTGTGTGCTGTAGGTAAATGGTCCCGTCGGAAACATCGAACTGCTACTAGGTTCCGCTGAGGGGGGGATGCTTACAATTATAATTTAAATGTTTAATTAGAATCTAAATTTCTCTAACCTTTTGCTATGATTTATATTATGTTCATCACATTAACGCTGTTCTTCATGCATCCTGTTTTAATGTTTACTAACATTTAAATCTTTATGTTGAATATGTAGCCTAAAATAAAAATCTGAATTATTCTGTGACACCTCAAATGATTTGACTGACTTCGGAAAAACCCGAATCCAGATTTGAATTTAACTTTAAAGTAACTACTGTAGTAAACAGCTCGTCACCCTGAGCCACAACGCGAGCTTGTTTTCAGCGCCCTCACGTGTTCATGTGTATACATTACAGTAAATATTGTGTAGAACATTTCAGTTTACAGGGGAAAATATCTTCTTTCTTTCTTTCTTTCTTTCTTTTTTTCTTAAATCCGTTCTTCACATATTCCCCTCACGCCTTTTTTATTTTTAGTTTAATAAAGCAAAGATCAACAAAACGGAGATATCATATATGTCTACTTAAAGACATTAATGTACACAATATAATATAATATAATATAATATAATATAATATAATATAATATAATATAATATAATATAATATAATATAATATAATATAATATAATATAATATAATATAAAGTATAAATGAGATAAATGTAAGTCTCTCTAGATAAGGGCGTCCAAATGCCGTAAATGTAAAGTAAGTAAGTAAGAAAATAAGTAAATTTTATTCATAGAGCACATTTAAAACACCTTTTGGCTCCTTTGACCAAAATGCTGCACAAAGTGCTATATATACAATATAAATAAATCAAGACCAGGGGTAGGCTTATAAACAAACTAATTTATAGACTATTTATTTATTCATCCATTTTCTGTACCGCTCATCCTATACAGGGTCGCAGGGCCTGGAGCCTATCCCAGGGAGCTCAGGGCACAAGGTGGGGGACACCTTTGGTTGGGTGCCAATTCATCGCAGGGCACAATCACACACATTTTCACACACTACGGACAATTTGGAAATGAGCCTACAAATGCATGTCTTTGGACTGGGGAGGAAACTGGATTACCTGGAGGAAACCCCCACAGCACAGGGAGTTGCGCACTCCAAGCACACAGGATGGAGGTGGGATTTGAACCAGCAACCCAGAGGTGCGAGGCAAACGTGCCCCCCTCCATTTATTTATTTGTTTATTTGTCTGTTTGTTGTGTTCGACATCTAGAAGGCAGAGTCCATGATTTAAACAGTATTCCTGTTGCATGAGGTATAGTCTACAGATAATAATAATAATAATAATAATAATAATAATAATAATAATAATAATAATAATAGTTTGTTTTTTCAAATAGCAGATTGAAAGAGAAATCGATGTAATATTGATCACTTCACGTATAAAACTATTTCCTTTCTGTTTCTCGTTTTCCAAACTTCCTTTTCACGTCCAGAATATTTTCTGAAACCGGACACCACTTCCTGGTTGTTGAAACGAGGCTACATTCCAGACTGAGTACTGAACTACACCACGTTACTGCGCACCGTTCCGCCTAACTGTTCAGTACGGAAGTCGTGTAGAGCTAGACTACTGACTGTGTCAGTACATGTTACGAGTGCTTTCATTCAAACGAACAGGACTGAGGGACAGACAGCAGCTGAAGGTAATCGTCTGCTTCTTTAAACAACCTGCAGTGTTTTATTATTTAAATACTGCGGCTAAAGCAAACAGTGCGACTCAGACAACTGTCTTCAGTAACAGTTTGTCTTTATGCTACACTGTTTCGAGCAGCAGTCTCTTTTAGAGCCAATATTAATATCCAGTATAATATATCCAGTATTAATATCCAGTATAATATATCCAGTGTGATATATCCAGTATAATATATCCAGTGTGATATATCCAGTATTAATATCCAGTATTAATATATCACGTTTATATCCAGTATCTCCACGTGTGTTTACTTCACTTCCCTACCTTGGGAGTTCTGCATGGGAAATTATGGGACTTGAACAGTCGTGTGTCTGAACCCCCCCCCCCCCCCACCCCCTCTTCTGTATTTCCAGTTTTCAAAACTATTAAAGTTCACACCCGCATTATCTAAAAAATAATGCATATTACAACCCTGCTGAAAATACCCCCAGTAGAACCCCTCATAGAATTTATGATGGTTATAATAGAGATTGTAGTGGTTTTAATGGAAACTGTAATGGTAAAGTAACAATGATAACTTTGTTGACATTTGAGCATCACCGAGTGTTTCCTGGTAGAGCTTTAAGGACTTACTTCCTTATTAATACCAAGAAATGATTGGCAGTACTTGCCAGTTTTGCAGGTTTATTATTGCACTTATTTATTATTTCACTTATTGTCATTGAAAGCGGTGTCATCTCAGTGACCCCAGGAGATGCTTTGAGGATCCTCCAAGGTTGTTCACTTTTGAAGAGGCCAGTGAAGGGAACAGTGATGGCAGGAGAGAAGAGTTCTCCAGATGACAGACACTCTTCCAGAGTCATTCGGGTGGTGTTTCTGGCTCTTCTATTGGACCTACTGGGGTTCACAGTAATCCTCCCCCTTCTCCCCTCCATCTTAGATCACTACAGTGAAACAGGGGTAAGCTTTTTCACAGGGTATTGTTAAAAAGTAGTTAAAGAGATTTTGCCCATCATCATATGATGCCAAAACTGACTACTCGCATTAAGTGTATATTCTAACATGACTCATTTGTGGGTCTGTGCTTGCGCAAGTGTAGAGGAAGTCTACCTGAGCTGAGAGCAGTTTATAAATGTTTACAAATATTTCTATATCTATACATAAGAAATGCACCAGACTTTGTGCACCAGATGACGTAAGATGTGATGTGGTTTGTAGCATTATTCAGCTTCTAACAGCATCAAAGTGTGCCTTTTCTTTTTTTAAATAAAATCTCTTTAAAATGTTTTTTTTTATCAAATATTAGATAAAAGCTTTAATAGATATTAAAGTTGGATTTTATTTTTTTTGTACCAAGCCAGATTCAGAATCTAGTGTTGTATGGTACAATGATTTTTTGTTTTGATGTTATGTCAGGATAATAAAGTATATGTTTTTTCTTTTCTTTTTTCCCCTTTATTATTGAAACAGGATAATGTGTATCTATCGCTACAAAGCATTGTGGACTGGTTCCGTGGCACAGTCGGAATTCCTTTGGACAGAAAATACACCAATGTACTTTTTGGAGGTAATATTTACACATATCTTAGTTTCTGTATGTGTATCTTCCAAGCAGCTTGTGTCCCATAATGAATTAATAATTTCTTTCTTTTGTTTTTTCTTTTTTTTACTTCTTAGGACTAATTGGCTCAGTCTACTCTTTATTGCAGTTCATTTTCTCTCCTGTGTTGGGAGCTGCGTCTGATCAGCATGGCAGAAGACCGCTGCTACTTTTAACTACTGTGAGAAGATTAGACTTTAACATGAAGCTGATCTAAAGTCAGGAGTGATTGTCAATAGGCTTCACATGCTCAGATTGACCTTCTGAAAATTAATTAGTCTCTGTGTTGTCTAGGCAGGGCTGATTTTCTCCTACATTCTGTGGGCAGTTTCTCACAGCTTCAGTGTTTTTCTCCTGTCTCGTGTGGTGGGAGGAATATGTAAGGGCAACGTCAGCCTCTGCACTGCTGTTGTTGCAGACCTGCCTTGCCCTAAAGCGAGAAACAGAGGAATGGTGAGTCATTGGTTTAATTACAACTGTGTCTGTGTTTCAGGAGGAGATCTAAAAGCCCTTGTAGATGTTTACGTGGGTTGTGTGGTGACCTGTTCCTTTTTGTGCTATTTTCACATTAGGCAATGATTGGTGTTGCTTTCTCTTTGGGCTTCACTCTGGGCCCATTAATGGGTGCCTATTTTGCACTGAGGCCAGTGGACGCCGAGTTGTTTTATCAAGGCCCTGCTCTACTGGCAGTTCTCTTCTCTGTAGCAGACCTGCTGTTCATTTTTCTCATGCTTCCAGAGACTTTGCACAAGGCAAGAAAAAAAACAGAAACATTATATGATTTGCAATTATCCCATTCACTAATATGATAATTATATAATATTATATAATCATAATTTTGGTGGATAAATAATACTTCATCTATGAGTCATTTTTACAAAAATCCTTTTTGTCTGTTTTAACGTAGGGCACCTCAGAGCCCACAGGTGTTCAGGAGATTGGAGACCTGCTCAACCCAGTGGCCCTTTTCAACTTCTCTGCGGTCACAAGAACAAAGGAGCCACCCTCCATACCACGTAGGCTCATACAGTATTCTGTACATTTAAATCCCATATCAGTAGCTTCTTACTTTTGTATAATAGCTTCTGTGTTGAACTTAGTCTTGATTATAAAAATGCCCTATTACACCTCAAACCAATTATAAACTCTATGTTTTCAAAAAATGGCAAACCATTTGGGATCAATGTAGTACAAATAAACTTCACAAAATCAGCCCTGTTGTTGGTAGAAAATGTTGTTTCTATTTGGATAATGGTTAGGACCCTATCATCTACACCTGTTGCCAAATAAGTTACTCCAGACTCACTCACAAGTTTCTGTTATTGGGTAAAGAGCCTCTTTTATGACCCATATGCCAAAGTCCAATATCTCTGAGGCATATTTTAATGGGCAGTGATGTTTAAAGCTGTTTCCATCATGAAAATAGCCATGGTAACGGGCATGGCATTAAACTAAAAACAAACAAACTGTACAATAAGAATGGCATTCAGTATAGTTCTGAGATTACCTTTTTCTGCCACATTCCTTTGGCTGGTTTGACTTCGGTAGGTGTAAGTATTGCACACACTTTATGAAATAGACTGTTACAGTCTGCAAACCAGTGTGGTTGTACTTTCTTACTCAACCATCACAGTGTGTTCCTTACATTGACTTTCTGTTTTCTCTTCTTCTTGTTATTGCTACATTAGGGATGCGCAACCTTAAGGTACTAGGCTGGGTGTACTTCGCTTACCTCTTCCTTTTCTCCGGTCTTGAGTTCACACTGAGCTTCTTAACTCATCAACGCTTCCAGTTCTCCAGGTAAGCTCTACCCAAGGTCAAACTCTCCCAAATATACCCAAACTGAGGCCATATTGGGATATTAAGACGACCCACCATGAATTTATTTTTTAAGATCATTCAGGTCCTAGTTGTCTATACAGTCAAACTTGCTTTTGTACTGTCCATCCTGCACAATATTCCTGCTCTAAAAAACCTATACAATCGTCATGCCTTGACAGACACTCAATATTGTTCTTGTCTGAATCCCAACACATTTCACTTACATTATAACTGACAATATTTTATTTGGAAAGTCAAATTTATAATGCTTGATAACGGTCAGCTGACTTTATTTGCATTGAAAAAATGTCAAGATGAGCGTTTCTTTCTTCCAGCATGCAACAGGGGAAGATGTTCTTTTTCATCGGTATCACCATGGCAACATTCCAGGGAGGATACGCACGCAGGATCCAACCAGGTCAGCAGATCCGGACAGTCCGCATGGTAAGTTTCTTAGTGCAACATCATTTCTTTTCTGTCATACACAATTAGTCATTCACAGGAGCATGACCATAAAATTACACACAGTTCAAGAACAACAGTTGTATGTTACTTTGTTTCATGGCAAATCCAGTGAAGATGAATCCATTTAGCATGTTATATTCTCTATAGCATTTTAAACAAAGAACTCCCTAGTGGTAGGAGTATTATGTGAGAGTCATAGAAGTAGTAGAAATTAAAGAAGTACTGTATAACTGATGTGGCCTGTTCATCTTGATCCCTCAATATATGAAAAACTGTTTTTCCATTTTTTTCTTATCTAAATATGCATGAGTAGCACCATTAAAATATACTTAAAGAGAAGAATAGACTAAAAGACAGTATTTAGCATATTTAGCGTGGGCTTTAAGGAATAAGCATTGTCCTGTCAATAACGTGTGCTCTTTCTAAGTCAGATCTTTGTGTTTTCAGGCAATATTATTACTCATTCCAGCCTTCATACTCATTGGAATAGCATGGAATTTAATAGTGCTCTACATCAGCCTGTTTTTGTATTCCTTTGGTAAGCATTAGCTATCGTTATATTTTCTTTTTGAGAACTGACATTTTACTGGAAAAGAAATAGCTTGTTTGACCAACTGCATTCGTTGTGCTTTTCTCCAGCTGCTGCCATTGTTGTGCCGTGTCTTTCAGCACAAGTATCTGGACACGGTGAGTTTCAAACCTACAGATAAATGTATTCCCAATATTCATCCTGTTAATTGAATACTTAATAATAATAATAATAATAATATAATATATAGAAAATTTTATTAAATTTAATAAAGTAACAGTATTTATACTCAGTGTTTGTTGCCTACGTTTCGTTTCGTAGCTGAATGAGTAACAGTTTTTCCTCATATCTTGATTGTATTAGGCACAGCGAGTCAGAAGGGTACAGTGATGGGGATCCTGCGTAGTCTTGGCGCACTGGCCCGAGCACTGGGTCCAGTTCTGGCCTCCTCAGGTGACTAATCACATATCAGTTAGTGAAGCTTAGTAAGGAGAAGCCTTTTCTCTTATTACTATAGCCTATAGTACAGTACATCTAGTACTCCAGGAATTATCTAACCCACATACATCTGTTACTGAAAGTATAGATCATGTTTAGCCTTTTCAGTTGACCATCTCCTGGTCTAGATAATTTAAAAAGAGGCATGTGTAATTCTTTATATTAAGGCAATTGTTATATTTCCTTTGCAGTGTACTGGCTTGCTGGAGCTGAGATATGCTTCTTCATCAGTTCAGCTTTATTTATTGCCCCTTTATTCTTACTGAGCCAACTGGAGCAACTCAAAGAGGACTAAGAACACTCATGCAGCTTTTACTGGAAATACCTTTTACAATCTCTTTACATATGGCATACTTATATTTTCTACTTTCCTTTTTATATACATTTTTACACAAGAAAACTCTGATAGTACAATATGACTTGAAAAGACTGCAATGCAATATAACAATGACCTGGTATTGTTACACTATAGGGCTGCATTAGATATTCATTCAATAAGATATTCAATAATTTTATTGCTAAAATTAAAAACCGTTGTAACTCTATAACATCATGTGGACAGTATTTTGTATAGTGGTGTGAACGATGTAGATATAAGGAACTCGGTTGCATTTATTTTGCAACTACCAGCACGAAACTACCATTACGAAAAATAGCTGGAAGTTGTGAAAAGCTGATGAGAGAATTTTTTATTCTTGCAGGATAAACTGTTCACATGTAAAACTACAGACGTTAAAAGTTGACATAATACAAACTTAACATTGTCAAGAAGTTCGTAGTGGAAATTCCACCTCTTTTCAGTGTGTCAGATCATTTGGCTGAGCTTACGAATAAGACCAATAAGAGCAGCTTCCAAACAGTTCATTGCAATTTTTGTTCTCCAGTGAGAATCATTTTATTTCGAATAACGTGTTGTGTGCATGGTGCCCTGCAATGGAATGGCGTCCCATACAGGGTGTATTTCCACCTTGCACTGAGTGTTCCAGAGAAATGCTCCGGATCCAACACCCTGACCAGGATATAGCGCTTACTGACGATGAATAAATGCACACTGACAAACAGTTTAGATGTTGACACAAGGAAGTCATTTCGAAATTACACTGCAGGAGTAAAGTCATTGGCTATATCTACAAAAAAGAAGAAGAAAACACTGCTCGATCTTCGAATTACCTCCTCTTGGCAAAATAGTTATTTTACCCTTATAAAATTGAGTATATTCCTGAAGGTGCCAAAGGAATTGTATTTTCAAGGTTTGAAAATAATGTAAGACTATATATCTGTCATTTCTGAGATCTCCTTAAGGAAAAGAAGTACAAGGTTGAAATTAAATTTAGACTGCAATAACCGTTATTATAATTCAGTTTAAACCACAATTCATGCATTCTTCAACTGAAATCATATTCAACCATTCTGCTGTTCTCTAAACACAAAAATATATTATTATACCACCATTTTCCACAGATAAATTGTGATACACTTTGAGAACAAGAAGAATAGATTTAGTTATCTTATTGATATTAGCCAAATATTTGAATCATAAAGGTGATTTTATGAAACATTTATTTAAGAAAAAATTATTGATCTTGTTTTATGTTTTGTTCAAATTGATTGAAAGTAAACGAATCCCGAAATTGTGTAATCTATTCCCTCTATATAATTTTGTTTACTCTTGCTTTTTGTTTATTTGTTTCATTTTTTGTTATAAAAAAAATTGTCCCAAATGTACAGTTTAGATTTTGCGATCTCTATTCTTGTCTAGACCGCAGTATACAGTATAGATGCTCTGAAGCAAATAAATGCAGTGTTTAATCTGTACACTTGCGGCGCTGTTTCGAGTTTTCTCATACCATCTCAAGGTTGCCATATTCTTTGTTACTCCTCAACTGTTTCATTTTCCTCTTGCTGATTACAGCTAATCCTGTAGGCATCACTTCACTTACTTTTCTCTACACATTAACACATACTGTCCTAGTCCCTCTATTCAGTATATTTGTACTCTTCTTTTTTTTATTGAATTTTAAACACCACTGGATTTATATTTTCGATTATATCTGGCAACCCCGGCTACTGCTCGCGAGCTGTATAATGGCGGCTTCAGCGGGTTGTTGGTTGTCTGCTGTTGCTAAGGAAGTAAAAAAAAAAAAAGTTTGCTGTCATGCGACGAGCTGCCTAGAGGTAACGGGATGCACTTTGTTATTACTGGTTTTATTTTCCAACACAAGCGGATAAAACATGGATTTTTAACTCTAATTCCTTTATTTCAAGCTTTAACCGAGCTACAGAGCAGTGATTGAGACCCCACATACAAACCCAGCACTGAGGTTAGCGTGTTGTGCTAGTTACAGCGAGGGGATCTGGAATTAAAGTACATTATTAGGGGTTTGTGGGTTTTTATTTTATTACACACACACACAACGAGTTAAGCCGATAATATGAACAAACAGAGTCGGGTATTAATGACATTTTGTGCTTGCGGCTGTTTTTGGAGAAAGGTTCAAAGCCCGCAAGGTAATTTATGAGATGCAGCATTTTTTACACAGGCCCTTATTCAGATTATTAAACCGCCTTTATTAGTTTAAAGTTCCCCAGAAATCAAACCTACCCGCCCTTTAGTGTTCTAGGCAACAGTACAATGAGTTTATCGTGGGAAAAAAAAGTTGTGCAAAATTGTTTTGGAGATGTAGTTGTTACAGTGTTACTGTTTGTCAGGTCTGGGACATGATTACATTTCTTGATGACTAAGTCTGTACTAATCTTGTGTCCGTCCAATTAAATGCTCTCTAAAATGTATATTCCCACCTTAGGGGCGGGCCTTGCGCTACAGGCGTAGCTCCTTAGCAGCAAACATGGTTTGTCTGTGCGTCTTCCCACGCTCTAGTATTTTTCTAACCATCCCTTGGTTGAGAGAAAAAAAAACGGTTGGAATTGATTCATTTTGAATCAACATGAATGTCCTATTCAGAACGCAATTTATTTTAATTTTTTTTACACACAACGGTCTTTTCACACTTACTGTTTACATGCACGTCTAATTCCGTGTAAGATCTGTCTTCGGGTTTCAGACGTATTCTGAATACGATGTTTATATGCGTGCAGGCATCACGATATTCCTGAATACGCGGTTGTTGTATGTCCGCGTTGCCATTCCTAAATATCGAGCCTACAGATGAGCATCTGGTAGCACCCACAATGCCTTGTGGACTGAACATGCGCATATATTTTGCTTTCAGCAGATTTTCTGAATAAGGTGTTTACATGCAACAAATTTCCAATTAAATCACGGATATTCCATGGGTGGGAATCATAATTTGGGGACTCCGAATATTGTCTTAATCTGAATTTGGGCAAATCGGATTGCGGCGTTTACGTGACCCAATACTAATTAGAATATTGCTAAATTCAGATATCAAGAGTATTGATGTGCCTGTAAACGTAGTCACTGTTCGGTCTTCTCCATTAGAGACCTGAACCATCAGACACGTGTGCCAGTGATGAACCTGCGACTCTCTGTCACGATCAGCACTGCTGATGATCGACTGCGGCTCAAACGTGCAGCTTAACAAAAGAACACATCGTATAGTAATTTAATAGATCATCTTTATTGAAGTCAAGTGAGACGTCCTTCACCGTTGAAAAACGGCTCTCGGTAAACTCTTTGCTCTGCTCCACGTTTAGCTAGTATACTAGGCTTCTGTCAGGTTTGTTAGATTTGGCAGGTGTGTGGGGTATCTCGTACAATATAGGCCTTACCAGCTTATTAATTTGGTAAATTATTAGTGTTTCTGACTAAACTGAATGTAGCTGAAGATATGTTCTCATTACAAGCAAATAAGTCTTTTTCTGTCTAGCTAACTGAAATAATTATCCACATTTATAGTGTATGCAATGGTCTCAAACACCCGAATTTCAACACATTCTGTATTACTGAACATTTATACTTGTAGCTCGATGAGTAAGCAGAAAGTTCAAATCTGGGCTTTTGTAATGTCGTTCAATCATTTTCATTTTCTGTATTTTCAGAATGTGAACGTGTAAGGATAATGGCACTTGTTTGTGTCTGAAAACAAGTGGGAGAGTAGGATGAATGAGAATGAAGACCTCATTGTCCCATTCCAACCTGTTGGAGTTCAGTCAGAAGAAGCACTCTGTAGGAATGACGCAGCTAACTTCAGCATAGAAGTGGAAAATGACAGAATCAGTAAAGAACAGCTCAGTGTTAAGAAGTCGTCTAACGAAGTGCTCCAAACCCCTCAAGATGAGCAAAGGGAACAAGACAAATCTGGTCCCTACATGCCTCGTCCACCCTTGCTTCCCAAGCCTCTTGGCATGGCGAAAGGAAGTAGGAACATGTCGTTTGAGGAAAAGAAAAATGGAAGACGATTGAGGAGCAGTCAGGAGAGCCTCACTGACCCAGCCGAGATGACCTCTTCGACTGACTCCCTTAGGGAAGTCTCCAATTTTTCTGCACCTAGTAGCCATATGGTTTTAAAGAATGGCCAGAACTCTGGAGGAAGTAATTTTGATCAAGTGACCTGGCAATCCCCACCATTCTGGGATCGATGTAACAGCTTCCCTGAGGACGACAGATGTCCTTCTGGCCAAGGCCATTTATCTGGGCAGCATCCTAAACCTTCCAAAATTATTCTTTCCCCACTGCAGCCTGCAGGAACTTTTCCTCCACTGGAGTACAGCATCGCCGCCATGTCCTTAAGGACCACTAATCAGATTGACAGGGATTGCTTGGATTATAGGAATGGGAGCCTGCAAGAGAAGTTGCAAAAGAACCTCAGTGACAGCCAGCTTTGGGACACCATGGTGTCGGACAGAACCTCAGTCAATTCCATGAAGTCCACCTTCAGTGTGCTCAACCCAATCCGGCCCAAGGATGTGAGGAACAGGTAGAATCCTTTTATTTGTTTGTGTCGTGAATGTAGGCTAAGCCACACACTTCTACTACTTTTATTTCCAGATACTAATACTTCCAGATACTCCAGATATTAATTCATACAGCTCACTGCAAGGATGCCTTGGTCATATTTGAATGCTTTCTTTATGCACAGGTCGCCTGCTGTCACTGTAAGACTATGAAGTTTGTCTGGTTTTTGTTGCATGCATATTTCTGTTCATTATTGTGCCTGGTGTTTTGGTGTTTTGTCTAACCGTGTTTTTAAAATGCACACACCCATCTGGGTTATCACTTGATTTAGTACATCAAACTATTTAGTAGATTAATAAGTACATTTCCCAAATGAACCAGAGTTTAGTCTGTATAGTCAAGAAAGAATAAAGAAGCTGTAAATGGGGGGGGGGGGGGGGATCAGTGCTTACTTTCTGTGATAAATTGCTTTAATTTCTGAATGAATGTAGGTCCAGTATGTTCCAGAGTGCAATGTAAGAGAAAGAGAACTGAAATGTGAAGTGGGGTGAAGGTAAGGAGATTAGGGCTGGATCACAGAAACACTTGCTGAGCACACATTCATCATGAAGAATGGAATTTTGTAGTGGACTGATTATTGCCAGGGCTTGGCTTGCTTTGTTTTGGGAGTTTGTACTTGACTCAATTCTAATCTGTCAAAATCGATGAGAAACCTTTCTGTTAAACATGTACGTAACATACATACACATGCTGTTTACAGGAGCTTTTTGGAGGGCAGTGTGATGGGCAACGGAGCCTTACTTGGAGCTGAAGAGCTGGACCGTTACTTTCCGAGCAGGCAAATTGGGATTTATGTTGCCACTTGGAATATGCAGGGAGAGAAGGTGAGTTTGAGCTTAAGTGCTGTGACACAAAGACTCAGTATCATTGACATGCCAGAGATATTTTATATTAATGGTGAATATTGCACACAGGAGCTTCCAAACAACCTAGATGACCTGTTGCTCCCAACAGACACCGATTTTGCACAAGACTTCTATATCATTGGGGTTCAAGAAGGATGCCCTGATAGGTAAGAAGTTTGCTGTCTTCCTATCTTTGTTCATCTCGGACCCTTCACTCAGCATTTTGTGTATTTACAGGAAGGAGTGGGAGATCCGTCTGCAGGAAACTCTGGGACCGTACTACGTGATGCTGTATGCCGCTGCGCATGGAGTGCTTTATCTCACCATCTTCATACGCAGGGACCTCATATGGTTCTGTTCCGGTGGGTCTTTCATCTTTTAGCATCGTAATTTTCCTACAGTATTGGCTCACAGCATTGCTTCGCAGATGTGTGTACTTCTCACTTCAGACTGATTGAACAACCATTGTTTTGGCTTCTTTTTGTAGAGGTGGAGCATGCTACCGTCACCACTCGGATCATTTCGCAGATTAAGACCAAAGGGGCAGTGGGCATTGGCTTCACTTTCTTTGGGACATCCTTCCTCTTCATCACATCTCATTTTACTTGTATGTAAGAAGTTTAAGTCTCCTAATGGAAATGTACATTCACACTATGCTCACCAATGCGAATTTATTGCTAATAGGCAACCATATAACGCTTGGGTATAATTTCTGTTTCAGCGGGAGATTCGAAAGTCTATGAAAGGATACTGGACTACAATAAGATAATAGAAGCTTTAGCTCTGCCCAGGTGCCTTCCTGACACCAACCCTTACCGTTCAGTTGCCTGTGAGTTTCCTTTTAATTAACCATCAGCTTAAGTGTCACACATTCATCATAATGAATTACTCAACGACTTTATTCTCAGCGGACGTGACCACCAGATTTGATGAAGTCTTCTGGTTTGGGGATTTTAACTTCCGCCTTAGTCAAGACCGGGGAAGAGTGGAGGATATTTTGAACCAACTAACCACGAAAAACATGGACGCCCTCCTCCAGCATGATCAGCTGTGCAAAGAAATGAAAGACGGTTAGTCTTAAAGTTAATGACTTAATTGAGTCTTAATTAACATTCTTTACAGGCTAATACTTTGAGTATATGCATTGTAGTATTATTTTATTTAAAAAAACAATACAAAAACAAAACTTTGTACGCTCGAGTCCCAATGGCTCAAGAAAAACATGTGTAACCATTAATTCCTCCTTATAGGTTCCATCTTTAAAGGATTTCAGGAAGCCCCAATCCACTTCTCTCCTACATACAAGTTTGACATTGGCTGTGACGTTTATGACACAACACCCAAGCAGAGAACTCCATCATATACAGTGAGAAAATCTTCATCTTCAGCTCATTTTAAAGTATGTAAATACAGTTTATAATGTGTGCCCATTGCTAAACATTTTTATCTTTATATTGCAGGATCGAATCCTTTTTAGGAGCAGACAAGTAGATGACATCAAGGTGGTTAAGTATACATCCTGCTCATCTATCAAGACCTCAGACCACCGGCCAGTCATTGGCATGTTCCAGGTCAAGCTCCGGCCTGGTAGAGACAAGTAAGCAGCAATTCAAGCAATGGCTTGGGAGCCTCTGATGTATAAGGAGCAGTTTGTAATATTTATAGATCTATAATAATCATGTAATAATTTCAGAGAAACCTGATATTTCAATATAATCAAAAACCGATTGACGATCTTACAATGGAATTGACTTATTCTCTATTTTATTAATTCCAGACTGTTTACATTTTTCTGGCATTGAAAATAGTTTCAGAACAAGCTCCTCAGCTCTGCCACTTTACTTAAAGTGGCAAATATATTTTCACTGTAAGGCTTGAGAGGAAATTAGTCAGTGTTTTCACTGTATTTGTGAGCGCTTTAAAAATTACGCACTGATTCTTTAAATTTGAGAGCTTCGTGGAATACTTTAGAAGAGAACTTAAGATTATGTAAACAAGCTTGTGCTATAAATTCTTCACCACTGTTAGGAGGTTATTATTTCCAGTTTGCAAGATTGAGTGCTAATTCACGAGTACCGCCCCTCTAGCATTCCGTTGGGAGCGGGCTTGTTTGACCGAGCCGTGTACCTGGAAGGCATAAAAAGGAGGATTACGAGAGAACTGAAGAGGAGGGAAGTGTTGAAGAACCAGAGCAACAGCACTGTCTGTTCTATCTCCTGATCCAGGGTCAGCAGGCATCAGACCATATCTTCCATATTCTGAGCTACTGACTCAGGAAGCTGGACTTTCAGGACCAAAGGGAAGCTCAGAACTGAGGGAGATGTAGCGTTTGACTCCACATCCAGGAACATACACTCACTCACAGGAGCTTGAAAAGAGGCTGTGCCTTATCGTTCAAGGTCTTGATTTAGAGCTGGAAATGTCCATGAGAACACTACACATTCTATAGAAAGTGGTGAACATGTATGTCTGCGAATGAAGGGAATGTAAAAATTACCTCTTTATATCTTGTGCACTACATTTTACCTAACGTCTGAGTTTTTATATTAATGTGTCAGCTTATATTTAAGATCAAATGAAAGATTTGTCATACGACATTTTTCAAACTAATACAGTGTTCAATGGCCTTACATGGATAAATCAGCAGCTCAACTAAAACATTTGTTACCAATACTAAATTATAATTTTTTACAAATATTTATTTTACAGATTTAGTTTAAATTCGGCCAAAATGTAGTTGGTATCTGTAACAATGGAAATGTGACAAAGAAACCAACTTTCATTTCTTTAGCCAGAAATTGTCTTCTTGCAGCAGTATGGATGGGAAAATCCCAAGTCATACTGAACAAAGTCTCATCTATGACTCATGTCCATTGCCTTAACTTCTTATACAAAATAATTCAGCCTTTTAATTGATGTCAGCCAGCTATTTATAAAAGACTGATTTTGACTAAGTAACTATATTCCTCTTGCATGGGCCACAAATAAATACGTAACCCTAAATCATGCTTTTGTATTTCATTCCTCACTGTTGATAGAAAGTGCCTGAAATCCTGTTTATGATTCTTTTGTTGCTTTTCTAGAACATTTTTTCCAACCTAAACAAGCATATTCTTAATGTTTACTGAGTTATTTAAGTAACATGACAGTCTACACTCATCTGATGTTTTTTCTTAGGTAATTACAGCTATGAAAATAGAGTTTGCCCAATATTTAAAACGGAACAAAGAAATATAAATAAACAAATTAATAACCAAGTAATAAATGTAAACCACATTTATGAACAAAAACAGACATGGAGAAGCAGATGGAATTGCACATTACAATGTCAGAGCATTATTAGAATTTGTAAAATGTGGGAAGAAGGTTGTGTGTACATGAGACAGTCATTTATAATGAACAAACTAAGATTTAAATGAAAATGACATGTAGCACATGCAATCATAGGTTTGTACGCCAATAAATATACATCACACAACGACTGACGAGAGAAGCGCTTTCAACTGTAGAAAGGCATTAATGCTCAGAAAGCCTTTTGAAAAACTGGTTCCATTCTCTGCCCAGGCTTCTGACTCTCCGAGCAGAACAGGGTAGTTTTGGGTTATAATGTTGCTGCAGGCCTGGCTGTTTTATATTTCTTATAATGGGCTTCTTTCATAACCAATATCATTAACCCTAAGCAGATTTTACCATTCCCACTATTTTTACGAGTGTTATCACAGAACCCAGGTTTTAATGATACACCAATAATCTGGCATTAGTTTAATAATAATAAAAAAACAAATAAAAAAAACAACTTGTACTCCTGGGTACACTAATGTATATTTTTGTTAGAAATTTAGTAACATAATGCCAGTGCCTCGTATCTACAAAAACCTAGGCTTGATCATTATCACCTGAATATTAGGTTGTTGAAAATACATATTTCAGTATTTTGGAACAGTTTTAACAATCAGCATCTCTCAGAACTTTTTAAATAAAAAATAAAATCATTTAATTTGGATTGGACTCAAATGATTAACTTTTATTAATACTTAGTGCTAAATTGGAAGTGATGATGATTTCTTAGCACATCAGCAAACTTCACATGAAACTGACTTTTTGCATTACTTTGTTGTAACAGGGCCCTTCAACTTTTCAATTTCCTAAAGCCAGGCTGCTGGACATGTTTCTGCAAAAATGCAAAAAAGGCGAAGTTCAATTTCCATGAAGTACTTTGACTACCACGGTCACTCAGCACCTCTCAACAGTTCAATAAAAGAGTTCCATAAAAAGTTACACTGTAGGTTGGTCAGTGGTGTATGCAACTTTATAATCGCTACATGTGATGATGTTCTACCGGAAGAGGCGATACATGCGAGGCAGGCGGCCATCTTTGCTGGATAAAGCAGCCTGGATGTGCTCATGGGAGGGCAGCTCAGTCAGATCTCCTAAAGCAGCCACAGCTGGTTTACTGCGCAGCATCCTCGTGCTGACTCTTTTGATGTCACTGGCTGTAACATTACCTTAAATTAAAAACAAGATGCAATGTTAATAATCTGATCTGTATGCAAGAAAGGGAAAACCAACATAGCAGACAAAAAAAAGCAGCCTTCTCATTTTCTCCTATGTGAGTATATGTTTAACTAGATTCACTGAGGAAAAACCTGATCTCAAATCACCAGTGAAATGCAATTTGGACTTACTGACGAGAGTGCACAGCTCATGAGGCAACTTCCTGTGGCCTGTGGACAGAACTTGCCGACCGACATCCTCAAAGATGACTGGCCTGGACTCTAAATTCATCATTAGCATGGATTTCAGCTGAGTCTTTGCTCTTTCCAGTTCCATCTGCAAGTAAGCAAATAATTTTGGTATAAAAAAAAAAAAAATGCTCAGGTCTCAACTTGAAGTCATCTGTAAATATATAACTGTACCTCTCCTGCTGTAGCAGCCATCTGTATAAACTCCCTAGTGATTATCTCCACCATTTCCCGCACCTAAAAGAAAAAAATATATTTACAAAATATTAAACACTCTATTAGACGTGTCTTGAAGTGTTCTTTTTAAAATTTATTTTTAAATATATAGCATTTTGCATTTGTACCTGTCTTGGGTCTGCGCTAGCATGAATGCAGAGCAGGCCACTGTCTTCATAGCTGTGGTGGTAGGACGTAGCGTTGTACATCCAATGATGTCTGAAAAACAGCATAAACCAGACATTACTTAGTTATATTTTTAGTATGCATATTTAAGGAATATGCCATCAATAAATAATAAAAAGGAAGACTGGTCCAATAGAACGCCAGCACTTGGTTTTACCCAACTAGAGCTACACGATATGGACAAATGGAACATATTGTTATTACTCTGTTACACAATGCAATTTGAACAGAGTATTGTATATTTAAACAAATGTGGTGGACCTGCAGAAATTTTATTTCTTAACCCATTCAGTCTCCATAAACTCTTATGGCTTTTGATCAAGTTTACATGTCTTGGTAAAAACCAAAGAGCTTTTATAACTAAAGATAGAGATGGTTGTTGGCCTAAAAGAATATATATTTAAAAATAAATCATCAGTTAAATCATGCACAAGCAGGACCATAATGAAAAGTAAAAAAATAAATAAAATAAATCTTAGACAGAAAGACGATACATGAGCCTCCAAGTCTGCACAGGGAGGAGCGAATAGATCTGGAAACCATCATTTGCAGAATTTATTTATCAGTGCAACAAACGGTTCAAGAAATACTGTACAAAAATACAAATCATACATCCCTGTAGGTTTAAACGTAAAGTGTGTTTTCAGTGTCATCAAGGATGCCAATAATTCTGGATTTATAACAAGCAGCCCTATGAGCAACATTACAATTTCTGTGATGAAGTATTTTCAAATCTATCCCTGACAGTGGGAGAAGGTGCTGTACCTGTTTAGAACATTCAGGTAGAGGCGGGTAAACATGCCTTTTCCTGGGCCGCCTGCTGAGAACGAGCCTCCTCCCCCCATCATCATGTTGAGGACTGCGAAGGGGATGAAGTCTTCTTCCTGTCAGTGGTTAAAAAAAAAAAAAATCACAAGTTCTTTGTCAGAAGTGTATTCGATGAAAAATATATCCCTGCTGACGGTTTTGCAAACTCACCAAGAAGGAGCAGCTCTCTAAACCAATCATAATGTGAGTGAGTTCTGGGATGGGTGTGGGTCCAAGGCTCACATCAGACATGTCCTTCTCCATCTGTACACACGTGGGAATGAGCATAGATCAATACAAATAGAATAGAGAACAGAGTACAATAGAATCCTATTATGTTACCGATACTAAACTTACTTTAACAATGCCTCCTGTGTACTGGGCCACAGAGCGATCCACATTCTCTGGTGTGCTTATGCCCCAAACTGGCTTCACATCCAGCAGATACTTCCTGGCACACTCCACCAGCTGCTCGTGCTCGACCCCCACCCCTGCCAACACCATGCGCTCTGGGGTGTAGTAGCTGCGCATGTATTTATGCAGCAACGTCCTGTCAATCTTGTCCACGTTCTCCACTGGGCAGAAACGGGGCAGGCCTACGGTGTTGCCTCGAAATGCTGCCTGCAAACAAAAAGAATGAAACTAATGTCAGAGGGTGGGTAAATGAACTGTGGTCAGATAGAGAAGAAGCTCGGTCTTAGAATAAGACAGGACTAAAAAGGAGTACATTAATCAAGCATTAAGCATAGTGTGTGTCCAGAAAACATCTTTTGTTTGTTTGTTTGTATATATGCATGTATGTAATTAATAAATAAATAAATTAGCAAGCAAGCAAGCAGGTCTCACTCACAGCATGAATCATTTCTGTTAACAGAGGCTCAGGATCAGGTCTCATGTTTAAATCTTCCAACTCAAACCTTACTGTCATTCGGGTCATCTCAAGCTCATCGTCTGTGGAAAACACAATGCTTAAAAAACTACTCAAGAACACATCACAGCTATAGACTCTTCCTAACAAGTGCAGCATGATCTTACCTAATAAACGCGGCTGCAGAACAGCATCAGCCAACAGGCTAACCACAGTTTCCAGACCCTTGACTTCAGCAGACACAGCATACATTGTTGTATCCCTGAAAATAACGACAAAAGCTACGTTAAGAACAAGTTTTAGAAACAGACTAAATAAGGAAGATTTCAATGGTAAAAAATAACAAAACCTGGATGTTTGGCAGTCACAGATTCCACCATGTTTTTCCAGTGAGAGAAGAATTTCATCTTTACTTCCATACTGCGATGTAGACTAAACAATGCAAGAAAACAAAACATTAACAACACTTACTGGAGACTATTATAATCATCCTTTATTTTTAAAAATGCAGTATAGTACAGCAAAAATGAAAGAAAGAAAAAAAACTTACAGAAAATGCAAGCTTTTCCAAAAAGTGTGAAATCCCACTAGGATATCTGGCTTCATAGCGGGAACCTGAATTTACCAAAACTGAAAACAAGACACAGCAGAAGGTGACCTTTAAAAACCTTTCCTAACCATACTATATAAATATGTACGAATTCTGGAGTAATAACAAAAACTCAGTACAAACAGTCTAATCTTGATTCAGGGTGAAGAATACATTGTTTATCCTAATAATACTGTTTTTTTGGGGGTTTTTTAACAATAATGACATCACAGACGACTGCTATATGCAAATGAGCCCAAACACCCACAATGATCTACATGGTCCTGTGAGCATTCGAACTAATCTCAGGGACTATAAATACAGTCTGTTCTATATGCATTTACATAATTACACAATGGATTTGAAATTAAACAGTCAGGATGTAATTGGAGTGTAGACTTTCAGTTTAATTCAAGGGGTTTAACAAAAAAATTGCATAAACTGTTTAGGAATTTGAAAGTTTCGTGGTTGAATATGGCATTCGGTCTGGTCGAAATACTTATGGAGCAGACTGTATGCTATATTTAAGCATGAAACATTACAGGTTCACTATTTAGTATTGCAAGGCATATCAGAATCACAACGTCCATCAATATACTCGCAATATACCATATTCGTCACACATGTACAACAATACACACGAAATTATCAAAATGATAAACTGTTGAAGTGAGTCACATACATACCTCCAACTGTACAAAACTGGCCAAACTTATTTTGTGACGCAACTTTAAGGCCGTTCTCTAAAGTGGTTATTTTGGTTTCATATTGTTCATGACCATCAACTGAAGCGAACACAGGCTTGGGAATGCCGGGTAAAGGCGTAGACAGAGAAATATTAGGATATCCATTTGCACTGCTGTATTGTCTACATGCAGCAATGCCAAACCTACAACAAAAGAGCAACACTGTTGGCCAATCAAGATATTGCAATTAGGAGTGTTCAAAAGTCAGTGTGGAAGTGGCAGATTTGTAAAGCAGTAAAAACTAATTGCATACACCATTTTTTCCCCACCAATCCAAAACAGATGTTAATAAGCAGGCTACAGTAGTGACACTGTAACTATTGCACAGCATGTAAGATCTAAAACTCTAAACTAAAACACAGTGCTTTAAAAAAAATTATAGAATATATCACTTTCTTAGGTTAATCACAAAGTAATCACAGTCACACAAGATTACAAGGTCAACAATCTTCCACAAGTGTTTCTGCCATCATTATAAAATGAGAATATCTTTATGTAGTGTTTCATTTCCTCCACCTCAAGTTGTAAGATGTTTACCATATTCACTCGGCAACATCTGGGATGTGTAACGTGTTACTGCTGGTGTTAAACACTCTTTAGACTGTTTCCTAAACTTCACCAAGGCAGGATTCTTTTTGACGTTTTCAAAAAAGCTGCACGCTCACCACCACAACAACAATAACCATAGATCATTTGAGTCTTTTCCCAGCTCCCAACACACCTGATTTAACTGATCCGATAATCAAGACCCATGCCTGAATTAAAGTAGGTGTGATGGAGCCAGACACACAGTAAAAATGTGCAGGACAGGGGGTTCTCCAACCAGGGAACCTGTGGTGTAGCTGATCACTGAACTAGGCGACTCGACTCATCGATTATTCTGACCTAGCTATAATCACCACAATATAAACTGTGACAACTGCTTGACTTTAACTACTAGGTTAATCCATAATACAGAGGTAAGTATGAGAAGCTAAAGGTAAATTAACCAGGCACGTTCATTTAGCTCACTGCACAAACAAACAAGACAGCGACATTACACTGAACTTATTCTCCTAACATTGATACATATTACTGATGAACGATGTCGATTAATTAAAAATAACGACAAGCAAATAAACCCCCACCTCTGTATACGGCCCCAACACCCGAATCTCGACACGTGAGACGCCATGTTGTATTTTTTATGACCATGAGCATTACCCGGATGTGATTCAAGATCACTTCCTCTAGTCGCTGCAGCTTAAATTAACATTAACATTTGCGAAAGATGGTCGTGATGATTTATAAACATTGCGTGGAAACATAATCACTTTCACAAACCATAGTGAATTTATAAATAGGATGCAATTTACGGATAATAGAAAAAAAATGAAATAAAATATAAAATTATATATAAATCCTTAAAATGTGCCACAGAAAGTGTGCTGTAATTATGAAATCGTCCTATGTTATGTTTATAAATGGACATTTTAAGGAATCTTAATTAATCTTAGGAAGATTATAGATTATATTATAGATTATACTTCATATCTCTTTGAAATATGACAATTTAATTCTCGGTTTTACACATTATAAGAAAGAAGAGTTGTGTGTTTGTGTGTCTTTGTGTGTGTGTGTGTGTGTGTGGGGGGGGGGTGTTGTTTAAATCGAATTAATCTTATTTTGTTTTTAGCTAAATATCTTATACACAAGTGTAAGTTTAGTGAGAGTGCGCCTCTGCTGAACTTTTTTTCTTTCTTGTGGACTTAAAAGTTTAGATAGATTTCGTTTCTGATTCTTCTAATAATAAAGCTGTGAAACCACGGAATCTTTTTAAAAGGTTACAACCCCTTCTAGCCCATGTGGTACATAACGTGTTGTCATTCTGTATCTTTTTGTGTTACTTAGGATTAAAAAAAAAAAAAAAAAAAAAAAGGGTGGAAGAATTAAACGAGGAAACCACGTCATTGCACCTTTTACTCCACAGTCATCTGTCCGGAAAGTACACGCCTCTGACTGGAAATTCCAGTCCAACCACAAGCACTAGCACTACCACTATCAGTACCACTATCAGTACCCCTACATATCTCCATGTCAGTGTTGTTGAACCCGGAGACACACAGCACAGTCCCATGTACTCAGATCTAACAGACAGCAGCCTCGAGTCGGAACAATGTCTGGAAGTATCAAAGCCTTCTCAATAAACTACAACCCGGTTAACGAAAGCAACACGTTTACAAATGGCGATATTCTTCAGGGGACAGTTGTTCTGCAAATCAGCAAAGAGGTCAAAATTGACAAACTTTATATCAAGTGTAAAGGGGAAGCGAATGTGCACTGGACCGAATCAAACGGCACCGACAGCTCGGACGACTCGTACAGCGCCCATGAGAGATACTTCAAAATCAAACAGATCTTAATTTGGGACAACTCCAAGATGGGTAAGGACGATTAAACCGTGTCTGGGGATTAAACATAACGGGTGCGCTTTATTTGGCTCTTGTCCTTTGTTGTAAACGACTGGCCCTGTGTATTACTAGTCTGCTCACAGACACCTCTCAGATCAAAGTGTTCACGGTTTCCACATGTGAAAAGCCCCAGTGACACGCAGGTATCCTGTTTGTTTATTTACTGAAAGGATTAAAGGAAAGTGTACCATTTCCTGTCTCTGTGGCGATACCATCAAGCGTAGAGATGCATCGATACCAGATATATAAGTCCAAGTACAAGTACCGATACTTTTGCGATAGTACTCACCGATATCAGTATTTTTTTAGTTACACAGCAGTGCAGTGAGTCAAATTATGCTTTGATTTGTGTCGTTAAACTTGAAGTACCAACAGACCATAGACATTTTATGTTCTGCCGCTGTTTCTTTGTGCGGCAATGTCTGCTCAACAAGTGCCATACGTACACTACGTTGTGTAGTGTGTACAAGTATGCGTGCAAGTTCATGAGCACTGTATCGGACCGATACGATACCGGATGCATCCCTAATCAAGAGTGCTTTTTTTGTGTGTTTTTTAAAAGCTTTAGTATGTATCTTTTACCCAGAAAGTTTATATGCTTTTTACAGCTGTACACTAAAAGTTAATTATGTACATGAACTCATTTTAATGGTACACTATATCCACATTCCCAGGTGACAATTACAAATTAAAGCATACAAAAGAGAAGAGTAAAACCCCAGATAATGTGCAACGTACAATTTCGTATATTTTTTCCTCCCTGAGAGTGTTGCGAGTGATCAGAAAGGGTGTAGCTTATACTGAAATATTAGGACACGTGTATACAAACACTACGCTCTATATCGACTGTAGAATAACCTTTTTTTTTAAATTTCACCTCTAGGAATAAATTGTAGGAATAAAAAGTAGTACATATGACTGTCTAATCGAAGAGCTGAGGCTTTGTAGATGTTCTTAACTCTTGAATAATGTAATTTATGGAGTCAACCGATTTAAGGTTTATTTAGTAAATCACGATTCACTTTCGTATCAAACTAGAGCTTTGGAAATTTCTAGTACTATTTCTAGTTACTTGCTTTATAATGTACCTGTCAAAGTTGCACTAAGAAGTAATTTTAGAATTGAGTTTGTTCACGTTCCCCACACCAAACAATTCTGTGGCTTAATGTGCATAACATTTATTAAAGTTATGCTTTAATACAAGTTTTTGTATGTTATTCATTTGGAGACAACAGTGATTTGATGACCTATGAACAATTTATGTATGCACTAAAATCTTCTATACCTTTGTTATCAGGGCATTGCATTAAGGCGTAGTACACTTGTTTTCAACAAACCTAAGCTTCAATGTTCACTCCCGTGTTGCTATCAGTGTGCTGGTGAAAGAAATTTGATAACAAATGTGTGAGTCAGTTAATACATAGCAGATACTACTATTTCTTTTCACAAACAAACATTTTATTTGAACAACAAACCAAAATTTTTACCCAGGTAATTCACATCAAGCTTTGGATATCTGTGTATTCTGGGCAATTTCAGTATTGTAAAAGCCAATCTGATTACTGATAACAGATAATAAATGATATACAGCCTTCCTTCCAGTTATTAAGAAGAGAATGGAAATTTACTGCATGAAATGAACATTACACACAATGTTTAAATTTTTTCAGTGAAAGGATCAGTGAAATGACTTTCCCCACAATGATCTTCCACTAAAAAAGTCTCATAAGAACCACAAAAATGATTAAATACCATTAAGAACAATCAGGACTACAACACAAAAAAGTTATTGGATTCATGAATTACAATAATCAATGATTACAGTCATTATCAACTATTAGATGTCTAATTATTTTTATACTTCCATAAAAACAAGATGTGTAAAAGAGTTGAAAGAAAGAAGCCCTTCATGAAAACTGCTCAGAAAATACAGCACCTGAACTTTAGGTGAACATAAAGCATTAGCATGTTCATTAGTGCTATCATTAGGGTAAATGTGATAAACAAATATAATCATTAAATAAGAATAAATGAGGTGAGGTCCAAACAGTTGTTCAATTTCCAGTGTTGTCTTTACAGAACAAAATGGCGACATACTTGTAACAAAGGGGGAGACACGTAAGTGTTTTCTGTTATTTTATTTCTTTATTTCTTTATTTCTTTATTTCGGAGTTTACTTGGTACCATAAAAGATAATAGTAAAAAATATTTCAGTAATAGTCTTCTCATAATAATTTTTTTTTTTGCATGTACAGTGACTTTTGTATTTTATTATTTTATGATATACCTTCAGTTACCTCAAACTCACAAATGTATTTTTTCTGCATTTTGAATTTACAGACAAGAATTTGGTTATGCCAGGACACCACGCCTTTCCGTTTTCATTTCAGCTTCCTCATGGGTAAATAATTCTGGAGATAATGGAAATTTGCTTCTTATAATTTTCAATATTATAGTAGCTGTTAACAGATTTTATTGCTTAACTCTACGTGCGCACTTTAATAGAAAATTTCATAGAAAATAAGATGTGCTAGATCCATGGCATAATCTTAGTGGATATACAGTATATACTGTATATATAAAGTCAAGTCCAGTTCAGCATGAATCTTGTACATTGGTTAATATGTGACTGATAATTGAATCATTCCCTGAAACTTGTAAAACCAGAAACCATTCACTCATACCAAGTGTCATACCAACCGATATTTTAGAAATATGACCATGAATGTGGCTACATTCAAGTTGGTGCGCTTGAAACAAAATGGCTTTTGAAAACAAGTAACTGTACTTTCAACTGTAATTCAATTTAGCTCAGCGTAGGGTCTAAAGAGCCATGTTTCTCGAAGCAGTGTCTAAAATTGTCATCAGTGATCCAACAGTAGTATGCCACTTCACTTCACTAAAATGCAGAGGTTAAAAGAGTTGTAGACATTAAAGAAGTGGATTTCTTTTGTAGGAACACACCATCATCTTTTAAAGGATCCCACGGATCAATTACATATGCTCTTCAGGCCAGAATGAGTAGATCTTGGAAGATCCCTCAAAATGTAACGAAGGAATTCACCTTTGTATCAAACTTTCATGGAAATGGTGCTCTTTTAATGGTATGTGCTCATATTGTTTAATGTGTAACTACATTATATTGAAGCAGGGAGTAGGTTTTTTGCCTCACAGTTTTGTGGTCCTCGGTTCGATCCCAAACTCAGGTTACACGCTGTATTGAAATTCACATGTTTTCCCGGTTAGTGTTAATTTCATTAACAATAACTAGGATGAAAAATGTTCGTCGACGACCTTTTTCTCCAGGTCTAAGGTGAGATGAATATGAGATGACACCGACGTCATTAAGCACTAATTGGGACTATCAACATGCAATATTGTTGATGAAAAAAGACAAGACTAAAATATAGTTTTAAAAAATTAATACTTTACCAAAAATTTCTCTTAATTTTTTCGACAAAATACTATAGACCGTTTTTAAAATTACAATCCAAATGTCCTATTTTATTGGATGACATGCTGCAGTTTCCTTTCCTGGGCATGTCAGGACTAAGGAAGCACAGTGGAGAGTAGCTTTCAAGCTAATGTTTGTTAAATAATGGCAGCAACAGTGGGACTTGGGAGAAAGAGAAGGTTGTTTTTTTAAGCTATATTAAGACTTCTAGTAAGGCGGTGGTAATAATAATAATAATAATCTTATGGACAAAAATGTCTACTATTTTCAATGACTAAATTGTCAGCATTTTTCATTGACTATAACTAGACTAAAATACTTACAGTTTTCTTTTACAGTAAATTGCCCAGACTTTTAGTCAACTAAAACTTGCTAAAAAAAAAAAGAAAGAAAAAACAGGATAAGGTTCTCTAGTTTCCTCTGAGACCACCACGACCATGACCAGGATAAAGCAGTTACTGAACATGAATGAATGAACTAAAATACAAATAACAGGTTATGAAAACAGACTACAGTGTTCCATGTGCTGTCTTTAAATACAAATGTCTTACCATTCTATACATAGAGACCACTTTCTGGGTCCGTAGACAAAAAGCTGAAACTTTTCACCTCTGGAAGTGTCTCAATTAGAGCATCTACTGACAAAGAGGGCTACATGCAAGGTAATTTTACATTACATAATGCATGTCTTCAGCTATAGGCAAGAGATAATTTAAGCTGTTATAAATTCTTGTTATCTAGTATTTCTCAGTTCTTTTTTTTTTTCAGGTGAGAGAATCAAGGTTGAAACCCATATTGAAAACTCTTCATCTCGTGCTCTGAAGCTCAAATTTAAACTTGAACAAAACCAGGTGTTCATCGCCAAATCTCGAAAAAAACATGCAGCAAAAGTTATTTTCAAAGCTGTGGAAGATCCCATTCCATTTAGATCTAAGAAAACCTTCACCAGTCGGCTGAAGATCCCTTCGAACTTGGACCTAACAATCACAGACTGTAACATTATTAAAGTGGAGTACATGCTCAAGGTAATGCTGTTTTACTTGATTTTCTTAATGGTACCAATATCCTCAAGAATGTGCTTTCTGATTTCATTCATTTGTCATGCATTTCTTTTTTTTTTTAAAGGTATATTTGGATATTCCTTATGCTAGAGATCCAGAGATTATATTTCCAGTGGTCATTATCCCAGCATGCCAATACAGCTTTCCACAGCCAAACCAAGTAGATTCCTATGCCAGTCAGAACAGACGGGAATCAATAGGCACAGGTTCTTCATTCCAGCCAGCATTTGTTGCCTTCCCTCATGTTCCTGCTGCTACTGCCTTTGGACCAGCTCCTAATCTATACCCAAGTGTATACACTCAGCCAGCCAATCCAGTGGAACCACCACCTTCCTATACAGACATCTTTCCAGACTCAAATTCATCAGCATCAGGATTCAACCCATCTCTATTACCCTTCAGTCCGCCACCATACACCACTATGGATTCTTCACCTGCTCCTCACCACCATACACCAGAGTGTCCAACACCAGAGTGTCCAACACCAGAGTATCCAGGTGCTGCAGGATACTGGCAAAGTCCAGCAAATCCAGATTTCTATCCTACTAAATAAACTGAATTATCAGAACTGCATTCACCACCATCAGCATTTTCAGTGCAATACAAAAGGGTATTGAACCAATTTGTCATGGTTGATATGTCAGTGGTTTTTTGGTTAGGTGAAAATGTTTACTACTTTTCCCATTTACTTTCTTTATATTTTTCATGCAGAGAACTATATTTTTCTACATTTTGTTTGATATTATAAACCAAAATCAAGTGTATTCATAGAGTTCAATCATATATATATATAGTGTGTGTGTGTGTGTGTGTGTGTGTGTGTGTGTGTGCCAAAATAGAAGCAGATTAAATTAACAGCGAGGAAAAGATAATAATAGCCTAACCTAATAATATACAGTCTGTTGGGGGATAAATAATGCTGCTACCAGTCACTTTATACACATGTAATAATAAGTTACCTTACATATACAATCAATCAGATTCTCCATCTACATTGATTAATGTTTAGGATCAATTATGCTTTTACATGTCTGATCATAATATTAAATTATTATATGATTATAGCCTTGATAATTAAACCCGTGAATTGTTCAAGATGGGCAATATCTAATATCTAATAACTTGCAGATGTTTTGGCAGACTTTTAGGTGGGAACCCTGAGCAAACTACAGCTTTCTTTGCCGCTGTAAACCCTGAAAATTGAAACTTTGGTATAGTTTTAATGTAATTATAGAGTGATCATTAATGAGAAATGAAGATGGGTTAGCCTCCACTGTTAAACCCAACATATGTGTTCAGTCTTTAGAGACATGTATCCAAACACTGGAAATAACTGGACATTTACAAAATATGCGCATGTAGGTGCCCACTTCTCCATCTATCACATGTGGATGTGAGGATAAGCTTCATTTTAAATAGTCTTAAAGGAGTGCAATATATTCTAAGAATCAGTTTATTATTTATCATTTGATGTACTGGGTTCTGGAAGTTGCAAAGGTGTTTGCCCAAATTATATCCTGGTCTGGTTGAAAACCTCCTTTCTCCAATTCATGATTCCACACCTCAGTAATACCAAGGGAACCATATAGGTTCCCATACTGTATGAGTTGTGGTGTTACTGTTCCACTCCATCGGACCCCATAAGCTTTCAGTGATAATCGAAGCTACAAATACAAAAACCTGAGAAACCAGGAAGGGAAATGAATTAGCTATTAAAGGACCATTTTTTTTTACAAGATGTGACTAGTGTGTCTTCTGTTAATCTCCAAGGTATATCATGTGGAGCCTGAATATCTATCCATATACATTAGGGTTTTCGTTTGAAAATAAAGATATAATTTGTAATTCAAGTGACAACCCACCCAAAGATTTAAGATATTGCAAAGTCTTCAATCGAATTGGCGTGTTTTTTGTAACAGATATAGTGATATTTTATGTTGCGTATTACTTATTATTATAGGTGATATTAAGTGGTCCTGCCTATTTCTCTGTACTGGGGCTTGTAAAGATAGTGCAAACAGAATTACTGATAGAGATCATCCTTGATAGGACCCTCATTTAAGTAGAAATGGTTCTGAGATTATATTGCTAGTTTTTTTGTGTAGAATATAAGGCTTAATCATTTGGATCCAAAGCCAAACTTGTAAAGTAATGCCCACAAATAGTTCCATTCAAGCGTATCAAAGGCCTTCTCAGGATCTGTGTGAAAACGTGTAGCTGCAGTGTGAGAATACTCTGAAATATCAGATGTCAGATGACACACCAACTTGCCCTCTTCCTCTGGTTAACCAATGGAATAACATGATATAAATATATTTCATGATGCAGCACTTACAATCAATAAAATGCAGCATTACAATCAATAAAAAAAATCCAGTTAGAATTTTCTTTCTTTGACCAGTCTCTGCACTCCAATTAATTCCACCAAAAAGGATGCCCCAAAATGACATTCAGACATTGGATAAAATTTAGGGACATGCTAAAATCAAACGTTGTATTACTTTCTTACATGTCTGATTATTTCTTTATTCTACTGTCATTTTTTTATGAGGAACTTAATATTTTTTTTTCTAAGGAACATATTTAATTTATGATCTGATTTTATCCGACGCATCACAAAAGAAGAATATAACATTTTGGTGTTGTCAGAGGGTCGCTGGGTTGACACAGTTATTGCAAGCAAGCGATATGCAACCAAATATTGTTTACTTTAAGACTATTTGTTCCGATACTATTGCTCACCTAAAAATTGGGCGGTCTGCTACCAAAGGTGCCATGTTCTAAGTTGCTTAACAAGTCTAGATATATTAGGAAATTAATATATTAGGAAATGAGTGCTGAAATTCCGATCTATCGTCTCATATTCATCTTTTGTTCTCAAACCCAAATATCTTCAGGGTACAGCAAAAACCAAACAACTGGCCTTGCCACTCCAGTACGTTTGGACGGGATTGTATATCATAGCGATTTGACAAAAATAAAACGTTAAACTAATTAACTAATGACATGCATCTCTTGTTACCCATTGATTGATAGTTCACTATACACGGACCGAGAGCTCATGTAACCATCGATAGATACATTTAATATAATTTATTTTTTTTATAGCAGTTATTTTACAGCCCTGAGTACAGACTTGAGTTTCTCCAGAAAGCCTTTGGACTCTTTGGCCCCTTTGGCCTTCCACACTCAGGGAGCTCTTGGAGAAGAAATATAGGAAGTTAACAGTTCACTATACACGGACCGAGAGCTCGTGTCTGGATCTCGTTAGAGCTTTAGGCTTCCAAAATGTCTACGATCAAACAGCTCTCCTTGACTTACGAAGCTGTTAATAACAGCAATACATTCACAAATGGCGACGTTGTTAATGGACGAGTCGTTTTCGAAGTGAATAAAGAAGTGAAGATAGAAAGCCTTTATGTAAAGTGTAAAGGAGAAGCAAAAGTGAGGTGGAGCGAGAGGCACAATGATAGAGATCACCATTACAGTGCTACTGAGAGATACTTTAAAATCAAACAGTACTTCATGCAGGACCTCTCAAAGAAAGGTAAGACCTTGCTGTTGTTTAAATCTGTGTCATTCTGCCATTAGCGTTGCTAGCGTTATTTTACCTAGCTGCTATAAAGATATTGAGGTCTAGGTGAAACTTCCTGTAGACGTGTGTCCAGTAGTTATTGGTTTTAAAAAAAAAGACTCCTTGAGTTGAATAATACAGTAATATGCAATAATACAGTTATATAGTATAAGTATAGTATTATACAAAATAACAAAGTATGTGTGTAACCCATTACATAAGACTATAATAAGGACACACCAACATGCTGAAATCTGCCAAACAAGCTGTTGCACAGTACAGTGGAAGTTTGTAAAACAAGTTGAATTTTTTTTTTATTTGGATGTAAATAGTGGCAGTATGATGTGAAATAAATAGTTGTGTTCTGTAAACTGTTATTGTCCTCGTTCGTAAACATCTGGTGGCTGTGTGAGTGAGGGGGGGGGGTGATTTCTGTTGCTCATAAAATATATTGACATGTAAAAAGACTATAAATTTGCTTTCTAATCTTTCCTTCGCTTTCTATACAGACCAGTTTGAGTAGGCGCTCGTAAAGGCTCGTATTACTGCTCAAGATTTTTATCTAGAGCATTTTGTTTGAGACAAACAAGTTTGTATCTCAAGCTATATATATATATATATATATATATATATATATATATATATATATATATATATATATATGTATATATATGTGTGTGTATGTGTATGCCCCACACAGTATTAGTACAGAGTTTTTAATAAAGTGCTCGGCGAGTGTATTTCAGTTCCAATCCTATTGTTTCCACCATGTGAAGTGTTTTCCCAGGCTGCCACCCTTAACCCTCAACTGCTCAATTTGATCTTGTCTCGACTGTAAGTCACTTTGGATGAAAGCATGAGCCAAATGGGGTAAAATCCAATTCTGTACCAGAAGAGCTTACATTTTAGTCTTTAACATTAGCACTTGGGAACACTATCGACATGTTTTGTTATAATGTGAAACTTTTCTGCTAGTTTTTCAGCATGTTCATCTGTTCTCATTTTTCTTTGAATCCAAAATGAAATGATTACTATTTCAGGAATCATTTCACTTAATAGGATGCAGATGTTTTTTTTGTTTTTTTTTATCTTCACCAACCAGTAAATACATACAGTGCATAAAATATTAAACTTTAAAACAAGTGCTTAATATGTGGTGTTTATGTTTTTTCTTTCTTTCTTTTTTTTTTACAGGAAAAGAAGATCCCGGTGTTATATTAGTAAGCGGAGAGATCTGTAAGTGTTTTCTTATTATTATTCCTCACATTACCAAATTAGAGTCAGTTCCAGAATTATTGACACCCTTTATAAAGAACAGAACAAATTAATAAATATAACATGCAGTAAGTTATATGAGCTTAAATATCATTCATGTCAAATTAATAACATTAACAGAATGTAATGTCTAGCAAGATACTTATAAAGGGACAAATTCTAGCTTATTGTTATTTCTCCTGAGGTGAGAGGCCAACAGATTTCACGTGTGGGTTTGTAAATATTGAGACAAATATAAAAGTAATCGATTATTTTTATTTATTTATTTATTTTAATAATAAATTAAATATAAGGAAATATAAATAAAAATTGCTACATGGGGTTTTGGGGGGAAACGGAACTGTTATTTAAAACTTTTATGAATCTATAAATTATTTACATTTTTATATTTTTAAAATTTATATTTATTTTAAACAATTTCTGTTCATCTTTCTTAAAGGGCATTCATAATTCTGAAGTTGACTGTATTTGATAACTTTCTGCTTGTCCTATTCAGTTGTCACATTAGCTACTTTATTTTTTCTTCCATTACACAAAACTGATTTTCTCTCTTTTTTTTTTTTGCCTTGTTTCTTTCACTTCCAGACAACAATGTGGTTAAGCCTGGAAGCCATGTTTATCCATTTAGCTTTCAGCTGCCGCATGGGTGAGTGTGGTGATCCTCAATTAGCTTTTAACAGCATTTCATGCCTTTTAGAGCTGCTTTGTGTTATAGGACTGCTAAAACCCTTTATACAAATACATAATTGTAAGAAATGCTTCAATGAAGTAGTAGTAATACAAATATTCTAGTTCACTAATGCTGAAATTTAGATCATTGTAATTGTGAAATCATGATTGCAGTTTCCAGGTGGTTCAGCAGATATTTAGACAGTACTCATAACAGACACAATGCTAGAAGCTTTTCAGAATTATTGCCAAAACTGAGAACCTGTCAAAAGAATTTTAACCTGGCTGATTTTAGCAAGGGGCATCATGGTGCTACAGCGGGTAGCGTTGCCGCCTCACAGCTTCTGAGTCCCAGGCTTGATCCTGAGCTGGGGTGTTTGGCCTTCATACCTTTTAGTAAAGTTGTATGTAAATGTTTGTATAAGCCAAATGAAACTAAATTTTTCTGCTGGGTTTACAAAGGTTTCAGAACAGCTGACTTTCTTCGTGCTTGCATGCGTATCATGACTTTCTTAGTACTTAGTACTTGCATGTGGCTTATGGCTGTGTGCAGACAGGACAGACAGTCCTCCATTCATACAGTGCTATCTTTATAGTCATATATATATTTTTTCTTTTTAAATAATCTTTTTGTGTGTATATAGTTTTATAAAATTAATGCCAATAATATTATTTCTCCATGGTATTCTTAGTCCTTGACCTAGTGAACTAGCATGAGGATGTGTTTTTGATTGAGGCGCCAAAGCACTTCTTTAAATCGCTCAGGATAAGGGCATCTGGTAAATGTTGTAACTGTAATAAAAAATAAGCAATTTTAACTGGACGGTATACTCCATATATATAAAAGTAATCCATGCAAATTATATGATTTGAAGTCAATCATGTGGAGATTTACATTGTTTACTCTAAATATACACACGCTCAAGAGCAGGAGTAGGATATGAATGCTTTAAGATCCATTGCAACCCTGACGGGGATAAAGCAGTTACAGAAGATGAATATTAACTCATGACGAGAGGTGCTAATCACATATTACACAGACCATTGAATGGAACCTTTGTTTTGTCAGGGAGGATGCATATAGCATATGCATATAGCAGAGGGAGTGGAGTGACCTAAGGGGTAACACAATGGTAGTGTGTAAAGACCTTAGAAACTGTAATGCTTTGATTTGTGCTTTTCACATGATGCATACCACCTATTGAACCAACAGTGCAAACCTCTGCGCTGCCTTGCACAATCAGAAAAGTCTGTTTCAAAGAAGTTTAAAAGTTTGACTTGGATTTATGTAGTGCGCATATTGTAACTAAAATATTAGCTACATGTCAACATTGCAACATGGAGTATTTGTATGCAGAATTGATCAAAAACCCAAATATGAATAGAGTTCAACTTTAAATATTTTTGAGAATTTTACCATTAAGGTTGCATACAAATAATGTATACTATTTTCGCTGCTGTAGAAATTTTCCAGCATCTTTTGACGGGTACCATGGCTCAGTAAAGTACATTCTTGAAGTCACACTGGACCGTTCATGGAAAATGGACCGCACTGAAAAAAAAGAAATCATCTTTATTCCAAGGCTTAGTGCCGTTAATTTAATGGTACGTGCAGGTAAAAAAAAAATCCTATGTTCTTTTTCTCCATAAATTCATGTGGGGGAAAAAATAATTCACTTGTGCAAAATAATTCACTTGACTTGATTACTGATGCTTAGTTTAGGCTTATTCATTAAATGCACAATAATTTGTTAAATAAAATGATCTGTGAAATGCAGCATAGTAATGTGTCTGGCAAATTCAATAGTATACATTGTTATTCAGATTTTGTGCAATACCGAACCAAACATACCACACATACCAAAGAGTGAATGCTTTGTATTGCGAAAGTGGAGAGCAATGAAATGTATTTTAAATTACACAAATTATTTCTGTAATTTTACGTTTACTTATTTGTGGGATGTTCTTTTTTATAACTATCTATCTACAATTTATTTAATACAGTCATGTCCATAAGTATTTGGACAGTGACACAATATTCATAATTCTGCCTCTATACACCCCCAGAATGGATTTTAAATGAAGCAATCAAAATGTGAAAGAAGTGTAGACTTTAAGCTTTAATTTAAGGGGTTTGACAAAAATATTGCATAAACCGTTTAGGAATAACAGGAGTCCCTCCATTTTCACAGGCTCAAAAGTAATCGGACAATTGACTGATAATCAGTTTCATTGCAAGGTGTGGCCCATTTCCTTGTTATTTCATGCCAAATTAAGAAGATAAAAGTTCTGGAGTTCCTAAAAAATGTCTGTATCCTGAATGGTTAATGCAATATTTTTTTATTAAATCAAATTAATTAAGCTGAAAGTATAGACTTCAATCAAATCTGGATTGCTTCATTTCAAATCCATTATAGTTGTGTACAAGGAAAAATTATGAATATTGTGTCGATGTCCAAATACTTATGGACCTGGCTGTATATTTATTTAATTTTAATCCAGGCATGTACAGTGGTGTGAAAGTGTTTGTCCCCCTTCCTCATTTCCTGTTCCTTTGCATGTTTGTCACACTTAAGTGTTTCGGAACATCAAACCAATTTAAACAATAGTCAAGGACAACACAAGTAAACACAAAATGCAATTTGTAAATGAAGGTGTTTATTATTAAAGGTGAAAAAAAATCCAAACCATCATGGCCCTGTGTGAAAAAGTGATTGCCCCCTAAACCTAATAACTGGTTGGGCCACCCTTAGCAGCAACAACTGCAACCAAGCGTTTGCGATAACGTGCAATAAGGCTTTTACAGCGTCCTGGAGGAATTTTGGCCCACTCATCTTTGCAGAATTGTCCTAATTCAGTTACATTAGAGGGTTTTCGAGCATGAACGGTCTTTTTAAGGTCATACCACAACATCTCAATAGGATTCAGGTCAGGACTTTGGCTAGGCCACTCCAAAGTCTTCATTTTGTTTTTCTTCAGCCATTCGGTGGTGGACTTGCTGGTGTGTTTAGGATCATTGTCCTGCTGCAGAACCCAAGTTCGTTTCAGCTTGAGTACACGAACAGATGGTCGGACATTCTCCTTCAGGATCTCTTGGTAGACAGCAGAATTCATAGTTCCTTTTATCACGGCAAGTCTTCCAGGTCCTGAAGCAGCAAAACAGCCCCAGACCATCACACTACCACCACCATATTTTACTGTTGGTATAATTTTCTTTTTATGAAATGCAGTGTTCCTTCTACGCCAGATATTCTTGGACACACACCTTCCAAAGAGTTCCACTTTTGTCTCATCGGTCCACAGAATGTTGTCCCAAAAGTCTTGGGGATCATCAAGATGTGTTGTGGAGAAATTGAGATGAGCTTTGATGTTCTTTTTGCTCAGCAGTGGTTTTCTCCTTGGAACTCTGCCATGCAGGACATTTTTGCCCAGTCTTTTCCTGATGGTGGAGGCATGAACGCTGACCTTAACTGAGGCAAGTGAGGCCTGCAGTTCTTTGGACGTTGTTGTGGGGTCTTTTGTGACCTCTTGGATGAGTCGTCGCTGCGCTCTTGGGGTAATTTTGGGTGGCCGGCCACTCCTGAGAAGGTTCACCACTGTTCCATGTCTTCGCCATTTGTGGATAATGGCTCTCACTGTGGTTTGCTGGATTCCCAAACTTTGGAAATGGCTTTATAACCCTTTCCAGACTGATAGATCTCAATTACTTTCTTTCTCAATTGTTCCTGAATTTCTTTGGGTCTCGTGTTGATGTGTAGCTTTTAAGGATCTTCTGGTGGACCTTACTGTGTCAAGCAGCTCCTATTTAAGTGATGCCTTGATTGTGAACAGGTGTGGCAATAATCAGGCCTGGGTGTGGCTAGAGAAATTGAACTCAGGTGTGGACAACCACAGTTATAGTATGTTTTAACAAGGGGGGCAATCACTTTTTCACACAGGGCCATGATGGTTTGGATTTTTTTTCACCTTTAATAATAAACATCTTCATTTACAAATTGCATATTGTGTTTACTTGTGTTGTCCTTGACTATTGTTTAAATTGGTTTGATGTTCCGAAACACTTGAGTGTGACAAACATGCAAAGGAACAGGAAATGAGGAAGGGGGCAAACACTTTTTCACACCACTGTATACTATTAATTATGTGGACTACTTAAAAAAATTATCTACTTTTACATGTAAAATATAGTCATTTAGTTATATTACAATAGTGTATTTTGTTGTTTTACACTCAGAACCCACAGACTGGATTTATCGACAAAAAGATGAAACTTTTCACCTCTGGAAGCACCTCAGTGAAAGCAACAATTGATAAAATGGGTTATATGAAAGGTCAGTTAATGTCCTTACAACATCAAGTGCCATGAAACTCACAAGAAAAGTCACAACGGTATGCAGTAGTTAACATCATATTTCTTTATTCGTACTTTTTCAAAGGTGAGGTCATCAAGGTTTCCACTGACATCGATAACTCTTCATCTCGTGATCTCAAGCTGAAGTACAGTCTCGAGCAAAGTCAGGCCTTCTATGCACAGGGTCACTCCAAGTATTCGTCCCGTACTATTTTAAAAGTTGTTGGGGATCGTGTTCCATCTGGATCAAAGCAAACCGTCATCACAAACCTGACGCTTCCACAAAATCTGGAACTGAGCGTTACAAACTGTAAAATTCTGAAAGCGGAATACATATTTAAGGTATTACTGTTCTGTTATTATTTCTACATACAGCCAGCATCTTTAGCATCTAACTCCAAAAACAAGTGTATCATTTAGCTGAAGCTATATTTCATTGTTGGCTAAAATTTTATGTGTTGGATTTGCAATTAAGACCTTTATCATCTTAATTTAATTCATTTCAATTAAAAATATAAAAGTCTTAATTTGAGAATAGTCCAGAAAAAAGGAAAGCTCTTTTACACGTATTAACATCTGGGCCAATTTATGTGGCTTTAATTCTTCTCACCTTGATCCTTTAGTATCCTTGATCCAATTAGTATTGAATATTGACTGCTGATGTTGTATGTATTGATCAACATTCTTTAATCCAACAACTCTTTTTTGAGTGATAAAGTAAAAAAACATTATAAAGTTCCTTATTAATTTGCTGGGCCACCACGAGCCACCAGAACAACTTTCAGCATAACGTTTCATTAATTTTGAAATTAATGAAAGCGAAATGCCTCCAACAGCATAACAGACCCTCTGGCTTTTCTTGTCATTTGTCACTTGTCTGCATATATATTTTATGTTAATGACAGGGTTTTTTCACAGGTTTATTTGGATGTGCCCATGGCTAGTGACCCAGAGATCAAATTCCCAGTGATCATTCTCCCTGCAGGCCAGATTTTTCCTCCAGGGCAAAACCAACCAGCTTTTCAGCCTTATGGGAACCCAGATGGACCAGGATGGAACCAACCTCCACCCCAGCTGGCACTTGGGCCCAGTCCCCCAGGTGCTACCTTTGGACCAGCTCCAGGGTTTTACTCTGGTCCATACCCCTCACCTATGTGTCCAAATCCAGAAGTTTCTCCTCCTTCCTATGCAGACCTCTATCCAAATCTAAACTCAACAGCCCCAGGATTCAATCCAGCTCTGACAGCTCCACCCTTTAATCCTCAGTACGCTCCTATGGGTTATCCAAATCCACCTGTCCCTCAGCAACATCCAGTTCCGAGTGCTCCACAGTTCTCTCCCGGGCCTGCTGGCCCAGGCTATGTTCCAGCAGGACCCCCCCCAAGATATTGGCCAAATCCAACCACACAACCAGAATCTTATCCAACTAAATCCCCTGAGAAACATGAATAATCTGAAAGTGTGATGACACAAGAAATTAAGATATGGATGACACTGTGGTGCAAGGACTCAAGAGGGTTTTGGGTTTGCAACATATATGCAATGTGTGCATATTATTATTGCATTTACATTATTATTATTTATGTATTTTTTTTTTTTATTTTTTTTTTATCCATTGCAGTTGCTGCAGCACTCCACTACTGGGTCATTGTTGTGGTGCCAGTTGCATCATGCAGAGGAACAGAATCAATTTTTTATGATTTTCGCATATGGCATAGCATTTTGAGTTCACCCCAGTACGTTCCTGTTAATAACAAATAATTGTAGTTAATTTTGTAAATCATTTAAACAATTAAGCAGGATGTATGAAAGTATATTTTGAACAAATTTCTTTTTTATATATATATATTTTTTGCATGTAAAAGTGGGTGGGTTCTATATTGGATTAAATGGTTGCTAGAAAATGGCGCTGTGCATGTCACTATGAACAGTCAGTAAATATTAAGCCGATACAAAGCATTTGGGGATTAACAACAACCATGAGCTTGCAAGGCTGATCCAATGCACTCACTTGCTTTTACAGTTTGCACAAATGAACACTAATATTCTTCCAATTAATATTTTTTTCAAACACAAATCCAAAAACATAAACTCAGTTCACAAAAATCCATCCCTATCAGGCAAACGCAACAATTCACTCACAAACATGCCACTTTTCTCATAATCAACCTTTGCCTTTATTAAAACACACAAACCAATCAAAACGCACATGCATAGAGCAAATAGACACTAGGGAAAATCACAAATAAATTGATACCAAAACATACATGTATAAAAACAACAACAAAAAAACTGTAATATCTAATTGAACTGGGAAAAAAAACGCTTGAAAAAATATCTAATTGTCAACTTATTTGCACAACTGAGATTTGTGGCACCATTAGCCCGCTCCTTTTCTATTCTGTAAACATAGAATATGTTTGGCTTTAACAAAGTATTCAAATATTTTTTTATATACTTTTGCTTTGATTTCCACTTCACCAAACATACAACTGCAAAATTCATATTACCCCAGTAATACAATCAGCTGCATGCCCTCTAAAGCCCTTATACAACCCATGGCAAAAATTATGGACTCTCCACACTTAGATGTTCGCCCGGCTTTTTCACTTCTTAGCAAATAAACAAATCAAAGATATGACACAAAGCATTTTTGTTTAATAGCTGAACATTCTGGCTTCATGAAACATACCTCAAACAAGTCAAATTAAATTAATTAATTGCATTTTGTTTTCCAGATCGATAGAGGAAAAATTATGGAATTATATTATTGTGTCACTGCAATTTCAAGTGGCGAAGTGGAAAACTTTTTGGTCAAGTCCATCATGCATCTAAGCTCATGCACAGATTTCCCTTATCACTTCTCTAACCTCCAGAGTGCCTGTTATAATGATCTACTGCTGATATTATCAAAGAACATATTTGTATTCAAATAGTTTAATCTCTCTCTCTCTCTCTCTATCTATCTATCTATATATATATATATATATATATATATATATATATATATATATATATATATATATATATATATATATATATATATATATATATATATATATATATATATATATATATATATATATATATATATATATATATATATATATATATATATATATATAAATAAAAAATGTATATGTGTGTTTTTTTGTTGGTTTGTTTTTTTTATACACGTATTCAAATAATTGTATAAAAATAAATATGCTGCCTGGATTTTTTGTTGGTTTGGCTTATTCATAATCAGTACCATCACAGCAAGTAAAAAAGATAACGGTGATATTTTAGTATAATATTTTAGTATAATACAGTTATACAATTTTTTTTTATAATACAATTATATTATGCATGTTATACCAATGAGTTATGAACAAAATGAGCTTGGTAGGCTGCTTGTTGACATAATTAACAAATGAACAGTTTTGTAACTACAGATAAAAGCCAGATATGGATTACACTGTCAACAAAAGATGAATCATGATAATTGTACTGCACACCACTCCTTCTGTAAACATGACTGAGTTCACAAAATAGTGACTAGGTAACATTTGTTGGTTACACAGCATTCATAATGCATCCTAGTCACGGTAGTGACCTTAATATAGGACCTGATTGTGTTCCCTAAATCCTCATTTAACCTGGGAGAAATCTGATTGTGTGTGAGCTCTCCTACTCATAAACTCCTCATCAGTACAGGAAAACAGTTCAATCTAGGCCTCCATTTCCAGCTGTCCACACTCAACAGTAAACAAAGAGGATATAACAGTGAAGGCTGGTTGTGATATTAGATGAGAGGGCTAAAAGCCTAATATCAAGCAATAGCTAAACAACATAAGTATTAGGTTGCACCAATGCATTAAATCACAATCTACAGCATGATAAGAATGATGCAGGTTAAATTATTACATACACATTTAAAGGCAATAAAAATGCACCCACCTCCCAAATTTAGAGTTCCATCATCTGCTCTTTTATGTTATTTATTCACTTGATAAAATGTATGCTTAGTCGATCTATTTTTAGTTTCTCCTCCAAAGACTGTGTGTGTGTGTGTGTGTGTGTGTGAGAGAGAGAGAATAATGCTTGTCGTATACAGTACTGTGCAAAAGTCTTATGCACATGCAAAGACATTGTAAAGAAAAGATGCCTTTAAACTTAATTTAATTAAATGTTTCTACATAATAAAATACTATAAAGAGCAGTAAACAAAGTCAATATTTGGTGTGACAACCCTTTGCTTTAATTAATTTATTTTTTATCAATAGTCTCAGGTAGAATTAGTGCAGTTTTATAAGGAAATGAGCTGCAAGTTTTATTGAGCATCTTGGAGAACCAGACACGGTTCATCTGGAGACTCTAACTTTCGCACTTGCATCTTATTTTTGTAGCAAAAATAGAATGTCTGAAGATGTTTTTTATCTGAAAAGTGGTCTGTTTCATATGCTGCTTTCTTTTCTGACATACAATGTGCTGAAAAACTAATGTTTGTACTACAAAAAAATAAGGTGTCTAAGACTTTTGCACAAAGCTAAAAAAAATATTTGAATAGAATATTTCCTATAAGAATCTCAAAAGGAAAACCATGCTAACCATGAAAGCTTCACATTCGAGCTACAACAGTTGCTTAAATGTTTAGGTAATAGTATGAATCTAAAAACATCTACTTGTAAAATATTATTTATTGAAACAGTGCTGTTTGGTTGAAGATGAAATGAGTTTGTGCTACATCATGCTAACTTGCATTCAGTTAGCTCATATGAGCTAATTCTTGTTGTGTCTTTCTGCACAGTCTACAAACACATAATATAAATATTGGATTGGGAAGCACAGTTTACAGTCTTAGATCTTAGTCACAAATCTCCTCATATAAAAACATCTTTGTTTCCAACAAAGTTCAAATCAGGTTTCAAATGAGTGAATTTGTCCACTAGGGGGCGATAGCTGTCCAGGGTTTTTATCAACAAGCACTTGAAGTAATTTAAAACACATTCGGCTTATTAAAATGTTCCGACCTGTTTACTTAGCGAATACTCAGAAATTTCGGGTGTATAATATGTATAAAATATCATCTGCTACAAACTGTTATGCTTAGAAATGTTGTCATATAGTTTGTCTAACTAATGTCATGGCAGCCATGAGATGGAACTGATGTTGGGTTGATTATACTGTGGCATTTCAACACTGTACAAAGTACCCTTGATGCCATTTATCTCAGATGAGTCTGAGTACTAAAGAGTGTACAGTACAAAAGTTATGACTCAATTACATGCAACAGGTGTTGATAGAAATTCTCAACAATAACAGGGTCAGGTATAACCACAGGGTGGCGTATTGAGGTCTAATATACACTCAGCTACAAGTATACCAGCAACAGTCAACACTAAACTTAACTGTATGACTGGGAACAACATCAGTAATATTGCAATAACTGCAGTATTTTTACATAAACAGCTGTTGCATATAACTGAGCATGACTTTTTATTCCTCCTCAATAAAACCATGACCACCACCATCATCACCACCACCACCATTACCATCATCACGAGGAGCCATTTTGCTTTGTTTAAACGTCATTATTTGTACATGAAACTTTTAATAGAGTGCATATAATACACCCACGTAACTTAAAGCATTAACTTCAATGCTGAAAAATTCATCTAAGACATTTAAGTTTTCTGACTATGTCAAGCTGTTAAGACGATATTTTCCCAGCTGGTAGCCTGAGCTGTTTTCCAGCTTCATTATTTCTGACTGAATTATCCGAACAAATGTTTTGGAACATCCTAATCGTCTTACTGTTGTTTCACTTGTATGTTGTATAACTTTGTAGCAGTGCAGCATTAGTAGCTGTACTTCAGGAACTTCCTTCCTACCAGCACTTAACAGCTGGCCAACAGATGGTCCAGCAGTTTCATAGACTCTGCCTGTGTTTTGGTAGCTGGACAGATTAAACTAGATTGTTCAGCAAGATTGTTTATATATATATATATATATATAATATATATATATATATATATATATATATATATATATATGTGTGTGTGTGTGTGTGTGTGTATGTATGTGTGTGTGTGTATAAAGCCCTCTTAGTTTGTAACTTCTCTCCTAAATCAACAAGGTGAAACGTATTGTTTGAACGCTGTCTTCTTCGCATTGCTCAGCTGTGCGTTGTAGTGTTAGTGTAGAGTTGGACGGGGAAGTTCCCCCCTCCCCTTCCTTCCCTCGAGCCGGGGGTGGGGAGAAAAGTTTCGCGCATGCGCACTGACTTGTTTTTCTCCAAAAACCGTCGCTTAAAGTGAGCAGAGCGACGAAACTCGGCTGTCTTTCTTAGCGGACCACCGAGCCTCGATAACAGCGTCCTCTGCTGTTATTCAGCTCTGGCGCATCAATGACACTATACAGTGTTGAAACGTGCTTTTTTCATACGAGAATATTTTCATAGACTTGTCTTTGTTGTTGTTTTGTTTTTTTTCTAGAGATTTTTGTACATCTTTTGTTTGTTTGTTTCTTTTTCTTGCCGCCATGGTGCTAGGAAAAGTGAAGAGCTTCGTCGTAAGCTACGACTGTCATAATGACAGCAATGTCCCCGTTTTCTCCAGCGGGGACTGCGTCTCAGGAAGAGTCCTCATCGAAGTGACCGGAGAAATCCGCGTCAAGTCTCTTAAAATCCACGCCAAGGGGTTCGCTAAAGTGCGCTGGACTGAATCGAGAAACGCTGGATCCAACACTGCCTACACTCAAAACTACACCGAAGAAGTGGAGTATCTGAATCACAGAGACATCCTTATTGGCCATGGAAGAGGTAAGAATACGATTTCAGAATGTTATATATTTAGATTGATTCATGTTTATGATCTATCGTGTGGGTGCAGTGGGATGCTCGGACTTGTTTACAAGTGGAGCGGTTGCACACTTCAACTGTTTTAATTGTGCATTTTGCATCACTGGCTGATCGCGTAGGTTTAGAATCAAACGCAACATACATTTTGAAACCCTTTCCAGGTCGAACTTGACCTTGTGTTCAGACTGTTGTATCATTCTTCTGCTTTAACCCCACTCTCAGGAGGAAGTGGGTAGAATGAATGGGCGAGCAACCAACTCAGGGCTTCTTGTTGGTTAAGTCAGGGTTTGTTTGTTCTTTTCCTAAACACGGTAAATCTGTTCGAGTGGAAAGCTAATTTGCTATTTTGGCCTGAAAAACCACAAAAACAAGAGGTTTAGTTGGTGTGTTTTTTTTTTATCACCATTTCGCCTGTAGTTTCCACCCATTGTTAAAAGCGGTTCAATCCTGTTCTGATGCAGAACCTGCTCGCGCTCGCTCCTGATAGGCTCAGGCGAAACGTGTTTTCGATGACGTCACGCTTCTGCAGAAAGTGTTACATAGCTGCAACTTTTTTTTTCTTTTTAATATATGCATTTTCCGTGTTTTTATCCGTCTTTGACCAAATGCTTATTTCCCATGCAAGCGTTGACATTGCGATTATTATTATTATTATTATTATTTAAACGAAATGCTTATGTTCAAGTGCACCTTGCAAGTATGTTGCAAACATACAAGCTGTGAGACAATCGCACGCGCTGGATATTGTAGCCTAAACCTATGGCCATGTCACAGCAGTCTGAAGACCCGATCTCTGTATTCATGTCCTCCTTTGTATGGATGTAGACCAGCGCATGTAGAGGTTTTTTAATTCTTCTTCCAGTGTTAATGGGATACTGGGGCGAATAAATGTTAACTTGCATGTTTAATTTCTGTACACAGTAGCTTTAATTTTGTAATTGCTTTACCTTTTTATATTTACTGTCACTGATTTTATTTTAATTTTTTTCTGCCTTGAAAATTCCTTCTGTAATCTTGCTGTTTTGTGTGTTTCAATCAATGCACCGATTGTATCGTTTGTAACGTTGAAATACTAACAATAAAAGTGAAGTTTAGAAATATGGTCGGTATTCTGTCTCGTCATTGGCGCTTCCTGTCTCGTTCTGTTTATTCTTGAGTGTAAATTAAACTGGGGGAACACTGGTGAGTGCAGGGCGCAGTGAATAAAGCTAAACAAGTCTGAGCTGCAGCTCTTGGTGAACGCTGCACGGCTGTAAATGCGTAATGCGCGAGGCGTCGCGCTGAGGCAGCCAGCTCCGGTTTAGGCCGGTCTTCTCTTGTTTGGCTCTGCTTTTGAGTGACAGCTGTGCGCGTGCACGCGGCTTCGGCTGAGCTGGCTGAGAGGAAGTGTGTGTTTAACCCAAAATCTAAAACGAGATTATTTCTTTTAACCCAAGGTTTATAAAAGTAAAAAAAATAAATCTAATATATTGTGTACTTCAACATTTTTTTAATTCTGTATTGTGGATGTGTGCTGCCCTTTATCAGTGTCTCCCATGTTAAATCAAATATAAAACACACCACACACACACACACACAATTATTATTTATAATTACAACCCAAGAGCAAAATATGTGTGATGTATTTTCTTAAGGTACGAAGTGTCCATATAAATGATGTAATTAAAGGTTATTTTTATGATCCATCTGTTGTCTTTTGAATGTGTTGTAACTCATGACAATTAAATGAGATCAAGCTCTTTCTCCTGTTGTTATGATATAGTACTCTCTCAGGTAAGGTATACATGTATTTGGAATATTGTTCTCTTCTCTTTCAGATGACGATAACTCTGAGGAAGGTCTCACCACAATTCATTCAGGAAGACACGAGTATGCATTTAGCTTTGAGCTTCCGCAAACGTGAGTGCGTTCTTAACATTTCCCAGCTTAAAATGAAAAGTGAAACTATTTACAAAGAAGTTACAAACACGTAGGCTTTTCTTTTTAATGTCCTTCACGAGAGATTGATAAGATGTCCTATCATGTAATCGCTTTCAGTTTGTTCATGCCACCTTTCTGTTCTCTGTGTGCAGACCTTTGGCTACCTCTTTCGAAGGGAAGCATGGCAGTGTGCGCTACTGGGTCAAAGCAGAGCTGCACAGACCATGGCTTCTGCCCATGAAGACCAAGAAAGAGTTCACCGTTTTCGAACACATTGACATCAACACTCCCCTCCTGCTGGTAAGTGGTGTCTGCCTCACATCACAGGATACCTCTGTTACGCTCTGTGTTCTGTTAGCAGGTCTCTATTCTTACTTTATCTTCTTTTGATGATCTGGGTTTCTTCTACAGTACCATGGCTTTCGAATTGGTCCTCAGGGCCTCCCAAGCCACATATTTGTTCTTTCCCAGCTCAGAACACACCTGTACCAAGTACTTTGTGTTCTCGATACCTTGTTTTTGGTGTATTTAGAGCTTTGTATGTTGCAAGAGCGAGAATTTGTGGACTGACTGGGAGTCCTTGAGGACCACAGTATCAACCACTGCTCAGCAGGGTATATTTGAAGTATTCTAAAGCTAACAAGTCTCAGGACACTAACATGGTTTTGTTCTTATTTTTCCTCTGCTTTTTACAGTCTCCACAGGCAGGCACGAAAGACAAGACACTATGCTGCTGGTTCTGCACCTCAGGTCCAATCTCCCTAAGTGCCAAAATTGAAAGGAAGGGTTACACCCCAGGTAACATAACATTCCTAAGCATGATTTGTATCTCATTATTCATAAAGCTCTTGGTATTATTGTAGTTTATTGTCAGAATAGGTCAACTCAGTCCTGTGTTGCTGTTTGCAGGAGAATCAATTCAGATCTTCGCAGAGATTGAGAACTGCTCCTCGCGCATGGTCGTGCCAAAGGCTGCCATCTACCAAACTCAGACCTTTTATGCCAAAGGGAAGATGAAGGAAATCAAGCAGCTGGTGGCCAACATCCGTGGTGAGTCACTGTCTTCTGGCAAGACGGAGACATGGAACGGGAAGTTGCTGAAGATCCCTCCCGTGTCACCGTCCATCCTGGACTGCAGCATCATTCGAGTGGAGTATTCACTCATGGTGAGCTAGGAGCCTTCATCACTTCCTCACAGGCTTTACAATTTGTAGGTAGAACCTTATTGTGATCAGTTTGATGAGGCATAACACATTTCCAAAATTAACACGCGTAACACGCTATTAACATTGGGTTCAAATCCAAAATGTTGCCAAATAGGCACTTTTACATTTTACACATTACTTTTACACATTACTTCTTGCTTCTCTGATTGAGCTTTGAATAATTATCTAAACCTAAGACTTATCTATGCTTTAAATAATGTTTTCCATAAAACACTGCGTTCCCTAAAACCATGGCTTGAATGCAGTTCAGATTTGTACTAATATTTTTAAAAGCAAGAATTCATTGAATGCCAATTGCACTTAGTCTTCCATCAACCACTAAGCTCAAAATTTCAGGCTATTGCATGCTTATGACCTCATAACCCTGTGAAACTGTTGCATCCTGTGGTTGCACAATCACATGACGTCATAAAACTGACCTTTCTATCAGGATCATTACATCAGACATCTGAAGGTATATGTGACTGACCTGTTGCCATTACTTGTTTCCTCTAGGTCTATGTGGACATTCCAGGATCTATGAACTTGTCCCTCAACCTGCCTCTGGTGATCGGCACTATCCCCCTGCACCCGTTCGGCAGCCGCACATCCTCTGTCAGCAGCCAGTGTAGCATGACCATGAACTGGCTAGGCATGAGTCTCCCAGAGAGACCCGAAGGTGAGTACTGGGGTTACACGTCGTATAACGTTCTACTCCTTTTATATTTGTATTTATTTTGCTCATAGACTGTGGGATTATGCATTGCCCTGTACATGTGGAACAATAAATATTCAAAGATTTTCTAAGTGTAACCACTCACAATTAACACAACCAGGCAAAGATGTGGGAAGGTAATGGTTAACAGAAATGGTACACAAATAGAACATGGCGTTGTGTTCATCTGTTTGTAGCACCCCCAGCTTATGCAGAGGTTGTCACAGAGGAACAGAGACAAAGCTGCCTGGTAGTGTCCTCAGGCCGTGAAGACCTCGATGGCCCACTGTTTGCCTACATCCAAGAGTTCCGCTTCCAGCCTCCTCCTCCATATTCTGAGGTAAATATTACCAATAACTTACAGATTGTGACTCGGTTTGCAGATTATAGACTTGAGCAGCAACTGCTGAGAGCTAAATGTGTCATTAAAGGCTATAAGCTGAACAGCTTAATGTGACCCAGAGATATGTTCACATCATTTTGAAATGACCGTATTTATGAGCTTCCAACTTGTAAGAACTGTTTAGAGACTACTTGGAACTTATAATTACCAGGAAGGAGCTCTGAATTTCCTGAAAGCTTTGACTTGACACTGTGTGAAGTCATGGTATAAACAAACACGACCAAAAAAATAAAAATACTGTGTCTTCCACAGTTTAAGGCAGTGAGGAGTTTAATGTTCTAGTTTAATTCTTATGATACTTGTGAGTTTCTAGTATGGGATGCTTAATAAATAAGGTGTTGTGTGTTTCCATCTGAGTCCAAGGAGAGGAACAGCTTTGAGTAGTATTCCTTAGCAGTCCTCTCATAATTGTTGTAATTACAACACGACGTAAACCCACTGTAACAGTGGTTCGGTAAATTTTTAGTGTGACTCCATGGTGTCTGATTTTCATATTTACCTTTCTGACATTTATGTCCTAACTTTAGCTGTGTTGCTCTATCCTCTCCCTCTAGATTGATCCAAATCCAGATCAAACCAGACAGCCAGAGGAGCAGAGGCCCGACACATGTCCATCACGCTGAAAAGCTCATAGCACCAGCTCAGAGCAGTCGTGCCCTTCAAACTTTCGACTTTCAGTTTTTCCCCCGGAGACAACGAGTGCGCTTGCGCCGCCGTTGATGCCGAGTGAAAACGAACATGCAAGAAGAAGGACAGCAAAGTGCAGGAAGTTGCTGCCATGTCAGTTCATTCCTGCCACAGGGAAGTGTGACCACTTTGCTCATCTGTGTCGATCCCTGTGGACAGATGCACCTGGTTGGACTGTGATGCCAGGTTTTAATCAGCCTAGTTTCTGTTGTCCTCATGCTTCTTTCTGTAACCATGGCACAAAGTAAGGTTCTGTAGCACAGAGCTACCTGGAGACAGACAAATATGCAGAGGATACACTATAGCCACCACCTGCAGTACAAAGGAGAGAAGACTAGAATCTCTTGCTTCTGTTGTGGATTTTTGCACATCTTATATTTAGCTTGAGTTATTAGGCTCAGTTTGAAAATCACTAATTGTTTCGTTTTTCCACTGTCTTGGTCTAATATGACTATATGGTCGCAGGCTTGTTTCGCTTTATCCGCGCAGCCTGCCGAGAATAGATTCCGAGACAAAAATCCGACTGAGATTCAGGGACTCAAATCCTGCTCTGATCTAGTTTCAGCTGTTCTTAGGTGGTTTTGTTTTTCCTCAATTGTGTTCCCTCTTAAGGACATGCAGATGACAAACTGTGCTTAGTGACATACACCACCTGAAAGGCTCTTCAGATTTGGCATCATTGCCTGTATGGTTTGTAATGGCAGTGTGACTTTTTTCTGTTTTCTCGTCCTGTTCACATGGACACCATGTACAAGTTCGAAACATAGTATGCCTTCAAGCCAATCTCCGTTTCTTTTGGGGATTATGCTCCTAGCGCATGTTTTGTGGTAGAGAACAGAAGACAATTTGCCACTTGCATGTGTAGGCAGGGCGGAGAGATAAAACAGGGTGGAACCCAGCAGTTTGCCTGCAAACGGCCTGAACAGTTCGTTGCCTTTCTATTTGTAGTGTAACGCAGTGCAGTCTTCTATATAATACTGCCTAAAAAAGCACTCAGTCTCAGGAGAACTTCTCACTTGCCAAAAGGTTGGAAACAAACAAACAAACAAATATATATATTGAAAAAGACATGTTTCATGTTTCAATTGCACTGTTTGAAAGCAAGCAAAAAAAAAAAAGGCTGTAGGTGAGACAAAAAAAAGTAGATTAGATTAACAGAAGAACAGAGAAGACCATGCACAAGGCAGCTTTCTAAGATGAAAGACATTCCCTTTTTGTCCTGTTTTACTTTGAGACTTCTTTTGTCCTAGCATTCCTCCAGGCCAATGATGGCAGATATGATTCGGAGCAAAAGGTGAGAGAACAATGACTCTGATTCTGAAAGGACCCATGAAGAAATTTGATGCAGCCAATCTGTGGCTTGAACTATGTTGAAATGAGGCATACATTAGTTTTCAGGACTCATTCAACAACTACGTTAATGCTACACTTCCGTGCAGTAATAATGTAGCACCTGTGGGCTTTTTATTTTATTTTATTTTTTTTATAAATGAAATGTAAAGATTACTCATATCTCACAGAGGTCTGGAGGAAGTTTGGTATTCAGTCATTTCCCAGTGAAAATGGTTTAAGCAGTGTTTGATACATTGCTTAAATTCATAACTTTTGAAAGGACACTATGGATGATCATAGTCAAGTAGCTGATGTGTGCGTGTATGTGACATTTGTGGTTTCTCTAATGGGTGTTTAGAATTCAGTAAGCTTTGGATTTCTGCTTCAAACATACACAGACTCATTAAAGTGGTCTTATCATGGTGGCCTTGAACTGACCTGGTTCATCACTCGCATTTATTACGACTCAAAACCTTCTGACTGTCTCTGTGTCGTCTGAAGCGTGTTTATGTTTAAAAGGACAAAAAGGGAAAAACCAAATAGTCCTTCAAAGCGAGCAGTGATCCCCAGACATGCCACTCTGATTTGCTATGGCTTAAATCATGTTTTGTGATGACTAGCTTTGATTACCATTACGGGCATTTAAGAGTTGCTTCCTGGTCAGACGACCTGGAGCAGTTCTGTTTCTCTCACATGGCTTTATTTCGGGAACAATATTTTTGGTCTAGCACACCTTCAGAGAATTGGGTTGCTAGTGGACAGTTCATTTTTGTTTATGGTAATCCACACATGGCAAAATCACCACTGTCAAACAATAAGCTTAAAAAAAAGAAAGAAAACTTAATGATTTTTTCCTTTCATGCTTGGTCAATTCCTGTGCTTGGCCTTCCATGTAGTCCAGTGTTAAAGCTAAACTCTTTTATTTTATTTTATTATTTTTTTTTATTTCTCTAGGAATGAATGAAGTAGAAATTGTTGTTGGATTTGTTTTTTAGAACCAAAGTGCAATATCTTCTCAACCCCCCATACAATGGTATAACCTTTTTTTTGTGTGTGTGTTTTATTCAGTGATAATCAACACTACATAACCGACAAATTTCTGTTCGGAATGGTTTTGAACTTGTCTTTGTTCTTCCTTGGAGCTAAATAAATTTTTTCCAACCAATAAAACATTAGCGATGTTTCATTTGTACTTGTTTGTAAAATGTTTGTCTTTAACTTCCTTTCCTGTCTAATGAGGGATATGTCCCACAATATCAACATTTCTCATCTACTCCTTCAGGAATTCAAATACAGAAGTACACATTATGGTTAAATTAACCTCTGAGCAAACACTTGCACTCAGTCGTCCCACTTTCATGTTCTTAATATTCAACTTTATTGATTCCCATATAGAAATAATGGATAAGTCTTATTAGGCTTGTTATATTAGCACTAAAATCTTTGAGATGTCTAGCAATGTGTTGTTGTTGTAGTAGTAGTAGTAGTAGTAGTAATAATAATAATAATTAATAATTGTGTAGAAATATCTAATAGCTACTGAAATGCTGCTCTCCATGCTGGCTGTTTTTGCTGAAAACTAGTCCAGTAGTGCTCCTAGAGGCGAACCAGAGAATTGCACTTATTTCCAGTCAACGCTTGGAAATGTTCCAGAGAGAAACAAATCAAATGACATGTTTATTTGCACACTGTCCAAGTTACTCTAGGCAGTGAGAGAAAATATAGACATGCATTTGCTAAATGGGCTTTCTGCAGTGGCTCTTCTTTGACTTTGAATGCAACTATATTAAAAATGGTTGACTTGCAGAATAACCTTTGCCTGCTTGCTTGTTTCAGAGAAGATGTAACATATCTGCAGTATTCACTAACACAGCATTTTAGTTTTCACTTGGTCTAAACACAAAACTAAGACTGCATTGAAAAGTCGGACAAAGACTGCAGGACCAGGACCGTTTATTGGTGTTCACCCCATGACCTCATCTCATCAGGGACTTTGTTCACAGGTGGAGAGAAGCCTTACGAAGGGTTGTAAATGCCTGGCAGTAAGGGCCTGACAAAAGTGGATATACAGCCTCGAAGACACTATTGTCCTGTCTAATATCCATAGAACAGCTCTAATTTATATTCTATTCAGGGAGATATAACATGGAATAAAATCAGGAGAGAAAAAAAACCCCCTCATTTGCTACCCTAGCTCCACAAAGCTTTGCCTTGTAGCTTTTATTTCAGTTAAATGAATTAATTCTACTAAAGAAATTTTTTCAAAATGCCTATAGAAAATTCCATTTTCACATAGTTTTATTTTCTTACACATTGAATGGCACACTGATTAATACCATGTTTTTAAAAAAATCCATTGAATTACATCATGGTTGGCAATCAATGATTGGACTGAGGAAAGCATGGACTGGCACGCAAAGGGCTGAAAGAGGTCCTGAGAGGTTCATTTAAAGCCAGAGATACAGCTACACAACAAATCGGTGCTGAGCTTAGCAGGGCCCCTGGTTGCATCTCCAAAGCAAGTACACAAACAGCTTGAATAGTAATTGAAAAAGACAGAGCTATGATGCTATGGTGTGTTCACCAACATCTTGATTCATTCGAAAGGCAGCCTAAAGGCCAATTCTCACTAATTTAGCATAAGGTAATACTTTACTGACTGGGTGAAAGTGTAATCTTAGCCATTTTTTAGTTAGAAAACCATCAACTTTATACATCTAAAAGACATCTCCATAGGTAATTTGTGAGGGGGGACCTTACCTTATACTTCCCCAGCTTTTGGCATGGTTTGGAACAAATTTGATAAGGTTGCACTGAACATTCTGTCCTTAGAGTTGAGACAAAGGTGTGAAACTTTCTTTAAATATCATCTCTCAAACTATGCAGAACATGGGCTGGTCGGCAACTAATCAACAAAGTAACCACACAAGTATACAACGGTATTGTTAAATCTGCATTCTGCCAGGTTTAGGTCCAGTTCAGCTCTGATGAGTCACCTTTGTCCTAGCACTTTGCACTCTTCTTGTGGCCACCTCTGCCATTGACTCACACAGGTCAGGGCCTTTGTGGTAATCTGACCTCGTGCTAGTGGCATGAAGGAGGGAGGGATTAATGTCTAGTGCCGGCTGCTGATTAGCCCCTGTTTATGCCACACGGGTCTCCAACCTTTCCTGGCTAATCCTTGATCCAACCATAATTACAGATATGGCTACAGGATAGTAAAGAGTTCTAAACTTTCCCATACTCCTCATGTCTGGGAAATCATAAACTTGTGGAATGTAATAGTAATAGAATGTGAAAGGGTTATGTAATAGACAGAATTTATTTATTGCAAACTGCTAATCACAGTTTGTTTAAACCTTGACTTAACAGGTGCATGAGAATGTACCCACTATTTCTGATAAATTACTTCTTGGCAATGCTGCAGAATTTGAACGTATGGAAGTTCATCCATAGCGTCATCCAGGAAAACAATGGTGCAGTGGTCTTGCATTACAGATTTTCTCTTTATTTGATCAATTTGACTTGATTTTACTGTCTTAATTAACATTGTCGTTATCAGTTTTGGTACACAATGTTGTTACTGAAGTCTTTCTATAAAAATAGTGCCTTTAAAGCAAAGGTTTTGTAAGCAGTCTGTAGGATGCCCTTGGAAGTCCTTTGCATGCTGAGAATTGTGTAGGCTTTCAGTCAGATTGAAGCATGATGTTTACAGTCATCAGCCTTTGCATTAATCTACCTGAGAAATTCAGTCAACGATATTAAATAAGTCATTGTGATAGTGTTTTTTTTTTTGTTTGTTTTTTTTAGCATTTTTTAGATTAGATGCTTTGATATTTGTAGTTAAGATGTAAATGTGCCCTTTGACTAATATAACTAATATACTAATATAGTTATAACACTTTAAGTCAATTGTGTCTATCACCTAAACTGAATTCTATCAAATCTATTTCTTTATTTATATATGCTCAATAATGCTCATATATATCTTTAATGTTTACATCAGAATTAAAACTGTGTGCTATATAACTGTAACTGCTGTATCTACACACAGAAGTTTGGTGGTAAATAGTATTATTTGCAAAGAATTTATAAGTTGTATACATGTCTGGCAGTAAAGCAATTTATAGTACAAGGACTGTAATTGATTTATTTTACTGGGAGAAATAAGTTGGTATTAAAGGAAAAAAACATTTTAGATAAAAACCTGAGCTGCTATTTTAGCACTGCAAAGGTGGTCTTTAATTTTAATGAGCAGCTAATGAGTTTGCTTCCTTCTTTATTGTCATCTTGAGATTCATTTATACAGCTCTCTTTGTGGTTTTATTTACAGACACGGCTTAAGGAGAAAGCCATGAGTAAGGGTATGCAAATCTTGTCAGAAATATTGAAACAATTCTGTTCACTATTTGAAATAAAAGTTATGTGCTAATTAAGAAAATCACTTTTCGTTTATGTTTATGATAACTACAGAGGGTAAGTGCATTTCTGTTTTAAAATCTGCTCCTTGTTCTCCCCTCCTCCTCTTGTTTGGCAAGTGGCCACGTGTGTGACACGCCTGTATGTGTTATGCACTGAAGGGAAGTTATGTTGTGAGGGGAAGTTGATGAGGACATGTTAAAAAGGATCTAAATGTGTCAAGAGGAACACAGCATTGCTTACTATTAAAAAGGTTTACAATAGCATTATAGTTATAACTATACATATTAAAGGACAGTTTGGTAGATAGCACTGATATAAAATACAATACATAAGAGAATAGTAATTAGTGGACTACCTCAATCTTTTTCAATTTCCAGCTTTTTAGTTTTAAAGATATGAAGATGGGATTTCATGAAGATAGGATTTTTAGAAGTAATTAATTTGCTGTGTTGCAATAAAACAGCCAATAACCCCCACCATCTTCGCAATATCTGTCACAATCTGACTAGAAAAACATCTATACAACGCACCTCAGTATCCTTAAAAGTACTATTAAAAACACCCTTAAAAATGAAACTTTATTTTTCTTTATCACTTTCATGTTACATCTTTATCAGCAGCTTTCTTTGCTGACATAGTCGCAGTAGCATGAGAAAGTAATGGTTGAATTCTTTCATAGAATAGTATTTGCATAGAATAAAAAAAATTCCGCATCCATGCTGCTGAAAATACAGCATCCATTACTTGGATTTTATTTTATTTTTTTAAATTAATTACTTTATTACCAATATCAATATGTTATTGACAATCAAGAAAAAACGAGAGACATTTTCTTCTCCCCATGAACTTCAGGAAATTCAGAAAAACGTCCTGTTGATGTTGTCATTTCCTCATTTGTAAATCACTTTGGGTAAAATCGTCTGCTAAATGAATAAATGTAAATGTGACTTGTGGAATATTCCAAATAATCCATAGTGGTGAATGTGTTCAGGTAACAGGGTTGAGTGAGTGAACTAAAATGTACACTTTTCCTAACCTATAATGGTGACTCATGCAGCAGTGTGTTTAAAGCATGAGATGCTAAATGGAGTCACACTTTAAGTATGATTATATTTAAACAGAAAGTGTCATTGTAGTGGTCAGGGACGGGCAAAATTCTATTTTTCTGAGTTGCTGTAGGTTTAATTACATTTCATTTAAAACATGCACGTAACTATGTTTATTACCTATGTTTAACATGTCTTTTACATTACATACATATTTGTAAATACAATACCAGTGGGACACAAATGGTACCCCCATCATGCAATCTGAGCAATACACACACAACACAAACCCAGATCCAAAATGTTTGTGTAGCCATGGTAGACAAGGAAAACAGTACAGTGAAGAGGCAAGCTGCAGAATGTTATGGCTGTTGACATGTAAAACCAGTTGCCACGCTGCCCCCACAGTCTGTGTACTTCTGGGTTACTGTCATGACTGTTCCCAGGCTTAGGTTCCAGGACTTGTTGCAAGTCCCAGGATAGTCTACATAGCTGGCATGTGAAAAGGGGTACGGGGAGGCATGACCTCTACTCAGCTATGAGTAGAGCCAGAGTTCAAGTTCTTACCAAGTTAGAGAATGCAGAGTCATGATTAGCCTGGCCAGAACTGTTTGTTGTCCTCATGACGTTGTGAGGAGAGTGGGACAGCTTGTCACTTGGAATATGGGTTTGAGAGATGTTTGGTTGTGCATAAAAAAAAAAGACTACAACAAGTCCTGGCAGATATCTCAGTACATGTCCACATCCTTTCCACAATGCAGTGCAGTGCAGAGTCTCAGTGAATTCAGCATGCATGCAAAGATGGGTTTGTTTGACGTTCATGTTTACATATTAAGCTCGAGCTGGCATGGCAGTACAGCTATCCCATTCTGCCTACAGCTGGTAAACAAATGTCTTTGGTGGGACCACTTAATCCCTCCTGCATTCTGTTCAAGAGGAGGTGTTTACAAGTCACTAGAAGTTCACATCTGACATATATGGGTTGTGCACTGTCACATTTATTTTCAGCTTTGCCTTCATTCTCCTTCAGCAGTATCAACTTTCAAATTTGATCCAAATGAAGTACATAGCACAGTGGCTCCCTGATATCAATGCATGTATATACAGTTCTAATCATAATTATTCAACCCCCATTGCAAATCAGATTTATTGTCAAATTTATTGTCAAATTTACAGACTTTCAGCTGTTTGCAATGAGTGGTTTCCCCAAATTCAACTGAAAATCCAACATATAATAACTTCTCCAGTCTCAAAATTATTCAACCCCTTCATGGTAAGCATCTTTACTACTTAGTAGAGCACCCTTGTGCTGTTATGACTTGCTGCAAATGAGAAGCATGGCTTCTGGCAGCGTTCCTGAGGAAACATAGACCATTCCTCATGAGCAATGGCCTCCAGTTCAGTAATATTCTTAGGTTTGCGTGCTGCAACCGCCTTCTTCAAATACCACCAAAGATTTTCTATGGGGTTCAAGTCAGGTGACTGTTATGGCCATGTAGAAACTTCCAAGTCTTCTTCTACAACCATGCCTTGGTGGAATTTGAGGTATGCTTGGGATCATTGTCCTGTTAGAAGGTACAATGACGCCCAAACTTCAGCTTCCTCACAGATGGCATGACATTTTCTCCTAGGATTTCCTGATACTTCAATGAATTCATCTCGCCTTCAACACGCTGCAGGTTTCCAGTGTCAGAGGATGCAAAGCAGCCACAGAGCACCACCATGCTTGACTGTGGACAGAGTGTTCTTTCTTCATTCTTCTTCCTCCAGACATACCGCTGATCTATTGTGCCGAAAAGTTCCATTTTTGTTTCATTGCGATACAGAACAGAATCCCAAAACTTCTGTGGCTTATTTATATGATTTTGAGCCGACTTTTCTTGTACTTTTGGGTCAGTAATGATATACGTCTTGGAGTTCTGGCATGGAAACCTTCTGCATTTAGTACACACCGTACTGTGCTCACTGAAACCTCAGTGCCTGTCGCCACCAAGTCTTGTTGCAGGTCTTTTGCAGTCACTCGAAGGATTTTCACAACCTGCCTTCTCAGAAATCTGGTTGCAGTCGCTGATTGCTTCCTTTTTCTGCCCCATCCAGGTATTTCATGTATTGTCCAGGTATTTCATGTATTCTACCCTTAGCCAGTTCAGGTATTTAATGTGTTTAGGATCAAGCATACCTGAGACAACACCTGTTTTGCATATTTGTACTGTTGTGAGGGATTCTATTTAGGGGATTGTATAATTTTGACTCTGGAGAAGTCATTATAAGTTGCATTTTCAGTTGAATGTGAGGAAACCACTTGGAGCAATTGTGTTGAACTATTTCAATTGCTTTTGTTTCATAGGTTTAGCAAGTAAACCAGCATGACCAGATTAAAAAGAAACAGGATCTCACACAATTAACTACTGATGGGACTCAACTTGAGCTGGCCTGCAATCATCCAGATATACAATCATGCTCAAAAGTTTGATTGAGAATTTTCTATATATCTGCATAAATTTAACCTGAAACATCATTCGGTTTTCACACAAGTCCTAAAAGATGATACAGAGAATCCCATTAAACAAATGAGACAAAAATATTATACTTGGTCATTTATTTATTGAGGAAAATTATCCAATATTACATAGAACATTCACAAACTTGAAGCACCCCTGTAGCTAGCATAAGTTCTAACCTATTATAAAAGGAAGAGTAAAGCAAACCCTGTAACCCTGTTATTTAGTTTAGTACCTTGTCCTTTCTATTAATGGGAAAAAACCCAAACAAACAAATAATGCACATTGGTCCAAATAGGGAATAGGTCATTGATCTAGATGACTCTCTCTCGCTTTCTCTCTCTCTTTCTCTCTCTATGTCTCTCTCTCTCAGTGGGACCCCTTCTTTGTGATATTTGAGAGAGTGATATTTTCTGACTACATCCAGACAGCTTCCTTTTTTAGATGGCTGGACTCATTCATGCTCCCCCCTGTATCTCGGTTTCTCCCCAGTCATGGTGAACCTTGACCGCCACAACCCCAGACATGAGAGAAGGGCGGTGTTAGCGGTGACATGTCCCCGATAACCCAGTCCTTTCTGGCTATTTTTAGCATCATGGCCAGTATTTAATGTTAGCACCTGCTTCAGTAAGTGTAATTTAACATTAGTGATCAATAATGCTGAATGCATGCTGCATTTTGAAAAATTCTACAAACCCAAACTAGCATTTGGTCAGTCTTTGCTCCTCAACCCATATAAGTCTCTCTCTGTGTTTATTGTTCAACATTATCACTAAGATGGGCTGCAGTATTTTTACAGCTGGAAAATGTACAATTAATTGTGAGCAACATCCTGTAATGTTCATCTCAATATGTCTATGATGTAGCTTAAAGTCTGGCAAGATGTTTAAATAGTGATGAATAATAAGTCCTTTGTTAGTTTGTCATTTGTTAATAAGTGATGTCATTTGTTAATAAGTGATATACTAAGTATAATTTATAAACTGTATCTTATTGATGCCAAATTGACATTAAAATGGCAATTTATACTGTACATTAATCTGTGTTACAAACAAGTGCAAGCTTGCCAACAAGTACTGGTGAAAGTCTGCATGCATTGTTCCTTTAAACAGACAAAAGTACACTCTGAGGCCAAAATCCAACATATTTAATAGTTTTAGATTTTTACTCATTGGTAAAAATCTACTGAAGCTCTGTAGATTTTTGCACACAGCTCTTATCTGTAATCTTTTGAGCCTGGGCCACATAGAGTGACTGGTGGAGAAATATACCCATAATACCATGCAGAGACTAACACAGGAACTACATAGTGGCCAGAATTAAAAAAGTCCTTGATGATGTCTTACATAAAGACAACTGAAAGCAGAGGTTCTGCTAAAAACAGGAACAAGTCTTTGTTAATGTGAATAAAAACAAAACACAGGTTTGGAGAAGTTAAGTTTGGGTGGCGTTAAATATAAGCATAGGTATATTTTCATGAAAATTCATCCCAGAACAAATATGGGCCTATAATGTAGACTCTCCATTGTTCTACCTCTCCGTATTATGAGTACAATTCAAGAAACTTCCATCACCATTTTTAGACCCATTTCTATAATATCCCATAACCATAATGAGGCCTGCTTAGATGAGTCTCTGTTTTTCCGTAACATTAGATACTGTCAGAAAGTCCTTGCCTCTCTGGAAAATTAATTTGTGTCCCACAAGTCACACAAGGAGGTCACAGTCTTAGTAATCTCAGTACACAGCCTGTAACCTAATTTGACTTGGTATTAAAAGGTACCAAAACTGCAATAACACTGCAGTATTCCAATGGATAGTATTTTAAACATTGACTGTGTAGAATAGACACAATCATGTTCTTTTCTTTGAGGATCTCAAGCTTGTTGTGTGTTCTGGAGCAGGAGCAAGGTCAATAGTTACACTGAGGCTGTCTGTCACAACAGTGTGGTTAGGTGATGTTTGTGCTTTAGGGATTGCAATTGTTTTCACCCTTTTCACCCAGCTCAAGTTTCAGTGGTAGCCACTTTATGATTCCACGCAGCTCTCTTCCCAGAAAGAGTAACAGAGACTCTATTTCTATTTTTGTTCAAAGATGCAAACCATGAGAACAATATGTATACATGTAATTTATGTGTGTATGAGTGTGCTTGTATGCGTGTGTTTGAGAGAGAGAGAGAGAAAAGAGAGAGAGAGAGAGCGTGAGAGAGAGCGCAAACCTCAGTTGTTGAGTGCACATTGGCACAAACATCATGCACTATGTGAATTGTGCACAAAAATGTATGATGCACATTTTAGTTTTTTTATTTGAATTGCAATTTTCTGTAGAATAAAGAGTTCAAAATGTTGTTATTCTCCTGTTTCTCTTCCTTCTTTGCTTGAGACTCCAAATTGTGCATGATTCAGAAGTTCATCATTAAAAACTGCCTGCACAAATTCCAAAGTTCAGCCACTTCAGAAAGCACAACACATACTGAATGCCAAACCACCTCTATGTGAACTATGGTGCATCAGATACCGATGACTTAGCACTGTGGTATTTTTGTAGTACGTGCATGTGTGAAACGACTAATTGTGCATTTTTATTTGGGCTTAATGGTTTAACAAGTGACTTATGACTGATTCAGGACATTCTGTCATATTCACATCTGTAATTATGCTGCATTTCATACATTCTGTAAATAAACAAGATTTACAACATTCAAAGTTATCTACTATATGTAGAGCTGGCAAATATTCCATTGAGAAACAACCATTTGATTAATTACACTCTACATTCTGAATATGTGAATATGCTTGGAAACCAACGAAATGGGAACCATAAGACCAAATCCAATTAGATATATTTTTCATTAAAGCTTTAATAAATAACTTTTCTTACTCAATTCTTACCATTGTACTCATGTAAAGCAGTAAAGATGAAAAGTTAAGACAGAACATTCATATACATAGCAATCTTGTTTTTATCTGATTCCTCTAATTCATCTCATTCTTATCTCTCTACTAATTATTCCTAGTTTCTTTTCTATTCCTGTTTGTTTTCATTCATACGCTTTCATTCTTTCTCTTTATATTCAGGGGCACACCACACTACTTTTTCCTCCTCGTCATTTGCTTTTGCCAAGTATCTGTCCAGCTCAGCTGTACACTGACCCATTCCAACAGGGTGAGTTCGGGACAAGAGCCCTTCCCTGACTCAGTTCTCAATTCCAAAACCACTGTAAATCACTGGGTCTCTCTGTCTAACCTACACTGTAGAAGAAGGCCAATGTCACCGAGCAGTTGCACCAAGTTGAGTCAGCATGGTGAGCGGCACAGTAGGAATGTGTTGCGCGTATGGCCGTAATGCTACGACAGCTCACACAACGGACTTCCCCAAACATGCCAGCGAACACATCCTGCCAACAGACTAGAGCACTATATATGTGAACACGAGCTATTTCTCTCTACCAGAGTGCACAGATGGGTAATGTTTCACTGTAAATCATTTGTACTATTCATTTAAACTCATTAGATTTTGTCTGATTACATAAGGTTCCATGTAATGCGTGCTCACACTGAATGTATACCAATGTGTTTTCACAAAAAGAAATCCTGTTTTTACAGCATTTTAATATTACTCAGATGGCTTTGGAGTCTATGTGTCTACAATAATATATATACAGAACTCAATAAGTATTTTGAACTGCACCAAGTGTGGGTTCAAAACAGTCTTAGTGGTTTAACATGACGAAATAAATTTATCATAAACTTGTTACTTGTCAAATAGCTAGTGTTACGGTCACACGAGCTTCAGTCCTAGTGTCCCTACATAAAAGATGTTGGAAGTGTGATAAAGGAGTGAATTTTGACATGAAGGCAGAACATTTCTGACATTATTTCAAACATCACCTGGTCTTTTTCAATCTTCAACTGCCCAGTTTGGGTGAACATTTGACCGGTGTAGCCTCAAATTCCTTTTATTCCATTTTATTGTAACCTTCCTGTTAGCTCTAACCGGTTATCATTCTCCACTAGATGTTTTTTATTTTCTTCCCATTCACACCATTCTATGTAAATTGTGTAAGACCGGTCTGTATGAAATCCCAGAAAAGCAGTTTCTGAAATACTGAAAGAAACCACTGTGTCAAAAACAACCATAAGGTCACGGCGTTAACCTTTTCACCCCATTCTGATGTTTGACATAAACACTGACTGAAGCTCTTGTCTTGAATCTTCATGATTTTATACTGTATGTTGTATTGCTGCCAAATTGCCTGATTACATAACTGCATGAATGAGCAGGTGTACATGTGTTCCAATATAGTGGTCAGTGAGTGTATTATAGTGTATATATTATGTATGTGACATATGTGAAAAATAATCATGTGAGAACTGTTAAGTCTGGGCAACACATTACTACCAATATTCTAAAAAATAAGGTGTCCAAGCTGTTTGATAAGATTATAAAACTTTAGTTCTTTAACATATTTAGATGCACTGTGTAATGGAAGCATATTATTGCTATTTAGTAAACTACTTCATGGGTTGCAAATTGATATTGATATTGATCTTACTGTAGAATGATATTTCACTAGAGCACCAGCTTTGTATTACAAGATTGTACAGAAACAGTGAGTGCTTGAGTTATTATCTTTGATCTTATATTCCTTTACCCACTATTCCCACAGTGGTGGTTTTCTCTGTAATAATGTGTGCAACAGGTGCTGTCAGGTTTGTTGCTTGACCTAGTGGTATGCAGTGTAAAAGATGTTCTTGGCACAGGGTTTCATGGGACATTCTCTTTTAATAACTGTGTTTACTATTTTGTCTTAATGACATAATAGATAATAACATATGTATAACATATGACATAACATATTTAAAGGCATTCTGCTTGAGCAAAGATATAAGCTGATAATATAATAAATACTCTCTCTCTCTCTCTTTTGAAGTTGGAATAAGGTTTGGTTAAGTAACCAATTTGACCAGATATAACATTTCTGATGATATAACATTTCACAACAGATATAACATTTATGATTTGACCAGATATAACATTTCTATTCAAATTTATCGCTAAGGAGAAAGCCTGAGGTGACAGTGGCAAGAAAAAAACACCCTGAGGTGACAAGTACTACTATTGTGAGTCCTTAATAATATGAAATATCATATCATCTTCAGAAAAGCTCTTGGGCTTTTGATCAGCAAAAGATGAGCATCTGGTTCCATCTTTTGTTTGTTGCAGTAGCTGTCTGGAGCAAACAGTAGCTCCCTGTTCCCCACGTGTTCCAGTTGCTCACTTTGTCCCTGCTGCATCTCAGCTGCATAGTTTTGGGACAATATTCTGTCATAAAAGCATCTACAAATGCTTTTGTTGGATTAACTGGAAAGAGAGTCTTCTCACAACGTCTTCATGAACAGCATGGTATCAGTCGCATTCTAAATATGAGACAGAAATCTTCTCATAGTTTTTCTAGACATGCTACTGTCATACATAATTATGACCTTTCACCTTTTCATATGGACTTGTTTTCTCAGACACCCACTTCCACTCACCCTCCAATTTCTAGTTCAGCAAGTTCTTATATAGAAACCCGATGCACTCATATAAACCCTTGTGGCTAACTTGAAGCTGGACTAAGACTTCATGGGTATTAATTGTTTTCCCTAGTGAGCATGTGAGCAACACATGAGTCACACAAGTGCTACAAAAGTGGAAAACACTAACTAAAACTGGTTTAGACCAGCTTGCTGATCCAAAGGGAGAGAAGAAGGTTGAAGATAGAGAGTGAGACATACAGACAGTGAGTGTGTAATGGAGAGATAGAGGCTACTCTGTTTCCACTACGCATGCCTGCTGGCTTGGTGCCATGATGGTGGGAATGTCTTATCACAGCCAGTGCGTGTCTTCTGCCATGTCTGCATTGCTACCACACACAAAGTGCTACTTAGAGGCCAAATGAACTGAGATTATTTTGTGTTATTTTCAGTCTGAGATGAGACATGGGTTTTTCCTTGTTTCCTTCCATCACCAATTGATACATTGCAGCCTGCTTGAGATTATTGTACACTTGAAGGATTCTGATCTCAAGGGCTTCTTTGTTTGGCCACTGACTATACATACCAAACCCATATTTTATCCCCAGTCTCTCTGCCAACCCTTTTCTTTTAACCTAAAGCAGTGTTTCTCAAAATATACATTTAACCCCAGAAGAGTGTTAGAATGTGCAAATTTTAAATAATTAAATTTCAAGACAATATATAGCAGCTTCCTGCCAAAAGTGTACACTTCAAACCAGAAATACACAGTCAGCAGAAGCAATGACTGAGACAGTGGAGACAGATGGGCATCCCTGGACCAATTTATCAGGTATCTGCAGTTTTCAATGCTTCAGAGGAAAGAATGTGATAATGGTCAGTAAATTATGTGAGCCAAAACTTGTAGAGATATTGACATTTCATAGCTCAACATCCAGTCTGTGGAAAACATGTACAGCTAAAGCATTAACTAGATGACTGGGTTAGACTAGCTAGCTTTTATAAAATCTCTGTATTTCTGTACACTTAAAATGTCACACTGATGTTCGGTAGCGATTGCCTGTTGTGTTAAATCATTTTGTTTGGCTATAGCCTATAGGAAATGCTGGGGATAATATCTAAGGTTGATGTCTGCTAGAAAGCTAACTATGGAGGTAGAAATAGGTATGACTTAATATGAATAAATGAGTAATTTTCTTTGATGACTATTTATACCATTAATTAAATCAGTGTGTTTTGTCAGTGGAAATTTTCGGAATAAAAAGGTCCAAGGCTCCAATAAATAGCACGAATTTATTCTACAGATTTAAACAACTAGCCTGCTAGTTTTATAAATAATAAATAAATCTGTATTAATGTGGTCTGTCAAATTCTTTTCAGATTTAAAGCGTTCCCAATGATTTGGCTTGGCACAATAATTTTGTCATTATTGATTGCAGGATGACATATTGACTTCTAGATCTGGTTTAAATGTACAATGTGTTCTTCAACCAACATTTAAAAACATCACATAGTTAATAAGTTAATAGGTTGTTTATGTGAGCAATGATATAAGAATATAGAAAATTTGCAGGTAGATAACCCCTTTCCAAACCTGCGACAGTGCTGATCTACAATATACTGATCTTTTTTTTTTTTTTTAATATATTATTTTTTCAGTTCCAAGGAATCTTTAGTATTGTACACTTAATGATAACATTTTAGTTAAATGAATGGACACTTGATTTGTATACATTCAGTAGCTGTATATTATGTGTATGCATGTGTGTGTATGAGTGCCTGAGCAGTGTGCTGTCCCAGCTGTAGTAGCAGCACTTTAAGCTCAGCATTCTTCACAGCATTGTTTGCTTACTGCCTGCTGATTTGTGAGTTATCATCTGGAACTGATCTGAGTTTGTGAGTGTATGCAGCTTTACAGGTCCTGACCTTCTGACCCTGATGCAATCTGTTTGCTCAGGGCAGTGTCACAGCATACAAGTAGAATTAATCAAGTAGAGGAAGAAAGTTAGAGACACAATCACTCTGTGAAAGGAGCACAGATTTTGGTGGGGCAGGATAACATTACCAGTGACATAGCATCAAACAAAATGAAGTCAAGAGGATATCACGCTTGACTAGGATACTATCTAGTACATTTGTAGAATAGCCACATTACAGGCAGTTGAGTCACCAACATACAGGCATCCAGTGTACAGTACAGAAGCCTGAGGTACATATTGTTCAACTGTGTTTGATGCAGCAGGTTTGTTTCCCATCGCCATTGTGACAGTGTGTGCGGCACATACAGAAGAACTAATAATATCATATTTTTGCAGTACATCAACATCTCAAAAAACCACATGTCACCTGAAACCTGCCCCCCCAAAATTCATGCATTGGAAGCTTTTATTTATTTATTTATTTATTACATATTTATTTTGTTTTTCTCAGGCATTGAATGGGAAACAAGGTCACCATCAGGCACACACATTTCTCAGGTATTGACAATATCTGTTCAACAATAATTCCTTTCCCCCAGAAATCTTTGCAATAAACCTTACAGTAGAAATGCTTGTGTACATCATTATCACAATACCTGCACTACACTCTGACTTCGTTTTTTGTTATTAGATTTACTTCCGATAATTTTTAAAGTATCCCCATTTGTTTGTCATTAACTGTCTTGTCCGCTGCTCCTCCTCCACTGAAAATGTTCAAAGAGCGAATGTGATCTGCATGATTCCTGCCCCAATAAGCCTCTACTAGTATTTGTTACTTTTCCCATTTTTGACCACTAAGTGCAATAATAACTCTATGGTGCTAAATGGGGAAAAATTGCACAACATCTAGAACGCATCTAAATAAATGTTATTTTTACATTGTTAGTCACGTTAAAAAAAGGTTATTAGTATTTCAACTGATTTTTTGATAATATGCAGTTGTGCATGTAAACTTTGAATGGCTGATATAAATGGCTCTACTAAACATACCTCTATGGATGAACCACAACTGTATTATAATGCATTATTAATAATGTAATATTATTATACCTGCAGGTATACTAACAGCAGCGTTTAGGATTTTACACCACAATACATTCATACTGGCCACTTTATTAGATACACTAAAATCTTGGTGCACCTACTGATGTTGTAGCTTGTCTTTTTCTTTTTCTTAACACAGTTTGTCTTAATCATACTCTAGCCCTTCACCAGTGTTAGTGTCTGACCATAGGACTGCTGTGTGCTGGATATCATTAGTTGGCAGGTTATTGTGACGGTAAAAACTGCTACTCCTGACACCAGGATTACTATGCCACTGAGCTGTTAATTGATTTAGTGCTGTGGATCTTTCTGTACCAGGATAAAAGTCACATGATTCACATGAAAATGTTTTTTTGACACTTCACATGTTATGTTTCCCACAGTTTTCACATGTAGTGAGTCTGTTTTTCTTTTCACATTTGGTTTTATTTACCCTTTTTTTTCATTATTCATTTTTCCACATTATTATTTTTTAGATGTGTTTTTAAAAAAATAAATAAATATGATATTTCATGTTTCATGTATTTTTTTAAAACATGATTTTCAATCCAGTTCAATTAAATTTAATTTGTTTAGCAGTCTACACTGGACAGAAATACATTCAGGATATAAATTTTAAACGTATGAATTTATCTCTAATGAGCAAGCCAGAGGCGAAGGTGATAAGGAAAAACTCCCTGAGATTATACGAGGAAGAACCCATCCCCTTCTGGGTGACACCAGAGAGTACGATTATAAATAAATCCCTTCTAAAACTGTATACTACAGGGTCAAAAAGTGCAATTTTGGAACCAGGAAATTCATTACAGTTTTTACATGAAGTCTGTTTTGTTGAAGTTATCCACTGTTCACTGATAGACTTGAGTGCAAAACTGTTTGTTAGCCCTAAAGCTATCATAGCATAAATGTTCATATGAATTGTGATCCAAAGCCGTCTTCATGATTTTTAAGTGATTTTTTGCACATTATTTATTTATTGTCACATAAGATTTTTTTGTTTGTTTGTTTACAATTCACCTACTTTGATGTGATTTTTTCATGATTAATTTGTTTTAATTTTTTTTAAAGCTCATGAAGAACTATCATTTAACACTAATTGGCTGGTTGTATTTTAAATACCATTGGTGTAATTCAGGAAATAGGCTGCTTCGATGTTTTCTATCCACAACTGTTTAATGTTGAACTAACAAGTTCAGCAGGTTCAAACGAAATCTGAACTCAGTTCATGCCATTTAACTGACTATGAAGGGGTGGATACCAAAAATAGAGAAGTTTGACTAGCACACACCTCAAATTTAAGAATGTTATTTGACTTGGGCTGGACCCAGATGTCCGGCATAGGCAGGTTTAAAAAAAATATAGATTACACCATGATCACGAGTAACTGCCTGACTGAATACATGATGCAAACAAAGAGGTAGTGAGAGAGAGAGAGAGAGAGAGAGAGAGAGAGAGAGAGAGAGAGAGAGAGAGAGAGAGCGAGAGAGAGAGAGAGCAGGCAGACAGAATGATAGACACGGCCTGGATTGGGATCATGACTTTTGGGATCTACAACTACACCATATCTATAAAGTTCAGACTCAAAGCTGTCTGTCTGTATTATAACCAACCAAGCTATAAAAAAAAATAGTAAGAGGGTCCTGAATGTTTAAAACAAGACAGATGAGAGACTCATCAGATATTTTCTGTCCAATAGCATTTACTGATGCAATTCAGCATCTTGGTCAATGAAGGCTGGATAAATGAATAAAATGCCTCTTTAAAAATAATTTTTTCAAAACTACATATTGAGAAAACCATTATTTGAACTTGTGTGTAAAATTATATGGATGATTTATTTATTTATTTAACATATTATGAGCGTTTGAAAGTTATTTATGGGGAATATTAACATTTTTAACATCCACAACTGAAAGCAAAAATCACCATTTTTGTCTTTGGTCCCTTGCCTTGGCGTTTGTGCTTATTACGCTTGCTGATCAGCCTTCAGCATCACATGGAAGCTGAGTCTCTGGTTATAAAACCTGCTGTACACTTCACTGACACATATTTTCCTTCCTAAAATGAGAAAATGCTGCATCAGCTTCCTTACTGACTTCAAAATACTTTTCAAATGTGGGAAAATGTTAGTCAATGTGTACCACAAAAGTGTTGCTTTGGGGAGAGATCCAGAGACTATTTTGTGCCAATGTTTCTGCCATAGTTAAGCATCTAATTGGCAGAACGAAACTTTAAACTTTGAGCAGAACTTTGAAAATTAATAATAAGTTACACAGCAGATTTGAAAAAGCATTGCCTGAATATCAAATCCTGATATTCTAGCACTAAATCACAAGCAAGTTTACTTATGGGTAATACTGAAGGACTTCTGGCCATATTTTGGCTTGGGGAGGGGGCTTCTGCTTAATAAGTGTTAATGTGTGTGAGAGAGAGAGAGAAAGAGAGAGAGAGAATGAGAATATTGTCTTTCATCCACCTCTGGTCTGCCAAAAAGCAAACACAGACACCCGATCCTACACTGAATTGTGGCCAAGAAGTGGCTTTGGTCTCTAAACATGAAGCGGGCTTGTATTTAGGAATTGTTGACTCTGAAATCTAAAGTCAATTCAAGGTCAGAGGCTGTTCTCCAGGCAAAAACACAAACAGCCAACGGTTTCAACTGGATATGTAATGTGCAGTTTGGAAATATTGTTCAAGATCACTTTGAAAAAGCCTAAAGTCATATCGTTTAATACCTTTTAATGAGTCAGCAATTAATCAGAAAGTTGGTCTCTTTTTAGTGATCTACTGTATTATTGACTATATCTGTTCAACAAGGACAGTATGTATTGTGCAAATATATCTTTTACATTTCTTCCGAACAGAGCACCATTGTGTTTATTAGTAAACATAGTGTATATGTGTAACTAGGCACATACGTTATTAGGTCAGGCCTTGGCAGTGCAATTGCTCTATAGCCTATGGTCATGTTTCGGTATTATAAATCCTCATCATAAATTCATACTGTAGCAAGCATGTTTTTGAATGTTTTTGTTGTTTAGTGGTAGACTCTACTTGTATGTGCTGTAGTTGTTTGCCCACAGATCATGGATTTGCATGCTTTTGCTTCAGTCGCTGAACCAGTTTGTCAACCTAAAGATAGCAGCACATATGACTAACTACAAACTGTAATCGCGTGCCCTCAACTTATCTGCTGTACAAAGCATATAAACAGAAATGCCTGGAAGCAGAACCCTCCCAGGAGACCAGCTGTTTTGTAATGTTTTGCACTTGATATTTTAAGAAATTACACAGGGCATCCTTTTACATCTTAGCCTCTGAAGCTACTTAAAAAACCTACTGCAATACAACTATATTAAATTATAGCTCAAAGCAACAGCCAATAGATGACACAAAGACAACCTGAATAAAACACAATTTTTAATGATCTGTTACAACAACAAGCAGTTGAACTCCAGGGCCAGATTGCCCATGTGCTTCTCAATCTACAATACATGATATTTACATCTGTTATAAACTTCACAAAATCACTGTAGTGACAATTCACATATACATATACATATATATATATATATATATATATATATATATATATATATATATATATATATATATATATATATATATATATATATATATATATATATATATATATATATATATATATATATATATATATATATATATATAAAAGATCAGAAGTATTGACAAAACTCCAGGTATAAAAACAGCTCAAAATCTATGAGAAATTAAAACTGTGGTAAATTTAGTGCAAAGCTGGTACCAGTACAAAAATACTGCTGGCTGGTTCATATGGATTCAGTATAAAAGCAGCGAGGTTACAGGTGTGTGTCTGCAATGGGAATGCGCCGGAGCTCAACGATCTGGGAGTTGGCCACGCTTGCACCATCATGACTGCCATGGATTGACTCGCTGTCACTCAGATTTAGACAAGAACCTGTGGAGTTTGTCATATAAATAGTGTTCAGAGGTAATCATATAGCATCCTCCCACATACTCAGTGGCCACTTCATAGCAACTACACTCCATCCACCCATCCATCCATCCTCTACCACTTACTCCTTTTCAGGGTTGCAGGGAACCTGGAGCCTATCCCAGGAAGCATCAGGCACAAGACAGGGTACACCCTGGACAGGGTGCCAGTGCAACTACACTTATTAGCTATTTTATCAGGTCCATCAACTCTACAGGTGCTTTGTAGATATACAGTTAACCTGTCCAGTAATGACAAAGGCATCATTACTAAACACATATCATTATGGTGGCTCATTATTCATGTGTATGTATATGTAGATGTATATGTATTTGTATATGTACTGTATATGTATATATCAGTGGTTTGTACATTCTCTGTAAAAGCTATTTGTAGTCAAGAGGAATAACTGGAAGTAGAAAGAGGAACTAACTTGTCTCAATGCAATTCCACAAAAATTATATGTAATTATAAACTGATAAAAAAGTATGCTGTGTTTTTCATTAATTAACAAAAAATGCGATCATTGGCAAATTTCTGTTATATAAGAGGAATAAAATGCTTAGGAACATGCTGGTACAGGAAAATCATCATCACACCATCGTTCATTATTATTTAGGGGGCCAAACACAATGTTATTCTACCTTCTTCTTCTTCTGGGTAGGGTGTCTATGGTAGCCCAAAGAACCGTCTGGTAAAAAGTTGTGAAATTTGGCAAACATTCTGACCAAATATGGGCCAAGTGCTGCCAACGATCTAGTGCCAATATCGGGTAAAATTTGGGCCTAATTTGGAAGTACGTTTATAGTTATAACTTTTGAACTGTGTGCCCAAAATTTTAAAGTCAGGCATCCATGGATTCCTTATGATGTTCCACCATCTTGGATTTTGTCAAAAACATTTTTTTTTTTGTGCTGAAGATGACGTGTCAAATGTGGTGATGATTGGACAAAATCTTGTCGGACGATTAGAATAAGCCTCACCAACGTTATCAAGAGAATTTTTAATACTCCAAACAGTTTGACCGTAATGACTCTGACAGTAAAGCCACAAAACAGGTTGTGAGGCTGTATCTCAGCAATGCCTTTGTGCCAACACAAAACTTGGTAGGCAGTGTCAGGCTATGCAACAAGTTTAGTGTAACAAAAAAATGTTACAATAACATGTTAAAAATGCTTATATCTAATTTAACTGTTTGCTACTGCCCCTCCAAATTTTGTCCAATCTTCACCAAATTGGGCTCACATCATCTTGAGACCTGTCTGAACAAAAGTAATCAAAGAAATTTTCATATTCAGAACAATTCTCTTGCAACTAACTGGCAAATGCAAAAAAAAACCCAACAGGATGTGAGGATGTATCCCGGCAATGCAGCTACATAAACATCACAAAAAATCTCCAGGATCATGAAACATATCTTCAGGACAACCTGAATGTACCCAAGAAGTTTCATGGCTGTGCAACCTTGTGGTCAAGAACTGTAACATCTAATTTTGTTCCCCTTTATATACCATTTGAAGATTTTGAGCTAAATTCACTGTTCATTTTTCCTATAATTCGCCCAAGTATGCTGAAGTGAACACCAACATCTGACATTCAAGTGTACTTCCTATTGACCATCTTGGATTTTGTCAAAAACTGTTTTTTCGCTACTCTGCTGTTATATAAATTATGAGAGAAACTACATAGACAACATAAACTTGTGAAACTACATACACATCATGAGTGAAACTACAAATAACCCTTGAATCGCTTTGCATAAAGTTATGGCTCTTCTTTTCTCTGCACTTCTTTGTGATTGCTTAGGCAACAATTGTAGCATGTTTGTGAGTGTGCTGCTCTCTGAGTCTGGCTGCTTAACCCCCATTCCCCCCCATAAAAAAAAAGATATACGTTATTATTACATAAAATTAATATAGATTACATACAATATCATTAATATTATTACTCATGTGGGCCCTGACCTCTCAGAGGTTCGCTCTCGGTTAATGTATACTGTATATCTTTCTAGTAAAAGTAACACAAATCTCACTACAGGTTAATTACATTAAAACACATGATGCTATAAATATTTCTACAAAGACATTGAATTAAGCATGTATCCTAACTAGACATGAATTACAGATAATGTCTTTTATGTAACTAGTTTTGTTAACAATTTTGTTAACATTGTAGATTAAAATAAGCAGAAACAGTTTTAGTAACCAAAAAAATATATACTGTGTACATCCTGAGCTAAAATTAAATGTGCACATACTCAGTTATAAAGGCTTATTATCCTGCTGGGCAAAGTGTAATTACTCCATTATTGGGAAATAGTGAAGCTGAACCATAATATATCACAGTGTTGCACAGTATCCCATTAATCTAATAAATTACTGAATTCAGAACCCAACTGACTTTCACACTGGCTAAACTGAATGTCAACACAAGATTTATTTACTAAGAGGAGTACTCTATCATATCAGCAACACTGCAGAGGCAAAGAGGAATAACCCTGATGTCAAATGTTATTCAAAAAGTAAAGTACGACAATGTAGTATGTGATGCTTTTGGAGGAAATCATACCGGTCTTTAAGGCAAATATAAGGTCATCAAACTCCTGGGACTCTTCATCTTGGACGAGAGTTGTGTTAACGAAGCCACCTTCAGGAGGGTAAGTGCCACTCTGAGGGGCATCTTTAAATACACTGCTGGGTTCAATGCTGGGTCGTAAAGAAGCTCTCTCCCAGTCTGCTGAGATCTGGATCAGAAGGAAAATACAAACATACCATCTATTAACCCTCCTGTTATGTTCTGTCTCCAGGTATAGCATTACGGATTGCAGACCACACCTTCAACTAAATGGCATTTAGAGTGTTTATAAAACATACACACAAGAAGAAGTAAAAACCATTTAATATCTACCTATCAGCTGAGTGAGAACTACTGGGTGTACACACTGGCTCTGCCAGTTATGTGAGCAATCAGTCTTGTGAAGTGAATCGAGAATGAGTTCTCTCTGTCTCTGTATATTGATGACTTTACTTCTACTTGTCAAACTAAGGAAGTGGCAGTAATTGGCAGTAAATGAGGCAAAAGCCACTCCACTTGTTTCATGTCCCAGACACCAGTAAGTGAATAGTATAATCAGAACAGCTTGTCCAAAACTAAGCAAATTAGGCACTGCCATATTTATTATATCCTTTCATAATGGCTTCGATTCCATTGAGATTTACTGTAAGGGACTCTTGTGTGCTTGCATGCATGTGTTTTCATGTTCTGAAAGCAAACAAAATTCCAGCATTCAGAGAGGAACTTCCTGAGAAGTGATAAATAGGTGTCTGATGACACAAATATGTAGACAGACACTTTGGCGCTTAGATCATTTAGCTTTTCAGATAAAATCTGCACTGTAAATAATATGCAACTGAAACCAGGACAAACTGAAAATAAAAGCTATGGGCAATCCCCAAGGTTTTCTGTCACTGTTATAAAAATGACAGAGAATAATGAGGCTCATTTAACCAATGCAAATATTGTAGTGACAGTGTTTCATTGCATAGTTAAATTCTGGTTGAAAATGAAGGGTTAAAATCTTGACACAGAAAGGAAAATGATCTAGTCAGGATTTTTTTTCCCCCTGTAGTGACAGAATAGATGCCAAGTTAGCTCACCCACTGATTAGGACTTCAGGACCTGGATAAAAGGCATTGTTACTGACTGTAGGACCCTGAGTAACACAATCACACATTTTACATAGAGCCAATTGCAGAGTCAGATATCAGGGCAACAAACTTAACTAACCATTTTAGTGTGTATCCAATAAAACAGCTGGTGTCCAGCTGTATTTTGGATAATGAACTGTTGTCAGTGGTAGTAAAATCGAAATAATTAGCCATGGCCAATCAGTGCTAATACTGGTAAGTTACACTGATTTTTTGCAATTCTATCAATACTAACATAAATATATTTCATTATATCCATTAAATTGAATGATAAATGAATTCACACACCTCCTCCATGGCACTGATGAGGTTTTGTGTAGACTTGCTGATCTCTCCTCCCCCCACTGTGGCTGCTCCGCTGCTCTGAAACACTCCGTCGGCACCGTCATGGCCATTCATCTCCACTGTATAAGTCGCCTTGGCAGGCCAGCACAACTGGTTATGCATGAGGAAATAGACCGCAAACACGTACAGGCCCTGCGGACACAAAGTAACAGATTAAAATGTGCAAAGCAGTGCAATTTTTTAAATACTTATATTAAAGACTTCCCTTAAATATACTATTAGCTTGTCTACAGTAATAACTTCAGTTTATACACAATTCTGAGCACTTACACAGAGTTAACTAATTAAACTTCACCTTATGGTGCATAGTTTATTTCACAAAGTCACTGTAAATCGTCTTCAAAAGACCATCTGTGGAATGGTCCATATTTGGCTTGCAGCTAGAGAGCAAAGACTGCAAATCACAAGGTCAGGAAATTCCTCATGCAAGATTTTGCAACAGAATGACGTCATTCCCATCAGCATGACATAATAGTTAGTTGGTAAGGTCATGGTTTCACATCATTTTAGACAGTAGCACTGACCTGATAATCAGGCAGCTCATGCAGGTGCAAAATACCTCACTACCACTAAACATCACAGTACAAACCCAGTCCATGAAAGATGTAAGGCAAAGTGGGCAATGGGCTCAAATGTACTGCACATGATGAATATAAAAGATGTTGCAAGAGATGTCCCATGAAACTGTTACATAACAATGTTTCCAGTTCCTGGTAGCCTTGATCTTCTATTGCATTTTCACACCTTTATTGTTAATAAGTACAGCAACCTGTTCAGCTCACTCCAGATTTCTTAGCTTCTACTAGGAACCCTCTTTAATAGAGAAAGGCTCTATAGCATATATGGTTGAATTTAAAGTAATGGAAGACAAAGTAGTTTTAGTCTTGGCAGAGAGAGTATGGCCTATACTCTTAAGGTTCTTGTAGTTCTTTGGATAGTTTATGAAGTTTCTTAGCTTCGTAAAAAAATTTCTACAGGAGCCCTCTCTGATAGAGTGTTTGAGGAACAATTTCTAAGAGAATAGGATGTCTTAAAATGTGCTCTACTGAGTGCCTGGTTAAAACACTGAAAACACATCAAACAGCTAATATTTAATATCACTAGATATACTTTCTCCTGGTGGAAGCAATGGTCTGATACTTATAGCAGGTATATTTTGGCTGCTGATTTTCAACTGATGTATTTCCCTCCAAGATTCAGCAACCATTAAGATTTTTCTCACCAACACATAATAGGATACTATTTTCTTCTTTCCAGCAAAGGAAAGACAAACACATAGGTGTGTATGTCCTCACAAATGAGGCGCTAGGTAATCCAGAGCGAATACACTTGTAGCCCTGCATTATCCTGCATTTTACTGGACCATAAATGGCTGCTAAGTTCTGCTGAATGGTGTATGATGAGATGAGTGGAGCATAATCAAAGCTCTTTTCCAAGCAAATTAGCACACAAATGACTAGAGGCTATCGCTGAATGCTTAATTACCCTTGTGTGTCATCTAACCGAGTCTCCAGATCCAGCTGATTGGTCAGTGAGTACAGAAACAGGACGCAAAAGAAACTTTTATAGGAAGAGTAAGAGACAATCGAGATCGATTGAGTAAGAGGGACTTACACAATAAGGTAAATTAATGAATGAACAAACAAGAAGATAAACGTGTACTGCTAATTGAATACCAATACTGTGATAAACATACCCTTTTGACACAGTGCTCACGTCAGTAATAACAGAATGAGTAGGCCAATGAAGATGGAAGTACGGATCTATTCGAGCTCAAAAATAGGAAAGGAAATCTAATTGTGGCCACGTGCTCCATCACTCAAAATCCTGGTTTATGCTGGTAATGAACCATGCTGCACAGTTTACTGACAAAGCAGAGTCTGGCCATGTAAATAGTGCCACGACAATCTAATTATCTCCATATTTATCACGAGACATTTTCTGTCCGGAATCTGGCCATAAGTGTTGAAACAGAGATGGAAATGTGATGTGGACATTTTGTTCTGTCAGGACCAAATCTGCTAATGAGATACTGTGAGGGAAAAATAAATGTATTGCAACCTGCATCTGTGCCCTTTACTAACACTTTAATTAAATAAAGGCTCAGGAATATGTATACATTTTTTAAAATGACTATTTCCTGTTTTAATCACACATACACATAACAAAAACGATTATTTCAAGCAAAAAAAAAAAAAGACTCCTTTCAAGTTCTTGTGACTGACCAAGAAAAAATAAGACACTGTATAGTCATGTGTATACTTTCTTCTGTACTCACATCAACATGACACACAAAACACTTGGCACAAAATCGTAGGTGCTCTTTCGTGAAAGCCTAAATACTAACAGACAGAACAGCACCATTAAACAACCTACTACAGTTAACGCAACGGGGACACAACAAAGACCAACAAGATCAACATGGAAAATCGGCGTCACGGAAAAAAACGTCCATGAAAAGAGAGGGGAAGTGAAGTGAAGATTATTGAAAACAGACTCAAACTGCTACAACAGCAGCAAGAAAAGCAACTGAAAAATACAAATGTGGCAAAGCTGCTGAAAGGTTGAAATGCCTCTAACATAGCTACACTGCAAATAAATCCTTTAACACGTCAAATACAAATGGATTGACTTCAGTCTGTTTTGAATGTTTGCGCTGCAGCCTGATTGATATTTTTAATCACTACATTCCTTATATTTCAGTCCACCCAGTGAATGTGTCTGTTTAGTCATCCATGCAGACATTTAGCATGTGTAGGTTTAAGAAAACAGCCAGACAAGACAAAACAAATGTGCTGGTATACACGGTAGGTCCCAGTGTTGTGTAGGTCCCGACTGTGCTGCCAAATCTCTGAGCTCTGATTCATGTTATGGCTTAATGGTGTAGTTTTGCATTCAGCATCATTTCTGCATCCATCTGCATGCTGGTATGCTTTCTGATAGAGCTGTACAACAAGCTATTACTATTTGAAATTCTGGACTAGAAAATCATCGATTCACATAGCATGGTGTAAATAAAATGATTAATATATAAGTATATTACATTACGTTTAAATACACTTGATCTAAAAGTGGAAGAATATAAAAAAATGTTGAATGTAAATTAGGTTTGTAGGTGTTAGTATACTTAGAACCTATTATGCATAATTTTCTGCCCTTTGTCCCAAAGCAATCTTAGAGTAAACCTGGACTCAACCATCCCAAAATCTGATAAACCTGCATTTATAGATGGACACCATCTGTCTCCATATGGTGAGTGTGTGTGTGTGTGTGTGTGTGTGTGTGTGCATGTGTGCAAAAAAAAAAAACAGGTTGGTATAAAAATAATTATCGCTTTTTGAACATGATCAATTATCTGACTTATTAATTATGAGTACATTCATCAAAAATGACTTCCATGAGTTTACCCAGGTCCTATTTATCAACAGGCTGAGTGAGAGGCCCAGGGAAGCATCCCATAATACCACGATACTGATCAGTTCCCTTTGTGATAAAGGCACAGTGCATTCACATCTGCTCATTAGGTTGTGTGCTCTTAATTTACTTTATCACGTCATAAAATAGTCAGCTGGTAAACATTATAAGATGTTTCAAAGATGTGCAATGAAGAATGAAGCATTTATGGCACACTCACTGCCTCACATTTACCCGGCTGATAATTAATCAATACCTTCTGAACAATCAGAATCAAGAATAAGGTTTAAATAACTTTTAATACCAGTTTTTTTGTAATTAGCTAATGATCAGTCAAAATGAATTATAAACTCACATCATGAAGCATTACCAAATAATAGACATACAATAAAGACAGCTTCTTGTAATATAACAAATAACAAACAGTGTCTACAGTATTCTTTAACCACTTCTCTAAACCCTACTAACCCAATAATATTAGTTGCCTTGTTCTTTACTGTAGCTTTATCAATGCCTTTTTTTAAGTGTAATTTGTAATTAATGAACTGAAGTGCTCTAATACAGATCTGGGTCAAATACTTTGCTGTTTAGGTAATCATTAGTAACGGATAAATCTCCCTTGACACGCTCTGTTCCAGATGCATGGTGTCCGAATGAGGCATGACTCAGAGAAAAGAATGCATGAAAAATTAAGAAACAGGAGTTTAAAAAAAAAAAAAGTAGAATGGTGACAGATGTTGGAATTCTGTTGCTGATGATTATCAGACTCACTTTTACATAGTTCGTTTGACCTGTCTATTATTCGTTTGCCAGCCTAATCTGTGTATATAGTCATTGCTTTATATTATATCTTTGTTGCAGTCTTGAAATGACATCATATTTAAAACCATGATGCAGTTTTATTTGATCATATATGTAAATTGTATGATGTGAATTGTGAAGATACTGATTAGAGGGCTGAAAAGAAGAACATGCCATTTCAGCATAGGTCTTATCATCCTCTTCTTTCTGAAACTCACCTGTAGATACTGCTGACAACTGTTTAAATCGACTTTCTCCTTATATAAGGGTTATTGTAAAACTCGCTCTCAGTATGCAGTAGCTTAAGGAATCAATATTATGTAAGAGTCCTCAGTGGGCCACAGAAAAATCGATAGGCTAAAAGATGTAAGGAATTTTGGTCAAGGTATTTTAGCTACTTAGCTCTGATATAGGCTATATAAATGAGTTTCCACATGTAGTCTCAATGATAGGGACAATTTGTGCACAGTGTTTTACTGGTGGTTTGCAATTCAATCAGGTGTTGACAACTACTATGTCTTATCAGTCTACCCTATAGTACTGTATAGTCATAATTCGTCTCAAATATGACATTGTGCAGAACGCTTTATCAGCAGGGGCTTGGTACTAACGTTAAAATTAATACAGATAAGATAAACTGATAAGATAAGAATTAACTTTTACAAAAATAAAGATATTGCAGGTCTGTTATTCTGTGAACTACACAACAAAAATAATTTCCGAGCTCATCCAAAAATTAAATAAATAAATATATATATATATATATATATATATATATATATATATATATATATATATATATATATATATATATATATTACGAGACCAACTAGTATTACATCTGAAAAGAAAGCAATTAGGCAGGCTTAATTAAAAAAAAAAAATAAATATATAATATATATATATATATATATATATATATATATATATATATATATATATATATATATATATATATATATATATATATATATAATTTTTTATTTTATTATTATTATTATTATTTTTTTTACATTTACCCTTAACATGTGAAGTGAAAAATAAGCATTGAAAAGATCACTAGTGGCTTAATATGGATAAACACCATTACAGGTGAGTGAATGACAAACCGACAAAGTTAAAGGGCAACAGGTGGCTAAGAACAGCTTGTTCCTTGCTTATAATTGATTATGGATAATACTTACCAACAAGATGTTGAAAATAACGAGGAGAATAAGCATCCAGAGATATCTGTACGCCATGTGCAGGCCAGCCCACAGACACACCATTGAGACCAAGGCATACATGTACAACACCATGGGAACCTCTGGAGAATAACAGCCAAGACACACTTGTAAACAAACACAAAGAAACACTTGACAAGTCAGCATGCAATACAGGAAAAACAGGCTCACTGATTTGTGCAGCTAACTGGCCTGGAATACCCTAGCATGTAAATTTTTCCATAGCATCCAACATCCTCTGCTTTGGCAAAGTAGATGAGTGGGTATTTTTATGGTCCTGGGATTGGCGCCCAAGATGGCTGGCAAGGCAAGTGAATTTATTAAGAGAGTTTTAATTACAATCCTTTACTCAAGAGCTGTGAGTCTTGGCACAATGTGGACAATCAACTGCATTTTGGGGAGTCTTTCAAGTAAATGATTACATCTTCAATTGGTCTTAGTGAAGGTGAGTTGAAAGCTTGTGAATGATGCCATACTTGTTAAAGATTCAAAACAGATTTGTATAAAGTAAAAAAAAAGTATATATATATTTCAATTTATTGCCATTACAACACAACATCAGCTCTTAGTTTCCTACAAAATTGTGCACCTTTGCATCTTAGCGTTTTAACTGGAGGTCAAGATATTGGTGGGTTTGAACCTTGCCTGACATCATGCATGTTATCTTAAGCCTCTTCACTAAACAGCCCCACTTAACAACCCACAGTGACCTGATGACTTGGATACGGTGTGACACAGGCTACGTGCAAAGGCACACTTTGAATAATCAATCATGACATTGGTACATGCACGTCCGCCACCAAGTACCACTAACCTTACCTGTAGTAACCTCTGGTCAATAACCTGCAATCAATGTATTACATCCATGTTACTTCACACCCAATATGGACTGGGAGGACATATGTGATAATGTTGTGATAATGCTGATTGGGCCATAGTTATATGAGTTCTGCCCTGCCTCACCTTCATGACGTACTCCTTGAACATTGTTTTATATCTCAATTAAATGACAGAATGAAATGAATACTACAGTGCCACTAATTACATTCTCCCCCTTATTAAAAACCCCAACAACATAACAACACTTAATACCACAGAATAATGACAACCCCATGAACAATGCCCACAAAAACCACTTTGACCCTTATTTGAATTGGAACACCTCCCTTACTTCCATTCATTTGCAATGTATTGCATTTGAAACCTTCTGAAAACTCAAAATAGGTTGTGTTTGCACATCAATGGCTTCCTTTGCTGAATGAGGTTCAAATATTCAAAGTCCAATGCTGCTTGAGTGAAAATTCACTATTTAACTGTTCATGGTACATCTGTTCTTAGTCACTGTCCAAAAAACCCTCACTGTTTCAAGATGTCTAAAGCTTAGTAGCTTAAAGCTGTTGGTTATCAGTGGAATAACAGCACAGTATATTCCCATGTAATCTAGCATGATGAACTCTAATGAAGAAAATAAATTAAACAGTGGTTCACTGATTACACGAACTGCATCCCAAATTAGGAACACCAATGCCTTATCCTAGCATGTGTATCATAATCAAAATCCAAAGTCAACTATTCAATCAGCTTGGAAAATATTTAAGTCTTTTACCGTCGCTAATGTATGTACATGCATCCCAAAACAGCAATTGCCATTAGAAATGACTTTCATCTGGAAAAATGAACGTGAGAGAAACCTGCCATTTCCAATAACATTAGGAACCACTTATGCTTCTTTCAGAACACTGTGCCATATGCTTTGGTAATAGCTGTGTTTCTCAACTAATTCAACAGCATTAAGATCCGTCGGGTTGGCGGGAGCAGGTTGGAAAACTTTGATCATAATGGAGCCTGAGGTACATGTTAACTCTAATGATAGACTAATTCATACAGTGCTTTCCAATTGGAAGGTAGATTTATAGGTAGGCAGCATTTCTGTGCTCCTGAGATAAAGACTATCCTAATGGAAAGGCAGTTACCCACTGATGTGCCTAATCTGAAAGAAGAACCAATCATTTATCTCTCTTGGTGTAGGTAATCCAATAATTCTGTTTATCAGAGTTCTTTGAAAGTTTTTGGTCGATGAACCTATTGCTTTCATAGATGAGTATGTTGTACATATGTACAACATGTGAGTAACTGGCTTGTTTCCAAGATAGCTAACATAACATTTATGAAACTAGTACTAAAAATGACTAAGTAAACATTTTCTAGTTTTTGTTCTGTCTCTGTCTCTAAGGTTTGAGCAGTCTGACTGGGTGATATACTGGGTGTACCTAGATGTGAAACGTAGGTCACACATTCCTCACTTGACAGAGAACACAGGCTGCAAAAGTCAGCGTTTACCCACTGGGCTAGTACAGAAGTGTTACTTCCATTGCTCTGATGCGGCACTCTTCCTCTGTTTACGTCAATCATGCTGCAAACTGTTTTCTTCCACAAAACTTTGACCCACCTCTTTCCATCACCCTCTTCTCTTTCCCTCATCCTCCCTTTTCTTGCTTTCCTTACCGTTCAGCCAAAATATCTCTTCTTCCCTCCCTCATCGCCTACCCTTGCTTACCATCCCTATAAGCACATTCCTTTCTTTTGATCAGGAATTGGCCTCTGCAGAAGCAGCATGCTCCCAAAACCCTGAGGAGTAATCTCTCTATACAGACAGAACTGCCTCGAGAGCTGATGCTTAAAAGAAAAACTTGTTTACCCATGAGACTTCATGCTTACATGATCTGTTCTACAAGTTATCTATAAATCTCCTCTTAAGAGCAGTATTACAGATTCGTACTTTACGAAGAAAGGGAACTTCTGTAGGTGGGAACGGAGGAAGAAATGTGTGATCAGGCAAGTGTAGCGAAAAGGTTTTCCTAAATAAAACAGGATGCTTTTCAAAAGAACTACACGCCATTTAATCCATTATTTTAGTTTTTTTTTTGTTATATGAAGAAAGGCATTAGTGAATAGAATGACATCTGCAAAAGAAGTAATGCACATACTCTACTGCACGGTTCATTCAGATTTCAAATTAAGCTCAGCCTGAAATGTGTCTGAGTTATATAATCTCCGATGATGTTAAATGGTGATGTGTTATTACCAGAACAGGAAGAAATGTTAGGAAGAACTGGAGGAAGAAGTGCTGGTAAGTAATACGCAAGAAAAGTTGCAGGTTAGCAAGTGGAGAGGAACACCCAAGATAAGGATTCCAGTGATTCTCTTCCTACTATGAACAATTACTCTGATCTGTCTGTTTGGTTACGTGAGCTGAATGGATGTGGCATTTGGACATCCTGCTCCTCTTCGTGGGCCGGGCATATGGAGAGTGTTCTTGGTGGCAAAAGATTACTGAGCAGATGTTTCATACACCGTGTTCCCTAGGTCCTGTTGTTTATCTGGTGTAAACTAATAACACACTGCTGGAGTGTTATGCAAAACATGAAACGCAGGGTCACGCAAAAGTCAACTTCTCAAGATCAAGATCCATGATCAAAAATGCGTCATGTGCCTGTAATGAACTTAAAAGATTGTCTTCAGTGCATAGTCCACAAAACTTGTGTTCCAGAAAAAGCGCAAGGTACAATGAGGTTCAAAAAAAAAAAAAAAAAAGATGTCATCAAGGATTTATAATGATGACAACTTGTCCTGACAACTGAACAGTAAAAACATTAGATTTTTTTTTCCATTTTTGCTGCAGTTACTTTGTATACCTCCATCCACTCTGAGCTGTTATTGCTCTTGTTCTGTTTACTGTGTTTGTAGTAAAAGCTAATGACTGAACATGATAAAGATGCAGTAGATTACATGAATGTTCTTTACTAAAGCAGCCAATGATTCCTCTGTTGACTTGTTGGCTTTCCCCTTTCCATTTTGCTGCTACCATACAAGGAAATCAATAAAATCAACTACACTGAAACGACATTATATAACAACTGCATTTAGTGAGTGATACAAACACTTAAATGGGTTCGTAAAAGCATAATGGTTGAGCAATTTCAAACAGATGGTGTTCTGAGCACTAGAAGACAAACGGGCTAGATAGAATATAGCAACACATGGCTTTGGCTTGAATGTGTCTTAAGCAATCAAAAATTTAAATGTCTGACCTTAGAGTCAATTGTCTATATTTCTAGCTGCTTGAGAGCTGAGTTTAATGCTGAAGCCAAAGTTGTGTAACCAAATTAACTTAATGTAACCAACCTTAATACATAAAAACTGAGCCAAGTTAGCTTTAATTACATCAAACTTAATCTAAAACTATATAAGAGTATGAATATTTAAGCTAGCCGCTAGGGAAACAACATTCACCACTTTGCTTTGCTTAAGCGCTTTCATTCTTTTCCTCTCCCATACCTGCAAATGTTAGTCGTTACTGTAAATCCAGATAAGGGCAGTTTCAGTTCAAAGTACAATTACAGTCATAAAGAAACAGACATGTTCTTTGCTTGCTATCAAAAATGGTCTGCTCTATCAAAAATGCCCTTTTATTCAGATAGATATCTAGCCATAAACACCTGGTTACCTGATTCCACTTACATAACTGTAATAGCATTTAAGAAAAAATTTTTATAAGATTTATAGTGTGAAAAAAAAGGTTGGGTGTTTGTATTGGAGTAAGAAGGGGAAGGGAGGGGGTGGGGGGTTGAGTAGGGTTGATAGGGGGTTGGAGGAGGGGGGGGGGGTGGGAAAGGAGAGGGGAGGGGTGGGGGAAGGGGGGGGGGTTTGTGTTTGTGTGTTGGTTTAGGAGGGGAAGAGTGTAAAAAAAATAAGAAAAAAAAAAAAAAAAATGAAAGGAAAGAAAAAAAAAAGAAAAGTTAAAAAAAAAAAAAAAAGTAAAAGGGAAAAAAGGGGAAAAAGAAAAAGAGGGAAAGAAAAAAAGGGAAAAAAGGTAAGGGGAAAAAAAATAAGTAAATTAAGAAGGAAAAAAAGAAAGGGAGGGAAAAAAGAGGAAGGAAGGGGGAAGGAAGGGGGGGGTAGAGGAAGGGTGGTGGGTTGGAGTAAAGAATGGGTAAAAAATGGTTGAGAGGGGGGGTGGAAGGGGGGGAAGGGAGGGTGAGGGGAAGGGTGAGGGAAAGTATAAAAGGGGTGTGGGGGGGGGGTGGGGGGTTAGGGGAGGGGAAAGGGGTAGGGTTTAGGGGGTGGGTTGGGGGGGAGTGGTGGGGGGGGGTGGGGGGGGGGGGGGGGGGGGTTGTGTTGGTGTGGTAGGGTGGGGGGGGGGTGGGGGGGGGGTGGGGGGGGGGGGGGGGGGTGTGGTGGGGGGAAGGTGTGGGGGGGGAGTAGTGAGAGGGTGGGTGGGGGGGGAAGGAGGTGAGGGAAGAGGGGGGGGAAAAAAGAAAAAAAAATATTTAGTGAAGTAGTAAAATATTTTGGGGGGGAGAAAAAAGAGTTATAAAAAATAGTGTTGAAATTTTGTTAGGTTTGATAAAAATTTTGTTTTAAAGTGGTTTTGGGTTTTTTTGTTGGGTTTATGTAATTTTGTTGAGATGGTTGTGAAGTTTTTGGGGAGAGGAGGGGTGGGGGGGGTGGAGGGGGGGGGGGTGAGTGGGGGGTGGGGTGGGGGGGGGGGGGGGGGGGTGTGGGGTGTGGTGGTGGTTTGGTGGTTGGTGGGGTGGTGGGGGGGGGGGGGGGGGGGGTGGGTGGGGGTGGGTGGGGGGGGGGGGGGGGGGGGGGGGGGGGGGGGGGGTGGGGGGGGGGGGGGGTGGGGGGGGGGGGGGGGGGGGGGGGGTGTTGTGGGGGGGGGGGGGGGGGGTGGGGGGGGGGGTGGGGGGGGGGGGGTGTGTGGGGGGGGGGGGGGGGGGGTTATGTGTGTGGTGGGGGTGGGGGGGGTGTGGGGTGTGGGAGAGGGGTGTATTGGTTAAGTAAGGTTATTTTTGTAGTTTGGGTTGTGTGGAGGTGGGGGGGGGGGGGGGGGGGGGGGGGGGGGTGGGGGGGTGGGAGGAGGTGGTGAGGGAAGGTGTGGTTAGGAAGGGGGGGGGTGGGGGGGGAGGGGAATGGGGGGGGGGAGAGAGGGAGATGGAGGGAAGGGAAGGAAAGTGTGGAAAAAAAGAGAGAAAAAGTGTTATGAGGGGGTAAGGGGGGGTATAGGGTGGGGGAGGGGGGGTGGTGTTTTTTAATTTTATTTTTTTAAAAATATTTTTTGTGTTGTGTTGAATGTTTTTAATTGTTTTTTGAAAGAGAAGAAAAAAGGAAGGGTGGGAGAGAGAGAGGGAAAAAAAAAGTGGGGGGGGGGGGAAAGAATTTAAAAAAAGAAAAAACAACCAAAAATTTGATTTTATTTGGCGTCAGAAGTTAGATCAGTCCACAGGTTATTTGCATCCACAGCAGGTACAGCTGAAAAGAACTTTCAGTATGTTCCGCTTTATCAGATGAAGGCTTGCTGTTTCAGGCAAAGAATGCAACAGATGCAAGTGCCGTATGAATAAGATTTCATCAGCTGTTGTACATTCATTATCAAGACCATTCCAGCAGGATAGCATGAAGAATCTATAGATAAGTACATGAACCACAGCAAATCATAAGTTATACTCATATCTTGTACCAAAGTGTGCAATGAGGAAGAAATTGGAGAAAGTAGTGCGAATCTAAAGCATGTCAGCTCATCTGACAGAGGCGGCAGAATAAATTCCACCATATAAAGGAGAATCTGTTCAGATACAATCATCATCAGTGGGAATGCACCCTGGATGAGACACCAGTCTATCACAGGGCACCATGCACACACATACACATTCACTTATACCTACTGGAAATTTTGAAAAGCCAATCAGCCTATCAGCATGTTTTTTTTAAATTTATTATTATTATTTTTTTAATAGATTGTAGGAAATCCACACAGTCATGGGGAAAACATGCCCACACAAAGTAATTTATTCTCAAGATTGAAGCTGGAGCACTGAGGTGGCAACACAAATCACTACACCTCTTTGCCACCCCAGCTCCAAACCAATATATCAATGCATCACCTAGCAACAGGACAAAAACCTGAAAACTATAATGCCCTTGTGTCCTCAAACCATTTGGGAATGCATCTCATTTTTTGAAGACAAGACAGAAGACAATACATCTCTAAAAGTCTTGCATTAAATGCTGAGCATTTCCAAGGAAGAAACACATTTATGTATTTATCTACAGTATGTGCACTTCTCAGTAACTATTCATTGCTTTCTAATTATTCCATCTAAGAATGTAGTACACTTTATTTATGTATTATTCATGAACTTATTAATTTGAAATCCGTTTGTGTCACTTCCTCATAACACCACAGATGATGAATTTTCTATCTACTTTAATGGTTTTAATGGTTCTTTATTTTGAACACTAACCCACACACTGGAAGAAAGCCCAACTCTGGTGTGATGACTAAAAGGGCCATTAAATAACAGTACTCCATATACAGAGCACATATAATGGAAATGGATCATATGGTGATCAACATGCATGTTCATTCTGTAAACTAGAGTTAAAACGATGCTATTATTACACAGGACAGGATGCTCGTAGGTCATTACAAGCTAAAGAAATCGTGATATTCTGAGTAACACCAATTCTCCAGAAAATCAATACTTGCAGTAAACATCAGCAAACATTTCTAGCATGAAATGCATCAGTTCACAATCAAATCTTCCTGCTTCTTTGTTTGCTTTAGGAGCTACAGGAAGCTGCAGATCTTTACAGAATGCTAGACATAAATAAACAACTCAAAGATAGGGTGAGCATTTGCTGCTAGTCTAGGTTGCTTCCAGGAAACATCTTCTATGTTTTTTAAGCTCTCCACTTTCACTCTACACCGCAAATTAAATCTTTAAATAGGGCTGTCATACAGTAATTATTTCCACAGAGAGTTCCCAAAGAACATCCCTTCCCAGAGGCTAGATCACTGCTCAGTTATGGAGAAGTTGCTTTGAGGGTAAAGAAGGTTTGGAATGGTGGATTAACAGCACATTTCAAGGGTAAAGCTGCTCTTTCGACAGTTTTCAATAGTACAGGGCACATCGAGCAGCCTTGGCTCAAGCTCTCTGCACGTTTTAGAAAATGATGATTAAGAAGAAGAGAGAAGCACACAGGTTGCCCTGACCACAAGCTTGCTTACTTCTGCATGTGAGACGGCAGTATCCTGTGGAACGATGAGCCAGCTGTGATGCCTCTGAGGGGGAGGCTGAGTCAACTACTGACCTAGTCACTACAGACAGAAGGGCTCGTAGCATATGTTTATTAGGATCTGAGAATAATTGATCCCTTTTGTTCTCCTCAAGATGATTATTTTATGTGAAACAATGCCTAAAAAATAAGTTTTCCAACATGAAGCTTTAGTCATTATATAAAGAACATGAACAATCTTTATATTGCAGAATTATGTACAGTCAAAATGTGTGAAATGACCTTTTTTAAACACTTGGGGTAAGTAGAAGTGAACACACTTGCGTGTAATCATGTGAGTTTTGTCTGGCTATTTCAGTAAATATTGTTTGTATTGCTAATAAATACTATGAGGATATGATATGTTATTAGGTCATTTTGTGCTCAAAATATGCTTAAAACAGACGGCCTAGGTCAGCGTTGAACAGAAAAAATGGCAACAATGAGAATGTAATGTCTAAACACCTAAATCTGTTCTGGCTTGAAGAATAATCAGACACAACTGTTTGTATGCAGGCTCAGAGGTTTTGAGGTCTTGCCAACTGTTTAGGGGCTTTGAGGTCTTGCCTCAAAAAGTATGTGCAAGGCAGTCACAGTGACAGGTCTGTAGTCCACTCTTAAAATAGCTGTATGGTTATGGATTAACCTCATGTAGTGTTATTATTACTGAGAAAGCTAAGAGCACGGCAGCCCTATTGATGAATATAAACAAGGATTAATACTTCCTGAAGGGCAAGCATTGTTTCATGGGTTAGTTTGTTAAGAAATGCTATTGTATGCTCTTATCTAACATATATTATTTTATAATAATACAAGCAATAATACAAGAAAAATATAATACAGGGGATATAAAAGGCTAATAATATTGGTGACCAACATGTTAAAGGATGCTTTTCTTATTTTCTCATTTGTAAGTCACTTTGGATAAAAGCATCTGCTAAATGAATAAATGTAAATGTAAATGATTATAGTGTTGAATGAAAAGGTAGTTTTAACCTGGGCTTTAATGTATTTAGCTATCTAAATATCACTTATATAGCATTTACACATAATATATGGAGTGCATATTTATATACAAATGTGGACAAATATAATAAATATCTGATTGGACAATTGCATGAATAAGCAGGGGTATTGGTGTATATGTCATTAAGGCTTAATGTACACACACCTGAGCTGTTGGTTCGGCCCCTGTAGACATCATCATAGGCTTTCCACTGTTGTGTAACATGGTAAGCATGGATGAAAACCACCAACACTCCTACCACACAGCTAAGAGGAATGAAAGCAGCTGTACAGAGAGCTGTGTACATGTTCGGGATGAAGCACCTACAGAGAGAGAGAGAGAGAGAGAGAGAGAGAGAGAAAGAGAGACAGAGAGAGACAGACAGACAGAAGCAGAAAAATACAGAGAGACACACAGAGTATATTATTTTACCAAAGTCACAAAAATAAAGTGCTATCAATGTGGTCTTTATGTTTATTATACAGCAGGTATTTATGGAAATGTTTTAGTTCCTATTAAATGAAATATTATATACAATATCTCACGAAAGTGAGTACACCCCTCACATTTTTGTAAATATTTGATGATATCTTTTCATGTGACAATACTGAAGAAATGACACTTTGCTACAATGTAAAGTAGTGAGTGTACAGCTTGTGTAACAGTGTAAATTTGCTGTCCCCTTAAAATAACTCAACACACAGCCATTAATGACTAAACCGCTGGCAACAAAAGTGAGTACACCCCTAAGTGAAAATGTCAAAATTGGGCCCAAAGTGTCAATATTTTGTGTGGCCACCATTATTTTCCAGCACTGCCTAAACCGTCTTGGGCATGGAGTTCACCAGAGCTTCACAGGTTGCCACTGGAGTCCTCTTCAACTCCTCCATGACGACATGATGGAGCTGGTGGATGTTAGAAACTTTGTGCTCCTCCACCTTCTGTTTGAGGATGCCCCACAGATGCTCAACAGGGTTTAGGTTTGGAGACATGCTTGGTCAGTCCATCACTTTCACCCTTAGCTTCTTTAGCAAGGTTATCATGCTGGAATACTGAGTGTATGTATGTGCCATGTATGTCTGTGCTGTGTATGGCTGTAAGGTATGTGTATGTGCTGTGTGGTATGTGTATGTGCTGTGTATGTCTGTGTGATATGTGTAAGTGCTGTGTATGTTCTGTGTATGTGCTGTGTATGTGCTGTGTGGTATGTTTATGTGCTGTGGATGTGCTGTGTGGTATGTGTATATGCTATGTATGTGCTGTGTGTGTCTGTGTGGTATGTGTATGTGCTGTGAATGTGCGGTATATGACTGTGTGGTATGTGTATGTGCTGTGTATGTGCTGTATATGACTGTGTGGTATGTGTATGTGCTGTGTATGTGCTGTGTATGTCTGTGTGGTATGTGTATGTGCTGTGTGTGTCTGTGTGGTATGTGTATGTGCTGTAATGTGCGGTATATGACTGTGTGGTATGTGTATGTGCTGTGTATGTGCTGTATATGACTGTGTGGTATGTGTATGTGCTGTGTATGTGCTGTATATGACTGTGTGGTATGTGTATGTGCTGTGTATGTGCTGTGTATGTCTGTGTGGTATGTGTATGTGCTGTGTGTGTCTCTGTGGTATGTGTATGTGCTGTGTATGTGCTGTATATGACTGTGTGGTATGTGTATGTGCTGTGTATGTGCTGTATATGACTGTGTGGTATGTGTATGTGCTGTGTATGTGCTGTGTATGTCTGTGTGGTATGTGTATGTGCGGTGTAAATCTGCTTGACTTAAGGGCATGACTACTGTTAATGTCTCAAAAACACATTGCGTCATAACGTTTCAGCTTGATTTTCTGGTTTCTGGGTAACTGTACAGTCTCTCTCTTTCTCGCTGACACTTTCCCATCCTACCATTTTATCTCAGGAATTTCATTTTAATCTGCACTTGTTTTTCACCACTGTGCAATTAGCAAGTTTCAAACTGGCCTTTGCCATGGGAAAGCTTGGGGAGGGCAATGAAGGCTGATTTTGTTTTGACGTGAAGGATGTCCAAATAGAAAGGACCAGCCCTTCGTTCACAGGGCCAAACAAGCTTAACAAATAAGCCCAGAGTCATTATATAAGGGAGAAATGAATGTCACGTTATATCTCTAAAAGAATTCAAAGCATGCAAAAATGCAAGAAGAGTGAAAATACATGGAAGAGTGAAAAACCTTGGTTCTGCCTTCCTGGAAGAACTCAGATATTGCTGCATAGTGTGAAATCCTCCACAATATAAGTGGAATCAGGGTGGTATTAGTCTTTCATGTTTCACTCTCAAAGTAGCAGAAGTAAACAGTTTAGTCTTTTTACACTCTGAAGGTCAAATATCCCACAGTAGCAACTGTGGCTTCCCACGGCTTTGGCGTAATATTAGCTCCACTCAGGGAAGATGGAATGATGCTGAAGTAGTGCTGTAACTATAACTGAGGCCTGTTGCCTAACAATAAAGGTGGAGAGAGGGACAAGGTGAGGACAGATTAAGAAAACAGAGAGGTCATACAAAGCTGGCTGACGTACACTGCCCGATAAACTCCTCCAGGGAGTGGTGAAAGAAGGAAAGCAAGCTCTTAATCACTGTATGAGTAAACAAAATGCTTTCCACTCATATGTGTATTTACATACTGCCTGACAAATATACAGTCATTATCGCATCAAAAAGTACCTGTGATTTGAAAAGCTTCCATGGGACTTAGTTTACACACCATTGTGTTGACACCTACAATAAATCAGCATGTCATAAATATCAGCATAGGGTACTGGGAAACAGTAATAGACTATATAATAAAACTGTAATGACTGATTAATGATATATATATATAATGATATATATATATATATATATATATATTTAGTGATATAGTATAATTAAATCATAATACTTTTACTTGAGTTTTGTAAAAATAAAATATTCAACTTTGCTACACTGAAAAAGACAGTATGTGCAAATGTAAAAATTCAATGTCAAGACCTAATCAGACCTAATCAGACCTAATCAGCAGTTTCCTGTAAAAAGTCTACAAAGGGCCTAAATACTTAACACCGTCTCAGCAGCAGCAGTGTCTGAGACTTTGGAGACAGATGAGAATCCCTGGCCCAATTTATTAGCCCAATTTACAGTATATTGCTAAACAACTCAATAATGATTTGGAAATTATGCCAAAACCATGAAAGATATCGGCATTTAACAATACACAGTCCAACCTCACTTGCATAGTTAACAATCTCACTTATCTCACGTGCATAGTTAACATAACTGTATATATATAAAATGGCAAATGGCGCACTTATATAACGCCTTTATCCAAAGCGCTTTACACTGTTTCTCATTCACCCATTCACACACCACAGGTAGCAAAGCTGCCATGCAAGGCACTAACTTGCCATTGGGAGCAACTTGCCCAAGGACACTTCAGCATGTGGAGTCATCCAGGGCGGGCATCGAACCAACCCTACGATTAGTGGGTGGACAGCCTGCTCTACCACCTGCGCCACAGCTGCCTATATATATATATATGTGTCATTTGTAAAGTAATTACTCAATTATGTTTTCACCAGAAAACGTATTTACCCTTAATTTCCTTAGTCACCACTTTTCCTTTACCTCAAGTGAATTACTATTACTACAGTTACAGTACCTTTACTCAAGTCAGTATGTTTTGCACTTTTTCCACCATGTCACATATTAACCCGATATGATTATAGCATCCCCAGTGATTGCTTTGCTATAACATATAACATCAACCTGCTTTTTCTCTGCAAAGTTAAAAAGGGCATGAAATATACAGACAGGTGATAAGATAAGGAAAAACCAGTGGCTTGGTTATGCTGTTGGAATTTTGCTGGCATGACTTTGTACAGCAAATCAATACAAAGTTATTGTGACTCATCACCTTTTATCCTATGATGAAACATTTTTAACATGATGGAAATAGTCTCTTGCAGGATGACTGCTCCCATCTAAAGGGAATGAGGGCTCACTGAATGGTTTTGATGAGTGGGAAAAGGATATAACTGATATGCTATGACCTTCATAGTCACAAGTCACAGTGACATTATAGACGCTCTCCTCCACCATCATCAAAACACCAATTGTGGGAATCATGTCCATCGCTCCAGTATCGTTACAGAGATCTGTGCAAAGGTGAAACTGAAACTGTACTGCTGGCTCATGGTGGTCAAACACCTTAGACACTTTCTGGTTTTTTTTCTTTAATTGTGACCGATCTGGATATACACTAAAGATTTATATTTACACGTATACGTAATTATTTTGCGCAACAATTTAGAATACTTTAAACAAAATGTGTTAATCAGTTGCTCCATCTCATCAATAAACTGATTGGACCAGATGTGTGAGAGTCTCCTTGTATGATTTTTTCAAATTGAAATCTTATTGAAATGTTATTGAAATCTTTTATACTAATAGTCTAATACATGAAGTCAAATCTTTATTTCTGTCATAGACTAAACATGAACAGAAATTCATAGTCCTATCAGCATGCCTGTTTTTCATTTGGAACGAGAATGCTTAAAAACATGTTTCTCTGATTAGGCTCCATTGAGACACGGTATGTACTGTAGCTTCCTCTCTGAAAACACTCTGAAACTTGCTTCCTTGTGAAGAGGCGGGAACTGGAAAGCCATGTGAGATGAGGTGAGATGACATCACTTGTTTGTCTCTCCATGAGAAGGTTATTTACCTTTCCGGCAAAGGCAGGGAGTGTAGCCACCCCGGAGACCGCAGAAATGTTGCTCAGGAAGAGGGAGGATGGAGAAACTAAAGTACTTTACTATTACCTGAGCATGGGCGGGTATGAAACTGAATGTATACACAGTCACGGCTTGTGACCTCATAACCACTGAGCAACTAAAAATAGCCCCACTAGCCCTACCTACAAATGCCTGGCAAACCCACCCCCACTTATCCTGGATAGGGCACGTGCACTAACAACAAAAGAAGTACTTATTCTGCCAGTCAGGATAAGTGAGGTTAATCATCCCATTTAAGATTGAGAAAGAGCATTGTGTGTCTACAGCATATGTATATATGTATGTGTTTGTGTGTGTGTGTGTTTGTGTGTGGCAGGTATGAGGTATACACAAAGATCTTGGTTTGAGACCTTTGGTCTTGTTTGTATGTGTGTGTACTCACAGTTCTCCCTGTACCAGTCCATAGACATCATGAATGCTCCAACTATAACCACCGAGCAGCACCGTGACAAGAATAATGATGACCAGAGCAGGAAGTCCCCAGCTCAGCAGGAAGTAGAGCAGATAGCGTCTCTCTGTGTGTTCATCATTCATTACTAGGGTCTGCCAGAAGTTAACGGCCTGGGGAAAAGCAACATACAAGGTGAATAAAATCTGGAAAAGTGACAAAAGTACAATCATCTTCACGTCTCCAAAGATTTCATGTGAATTTATTATTTAAAGAAAACAAAGTAAGTTGCAATGACATATGCGACAGTAGTAGACAACAGAGTCGTTTGCTGTCTCCGTCTTCCACCTTGACTTAAGAAGATATACATTTGACCTCTGTAAGATTTCTTTCTGTACGAGTTTTAAGGTTCCACAGCATTTACAACATGTATTTAAATATTCACATGATTGTAATTATGTTTGCGGGTGTCATCAGGTTAAATGTAATACTTCGAAAGAAATTTAAAGATTTAAAAATTTAAAGATGTTTAATGTGTCATTTAACACCATATTTACAGTGATGATACAAAACCTCACTTTTCTAGGTATTTATATATATATATATATATATAATATATATATATTTTTTATATATTATACACATATAATTCTGTGTATAATCTTTTTTTTTCTTTTGGACAGATGTTCACATACAAAGCTCTGTACCATAATCATGTTGTTGTTTTTTTTGTTTTTTTTATTCACACACACACACACACACACACACACACACACACACAGACACACGCGCACACACACACACAGACACACGCACACACACAAGCGCTTATGATCATACATGATTTTGAAGGACCTTTCTCCCATGTACTGGGAGTTTCAGGTTAAACGAATACCATTTTTGTGTTACTGATTGTTAAATAGGTACCTAACTACTTTGCATATACAAAGCTACCCTTGTGATGCATGATAAAGAGCATAGCGAACATTACATATTATTATTCACTAATATTCGCTCATCATGCCAGCTGATGCAAAACTGTAGAGTGTTTTTATATTTTTGCTTTACAGTTTATTTTTGCTTTAGTAGACATCAGAAGACTTTGTGGTGTGACAATACATTTGAACAAGGTGTCAAGGTGATTGAGTGGAGGACTGCAGCACTGTCTCTTGTATTACACTGTTATCCATCCATCCATCCATCCATCAATTTTCTATACCACTTATCCTACACAGGGTTGTGGGGGAGCCTGAAGCCTACCCCTGGGAACTCGATGTAAAAGGAGGGGACACCCTGGACGAGGTGCCAAACCATCACAGGACACAATAGCACACCCATTCACACACTATGGACAATTTTGGAAATTCCAATCAGCCTACAATGCATGTCTTTGAACTGTGGGAGGAATATTACACTATTATGTTAAAC